>OU611878.1:2405000-3087500 GCA_914767815.1 Eupsilia transversa
TTCGTTAGTCATAAAAAAACCTTGTAAAAAATCTAGACCTGCTGGATTTCTTATGTCTCTTTAGGAATAGTTAAGCGGAATAGGTTACTAAATATATCTACGTCTATTGTATTTTATAATGGATTCCCGCTAGGTCACGCCTAAATCAATTAATTATTTGTAGTATATTCATTTTGAGGAAAGTAACAAAATTCACTGGTCAATTATTTAAATATCTCCATAATTTGATCTTTGGAAGCCATTCCAATCTATGCAATTTGTGCTAGTTGTAACCAGAAATGACGCGATAGTTTTTTTATTAAGTTAAATTTTATTTCGTATTTTTCCCCGGCTCTCCCTCGCCGCATTTTGGCAATCTGTTCAGAGAAAAACTAAACATTTTAGTTCCAAAAGTTTTCTCGTATCGCCGTAAAGTTTCTTAAAAAAAAAACGAATAAAAACCAAAACTTGTTCTAAACATAAAACTATGTTTTAAAAAGATAAGGTGCCTGTCTACAAACTCACTCACTCATTCATATCAGGCGCTTTATTCTCCAAAACTTAGCAGCCACTTCAATAGTCAACTTTAAAGTTAAAGATAAGGCTATATAGTATGGTACTTAGGGCGGATTCAACCAAACAGGAATAAATTTTATCCGCGCTTTCGCATCAGAATAAATTTTGAATTTTTGACAGTTTCTCCATACGAAAACTGTCAGAAGTAAATCTTATTCCGCGGATTCCTGTTTGGTCGAATCCGCCCTTAGAAGTATATTATGTATTTGTTCTTAAGTAACTTTTTAATATAATTATAATAAGTTACTTCTTATATTATTATAATAAGTCATTCTACAAAAATAATTATTATTGTAGAAGGAAACAATAAAAAGTTTGAGTAGTATTGAGAGGAGGCAAGCATAACTGAAATGGGTGTTGTAACTTGTTGACCGGTGAAAAGTAGGCAACTTCTTCTTGATTTTCGAACTTTAAAGACAGTTAAGAATCCTCTCAAAAAGCTGTGCATTATAATGTACTGTGATTCTGTCTGCTAGTACAGTATAAGTTCTATCTTCTATATCAGTCTTACGTTAGTAGTTTGCTTCAATACTTCGGGCTAATTTAAAATGTCTAAGTAAATAATGCAAGGTTGATGTGATTCTGTTATCATAATCAGCCAATAATTATGTTCCTACTCCTAGGACACAGGCCTCCTCTCTGTGTGAGGGAGTGGCCCATAATCCACCACGCAGGCCCAGTGCGGGTTGGAGGATGTCACATGTCTTCGAATTTTTAGTTCTACGACATGCCCGTTTCCTCACGATGTTTGCTTGCATTGTTTTGAGAGAAGTTGTGATGAAATAATTTACATAATCTAAAGTGTCTGCTTGGGTTCGAACACACGACCTAAAACTCGTAAGTCGCAGCCGTTATCACTAACCCACCACTGCTCACTGATACAGTTATGAAAAAAAAAGATTCTGTTTAAAAGATAAGCTTCATCCATTCTTATCTTTCAAAAATGAGTCGTTGTAACTATACCAAGTTATATGATGCGTAGTTTGTCTATACCCTAATATTCTGTTACTAATGATTTCCTTCAAAGGGCAATTCGCTTTAGTTATTTAGTGTGAAAGATTGCTTCCATTCATCTTATTAATTGAACCCTGCCTTACAATAGTGGTAATCTGACTATTAATAAGCTAAGTCTAGGGTACTCGATACCAATACTAAAATAGTGATTGTTACTTCGATAATTTAATCAATTGAGCAGTATTCGGGATATTAGATTTGATTGAATAATAGCTGGTAATGAAAAAGCCTTGAACGCACGTGTTTAAACAATTTGGCACGTTTTGAGACTTACATACCTACATTATAAATCAAAGGTGAATTCATCATAAAATACCAAGTATTTAATACATTTAAATTACAATAGACACTCACTCAATCAGCGATCAGCGCTCGGCGTGGCAACACGTCGTGTTCGGGTAAGCGACAAGTCAATCGTCATCCTGAAGATGCCTCGTCGAGAGGTAAAACACGTGTCGATTTCTTACAGGGTTTTTTATAACTCTAGGAATATTTAAGCGAAATAAGTTGCTAAATATATCTACGTCTATTGTATATTATATTGGATTTCCGCCAAGTCACGCCTGAATCAATGAACTATAGTACATTTTGCCAGTTACAAGCCAAGTCGTCAGGTACTCGGAAATGAACTTGCCATTAACTGGGCAAAATAATGATTTGGAGGTGCTACTGAGAGTTTCGTTGAGGTTCTTCCTACCAAATAACACTTTGTCTGACCGGGTATTGAACCCAAGACTTCAAGACGACTAAGGTAGTCATTGACTTCAAACTCTTGTTCTGAACCATACTGAATATACTAAAACCTCAAATACAAGTCCACAGACAATAAACTTTAAGCTATAAAGCGCTTTATAGTATCTCATTCTACATTCAAATTATAGAAACATATGTTACATCAGTTTTAAGATTATTTGCACATAAACTGACGGGTTGCTGTTAGTACCATTCCTTAATTATTACGATTCAAATTTAATTAAGGGAGTTATTGTAACCACAAATGTAGGTACGCAGGCAGGCACAGACAGGCTGTTTTGAGGATTAGGATAATGTTGGACCTAATATAAAAACCATTACACGATACAACGGTCTAGTGCCTTAAAACATCTGTTTGTTAAAAATATTTTTGTACCTAATTTCCTAAGAGAATTTTAACAGAGGCTGGGACATCCAAAATATGAAATAACTCGCTTTATTTGGATTAGGGTTGCATGTAGAAATCCGGTTTTCCCCAACTATGTTCTGGTGCACCTCGATGCAGCTGTATGCCAGTATTATTAACCGACTTCCAAAAAGGAGGAGGTTATATGTTCGTATAATAATAGTAAGAATAAGAAAAAGAATAAGAATCATTTAATCGCACAAAATACAGGTGTCACCAGATGTACAAGTTAGTGGTTTTAAGTACTGTCCATATTTTGCCTGTTTAGGGCATGCAATTCACATAATTATAAATCTATGTATCTACTTATAAGATAGTGAACAGAAATTATTATACCTATGTTTTAATATAATTTTCAGTTATATTTTAAGTTAAAAATAAAAATAAATATACGTACACATAAGAAAACTAAACCTTAAAATAACATTCTTATTATTGTAACAATCGTTATTTCTAAAGTTAAAACCTTATATTCTTTTCTTTATAATCCAGAATTTCTTGGAAATTATAAAAACAGTAATTTTAATTTCGGAAGTCGGTGGCTTAAAACGAAAATTCAAAACCAAAGACACCGACTTCCGAAATTAAAGTTATTTTTCACTTTCTAGTGTTTTTTTGGAAGTCGGTTGGTTTTTTACATGGAGTGATTACCCGTCTGACCTGTACAACCCAGTTGGTGACACGATATACCTTGGTGAGACTGGTTGTCAGAAACTCAAAAGGCTTCACTACCTGCGCTATAATATTGTATTTACCTTTTATCTTGTGTTAACTAGGGAATACACATTTTTCAAAAGTTAAATTTTACCATTTTTTTTACCATTAAACTTACATTTAGACAAACTCGATGTTAGTTAAGTTGTATAAATCGTGCCAAGCATGGGCGGGTGGCTAGTGTATTGTAAATAACTTATCCACAGCTGGATAGCAGCAGGTGGCGTTCTGTAGTTTCTGCCTACCCTCATGGCAAAAAGGCGTGAGTTTATGTATGTATGTGGATAGCAGCAAGCGTAGGCTACAATACCTTTCACATCCTTGCTAAATACAAACTAGTTTAAAAACTCGAGTAAATCCATAGACACTGCACCACTCTCGGTAACCTTCCTACCTCTGACCTTGCGTCGCTTCCTCGTCATGCGATACTCAAGTTTGCTCGATACGGTATCGATTACCATTTAACGAGGAACACGATAAGTTTCGACAATGTCGTCGGTACCTCGGTTTCATGGTTGATGAAATGTTGTTATGATTATGATCGGTGGTTTGATATATTTACGATTTTGTTGCTACGTTTAATTCGTGATATTTTTTTAAGTGATCATCATCATCAGTGAAGTGATCATGTGTCAGGATATTATGCAGCTGTAGCAGGAACATTAGGGCAGTTTCTGTGGTCTTAGTCAAGTAACCTTGTAAGTCGTGGTTTCTTTATAAATAGCCGCTATAGTTTTGTCACTTTTCATTTGGTTAATGCATAGTTGATTTAAATACTCTTTATTTAAATCTACAATTATTATTTTGCTTGTTTTGTTTATTTACTTGTTGTTTTATAAATAAGAATGAGATAGAAGCTGAAACTTAAAAAATGACTGCAAATGACTGCTACTATTGCCGTCTACATTATATGTATAATTATGTACGTTTAGAAGTTTCCAAACGCAAACAGCACCTATCAGTTTGAAGCCTACTCGTTATCTCATTCCGCCGACATACTAAACAAAACACTCACTGTACACATTTGATACAATAGTACAGCCACAGTCTACCTTGATTAACTGCTTACAGCCTGTCAATGCGAACGTGTTCGCAAAACATTCTTGCATCGCTTTTCGGGGTGAGGAAGAGGGCGAAACTTGCACGAATTCAACGGCCGCGGGGCGGTGGCGGCAGCGGCGCGTTCAAATGCATAGTTTTATATGGAACTGGCCGCGCCGAGGCCAGTTCCATATGCATTGAAACGCGCCGCTCCCCGCGCCTTCAGCCGCCGCCGCCGCCGCTGCCGCCGCCGCCTGCTGACTTCGTGTCCGCGTGACTTACGGTGTAAGCGCCGGAGTAGTCCTTCAATTCAATGTTTTTTGCAATTTGTAGATCAGCACCTGGATGTATGTTGATCAAAATAGATTCGCGACTGAACATACAAACTGACACTTGGAGACCTTATTTTGTCATTTTTTTCAAAAAGTTATTTATGAAAGAACAATGCCAGAAACTGAAGATCTTTGACTTATCCATGTCATTTTTTTAATCTTATAAATGTTTGGGCAATGAACTACTGGAAGTGGGTACACTGTGGCACCACCAACGCGATAGCTAACTTACCTCACTGTAATTTCCGAAGCTCATGAATGAGAGTGTACGGAGAGTCTTTGTGTAGCATAGTAAGTTAAGGTTATGTTAGCATCTAGTACAAGATGGACTAATTTTGCTTAGTAACTCTCTTAGAACAGACTAGTCAGGGCTAAGTAACAAGATCATTCTTGCGAAGACCACTTAGTCAATTGAAGTCTACGTACTTTAATCTTGCAAATTGCCGTTGTATTAGAAGATTATTGTGTTAAAGGATGGGGTTTCTGTGATTGTCTTTGCAATGTTTCTTACTTAGGCTGTATCAAAACTTTTAGCAAAACATTTGAGCAAAAACCTTTGTGTATTTAGTGTACATGATCATAATTTCAGCCGAAAGACGTCCACTGCTGGACATAGGCCTCCCCAAGCACCGCCACTTTGATCGGTTCTGTGCTTCTCGCATCCAGCGGATTCCTGCGGCCTTCACCAGGTCATTAGTCCACCTTGTGCGAGGCCGTCCAACACTACGTCTTCCGGTACGCGGTCACTATAGAACTTTTCGTCCCCATTGGCCATCTGTTCTGCGAGCAAACGCCCAGGCCTAGTCTACTAATTTATAAACGTTACAATGGTCTCTCAATGGTGAGTTTTTGACAGATTTGTCATACATAAACTGTCAAAAACTAACCATTGAGAGACCATTGTAACGTTTATAAATGAGTAGACTTAGGCCCCTGTACGATGCTTAAATGAATTCATTACCGTAGAAGTTATAATAGTCTTTTGGTACACGTTCCTGTATTTTTAAACAAATGCACCAGACTTTTTGTTTTCATAATTAAGCTAAAGAATTTATTCAGGGAAAACATGATAGGAAAGTAAAATGAAAGCCATGTTCCTCCTAAATAAAGGATAGATGGATGTGAAAGGACGCTATTCGCATTCTGGTTTGGGAAAATAAATAACGCAATATTTTTCCGTTTTACATAGCAGCGGGTTTAAAATTTACGTTTTGTAGACGTTCAAGGGTATGGGCAAAAAATAAGAAACAATACCTGATCTCATAAACATAAACTCTCTTTTAACTATGGCACCATCTCCACGGAAGAGAGAATCGCGGCGATGATATCGCCGTGTGGAGATTGAGTCATAGAGTTTCTATTGAATTTGATGGTACGGCGATACTATCGCCGCCATTTTCTCGCATAGGTTAGTGCAGTGGTCGGCAAACCACGGCGTTTTGGCCGATAGAATGCGACTCTGTACTGTCAATAATGTCCATGAATGTGAGCGTATACGCGCGGGGGTCGGGGTTCCGGTCGGTCGGTCAAAGATGCTTTCATCATCCGATCATCATCAGCCGATATGATGATGATGATGTAGGTATCCTACTTCTTACAAGTGGGGTGGAAAGGGGATGGGAGTTTTAAGGATTAAGAAAAGTGTATTGAGACAGTTTGGACACAGAGAAAGGATTGACTCTCATTAGAAATCTTACTCGTTACAGTATTGATATTTGGCTCTATTGACTAATGAGTTTGGCGAATACTAGGTTAGTATTATGAATATAAATATCTTTACAATTCCGATTCCGAAACCTTACCTAGCGTATTTTCTTTCTTTCTTTTCTTTCTATAGTACACCCACATTTCTTCAGTTATATTTTTTTAAGTCCCCATGTAATAGGGAGCGAGCTTATTGCCATCAGCCGGGCACAATTCCAGACTCCGAGTTGCTACTGAGAAAACCTAGAAAGAATGAAGAATATGAAAAACTTGTTTTGTTTAATTATTAAATGCAAAGAAGAAACAGTTCAGTAAATACGTACGTACGCGGTAATAACGGTACATCAAGTTTTGTCCTCTCTGTAACTCACACTTTGTCTCTTTCCAAAACACGACATGCCTTATAAAGGTCCGGGTACTGTATGTATGTAATAACAGGCTTCACTAAGTCGTAAGTGAGTGAGCGCACGTCGTCTGTCGTGTTAACTTCACGCATGATCACGGAACTTTGTGACAACGGTTCCGTACTAGTTTCTGTCTACCTTAACGTTTTATACGTTTACTTGTATGGAAAGTTAGCTTGACCTTTGTGATGAGGTTTTCCAGGGTATATATGTGTTACACGAAGGTGAAATATAGTACTTCTCATAGTAGTATTACTACTTCTTATCTCATGCCCACACTTATTAGAGAACAGTGAGATTTTGAAAGACTTTCAAGTTTGTGCTCACAGCTTCGCACGTTCATAGGTTGGAAATTATCATACGGGAACGTAGTACCGGGATAAAAAGTTTCCTTATACCTAACCCTGGGTATGGTCTATCCGTGTGTCATTCAAATGATCGTCTGCGGTGATCTCTCGCGTCCGGCCCTGCTCCTTGCCATGGAGCGGCATGGGGAGCCGTCACCTTCTTCTGCGAAGCAGTAATGCTCGCGAAGGAGGAGGCGGAGTGCGTGAGGGAGAGGCTAATTTCGAGCCCTCACGCCCTAGTCGCCGCAGGAGACGCCCTGGGCGTCGGGATCCCCAGGCCGATTCCCGGCCACCTCAGGCGCGGGATGGTGAGCAATGGGTAGCTCGCCTCCGATAAGGACCAGGCCCGGGTCGACGGCGCGTTGTGTTCCACGCGCGCCTCAAAGAGATGTGTGATAGATAGGGCTGATGCCTGCCGGGGTTGCGGGAAATTCCGAAAGGGATACCGTGGCCCCTGGCAACACGCAACTGAAGCAACACGGGTGAGTTTTAGTCAATAAGAGTCTGACACTCCCTCACGCTCGACCCAGAGCGGGAAAAGATATTTATTGATTACCCAACCAAAAAAAAAGGTGTCATTCAAATCCGTTCAGCCGTTTAGGCGAGAAAGGTAACATATAGACATACAGAGTTACTTAGCATTTAATAAGGTATGAAGTATGATGGTGATTTATGATGTCTCATTATAAAAATTAAGCTTTCTCAAACGCCTCAGTTTTGGCAAGTAGATGGTTAAACAAAGCCTGATATGACAAGTTTTAATCTCTACTTAATTTAGTCACTTCCTGTCTGCTAACTTGGTAAGTTAACGTATTAAAATTTTCCGAGAAAACTTTTATTATCTGTGTTTCAAAGTATTTTCAAGTTAGGCAAAGTTTGTAGAATTGTTTAAGCTATTATAATGTCATTTGCATGTAGAAACTATTGACGAAGGAACGTTGGTATAGGATATGGGATTTCAAAGTGAAAGTTTAGTAACCGTACACAACTCAAAACATTTATTTCAATTAAACCAATTACGGGCACTTTTGAATTGTCAATGGGTTGGTCAGTCAGAAAGATGAAGCTAAAGCGTAGTAAATATCTATAGAGAAGAACGGGCAAAAAACCCATAGTTATAATTCTATAAGGGAAGATTCAGTTGAACAGAAAGGTGTTATAATCACAGGACGAGCGTGTCGTGCATTCTGTGTGGTTGACTATCTATAGGGAGCATCCTGGTTTTCATCTCTTTATAAAGAGAAGCATTTTCCCTGAAGTATGACAATTGGCATAATTTTTATATAAACGCCTCCTATTACATGGGATTTAAACATAACTGTTGAAATGTGGATGTCAATACAGGTGCACCTCTGCTCAACTCCTCGGAGAATACAGTCGTGATGTTATGTTGTGTTATTTCATGATTATTCTCTTAATACTACATCTCACACATATTAAGAATGTCCCAATTTTCATCATTTATGCAACAAAGTACGTCCTCATAACACCATTCCAGCAAGTATCTGTTATATTATGAGTTTATGACACGGTAGTCGTTTGTACGCGGTTGTGAAGTCGCTCAGTAGATTTTATGGCTTGTGGGGAAGATAAGCAAATCCTTATGTACGTGTAACGTATACAACATTACACGTACGGAAGGCTTTGCCCGCGTTCCGTGTGAATGTGCAATCATATGAGGAGATTTGTAAAGGTTATGGTGCTGTTATGATTCTTGACATGAATACGTATTAAGTTTCTTTGACAGACTTACCTACATACATAAACTCACGCCTTCCTTCCTTCGGGGTCGGCAGAAACTAGAGAACGCCACCTGCTACGATCCTAAGATACTCCTTTTGCTTCATTTACGTTCATACATCTATCTGGTCATACACGCACCCTGGTTGCGAATACTACGCACCTGACCTTTCTACAGAAAATCATCAATAAGGTCACTATGTGTCGTTCTAGAGCGTCACTTCTAGCTTTTCCATTCACATATGCCTTGTAAATAAATACCTTTTGTTAGTCACCTCCAAACCATCTAAGCATACTCTTTTCAATTTTTGTCACTACTGTGATTTGATTTTATAATTGACTATGTTAGTCTTGTTACATCATTTATTTTCTGTAAGTTACAATATAATTAATTGTACAATAATATTAAATTAAATAAAAGATTAAATATAGTATGTACAAGTATTTATCGAAACTTTAAAAAAAAAGGGGGGAAGAGCTCATTGGGCATCAAAAAATGTTAGTCTTACTTTATTAAATTTTCCTGTCGTTCTATATAAAGTCATGTTCAAAGTAATACAAATCAACACATCCTGAAAATAACTCCAAAGCCACACGCCACTAAAAGTACCACCAAACACACGCAGATTTATTGGTAGCCTAAACAAATACGCAGTGTTGACACCGTCTTATTGAATGACTCGTAAAGTGGAGACTTTTATGGGCACACCGAAATACACACAAACACCCCGATTGCTACAGTATTGGGTATAGTACGAAACGAGTTAGAGGTTCCATCGGAAAAAACCTTCACTAAAAAAAAACACGATCGTTTCCAAAAGAATTTGTCTCGCATCCTTATTGATTGCTATTAAACTTGCGTGTATTTGGTTGTAAGTATATAGTTTAGGTTATTAGTTTAAGTTCTTAGTTGTCGCATTAGGGTAAACCTGTAATGATAGTTTAAGCTGTTATAAATAAATAATAAATAAATAACTTTATCGGTGGTGTCTGACGTCAGTGTAACCGTCACGGGTATTTTTAAGGTGAGAGATGCAAGAGACCAAATGTACGCCAATCCATGGCGAGACATGTTTTTATAACCCTATTATTAAGACCATTATTGTACCATGTTTTAATGCAAATAAATATATTCTGTTCTATATACAAATCAGAACATTTCCATAGCAGGTAGGCAGGCAGGTAGGTAGGTTGGTAGAATGTACTGGATCCTTTTGTTTTTCTTTTTTTACACCATCAAAAATATGCAAATAAATGATTCTGATTCTGAACCATCTTCACGCCGTGGGATACTGTATGTGATCGATAACGTTTATGGCAGACACAAATCTAATAGAACTCAAACTCATTGATATAGTAAAGAACGTACTCGTGAAGCAAGCCATGAATATTACTAGTTCTGCTCGATCTATTGGGTTAAGTCAGGAAACTTGATTGATAAGCACATTGAAAATAATAAATTAAAAGCGCAACAGGCATTCTTTGTCAGTTATATAAAATGTTAATATTACGGTAAACTGCCTAAGTATTTCAATCAAATCGATGAAATAATGCAGTACTCTGACTGTACGTCGATGTAACTTTACACTTGTTTCGTGCTATAGCAGAGGTTCATATTCGGCAACAGTAATTTTATTATCCAGTATACCAATTCGTGGAATAGGGGTGTATATTGATTTGGATTCGGGTTTAAATTGAATTGGCTATGGATATTTTTGGAGACTTTGTTGAACTGTACTAAATAGCTTGTAATAGGACATTTCACAAACATGAAACATGGACATTTTCGACAGTTGTTATTTGCTAGATGAATAAAACCTCTAGACATTTTAACGGGTCACTGGTACAAATCTACATCTACACTAATATTATAAAGAGAATAGATTTGTATTGTTTGTTTATTGTTTATAAACTCAAAAACTACTGGACTGTTTTAAAACATTCTTTCACATATTTTTTTTAAAACGTTGCCCTTTACTAGGAATTTCTCCTGTATTGTGGATGCGTTTACAAACATTTAAACTCACATACACAAACAGCGAGACCCGGAACAACTACTTGTAGGTCATACAAATATTTGTTCCGTGCGGGAATCGAACCTGCGACAAGCAGCGCAGCAGTCAATAGAATGTTATATTAACACTGAGTAACATAAACTATAATATTTATAAGATCTCACGCGGGCGAAGCCTTTGTCAGAAGCTAGTGAGATTTATTTATTTATTTAAATCACAATTATAACACCTTTACAGACTCATTTAAGGCGACGTTATAAGTAAGTCACGATGTTTAAACAAAATACAAAAAAAATAAAAGAATGACCTGTAAGCAGTATTACGAAGAATTATATAACTACTAATTAATATAACAATTATTAAAACATAACAACTTTTATAATATCAGACCATTTTTTATTAATTTTTGTGCCATTTTAATGAATATCGGCAGGTTTTGCCCAAATATATCCTCCGATATCGTAATAACATGTGCGGCTCGTGACATAGAGGTAAACTTGAATAGGTAACTTCTAGCCGCTCGTTGCTGGCACGTCTAGATATATTTTTGTAATCTGTAGAAGTATAGCTTGTTTGTAATAATTCACAATGTATATAAATATATTGCCTTTCTATGCCGATTTCGAATGCGGTAACTATTTCTGTCTTTGACGGCTGTGGGTTACGCGCTTGTGCTTTTAAGTGATTAATGTCACCAATCTTAGCTGTGAATAGAGCATAGTGCAGACACGATACTGTTACATCGAATATACATCAATGATTTACTGACAGCCCAATTAAATTTATTCATACATGTGACACGACATTTTTCACTCAATCTATCTCTCAACCCTCTAACGCAACCTTAAACCAATGATCCATAACACATGATACGTTCCATCAAAAACGGTTCAGTGGTTTCTGAGAATAAACGTCCAAAACTCGGTCGGGGCACAACACAGCCGGCGAAATAGGGAGATTTTTATTTCATTTTTTATTTAGTTTTATTCTAGATTGATCTCGAAATTAAAAAAAATGTTTGTATTGAAAAAAAAAAGTGTCCGCAAACAAACTACGCCACGCTACCCGCTGAGCTACGGCGTAGCCCGCACTTTGCTACGGCGTAGCACGCACTTTTTACGGTGTAGCACGCACTTTACTACTGCGTAGACCGCACTTTATTACGCTACGATGTAGTCATGTTCACATTGTTCACGCAAAAGACTTTTTGTATTATTCAAAGTCATATTTTGGTTTCATTTATTTTATTACTTATTTAAAATACATTCACAACTATTATGCCTTTTATCTGTAGAAACACCATTGCCTAAGTTCTACTTACTCTAGTAGTTAATCGACTGTACAGGGGGATTATTAGCTCTAAACTTTGGTTTAAAGTTCGGTTTAAACCAGGTAAAGTTGCCGCGTTGTGGTTACTGTGTAGTGTAGGTACGGATTAGTTTTGATTGAACGTGGGCTTGTGGTTCAGAGGCTTGTGATACGGATTCCGCGGAGGTTAGTTACGGTCAGTGTTTGTGGGATTGGTTGGTTAGATGACTATCACATCGCTCATTACTTCCGACCGGAATCCCCCACTGCTGGGTATAGGCCTCCCCTTTTTTCTGCCATACTGCCCGGTTCCGTGAGTCCCTCATCCAGGTGCTTCCCGCGACTCTGACGATATCATCAACCCAACACGCTTTTAGACGGCCCTGGTATCTTTGACCTAATCTTGGACTTTAGATGGCTCGAAGGTGGGTATCATTGAAGATTTATACGGTCTTTTGTCATGACCTGTGTAAATGGCTCTCAATTGTTATTTATGTTAAGGCGGATAAAGCGCAAAAAATGTGTGTTGTGCTGTATTATTTAATACCAATAAAGAAAGAAAAAACGAAAGGCAAAATTACAGATTTTAGAAAGATTTCTACACCACGATGTCAAAAATGAAGAAATGAAATGTCACTTTGTATAGAAAGATATATGTCTATTCTTTGTAAGACAGAGATATCTATAATAGTAAAGTAGAGATAGAAATGCAGAATGCATTGGTTTAGCGAGTGACTGCTGCGCTGCGTCTCGCGGGTTCGGTTCCCGCACGGCAAAAATATTTGTATGACCTACAAGTAGTTGTTCCGGGTCTGGCTGTTTGTGTATGTGAGTTTAAATGTTTGTAAACGCACCCACAATGCAGGAGAAATTCCTAATGAGGGGCAACAATTATTAAAAAACAAAAAAAAAACGTACTTGGTGCGAGCAGGTCTTTTTCAAAATGCTTTACAGCGCAGAAAACAAACATAATATTTATGTAATCCCCAAAGGAAAGGGAAAAGCTATAAACCGGATTGCAATCAAAAACTTACCATTCGGAACTCGTCTCTTGACTTAAGAGCCCACCCAACCTCAGGTTTTTATCTCGCTTGCACCATACTACTCGTGGACTGAGTGCGAGCGAGACGAAGGCGGCAACAAATCGGCAAAAGTTTAGGTAATTGCTTTTTACGGCGAAAATAATGGTAATTTCAAAAAAATAAAAACCTAGTCGCTGCTTTATAGTTCAGTTAGTGTGCCATGATCTTTCATGATCTAATTTGAAGTATTTTTTTAATTGCAGCGGTTTATTGTTCGGTTTGAAGGTAACTTTGGTTTTTTTTCTATCGAGAAAATTTTATGAAATCGTGTTTTCGGCTAACATAGTCGCTAACATTAATCCTCAACTTTAACATGTATTTATTTCAAAATTACTGCTGCAGTAGTTTCGACATAACGGCGGATCTTGCTAAGCAATTTGACGACATATAGGCCCTTAAGGGCCGAGTCTTGAGTAACTTTCACAAAAGTGTGAGGAATATTGATGACATGCTGCCCAACTTGCTGTTAATCTTACAAATATTTTCCATGGTCTCCCTGGACTGTATAAGTAAGGGTGAGTCCCATAAATATCACACCTATTATTAAACATGGTAACTAACATTTTTACCGAGGAGTTCGTGGCTAAGTAATAACAGTCGCACGGGTCGATCCATCAGGTTAAGCTACGCTTGCCGGGGTATGTCGGTGGATGGGTGACCATCTTTATATACCGAGACTGCTCCGTGCCTCGAAAAACACGATCCCGGCTGTCATTCGTGGATCTTTGACAGTCGTTACGAGTCGTCAGAAGCCCGAAAGTATGACAACCAGTCTTACCAAGGGGTATCGTATTACCCAGTTATTGGGTTGTGGAGGTCAGATAGGCAGTCGCTTCATGTAAAATACTGGTATTCAGCTACATCCGATTAGGCTGGAAGCCGACCCCAACATAGTTGGGAAAAGGCTAGGCAGATTGATTGTTACTAACATTTTTAGCCGACTGTGGCGAAACTAAAAAAAGGAGGGTAATAGAAAAATTAGCAGTGTTAAATAAACTGCATATTCAAAAGTTTAAGAACATGTTCTTTAATCTGTATTCACCCTTTAAAATACTGTTTTATATCGTTTGGCGCGCGAATGTTGTCGACATGGGGGCGCTGTTGGTGAGCATTTTGTAAAATTGTTTTGTGAAATGAGTTGAAAAAACAAGATGGCAACATTAGTTCCAATTTTGACCACGCGCCAAAAGAACCTCGTAGCGCTCTATTTTGTCACGAAGTTTTACTGATTGGATGTCTTATAAGCCCGTCTGCTCCAGCTATGGGTCCAATCCAATGAAGAAAATAAAACCACCCCTTACCAACTCTTCACAAAGTTCCTAAATTAAATAACATATTCAATAGGCATCACCTTAAACTAAATTTGTTTGCCCTGCCATGTATTACGCAACAACTATCGATTTTTGCCGGCGGCTGATTTTTAGACTGCCCGGTGCGACCCGAACAAATTTGTTTACTTCGTGCGAATTTTCTTATGTAAATAGGTATATCATGTTCTAGAAATAGTTTTACATCGTCTACTGCGTGTAAGTATTGGATATTTTGTTATATGAAAATGCTAAAATCGTTCAGTGTTGGGAACAAAACTAATTTCGAAAATCTATTATTTGTTTATCTGGTATTGCTTAAAAACTAAACAATCTATCTCTACCAACCCGACCATCAACCAACCAACCACCTTCCCCTAATCCTTGCTTAACCATCGAGTACGTTCAAAATCGTTTTTTTTTTAAATAAAGATCCTACTAAAAGCTTTTCCACACAACAATCTTACCTCTTTATAATTATTGAAGTAAAGATTAGTATCCAAAAAAATATAAATACTCTCACAAATAACCCTGCTGTATTCTACAAGGTTGAACGTAGAATAAGTGTGGCTTTAGGGAGCTTTGAAAGTTTGTGTCTTTATCGAGGTCACGGTCAGTTCTCAGAAGTAGGTGAAAGTGGGTTCAGCACTAAAGCTAAGGTTGACTCCGGTTGGATTTACAGGAATCTTTAGTTATGTCCAGAGATTTTAAAACAATAGAACAACAACCAAAGTAAAATAGCCTTGTTCTTCTCCGTCAAAATTTTAATAAAAAGGGGTCGTTAATTACGAATTTTTAGATAGGTATTTTTAAAGTTACCTATTTTTTATTATATGTATTTTATTTTTTTGCTATCTCTTCAAAGAACGATTTCTTTGAATAGATAGCAACAAAATAAAAAAACTCACCATTAAATCGGATACGACATAAAGCATACTTTTATCTGAAATTACCCATAAACTTGTATTTTTTTTAAATTTTTATTTCATATATTTGAGTGGAATACGGAATTTAGACGCACAAACTATCGATAAATGCTAATACGATGCTACAAACTCAAACTCAAAGCATTTATTTCAAATAAACCAATTACAGGCACTTTTGAATTGTCAAGGGGTCGGTCAGTCAGAAAGATGAAGCTAGTTGCCCATTCCAAAGCGTAGTAAGTTCCTATGGAGAAGAACGGGCAAGTAACTCCACGGACACACTACAAAATGGCGATGCACATTACTGCGCAAAATGTCAACTTTGTCATTAATGATGTAACTAATATAATGTAAGAATATAATTTAAAAGAGTTTCTATGGAGTATCTTGCCCATTCTTCTCCATAGGTACCTACTACGCTACATATCTCTGACTCACCGACTCATTGACAATTCAACTGTAAATGGTATAATGCAAATAAATGCTTTGATTTCGAGTTGGGTTATCTAATCTTTCAACCCCGTCAACTCGTCAATACTTCCAAACATCCAAATTAATTTTCTTCACCGATACTTACTATTTGTATCATTAACCAATGTGTACCGAGTTGAAAACTGACACAAAGCACCCTTTGTCGAAACGCTTTTATAAAGGTCGCGAACACTGACGCACGAAAATTAAGTCCGGTACAAAATACCTGCGGTCATTAAAGGGTTAAAAAGGGGATTAGAACGTTAACTGTGGGTCTATGACGATAATGATAGGGGTACTTTCAGTGGGTATCAAAAGAAATTGGGTGAAAAGGATGAAAACAAAAAACCCGATGTTCTACACCATCATTATCCTGTAACGTGTGCGTGTGCGTTTCGAGATACAGATCTCACTTAAATCCACATTGAGAGAGAAGCTTCTACAATGTATTAGAAAACATAAAAAAAAAGATGAATGAAATCGGTAAAGTCGTTCTCAAGTTATGGCGTGACCAAGGGAAATAAGTATTCATTTTTAACCGACTTCCAAAACGGAGGAGGTTATATGTTCGTAGCGTATGTATGTTTTTTTTTTTTTTTTTTTGTTTATGTCCGTCGATATTTTCGTCAATTGTGAACGGATTTAAAAAATTCTTTTTTTGTTTGAAAGGGTATGCTCTCAAGGTGGTCCCATATAAATTTTATTAACTTAGCTTGAGTACTTTTTGAGTAAGCTTCATTAATACGTATTTTTCCCACTTAGCCTATATGGACGATCTCTTAACATTTTCCTGTCACTGTTATTTACATAGCAGGTCGTGATATTCGAACTAGTAGGGGGTAGGTACCACAACTAAAAAGTGAAAAATAAAAACTTTTTACAAAAAAAACCAACCGACTTCCAAAAAAAACACTAGAAAGTGAAAAATAACTTTAATTTCGGAAGTCGGTGGCTTAAAACGAAAATTCAAAACCAAAGACACCGACTTCCGAAATTAAAGTTATTTTTCACTTTCTAGTGTTTTTTTTGGAAGTCGGTTGGTTTTTTTATATAATTATACTTAGATAGATTTATGTACACAGATGTAAGCATACAGTAAGAATGGTAAATACGTACAAAGGTGATGGACATACATTTCTTCCAGCATACCTGCGATAGGAAAGTAGTTAAAAAGTGTACACACCGTGTGGAAGAGTAGAAGAGGAAATAAAATACAAAAAATCTAAATCTGCCTCGTTGGTCTAGTGGTGGCAAGCACTACCGCTGTAAATGTGGTAATGGGTTCTCGATTCCCGGTTCAGACAAAGTGTTATTTGGATTTTCCATCTGGAATTTCTCAGTAGCAGCCCGTCGTCTGGGTTTGTGCCCGGTTGATGGCATTAGGCTCGCCCCTGTTACATGGGACTTAAACATAACTGGCGAAATGTGAGCGAACGCACTACGCCCTAAAGATACACCTCTGCCTAATCCTTCGGAGAATGCAGGCGTGATGTTACGTATAAAAAAAAACCAATTATTAATGATGGCATTATTTTCCTTACAGTAAAAAAATAATAATGCATTTCATAAGATCAGTAATAAATGCTTTGAACGTAACTTATCTTTTTGGACATTGAAAACATAAAGATGCAAACACGTAGTGCCAGTCACAAGGCAAATTCAATTTCACTATCTTGAGCAAGTTTGCACTTTGTTCTTTGAATACTTGTGAGTCAATAACTTTAACAAGTTTTGTGTGCATAGACTGCGCTACTTGATAGTCAAAGTATAATGGAAAGTATGAGCTGATTTTTGATCAGAGCATTGTCGAATTAAATTATACAGGGACATGGGGACATAATTATTTAAGGGTGTGGAACAGGTCATCAAACTGAACCATTTTCTTCATGGGAACTGGCAGAGTCTGGCCTCTGATAGGGCCCACTATGGTACTGTTGATAGTTTTTTCGCGACTATGGTTTTGGTGCGGTATTTGTTTATTTTTTCTCAAATATCGTAGCATTATGCTGAGATAGGAGGCTTTTTGGTCTCATATAGGTTTTCTTTGCCTTTTGGTTTATTATTTATTACTTGTTTTATATAATTTGTTCGTTTTACTGTTTGTTTTTATTGTTTTATTTCCTGTGCGTGTCCCAAATAAAATAGTTTTCTTTCTTTCTTTCCATACAAAACTTCAATATCTACGCGACCAAAATGAGACGGCTGCTTATCTTTTCGCGATTCCGATGTTGGTCTCATGAAGAAAGTAGTTCAGTTTGATGGTCAGTAACACACCCTTAAATATGACCACAAGTTTCTAATACATGGTATAGATGTACTCCCCTATATCACGAGGCGACGCGCGCTTTACTTGTGGTTACAAAGTGTACAAACACGCTGTGAATATGTGCATGAAGACGTAAGTAAAGTAAAGTAGCATCATGAATTAAAAAATTTAATATTGTGTATTGAAGTAAAAAATAAGTTAATAACATTATCAAAGTTAAACATGTCTCAGCCTTGCCAGCTTTTCGGTTAACACTGACATATCAGCCCTATCCTCGTTATTGATTGATACAGTAATAATGACAATATCAAGGCCGACAATATGTAACCTTTGCGAAATGTCACGGGCCCTTAGAAATCCACGATCACGTGTAGCAAATACGATCAGAACTAGATACGTGTGTTATTATTTTGTATGAATTTGATAATTGTGGATAATTATAATCTACTCTCTTGTTGTATGTATCATAAACCTTGGCCTGGTAAAGATTTCTTCTTGTGAGGTTTTAAAATATCTGTTTGGCTATTTTATGACACTTAATCGACTGGTATAAAAAATCGCTACGGCTCGATCGAGGACTCGCAGTTAAATAATATTTGGAATAATTTTCGGGTGGAATTTGTGCCAATGTGCAATGTATTAGCTAAAAAAGAAAGCCAAAATTTCTTCATTATGAACTCTTAAGTTGTAAGTAAAGTGAGATCTTGAAAACACAATTGTTTTTTCTGAAAAAGTTACATACATACATCATAATAGAAAATAGTTGCAAAAATGTCTTACGATGGTAGAAAGTCTATTTTTAAAGAAACATAATTTATAAGTAGTGGATAAATCATTAACTATTAATTAATCTTAGAACACTTATGTATAAGCGCTTCAGTGAGATACCTACCTGAGATACAGTTTTATTCCTAGTTCAGGTAGAATCCAATCATTATATTAAACCATTATATACCTCTAACTTAAGGCCCTATTTTATTTTATATGTAAATCAATTATTTTAATAAACAATTTCAATTATCCTACCCATCACCTTCACGCAGGTGGCGTAAAAAGCAGGTCAATAAACCTCTTACGACGAGCACTGAAATTCCAATATCCAGCACGCTAAAATTTATTGCTTCTACTTCCGTAAAACGATATTTAGAAGCAAGTTTCCTGATCCCGGCAGTTTCCTTCCATAAAGATATAGCACAAAATCGGTTTGGCTAGAACCCAATGTCGGACGCAAAGGCAGGTAGATAGACTCGAAATCAAATTGATATGCGGGAAGCAATCTCAATTAGACAGGCAAATTGATTCGTGGCCCTACTAATACGGGCGATAGTGTTGCCCTGTTCGCGTACATGTTATGCAACGTTAGGGAGTTTTGTTTTATTTGTCGAACAAAGCGCGAAGTGTATTGCGTATAGTTGATGGTGGATTTTAAACGGAATGCACTTATATAGTCTGTTCGAAGCTTATGCATATTTACCGTTTACATTCATACGATATAACGGATTGTTGAAGTACCCAAGGACCAAAAGCATTCATCAGTTTATTTAGATTCTCGGATTCTCTTTACGAGTAACTTATTCAATTACCTGCTCCTTTTCAGTAACGTGTCATCAATTTAAATATACTCCCGGGCTTCTAAAGCAAGCCGCGCTGAATTTTTTCGGGGCAATGATTTCTAAATGGTTGTGAATTCGGAACTATGATAAAATATAATAATTAATAAATGTTGTTTATCTGATAGCCATATTTGTACAACAAATTTGAGATTGCAGCCTCCTTTTAAGCAAAAGATGTCTGTATTAGGAGACTCCAAAATGGCGACTATGTCTCGGAGCTCAGAAGCTCGTGGCTAAGTAATAACAGCCACGTGGGTCGATCCATCAGGTTAAGCTATGCTTACCGGGGTTGGTCCGTGAATGGGTGACCATCTTTACATATCGAGACTCCTACGCGCCTCGGAAAGCACGTTAAGACGTTTGGTCCCGGCTGTCATTCGTGGATCTTTGACAGTTGTTACTAGTCGTCAGAAGCCCGTAATTCTGACAACCAGTCTACCAAGGGGTATCGTATTACCCAGTTACTGGAATGTGGAGGTCACATAGGCAGTCGGTCCATGTAAAATACTGGTATTCAGCTGCATTTGGTTAGACTGGAAGCCGACCCCAATATAGTTGGGAAAAGGCTAGGCACATTGATTGATGGCGAGTCCTATGTCTGCCTCAAAACTGCATCGATTTTTTTTCTTTGGCTCATCATTATTTTGATGTTTGAGGCCTTGTTATCTTACATGGAAATGCACATTGGTTCAAATTAGGAGTACCTGAAGTGTATCGCTGGTGTATCTAAGAAATGCAGCTCAACATCAAGTTTTTACACTAAACCTATTTGAGCTGATCATAGAATACAGTAGAGTACAGTAGTATACAGTAGAGTCATAAAATACAGTAGTAAGTAAGTATACTACGAAAATATCATCAGGTCAGAAAAGACATCATTAAGTGAGTAATAGGTAGGTAAACATATGATGTCTCGTACAGAGAATACTTCGAATAAAAGTGTTTACGTAACTCTCTAGGTATTGAATTTGTTTCTTAAAAGCAAATGGCACCGATATTTGTATTGTGAAGGTTACGTACAATGCCGAGCTTAGCCCATTCTTTCTAGAACTGCTTGTAGTCTTTTATAATAGTCATATTATTTAGTATCGAATACTTTTGAATGCTTTATAAAAACTCAAGGTTTCACAGGTTAATTGAAATTTGAGTGAATGAGCTTAATTAGAGTATTTATTTCAAGGATAAATTCTAGTCAAAATAACAATTGACTATCACAAACTAGTGATATTCATTGCTTTTATAAAAAAATATGCCTTTGTCTAATGACCATGATACTGACACCCAGGGGCCTAAAAATCTACTAATTTATAAACGTTACAATGGTCTCTCAATGACAGATTTGCTATACAAAAACTGTCAAAACTTACCATTGACAGACCACAATCGTTTATAAATTAGTAGACTTAGGCCCCAGGTTAGTGGATAAATGAGTGTCGTTGAACGGCGTGCGTGTATGACTAGAAGGCCAGTTCCGGGGATTCAAAACGTTCACAATGTAGTTGCAATCTCATTTCAGCGACAATCAACGTTAAAAATGTTGGGAAACTGAAGGTATTTTTGACAGATTGAGATTGAATGCGACCGTTCTTAAAAATACGAGTATTGCCCCTCAGATGTGGCGTTCTGTAGTTTTGGGAAGAATCAAATCAAATATTTTATTGGAACAAAATTATTTTTTGTGTTCGTAACAGTAACAGTGTGTGTAACAGTTACATGTGTTGCAGCCATTAGCGCCCACCTCTGAGAGGGAGAAGTTGGCGTTCCAACATTCAAAACATTTACAATATAAAAACAATAAAGTACTGCTTTTTAAATAAAAGAACCTAATATAAGAGTAGATAGGTATATTAACTATCTATCTAAAATATGATTAATTACAATTACATTTAATTACTATTATTTTTAAACATTTTAATATTAAAAGATTTAAAATAAGTTAGGTTAAAATGTTCCAGCAGTGCTATTCTGTAAAAATCTCACGGTGAAAACATAGGTGAAGTGAGCTTTCAATAGTATCAATCTCTAGTATTTGGATCGAATGACAGCTCACTTTAAGCTCATTTCACCTCAGTTTTCACGGTGAGATTTTTACAGAATCGAGCGGCTGTTCTCTAATGTGTTAAGTGAGTGTGTATGTATGTATGAAGGGTGTAGTATATTTGTCTGTGTTTGATTGTATACTGAGGTAAATTATTACTAAAGGTATACGAATGATTTCACTACGTCCTGGCGGACGTATTGAAATCATAGATACTGCGGCTGGTAGTGTCGTTGCCAATACATCGATAAGAAGGTGTGAGTTTATTTGTGTAGGAGTGTTGAATTGCGCATCTCATTCGTAATTGCGAATCGTGGAAACGAGAAGTATGGCAGTAAGGAATGGAAGCCTACACCCAGCAGTGGGTGATTTGAGGCTGAAATGATGAATATGAAAAAATATCTACTTATTTGAGAACCACAAAACATAAAGAACATCATACATTTTAAGTTATTCAACATCTTGTGCAAGTCGTAAATATCAAGTGTGGTAGAGAAATATGACTGTTCTATCTGCGAGTAGTGGTTCGGCAATCTGTTACATTTTGCATTTTTTTTCGTTATGTTAGCTTTTTTTGGAATTAGCTGGTGTCCATTTTTTTTAGGCGAACCCATGCGTAAATTGGTCTGTTGGTAAGCAAGTTACTTCGTTAAAAATAGTTGTTTCTTAGATAAGTTTATTACTTAACTTCTTTTTTTTTTTTAAGTAATCTATTTTCCGTTTATTCAAATAATATTTACATAATTTATATACGGTCACAGACTAAAATTGTTATAATAATATGTGCATGTATATAAAAAAGGGGCGGGGAAAGAATCATATGGCATCATAGAATTCGTCGGCGTCGCTGTCAACAGTCAATTTCTTATCATAATTTATAGAAACAGTACCACCTCTCTGATAACGAAAAACAATTCCACTTCAAACTTCGGAGATGAGAATCGACATCATAAAGCCACGCATAGCTGTCACGGTAAGCACTGTAAATTAAGCCACTGCAGCTTCCCAAATTAGTATGATCAAATCTAATAACCCACAGTAATAATATTAACATAGCATTAGCTTCATTAGTCCAACTAATTAACTTGCGTATCCCTTAAGATTTAGCGACCATTATAATTAAGCCTTCCCAAGTTTGTAGTGATTACGGTCTCGGGGGCCTAAGTGTAGTGGTTATAGAATTGGTATTTATGTTTGTTATTTGGATTAGAAAACTTTGAGAATTAATTAATTTATAATTTTGTACTCGTTGGCTTAGTAAAAGTAAAATGTTTTAAGGGATATTATCAGAGTATTTATTCGGTTGCATTCAGTAAGACTGGATGACGATTCCAACATAGTTGAGAAAAGGCTAGGTTAGTGATGAGTAGAGGATTATCGGAACAATCATCCAATCAATTTATTAAAACACAGGTTCTGAAGAGTTCTTAAAGTTAGCTCTGTTTGTTAGGCTGGATTCGACCAAACAGGAATAAATTTTATCCGTGGAATAAGCCTTCTCTTCCGAGTAAATTTTGAATTTTTGACAGTTTATACATACGAAAACTGTCAAAGTAAATCTTATTCCGCGGATAAAATTTATTCGTGTTTGGCCGATTCCGCCCTTAGTCTTTTGTAACCATTAAAATCCAAGTTTCTTCACGTTGCAGCAATCCTAGGTTATAACTCAGAATTTGTTGCATAAAAAGCGGGTTTACTCCTCTGGTCACCACGACTTCAATCCGTATTTCACTAAAATATTAAACTCAAAGGAACCAACATAAATATTAACAGAAATAAAATCGTTGAAACGTAAACCGTCGTCAAATTAAGATATGACTTGAAATACTTTGCTAAAACTTTGATTGCGTTCAATATTGAGGGTACCCAATGGAGTGTCATTGATATTAATCGGTAAAGTTTACTATTTGGTGACTGGTTCCCTTTGAGATGCCTCGGGCTGGTTTCAGCCGATGAAAACATATTTTTGTGGACTTTTCTTAATTACTTTGTCCCCGTAGAAGTCAACTAGATATACCATGTGTTTCCTGTAGCTACAACGGTTGAGGTAGCTGCCCTTGCTGCCCCATCTCAAAAATCCACCCTGTATATACCAACCTTTGATAGAAGTTTAGTTTAAACTTGAAATGTTTTATACCTAAAACCCTTTTAAAGTTACTACAGAAACTAATTTCGAAGATTTTCCACTAAAAACTTGCAAAACTAAAAGTTTTAAGTATTTGAACAAAGTTCGTTACATGAAAGTTGAGTGATTTGTTATCACATTGAAAGCAGGCTTTGATGTGCCCAAGTTAAAGTTTTTTCCTAGCATCTTTGTGTTTTATAAGTTTTTGGTAGAATTCTTTAAACATTTTAGGGTTCATTTATCTATTTTATGAGGCTTAGCCCTTCCGTTAAGGTACTGACTGGTGAATGGAAAAGTAAACAAAAAAGTGCAAAAGTTTATGGATCAAACTTACCAGATATCGTATGTTTGACAGTGGAAAATTAATAAATACATCCATCAATCAATAGGAGCTCGTGGCTAAGTAATAACAGCCACACGGGTCGATTTTTCAAGTTAAACTACGCTTGCCGGTGTTAGTCCGTGCATGGGTGACCATCTTTACATATCGAGACTCCTCCGTGCCTCGGAAAGTGCGTTAAGCCGTTGGTCCCGGCTGATGTCATTTGTGGATCTTTGACAGTCGTTACGGGTCGTCAGAAATCCGAAAGTCTGTCAGCCAGTCTTACCAAGGGGTATCGTATTACCCAGTTACTGGGTAGTGGAGGTCAGATAGGCAGTCGCTCCATGTGAAATACTGGTATTCAGCTGCATCCGGTTAGACTGGAAACCGACCCCAACATGATTGGGAAAATTAGGCAGAATGACTCAAGACTCGGCCCTTAAGTCGAGAGACTAGTTCCGAATGATAAGTTTTTGCTTGCAATCGGGTTTTATAGCCTTTTCCTTTCCTTTGAGGATTACATAAATATTATGTTTGTTTTCTGCGCCGTAAAGCATTTTGAAAAAGACCTGCTCGCACCATGTACGTTTTTTTTTTTTTTTTTTTATAATCGTTGTACTAGGAATTTCTCCTGCATTGTGGGTGCGATTACAGGCAGAATGAAAATGATCCATCAATCAATACTATGTATTTATTGACTTTCCACTGTTGACGATTCAAATTAGATTTGCAAGTATGGGCATTTTGTTAATACTACTGAATTATTATAATTTTATTCAGTGTGTGTGTTGCAAATTTTACTGTTATGATGTTTGCGACTTTTTTGTTTTTTTTGGCGTACTGAGTTGTGGTAAATACTGGTTTTCAGGTGCAGTCTAACCGGCGAGGTAGATTAGAAGCCGACCCTAACATAGTTGAGAAAAGGCTAGACGGATGACGATGACATCTGCCTAGCCACTTCACGTAAGTCAAAAAATGCTTTTTGTTATGTTCGTATACTTGAATTGGACCTCCAGCCTTACCGCAAGAATCTACAAATATTTTTCATTACCCTCATTTTTGTTTCGTCATAGTCGGTTAAAAATGCATAAATAGAACTTCAAGACTCTTTCATGTAACCATATAAAGCCAACTGCTAGAGTGTGTCTAATAGTTGCGCACAATAAAGTCTTTACGAGCTGCGACTCCACGGCACAAAGAATTTCCTTTGACGGAAGCCTTATTTCATTACCTGCCAGTAGCAAGGGCATTTTAATGAACGCTTTGCAATTGTTTTGTAAGTATTGTAATGAATAGCTACGGTAATTATGTTTAATGTTTTTAGAGAGGTCAATGAACTAGGTACATTGTGAGTCATGAAAATCGGAATAAGGAACCAACAGGCCATGGTTTGTTTTGTCTTGACAAAAACTATAGCTAAAGGTGCAGCCCAAGGTCTGATTTTGGAACAAAAAGGTGGCCGCAGGAACTCCTCAAGTATATTAGATAGCCCTGTAGTGTTCAGCTCGTTGAATTGGTAAAGGTGATAGAACAGATATTTAAACAAATTCACAATGCAAAATGAAATACAATTAAAAAAAAAAAAAAAAACTTTTTCAAGCTTTTAAGAAAATATTCAAGTTCTATGTTTACGTAAGTTTTATTATGTACTTTTAAGTTCCCAAAAAGCTTGTTTTTAAAAAGATTTTTCTTTTTTACTTATATTTTATAATATTATTAGTGTACAGATATGAGCTTTTGCGAATTGACCCGTGTGGAAGTCGGAAATTAAAACTCATTCCACAGGAACGTTCTGCCGAGATGAAAAGTACCTTATGTCCTGATACACGTCATAGTGTACCCATGTGCTGAATTTTATCAAAATCCATTAAGGTTCAATATTGATCAACAAACATCCAAACTCACAACAAATTTGACGATTTGATCGATTTTCTAGCAAAAAAACTGTAGTTTATGTAACCCTACACTTAAAATAACAAGCAGTTATTTATAAATAACGTATAATAGACGTTACAAAGTGTATTAGCGAGCGATCAAGCCTCGCTTATCAGACGCATAGTGCTGCGCAATCACATTAGTGTTGTACCTGCACTCGTTATCCGTAATATCTACTTTAGCATGAGATTCCTTAATGGAACGGGAATTAGATACTGATACACTATATGGTAGCAGCTATTTTTATAAGGCAATAGCTGTAGGATGCCGGTCGAAGTAAATATAACGAGTTCTTTAAGTGGAGAGGAAATACGAACGTGGAAAAATTTGAAGCAGAGTATTATTTTTATTTATAGGTGGTTGGTGTTTCTTAAATTTAACGTTGATTTGACTTCGTCAGACGGATATGCTATTTTCTTGTAGGTATAATAGAATAGCGAGCTTGGTCTTATAAATAATACATTGGTATGTATTATTAGTATGAACAACATAGGTAGGTATATATACATTTTTTTTCCCTTTATTTCATTGTTAAACAATGAATTTACATTTTTAAATATTAGTATATAAAAATTATAAAAACATTTTTTTTCTTTTTTTTATTTATAATAGGGTAGGCAGCTTGGTCTCATAAATAATACAAAGGTCTGTATTATTAGTATGTAGCTACGTAACTACCTATTATACTTTAAGCCTTTATTTCAAAATACAAAAAAAATCGTACAAAACATTTTCTTTCTTGTTTTAAGTTTATTTTTAACACAATCAGAAACCCATTTTTTTTTGTGTTAAAAAAATACATCCGAATACACCACTTGGGAGACCCGTCCGTAAGTTTATGCTTCGCCTAAGCCCGGATGAATGGTCCGGTGTAAAAAAAAGATTATCCACGTTAAGGCTAACATCGACTTTACAACACCTACAGAGGATCAAAAGGGTAAAAGATTTTCTATTGTGGATACATTGTTTTTTTATTTTACCTTCATTTTGTAGAGTTGGGATAAATTAAAGGAGTTTATTTTAACCTTTTAAGGGCCGATTTTTCAATCATCAGATAACTTATAACTGAGGAATAAATATGGCGGTTTGACATATTTTCTATACAAAAGCTGTCAAAACGTCAAACATATTCCCCAGATAAAAGTTATCTGACGGTTGAAAAATCGGCCCTTAGGAAACATTCGAGTGTTTTCTGACATCGCTTAAATAAAACAATTGACTATTCATGTGCCTATGGGAAAAACTAATCTGTTACTCAAAGCGTTTTATAGTGGTAATCATAGTTTTAAAAACTTTTAAGATTTAAAAAAAAAAAAAAAAAATTAGCCTTGATTGTCCCACTGCTGGGCAAAGGCCTCCCTACTTTCGTTACGCCTCTCTAAGTCCAGAGCTACCAAGGACCAATCTTTATTAAGGGAGTCCAGCTCAACTCAGATGTTTTTTTATAAGATTAAAAAAATCTACAGTTTTCTACATACCTACACATTCAAGAATCTAAAATAAAGCCCTCTAGGCAAATCACATGACGAATTTACCAAATCATTTCCAAGACCATCCAAGCAGAGTAATATAACAAGCTTATTGAATAATGTAATGTAACGGAGCATAAAATAGGATAGCCAAGCCAAGCTGAAAGTTGGCAATTCTACAACAACATGAGAGTTCAACTTTGTGGTATAATGTAACACATGTGTGGTCTCAAGTTTGGATAGGATCAATCAATCTGCCTAGCCTTTTCCCAACTAAGTTGGGGTCGGCTTCCAGTCTAACCGGATGCAGCTGCCTATCTGACCTTTACAACCCAGTAACGAAGCGAGCAGGAGAACAAGAGATGATGAAATGCCGAAAAGACGATTTACAAGAGGGTCTAGTCAAAGTGACATTCGATCAAAATAAATGATCCTAAAGAAATGATCCAAATTATTTTTATTATTTTATCAGCAATGACGATGAGTAAAAAAGGGATTGGCTTAGCATAAAAGCTTTTTCCCACCTGTGGTACCACCACAGGTGGGAAAAAGCTTTGTTTCTTGAATATAGTACATCTGTTTTATGTTTCTGTTTTTATTAATCTACAATAATATTACAAAGAGTACAAGTTTGTGTTGTTTGCAATGAATAAACTCAAAAACTGCTCGACCGATTTAAAAAATTCTTTCACCAGTAGACTGGTATATTATCACTGAGTAACATAGGTTATAATTTATAAATATATCGCGCAGGCGACGCCGCTGGCGGGAGTTAGTGTTTAATCGTTCAATAATTAAATTAGTTGGTATAACGGGCCATTTGATTGAAAATGATACCGACAGGTGGCAGTAATCACTTGCTTTAGGTTTGGCAAGAGTTTGTAGATACGTTGCCAATTTTAGCAAAGTTGAAAAGTCTTACAAGCCTGCAATTTCACCAGCAGTAATTTTACGAGTATGCATTTTGTCAGCAATTTGCAGCTGTGTTTGGAAAGCTGAGTTAAAGGTTCGTACTACTTTTATACGCAGCAATTCTTTGACAATATAAAGCTTTGTAAAATACAGAGGCAGAGTTCCAAAAACAAACATTTTTGCACATTTTTGAAAATAAATTTCGAGACATACGGCCCACCGCATGCCGCAAAACTGTGTACAGTACACTCATTATACGGGCACAACAAAGTTCTGCAATTCGAGTGAGAATAGACTCTGCTGGAAATCAGTTATGGTTGGTTTTGTTTTAGCACAGTTGTAAGGTAAAGCATTGTTTCTTGCAAATCGTGGGGACGTTACGTTGTAATTTAAGTACAAACTCCATGAATTACTCATGTTTATTTTCACGTTTCAAAAGAGTTCGCTAATAATTAAAATTACTTTATAAATAAAAACAATACCCGTGAAATTTCGCGTTGTAGCATTACTTTTTAATTAGTCGAGGTTCTTAATTCGTGTTCTTTATGGCACCTCTTTAGGTGTGTGCTATGCGAATATCAAAAAATATTTGGCCAAGGTCAAAATTGATTTGCATTTCCAGAAATAGGTATTTTCAGAACTAGGTATTTAGCGAATTAGCCCTTTTCAAGCTGTTGGGCTTTTGGGGATATTGTTAAAAATACATTATAATATGAATTGAATAATTATTATAAATAGAAAGAATGCTTGAATTAATTATAATTATGCTCTATGCAACGGCCACCAACTCTACTTATCCAACTAGAAGCTGTGTTTTACTGAATATTCTAAGGTAAGAAATGCTACCGGATTTTCTGTACAACTTATTTCAACTTGCTCGCTTTGTAAGAATCCTTGCGGTAAGACGTTTATGATGAGAATAGAATAGTAATAAAGTCAACTTTTCAAGCTTTAAAGAAATATTGTCTGTAATCTGTAGTTATAAAAAAATATTTAAAAAAACAGTTTTTTTTACAATTCTGATATTATTTTACATTTTTGGGGTGATCTGCTAGCTATTATTTTTTTGTAAAAATGTTTATTATTGGCAAAATATTTGTAGGGATTCTATACATATTTAAAAAAGTAGTATTTGAGAATGCTGGAATTATACATTTTTCGTGCAATACCAAAATAATCGAATTAGAAATACAAAAGTCGGTTTCTTTATCACGTAATGTGAATAAAATTAAGCTGAAAAATAACTTTATATAACCCTATAACTACAAATAGTATATAGTAAAGTAGAATTTAAATATTTTCCCGCATACAGATCCAGGGGAACAGCTAGTACCTACAATGTAAAATATTCCGTCACAAACAAATCAGCATAATACGGAACTTTACATGAAAGCATATATTTCGCTGCTTCTGCGCTTCTCAGCTTCTCTCAGCACGCGACTTTCGTGTGGAAGTCGCAACACACCACAATATACTAAAATAACAGCCACATTTTTATAAAACTTCCCTGGATACAACGTTGGTAGTTTTGGTCTCAATAGCCAAAATATGAAGAGAGTCAGGACTGGTGACGCGGGAGGAAGTGACGTACATATGTCCGTGTGAGAAGCAGGTCGTCCTGAGGTCGACCTGCAGCTTTCAGTAATAATTTCCCATTTTTACAAGCAGTTTGCATGCATTTTGCTGTTAAGCCTCGTTGGTTTTGAGGTCTTGGGTTCATTTCCCGGATCGGGCAAAGTGTTATTGGGCTTTTCTAACTGGAATTTCTCAGTAGCAGCCCGGAGTCTAGATTTGTGCCCGCTTAATGGCAATAGGCTCGCCCCCTATTACAATAATTGTTGACATGTGGGTGTACTGTAGGTACACCTCTGCCTAACCCTTCGGGGAATAAAGGCGTGATGTTATGTTATGCTATCACTAAACAGTTTGCAAGTTTTTCTAGGCTAAGTCTTCACAAGTACCAATAACGAAGGGACGTGAATATTTTCATTTATAGCCCATATGGTTTTATTAAAGCTGTTTTTGTAAACACACCTTATAAAATTTTATAGTCAAGGATCTCTGCTCGTATATTTTTATATTGATGTTTACATAATTTATGATTTTAGGCTTCTGTTGTGTGTTATGTATAGGTACTTCGTGACGATGAGGCTGAGTTTACATGACAAGCATTTGATGATCATTGGCTTTATGCCAGTAAAATATGCCATATTTCTTTAAAGTACAAAATTAATGTAGAAACCTATTTCATGATAATGTCTTATATAGTAGAGATTATGAAATAAGAAATTTGTCCGTTTTGATTATAATGACATTCATTTTTTGAGTCCATGATTGTGAGTACTCGTAGATCGCTGTCGGTACGCTGCAACATGCTGGCCTGCAGGTTTGCGCGATGTTCACAGGCGACCAAGATTACTTTGTTTAAATATTTTTGCTCGTCATTTTACACGTGCAGCCTGTGGAATAGTGTGCGTGCATATGGTATGATCTATTTGTCCAGTATAATAACGCACGCAGGATACTGTCATGGCCATGCAGCGCTTCTAAGATGTTTGCGGAAAAGCATATAGATGGCTTTGCGGCCATCATACGTAAAACAAGCGCTTCTCTGCTTGCTCGTCTTCTTGGCGGTACCAACACTATCTTGAGTTTATTCGCAGATACATAGAGTCTCCAATGCTGCGACATTGGATGAAACTTCACACTGAATAAAACTTGTATCTCTACTAACACTAGTTTTTAAGAACATTGTTAGTAACACTGTGAGCGTAGCCTGAAATAAATCCCATAATAATTCCTGGATCAAGGGCCTGATTCAGAAAGCAGTTCTCCTCGTTACGGCTCGCATTGTGAGGAGGTTCCTGTCTCTGCAGCCCTAACCACCGGTAACTTGGACACTGCTCCCGAAATGTTTTTTATATATTTTTTTAACAAATATTTAAAAATGTTTAAAATAAGTATGAAAAATAAATGAACGAAATAATAATTGTACCTCAAATTATGCGATTATTTAATTAAACTTATTTTAAAATTGCCCACACAAAAAAAGAGACGGAGAAATCTTAATAAAACCACAAGAAATCAAATACTTCAGCCTGCAATTACAGAAAGGCATTTGGAATTAACTTAAAACTTTATTCTTTCAACATTGCGAATTTTTATTTACTTCGAAAGTTTTTTCCTTAACTTTCTCAAATTTTTAAAATTCAAGAAAGGCAAGCGAGCTTCGTGACTTTGCATTCTTTGCCGTAATTTGAGCTTCGATGATTATAATCTTTTGTGTACAAAAGAAATCAGGCTAACAAGGACAAAATACCGTGACTCGGGTTATAAATTATTTACATAGATTAATGTTGGAAAATATTATAAAATAACTAGCAGCGCCCCGCGGTTTCACCCGCATAAGTCTCGAGCCCGTGGGAATATCGGGATAAAAAGTATTCAATGTGTTTATCCAGGTTATAAACTATACGTGTGCCAAATTTCAATCATATCCAGTCAGTCGTTTTAGCGTGAAAGAGTAACAAACATCCTCACAAACTTTCGCATTTATAATATTAGTAGGATAATGAAGTAGAAAAGTTGGCATCATACTTTTTGATGAGATACTTACACGAATCTCTCCTCGAATTTGAAAATAGGACGTTCAAAAGTCAAGTGTTCTGGGCACGTTTCCGGATGACAGCGATGTGGTCGATGTGGAGTAGCACTTCGACGCCTATAAGTGTCCTTTTGTTTTTTATTTCAAAGTCAAAGTCAAATCATTTATTTCAAATAGGCACATAAAAGGCACTTTTTAACGTAAAAGTTTACAATAAAATTAATTCTAGTCGCCCTTTTCAAAATGTAGTTTCGTATGGAAAAGAATGGGCAAGAAACTCCACCGTTATTTTAAAATGTTTTATAATATTTTGTATTATAAATAATTATATGTGAAGACGTTGCACCTAGAATAAGATTACTATAAATAAATTATATTATGACAGATAGATCCTGCCTACTTTTTCATTATTGATCTTATCAGGGTAGCACTACAATGGAGTGTTAGGTATATATATCATTTTGTATTTAAAAATGAGATGCAATGTGCCCACTCTAAAACATGAAACGTTGTATAATGAAATTGTTTGATGAATAAAACAGTTTTATTGCCAACGCACAAAATTGCACCATTAACTAACAAATATTCCAACTGACACTTAGAAAACTACTGATCAACAAAACCCTGCAAGTTTCTATTTAATTGGGCAAACGTTGTCATGGAGCCCAGTTTTAAATTGCAGCCACCGCAGACGGCATACATAATGCTCACTAAAATTAGTTTCGAAATAGGTACAATTTTACTGCCGAATAAAACAGCAACATTAACTAACAAATGTTTCAACTGACACAGAAAACTACTGAACAACAAAACCCTGCAAGCCTGCAAGTTACTACTTACTTGCCCAAGTGCTGTCAAGGAGCCCAGTTTTAAATTGCAGCCACCTTATTTATCTTGCCGATCTGGAAGTTTAAGTTGGTAACAGCTCAACTTGGGTATCGCACGATACAAGACGCTTACTCATTGTTCACTTCAGAAACTTTAGTTGCATCGTTATTTTCAGTTTTATTTTGATACAGTCTGGGCAATTCATTATTTTTAACCGACTTCCAAAAAGGAAGAAGTTCTATGTTCGTAGCGTATATTTTTTTTATTTGTGTCCATTGATATTTTCGAAAATTGTGGACGAATAAAAAAAAATCCATTTGTTAGTAGAAGCTCGTGCGGTGATCCCATTTTTTTTTTGTTAACTTTTCTTGTTTAGTGTTTGAGTTAGCTTCAATATCACGTATTTTTCCCACTAACTCTGTGTGGATGATGTTATTTCAGGTCGTGGTATTCGAATTTGTGTGGGGCATGCACCACAACTAAAAAATGTTTTTTTTTTTACAAAAAAATGCAACTGTCTTCAAAAATAATACTACAAAGTGAAAAGTAACTTTAATTTCGAAATTTAGTGGCAGAAAACCAAATTCAAAATCAAAATTCAAAATCAAAGACATCGACTTCTGACATTAAAGCTATTTTTCACTTTGTGGTATTTTTTCTGGAAGTTGGATCTTTTTTTTTTGTAAAAAAAAATTACAACACCACCCCACCCCATCTCCATGATGTATGCTGTATAAGGTTTCCTACCTCAATGAACGTTGCACGTAAAATGGGTACTTCAAAAGCCAAAAGCCTGGAATGGTGCTTCGAATTGTGGTTTTTACGCATACGTTATGGCTGACCGTTACAACGAAGTGTCTTTGTGAAATAAGAAAATGTATCGCGATTTTATGAGGTTGTAAATATAGGGTTGATCATAAAGTTAAACCATAAACCTTTTCTTATAAGATTGGTGTTGTAAAATGAGGGATAAGATTTTTTTTCTTGTAAATCAGTGATGCGTTACTTTTTAATGTGGTTTAAAACAAGGGTTTTTGTTACTGTGTGTGTCCTATTACTTTAAGACTTTCTATTTACCTATAATTTTTTTATGAATCTGAAATAAAAACTGCTATAAAATCTCGAAGCAAATTGTGAATATAAAATTGAAATTTTCTAACATACTTGCACGTATGCTTACAACTTGCCATATTTGACGTTCAAAAGTGTCTTGTATGTGCCTATTTGAAATAAATGTTTTGACTTTGACTTTTTCCATGCAAAAAAAACAAACATGCGTGCAAGTTTCTTGCAAAGCTGCCAAACTAATACAGTACACTATCACTAAACCAGTCTACCTGCTAAGTCAGTTATTAGGTGGGTAGCCCACTACACGCGAGATAAATTATTTGGGTGACGTATTGTTTGAAGTTTGCCAGCTATTGCAAAGAATTGCGATCACTAAACTTGCATGCAAGAATAACAAACATGCGTGCAAGCTTCTTGCAAAGCTGCCAAACAGTTGCTAAACAAAACAGTACACTATCACTAAGCAAGTTTACCTGCTAAGTCAGTAATTAGGTAGCCGACTCCACGCGAGCCTAATATCGATTTTTCATTAACTGCTCCGGGCGGCGTTCGAAACGAGATAAAATATATTAGGCTTATGTAGGTCGTATCCGTGCTAATAAATATATAGATTTCTTTTTTATGATTTGGGAATTCATGGCTTTGAGTACAGTGGTATAAATACGATGTGTAGTTGCTGAAGCCATTTTTTCTTTCTCTGTGTTTACCATAGGACTGTGCGTGTACGACCAACCCCACCACCAACCAAACCGAGCAGAAAACAAATGATCTTTATAATCCCCCGTGAATTTTTAACGGCGATTTGAAGTGTGACACTATGAACGTAAACTAAGCAAAAGGAGTATGTAAGGATCGTAGCAGAAGGCGTTCTGTAGTTTCTGCTTACCCCCGTGGGAAGAAGGCGTGAGTTATGTATGTTTCAAGTTTACGATTGAGCTGAAATTAAGTTTTACAGGTACATGTGGGTTTTACTACGGTTGACAACCGGTGTTGATGAACAATGATGCAAGGCTTTTTGTCAAATTATAGATATTGTACTAAGGGCGGATTCGATCAAACAGGAATTTTTATCCGCGGACTAAGATTTACTTCTGTCAGTTTTCGTATGGAGAAACTGCAAAAAATTCAAAGTTTATTCGGAAGACAAGGCTTATTCCGCGGATAAAATTTATTCCTGTTTGGTCGAATCCGCCCTTAGTAGGTACGCCATCAATTATACATTCAGTAAATAACATGACTCACAGGCTAGTTATTAATGTTTATTTTTCTTCTCATAGAGAAATTCGTCTGTAGCAGACTAGTATTAAGCTAAGTGCGTCTCCTATTATAAATGAGATTTAATGTATGTAGCAAAATCTGGGTGTAATAGGTATACCTCTACCTCTTTCGGCGAATATTATAATAATATAAGTACCTATTATTCTCTATGCAAATAAGGCACGAGCATTGATCACCACGCTTGCTCAAGACGTCGTGACGTACGGTGTGAGTCACGACGTGGCGTTTTCAGACTTTCCCAGAATTTAAGCGTGATTTTATTTTGTTTTCCTTGTTTCACGGCGCTCCAAATACAAGCAACAAGTAGTTAAGTACAGTATCTTTCTCCCTTATTAGGTAATGTACACAACAAGTGGATCACACGTTGTATACAAAATAAATGTTACAGCACACTGCTTATTATTCGTCGTCACGTTTTTCAATTGAACAGGGGCCCGAATGTGTGTGAACAGCCTAAGACCGCGATCCCACTTCGCTAGATATTGCATTTACGTATACGTTGGCTTATTGGGTTATTTAAGGGTATTTGGAAATGGCTCGTAGCTATCGAGAACGGAAATATTAAGATTAAATTTTACGGGGAAAATATGTCACAGATAGCATATTTTTACAGACAATAAGTTTTCATTGTAATGTGGGAAATACTTAACTAAGGAAGCGGTATTATCGAACCTTTGATAAGTTGAATTCATTAATTACTTTTCTTTCTTCTTTCTTTCCAAAATACAAAAAGTCGCAATAAAAGTTTAACATAGTAGTCTGGAACACAAATTATCAACGCGTCAAAATTTTACGCAAGTCTTGATGTAATTTGCTTTTGATAAACCACCATCACTCAACTTCAACAAATCACAGCAAAACGCACGCTTGACAATTTGTTAGCAAAATTTTGCGTTTATTTTAATCAAAATTTTGCGTTTAATTTATTTATTACCTACAGCAAATTTTTCGTTATCAATAAATTATTTTTCATTGTCAAATTCAGAGATACACTATGGTAATTAAGTTATATCTTACACAACGCAACTACAATAACTCGTCCGTGTTACCCTGAAAGCCCACTAACTCAAAACACAGTTTGTTATGAGCGAGATAGTTTAGCCGCTTCCGCAGATCCATTACCGTGTGCTGCGGGCCCTAATAGAATAATGCACGAACTAACCGCGCAATGTGGAACAAACAAATTTAGTTGGTAGTGCGCCATAACTTTGTTAGGGCATTTCCTATCTGGGTACATCTTGCTGATACCGAAACCACAATCCATGGCAACAATTTGACGTTGAAAGCGCCTTTATGTCGTGGAAGTAAGATTGGTTTTTTGTTGTTCAAGTGTTATAACTGACGTGTGGTTGGCAGTTGCGTAAAAGCTTGGGTTAGGATGAACGTGGAATTTGATGAGGGATGCAAGGTTGCCTGAACTGTCTATTAAGGGCTTATAAGGGACTTTGCAGTTGAAAGCTGGAAGCGTTTTTTATAGGGTTTTATGGTTCTTTGAAGTATATTATGGGTGGATTGCCTCGTTGGTCTTGTGACCACGAGCACGAGGGCTTGGGTTCGATTCCCAGGTCGGGCAAAGTGTTATTGGGTTTTTCCATATGGAATTTCTCACTAGCAGCTCGGAGTCTGAATTTGTTCCCGGTTGATGTCAATTGGCTCGCCCCCTTTTACATGGGACTCAAATATAACTGCCGAAATGTATGTGTACTATAGGTACACATCTGCCTAAGCCTTCAGGGAACACAGGCGTGATGTTACGAAGCTTATCTTTGACAGAAAAGCTAAAAGATTTACTTTTCCTTCTTGGCAACAGCGTATGGTTTGCGTTGCTTGAGAGGTAAGAATAATAATGATTAATATGCTGGAAACATAATTGGCTTATAAAATAGACGTAGATATATTTAGTAACCAATTTCGCTTAATTATTCCTAAAGAGTCATAAAAAACAATGTAAGAAATCGACACCTGTTTCACCTCTCAACGAGATGCCTCGTTGAGAGGTGAAACAGGTGTCGATTTCCTCAGATGTCCTCAGGATGAGGATTGACTTGTCGCGAACCTGAACAAGACGAGTTGCCACGCTGAGGAATATCTACGTCCATTGTATTTTGTAATGGAATTCCGTCAAGTCACGCCTGAATCCATTAAGTATCCCAAATTTGTAATTAAAGCAAAACCACAGAATACAGAGTGAGAAGGCCAAAATCCTGTCTTTTCATTTCCATATTTGACTCACAAAAACACAAAAACTTAACAATAATACAAAATAAGCAACAACAGTCAGGTTCTTTACGAACAATCGAAAAAGTCGAATAAACCCGACTATGTATACGTTAAACCAAATGAAATTATGTAAATACTCTCGAATACCGTCAGCACAGTTAGCACTTTATTGTAATAAAAGTCTATTTTGGATGCGACTGTACAGAGAAAAAAGTACAGTTAGCAAATGTGATTTGCTTTTGTGAGTGATTTCATTTTGGCGGGTGGTACTTGCTTTATAGCTGTTGATATTTTGAAATGAATCTCTTGTTGTGTTGTTAGTAGCTCATTAGCAGACTTAGGCGTGTATTCACCAACATTCAAACCACCGATTACGTATTAAACAGTTGGTTTTCCTAAGGAAATGTTTCAACTTTGTTTTGAGTTGGAAACCAACATTTAAATCAACTGTTTGGATATTTAATCAGTTCTATACCGTGTGAGTCTTCATAATGTGGACATATCGAAATGAGGGATTCTATGCTTAATTTGACAAACGGAAAAAATATTTAAAAAAATCTATTTTTATTTTTTTATTTATTTTTTATTTTTTACCCCAATGTAAAAAACGGTGTAACTTTTAAATGATCTATCGCGATGAAACAAACTCAACTCCATAATGATTGGTAGTAATTAAGTGTTCTTATAAAATGAAAATTGTGGGAAAAACCCCTCCCAATTACACCCAAAAAACCCTCAATTGAAAATAAACAGGTATTTCGTCCAAAAATCTGTTTTTTTTATCAATTTTTACAATAATCGTAAAAAAAAATCAATAAGACGAATTTTTTTAAATAAAAAAAAATGGAAAAAAAATGTATTTAGATTTTATTTTTTATTTTTTCCGTCGATAACATTAAGCATAGATTCCCCCATTTCGATATGTGCACATTATGAAGACTCACACTGTATATAAAATATACAACATAAGGCAAAGAGGTAAGCCACACGGTTTATTGGACTTTTTTGAGCGGCCTTTGGAAATCCTTCATGGAAGTACGTGGCCGGCTAGCATAATCAGCATATAATGTTCCCACAGCTGGGACACGGGCCTCCTCTCAGTGAGAGGGAGTGGGCCGTAATCCACCACGCGGGCCCAGTGCGGGTCGGTAGTAGAGAACCAAAAATGTCTTCGAATTTTTGGTTCTAGAACATTCCGGTTTCCTCACGATGTTTTCCTTCACCGTTTCGAGAGCAGAAATAATTTAGATAAATTAAAGCGCCTGTCTAGGTTCGAAACAATGACCTACGAGTAGTAAGTCGCGGCGGTTACCACTGGGCTATAACCACTGCTCATGTAGTAGCCCGGCTACAGAGTCAAAAATTGTTTTAAATTCAAAGAAAATTTACTTCTCAGCGTCCAGCGCTCGGCGTGTTAACACGTCGTGTTCAGGTTCGCGACAAGTCAATCGTCATTCTGAGGATGCCTCGTTGAGAGGTGAAATACGTGTCGATTTCTTACAGGTATTTTTTTTTAAAGGCTCTTTAAGAATAGTTAAGCGGAATAGGTTACTAAATATATCTACGTCTATTGTATCTACTTCCCAGTTAAAGTACTAGGTAAGGGCAGGCATTTTGGGGCTATGTTCTGAAACGTTGACGGGCAAAATGTCCTGATTCTCAGCCTACTTAGAATAAACGATTTTTGATTTTGATTTTTTTAAACGTAAAAGTTTCCATAATTTTGTAACTCATAATTCAGAAACCACAGAACAACAGTTACAACACGCTGCTTAGTAGAAAATAAATGATTATATAGGTATGTTACCGAGTAAAGAACTACAGTATTATTACTTTTCATTTTAGTCTAACTCAACGGCGTTTGCATGTATATTTAAACGTGGCAGAGGTTCATATTGTTGTCAATGTTTAAATTCGTAAACATTGTATCCAAACCGGTATGACTGGGAAAAAAACATTGGATAAAAAAACAGTAACGAGAGCTACAATACAATATCTAAGTAATAAAGACAACACGATGACAAATGTATGAATGGGTAGAATATTTATTGATTTATTTACTAATAGCTGCGCCCCGCGGTTTCACTCACCCGCATCAGTCTCGATCCAGTGGGAATATCGGGATAAAAAGTCCTATGTCCTAACCCAGGCCATGGTCTACCCATGTTCCAAATTTCATCCAAAAGCGTTCAGCCGTTTTAGCGTGAAAGCGTAACAAACAAACAGACTCACTTTCGCATTTTTATTATTTTATATTAAAATTAGGATTACCACTTTCAAATAGAAAAATGTAGTCACAATTTCCACACTCAGATACGTCACCCAAAAACCAATTAAAGACCATCGCCAAAAAAAAAAATGTTTTTAAATTGTCATATTTTGACTGACAGGGTTCATATACAACGTGTAACGGAAAGGGTATATCTATCCAAAAGGGGTGAAGATTTCATTAGGTATAGAATCTCTATGCAAAGTTTCAGCTCAAAATAAATTACCTACTCAAAGAATTTATACCTTTAGGTTTCGTAAGTTTATTGAATTGTGTATGAAAATTTGATTGTCAAATACCACAAACTGGAGCATAACATTAAAATCTTTACTTCAAACAGTATTACAATGCAGTGCAGTTCTAAAACCAAGACAAGACCATAGACGAGACAATGACTTAAACCATTAACAGCCTCCTTGAATCTCAAACGGTGCAATAACTTGGACGCAGCACCCGGCGCGGATTAATGACCGAACATTCAAGAACGCTCACTCACAACTAGTTACTGAACTAAGTTTATATAAATTAATTAATTCGCTGTCCAAAATCTTGGACGATTTATGGGACAGCTATATGTGGTAGGGTTAGCTGGGAGATGAAGAGGTCTAGGTATCCCGCTGGGCTAGGTAATATATATAATAGGGAAGTGCTTGAACAAAGCTTTTCGCAATAAACAGGGTGAATTTTTTAAAGAAACAAATGTTTATTTGGACACACTTCGTGAAACACAAATACAAAAATACAAAATCAAAAAGTGAAAATAATGTTTGACAACAATGAACAATGTGTGTGCCTCACGGCTGCGCCAAAAATTTAATTAAAAAAAGTTAATTTCAGCATTAAATGCCAGACATAATGCAGTCTGACGCTGGTTTTCTAAATCTTATGGGGCAAGTGACGGGGAGTGATGGGGCGGGGCGGTATGGCTGGCATGTGTGGGATAAGTTTTTTTTTATTTGTAGGTTTTCTAGTAGTCTAACATAGGTTGGTCCGAAAGAGTCGCTAAAATCTTTAAAGGAACATGCATCAATTGGCATCATAAAAATAAACAGTGATAACTAACGTTTTTCTAGCATTTTCCTAAAATCGGTGATTGCAGATTCTATAATCTTTTTACAAATAAAACTAACTACAAAGTGGAAAATAAATTTAATGTCGGTGTCTTTTGATCTATATTTTAGTTTTTTGCCATCTATTTCAGAAATTAAAGTTATTTTCCACTTCATAGTATTTTTTTGGAAGTCAGTTGTTTTTTTTTAAAGTTTTGTATTTACTTACCCCACACAAATTCGTATACCACCAAGTATTATAACATCATCACGATACACTAAGTGGATTAAATACGTATTAGCCAAGCTAACTCAAAAACTACCCAAGCAAAGTTAATAAAAAAAAAAATAGGACAACCGTGCAAGCTTATTCTATCAAATGAAAAAAGAATTTAAAAAATTGTTCCACAATTGACGAAAATATCTTAGAAAATACAAAAACAAGAAAGTTTGCAGGTTCAACGGTTAAGGTCTCTACTTGCGGCCGTCTCAAAAATCCACCCTGTATAGAATAGATACCTGCTCCATGCCTTTAACAGCTTAGGAACTTTTGCTACATCAAATGGTACATGGCAACATTTATTTACAGACAGACCAACCCCTATACGTGCCGTTCCAAGATAATTTCGAAACACAAACAGCACACGAAGACTGTTTGGCGGCCTATTTGCACGCATCCGTAATGAGGTCGCTACTGTACCTATATGACGTCATAACTGTACCTTCTTTCTGACGTCACACGTCATGTCGGAACTGAGCGTTACAAGGAAATGTGAGTAAGAACGTAGTTTTAAATCTAGATATTTCGTGGAGCTTTTAGAATGTGGAGCTAGTGAAATGTAGTTCGCCTCACGGTAAATTGGTTGAGATCTTACTTTGAGAGGGGCACTAAGGTATATGAAACAGCACTCGAATGAAATCAGGTGGTAGTAAATGTAAGGAAAATTGCTTGTAAAGCACATTCTTTAGAGAAATAAATACATCGTGTAATACCCACAACGCTTCACTAGATAAGAGATTTTTATAATTTAATTTAAAGGTATTTTTTGCAAGCAAGAATGCATTTTTTACTTTATCTTTTTATCTGCTGTATTGTGTTAAATAAATGTATTTTCTTTCTTTCTTTTCTTTATGTTATTATACATACTATTATTAATATGAAACAGTGTTTAATTGATTCAGGCGTGACTTGGCGGAAATCCATTAAAAATACAATAGACGTAGATATAAATGTAACCTATTCCGCTTAACTATTCTTAAAGAGTCTTAAAAAAACCCTGTAAGAAAATGACACGTGTTTCACCTCTCAACGAGGCATCCTCAAGATGACGACGTATTGCCATGCTCAGCGTGGCAACACGTCGTCTAATGTCGGTTACTGAATATATCTACGCATATTTTATTTTTTTGAAAGAGTGTTTGTTTATTTGTTTGTAACGCTTTCACGTAAAAACGGCTGAACAAATCGTTATGAAATTTAGCAGATAGGTAGCCTGGGACCTGGAGAAGGACAAAGGCTGATTTTCATGCTAGATTGCAGACGAACCAACGGGAAACAGCTAGTAAAGTATAAACGAAATAAGAACATAAAATAAGAGCACGCTAACATAAAAACTCCAATATTAATCCTGATAGCGAAACAGCTGCGGTTATCAAAGGACCCGTATCTAAGTGTCATAATCCGATCTGTGTAGATTGTGGGTCGTATTAGATTGTAGATGAATGGCCACTAGAAGTGACAAGAATTATATTTTAAACGTTGTGGGTGGTTTACGAGAAATCTTTGTAGAAATAGAGTAATACAAAACATCTATACGAGTATCTATACATATTGTCAAACAAAGTCGCACGATGGATTTTGATGCGGTTCTCACCTTAATTTAGAGAATTTATTCCGGAGGAATAATACATTAATAATAAATAATAAATAATAAATACACACAACATTAAAAAACACTTGCAATACATTAAACACGCATAATAATAAAATACACTTATATAACACACACACTCTTCTCTCTCACTCTTTTAATACATTTATATTTAACCTCAATAAAGCAGAGATATCTCGATGTTTTGACATATCGCTACGCTACACTAGTGTTTTATAAAAAGTTGAATAAGGCTCAAAGTTTTTTTTTTTATAAACTGGTTAAAAACATGTGAGTTTAAAGTATAATGGGAGTATTGATGACGAATGAATTATAATTGACTAGCCTTTGCCCGCGGTTTCACCCGAGTGGATGACGGAAAATATCCCACGGGAACGTACCTACTACCGGGATACGGGATTAAAAGTACCCTATGTGTTAATCCAGGTAAATAAAGTATTAATTCCGTAATACATTGTTTTCATATACCTAACGTTATTGGTTTACGCGGTACACGCCAGTAAAGCTTATTGGCTGAAAAGTAAAGAAATCTTCTACAACTGGGATGATAATGGGATGTCGTCACGTTTCAGCCAATTTACACAAAACCATTATGAACACCTAAACCTCCCTCATGAATCCGTTCGATAGTTTTTGAGTTTATCGCGTTTAGACATATAGACGCAGAGGAAGAACTTTGTTTGTATTTGCGATCATCATGCAATTGTAAAAATACAACTCACCACAGCTACACAAAAATAAATATCAAGAACTTCTATGCAATTTCTGCTTACTCATCAATTATAATCAAAGTACATTTTTCCATGTCTGATCCAGCGACACCTACCTCGTATATACTATTGAATACGTCGTATTAATCCTCACCGACCCAGGTAAATCCTTTGATCCTGGTCACAAAGGGAAAGCTGCTTACCTGAACATATTCCACATAACTGATATGGAATTAAACTTCAAGATGTCTGCCAACCCTCGTGGTATGTGAGCGTTATGATGCCGCATATTATGGCCATTGTATGAAAGTGTTGGGTTAAGGTATGTTTTGTATGTTAGTTTTGTTCGAGGAAGTAGCTTTTTGGCTATGGTTTGGTTGCAGTGCGCTGGTTATGTTAATATAATTTATTTGGGTGTTTTAATTTGGGACCCGCTATATTATTAAAAAAAACTACGTGTTTTTTAAACTGGAACAACTTAGTAGATACTAGAATGTTTACGTAATTTACAGCATAAATCAATATGATTTATATTCCCATTTTTTTAAAAATATTAACCTACACTTCCAAGCATCCTTTTCCAGCTCCAGCCAGCTCGATCCAACCCTTGTGGTACACGTCTAGGTTGTCTTGCCACCTCTTCCTGGGCTGGCCTCGGCGGCGCCGTCCATCCTCAGGCACCCGCCGTGTCTGATGACCAGCGGTCAATGTGCTATTTTAGCTTGGCAGCCTATTTGGCTACATCTAGGACCCCGCTTTGGACCGTAGCGTGGTAGAATATTATTATTGACCAAATAAAATATAAAAAATCTTATAAACCGTAGTAGGTACTAAAACGTCTCTTGTCTAAAGATGAAATTAAAAAAATGCGAATCGTAAGTACTAACATCGTGTCCGTCAAAATGTGATGTGTTACGACTGAAGACATTTTGCGAGCAAGATTTTTTGCAAATGAAATAAAAAGGTAGGTAGGTTCCTAACCTCGAACCATATGACAATTACGATCATACAATCTCCATTTTTAACAAGCCACGAACGAATCCATCCATCCTGTATCTACAGATATGGACGTAGATGGGGCTAAAATAGATTTCTCGTAGATTCGTAGTAGAGCTAGACGTACTTGATTTAATTTGTAGGTCGAGGGATACCTAGACTCGAGACGAGATATTTTGAAATCGATGAGCTGGCTGTTACAGAACTTACTCGGGTTCAAGTGGATTTGAAGGAATGAAGGGTCACTTAGATGTTCAAGATTCGTGTGGACATAATAAACCGAAATACGTTGTACATTTACGTTTCAGTAAATGAAGAACGTTAATGGGTGTTGTGTGTGATGATTTCATAATGAAATATTTTGTACTAAGAAAGAAAGAAAGAAAGAAAAAGGCGTTTATTGGCAAAATACACCTTTAAACTAAAATAAGATCTAAGAGCTAGGGTATTTTTAATCGATTTAAAAAAGGAGGAGGTTCTCATCCATATAGATTCTTGATTTTATATTTTTTTATAATTAAAAAATATATTATATATGTATGTATGTATGTATTTGTGTGTATATAATGAAATAAAGGATTTTAAAGGCTAATAAAAATTATGTCGGTTTCAACATATTTAGAGGTAATATTTGTTGAGAAATGTTTTGATGTGATCCTAACTTTCCACTTAATAAATAAAAATAAGGACCTTGCGTGGTTAAGCGTACTGAGGTAAAAATGGTCTTGGTCTAAGTGGCCCTATTTATTAATTTTAGTGCTAAATGAGAGACCGCTCGCCTTACGAGGTTAACCACTTTGAGTGAAACCATAAAACTAAAGAGCAAAACTAAGAAAAGTATAGTTCCTACCCCCCAAAGATTTCTGAAAGCAGACTAAGTACAGTAATAATTTAGGTCGTGATTACGAGTAATGAGCATACTGAGATTATAGCACCGGTGAAGAAAGGCTTCACATTCTTTGGAAAGTTCTAGGTTATGCCTTTAATAATAGGTAGTTTACGAAAGAGAGGCGTAAAGCGCTTGAAGTTTTAGAGAAGGAAAATAAATCATGCTTTTGTTTAATTCCAGATTTTCTTTTACAAGCGACCCTTTTGCCTTTAATCAGGCAAAGATCAATACTCCAGTGCATTTAATAGAAATGCCTGCATGAAAAAAGACGACAACACTTTTCTCGAATTTGGCATCAAAACCTGGTAGGACCCCACGCTCAATAGTCGACTACTAGACCAATAAGACCAAAAACTCAAAGCATTTATTTCAAATAAACCAATTATAGGCACTTTTGAATTGTCAAAGGAGTCGGTCATTCAGAAAGATGAAGCTAGTTGCCCATTCCAAAACGTAGTAGGTACCTATGGAGAAGAACGGGAAAGAAACTCCACGGACAATCTTTTAATAAAAATATTGTTACAAAATATTGGTTGAAATTATACATGTGGGAACAATGTAGTAAATGTGTAAATACTAACTGGCCTGCCTCGTTGGTTTAGTGGTCTCAAGCGCTACTACTGAGCATGACGTCCTGGATTCAGTAAGAGTCTGACACGCCCTCCCACTCCGCCCAGAGCGGGAGAAGTTATTTGATGATATCCCACACAAAAAATAAAGGACGTGATATTTTGATGTGATAGTTCGTCGCAGCATCAAGTTCGCATCAAGCAATGGACGAGTGATTTCATAAGATCAAGATTTTAATCACTCTACCAATCAATCTGCCTAGCCTTTTCCCAACTATGTTGGGGTCGGCTTCCAGTCTAGCCGGATGCAGCTGAATACCAGTATTTTACATGGAGCGACTGCCTTTCTGACCTCCACAACCCAGTAACACAATACTCTTGGTACTCTTGGATGTCGGACTTTCGGGCTTCTGACATCCGTAACAACTGTCAAAGATCCAAGATCAAAGATTCAATCAGTCTACCAATACAGGCTTTTAACGCTGAATAAACACTCAGTGCCATGAACTCCTGACCTAAAACGAATCTCGCTTTTATGTCATATCGATGGACCCCATCTTTAAGCATTATTTTGTCCAGTGATCCAGAAAATTTGCTTTTAGGAACTTTGCGACGTGGCATAAAATATTTAATCGAAAATAATCTCTGTGGACTAATCGAGCTGGTTTAGGAGCTATAAGAGCAGCAATTTCTGGGGTACTTTATTTTGAAGGCTTTCCTTAATGATGATAAGGCCTCTGTCACTTCTTTTAATATAAACTTTATTATCAGATAATATTACATATTGTTACTTAAAATTATGTTAGTATAACAATTAGGCACACACACAATCATGTGGGTCTAAACATATTTCTTGTAACAAAACAATATTTCTGCTGTTTTACACAGTGCAGGCTCACAGTTCACCGATCTCTTAATTTTTTTGCAATAAAATGTTATTAAGTTCATTGTGGAATATATATAATAAATTACCAGAAATAATTGAAGAAGAACAAACATACATACAAACATAATACATTCATAAATAAATTCAAACAATTTCTATTATCTAAATGCTATTTTAATAAAAATGAATATTTATATGACACAATTTTATCACAAGTTTTATAAAATAAAAAGATGAACAATGATAGCTGCAAAATTATGAACTGTAGCGCAGAAATTACAATATAATAAATACATTATAATAATTACAATATATTATAGAATAACAAGTAAGTAGTCAAATAAAAGCCCTCATCCTCTCTCCTACTTTTACTGTGCCCGACAGGGTCCACAATGATCATATTTTGTTAAAAAATACCACCTGTATAAGTTCACAATCTTGATGCGATAAATATATTTAGTTTTGAGTATTGAAAGACATTATAATACCTTTGTTCTTCCAGCGCTCATAGAACGAGTAGTATTTTTACACATACAAAAATTGTTTTAGAGTTTCGATTGGCAACTCCTGATGGTAACTGTTCATTTGCACTATTTGCAATTGGAGAGGCATCGCAATTGTGATGTCTACGCTGGAAACAAAGTTGGAATTTTGCATGTACCAGTAATGAAACCGGGACCTGTACCGCCCAACACAGCAACGCCACATAGCTCTGCACCAGAAATAACTAAAAAAGTTTATAACTAATAAAAACTTTTTACAAAAAAAACCAACCGACTTCCAAAAAAAAAGTCGGAAGTCGGTGTCTTTGGTTTTGAATTTTTCCGACTTCCGAAATTAAAGTTATTTTTCACTTTCTAGTGTTTTTTTTGGAAGTCGGTTGGTTTTTTTTGTAAAAAGTTTTTATTTTTCACTTTTTAGTTGTGGTACCTACCCCCTACTAGTTCGAATATCACGACCTGCTATGTAAATAACAGTGACAGGAAAATGTTAAAAGATCGTCCATATAGGCTAAGTGGGATAAATACGTATTAATGAAGCTAACTCAAAAAGTACTCAAGCAGCTAAGTTAATAAAATTTATATGGGACCACCTTGAGAGCATACCCTTTCAAACAAAAAAAGAATTTTCAAAATCCGTCCACAATTGATGAAAATATCGACGGACACGAACAAAAAAAAAAAAAAAAACATACATACGCTACGAACATATATAACCTCGTCCTTTTTGGAAGTCGGTTAAAAACAAGACATCACAAAAAGAAAAATAAAAAATCCGGAGTCACACTTATTAGGGCATAAATCGAACAGATTACGTCTGACTCCGGATTTTTTATTTGTGTTTCTGTGATGTTTTGATTACTTATACCTTTTTAATTGACTTTTTTGTCTTATTTGGGTTTTATTTTTTATTACTTTTATTTTAATTATTTTGGGGTTATAATATATAATTGAAATGTGCTAATTAAACCCTTTCATTTGATACCCAACATGGCATAATAAAACTATCTTCAATTTAATTTGACGTCACATCAAGTAGATTTTGATAGAAGCTAACTGTCATATGTGTCATATCGAGTGCAACAAAAATGTCCGCTATAAAATGTATTAAATTCGTATATGAAACTGAAACAAATTTTATCCATTGCCTACCCAAATTCCATCAAACCTTAGCTCAACTGAATGACAAAATAGGTAACAAAAAAAAAAGTACTTTGAAACCTATTGAATTGATAGCATTGTCGGTTCTGCTTTTTGTTGGCGCTGAAATATGAAAATTTGTTGGTGAACAAAAAATAGCATTTCAATGGAGCATCTGCTATTAAACACTATAACCAAGACTATGTAGGTTTTTCACCTTACATTTCGTGTATGAAACATTTATCATATTATTGACGTTGTTTCAGCCATGTTATTTTGTTCACCTTTTTGACAAGGTTTCTACAAGTTTTGTAAACAACAAGTCTTTACAATTTGTTTTCGCTGTAAACGATAAACGATACTACTAGACACAACATGTTTTATATATTTGTGTAAGGGCAGGGTTATAAAACATTTTTAATACACACGAAAAATTCACATTTTCCTTCAATATCTTTAACATAAAGTTCAACTTCGATTTTCGTACGAGACATTCTATTAACCATATCACGCCAATTTTGGCAGCTTCAAATTCGTGCGACACAATATTACGGCGGTAACCTTCACCTCTCTACTCGATACTAAGTGCCACCTCACACGAGACGACTACGGTTGACGATAAGAGTAACGTCGAGTTCAGACGCGCATCTCGCAAGTAATCTGTTTGACTTCCGCTGTAGTAAATGTGGTGGAGTGGTACAAGTTTTGTATGTCTTTCTAACTTTTGTGTGATAGGTCATTTGTTAAAGATGGTAATGAAGGTACTATTGATTTTGTTTCGAAGCTTGGCCTTGGAATATTACAATAGTCACAAAAAAAAAACTGGTTATAAAAGTCGCCCGATCACGTGCTCACCACAAACAAAAGGTTCTCGCAAACAGGTAAGACGCGACGGCGCGACGCGACACCGGCAGAACAATTTCCGTGTAGTTTTCATAGAAACAGTTCCACCAGAGTCACGTCGCGCCGTCGCCTCGCTCCTGTCTGCGGGACCCTTAATTTCCGAGTGCTACCTTTTTATGACCTATTATAATTGCAATTCCAGGTCTCAGGGCTGTTTTATTGCTCTATGAACTTGGTATTCTCAGCAATCACGCAGAAATACAGGGGTGAAGAACCTTCACGAATATAATACCTTGGAATGTCTAGTGCACGCTGGGCGGTAAACCACGCAGTGCCCACCTACGTGGTTGGATTATGATTTTACTACAGTACGAGCTCGTATAGTTTTGCGGAAAGTGTAACGTGTACATATCTGTAACGGGTATAAAAAGACACTAAAAGAAGCCGCGAGCAACATGCTCTTTCCGTCTTTTAAATCATTTTTGTAAGAAAGAAAGAAAGAAAGAAAGAAAGAAATAAAGAAATGCATTCTTTTAACACAGTCTAAAAAACACACAATATAGATATAGCAGATAAAAAGACAAAAAAAAAGAAGTGTAAAGTACGATGTAAGAAATTAGCAGGGCAGTGTGCCTCACGGCTGCGCCATAAAGACCCAGAAGGTTCAGTAAAAATGCCAGACAACTATTAAGTGCCTAACGCTGATTTTCAACTGGATCTGAATTAGGTGACGGATGTAGATCAGTTTTATAATGTAACGAACTGTACTGAATGTTGTACTGAACCTTCTGCTTACGGAGATGTTGATGGCCAACGTTCAAAACTTTAGAAATCTTATTAGATAACTTTAAATACCCCCATGACCCCTGTACAGTTTAATGTACAGAATGCGTAGATCATGGCTATGTAATTGACACCCTGGTATACTATCATTCCTGCAGATTGAACAAGCAATCAATCTCCCCTAACCTTTTCCCAACTATGTTGGGGTCGGCTTCCAGTCTAACCGCATGCAGCTGAATACCAGTATTTTACATGGAGCGACTACCTCTCTGACCTCCACTGGGTAATACGATACTCCTTGGTAAGACTGTTGTCAGACTTTCGGGCTTCTGACGGTGTAACAACTGTCAAAGATCCACGAATGACAGCCGGGACCAACGACTTAACGTGCTTTCCGAGGCACAGTGAAGTTTTGGTGTGTAAAGATGGTCACCCATCCACGGACCAACCCCGGCAAGCGTAGCTTAACCTGATAGATCGAGCCGTGCGGTTGTTATTACTTAGCCACGAGCTCCTGCAGATTGGACAAGCATTTGCATTAAATAAAAATCTCAAAAACTACACACAAACTGAACTTACTCAACAATTTCCACTTTGTTTCCATAAAGGAAAATATTGGAAAAATATTTACTGTGACTTTATCGTGTTAAAATGTTCGCGGATGAATCTCATTTACTAGGAACGCTTGTGTAAACTTATTCGATTCTTGTTACGGTGGCAAAGTCAATTTTAAGACGCTGCCTTTCGGTGATAGGCTGTGTATTGAGTTAAAGCGGCATTCAGCGCTGTTCAGCGCTATAGCGCTTTATTGCATCTTGTACGCCTGCTTCTCGATATGACTTGATTCGATTTTCGATTGTGATTTGGGGGTTATTTTTGGATTGGATAAAATGAGTTTAGGTATTTTTAACGAAAAAGTTAAGGCCAGCGTCACTTATAATAAAGCCAAGCATTGATCGTAACTTGTTTTATTGTTCCGAAGATGCTGATATAGCTGGGTTCACTCTGCAATAAGCTGAGTCAAGTTTTTGAGAGAAGGAGTAATGATAAATGCTTTGCTTGCCACAATCGCCTGATTGCTTATAAATAAACCACAATTTTACTAAGTGTAGTTTTGCTTTGAAAGTGTTCCTAACATTAGCGACCTGTCACGATAGAAATCAACTGCATGAATTTTTGACAGACGGTTCATGTAAGATAAAACCATCAGCAATATCCTCTAACATCCACCAACAACTGAAACATTAATTTCTATCCCACAATTCAATCCGCGACCTTCATTCATTCCATTATGACGTCACGCTATCCGCTATACAACGACTTAACATTGAATTGAATGACCTGTGTTCACGCTCCACAAACCATAACTTCCAATTAAATCAAGATTAAACAACCTTTTAATTTGAACAAAAATATTTTTACTTTGTATTTAGCTGTTTTTATCGCGACCACATTAAGGGCGGACACACGAAGCGGTGTGAAGGCAAACTAATTTGGGCAACGTATTTACAGAACGCTTGGATGCTTCCGCTCAGCAAACCTTTTGTTTCGAGCGTAGACGAAACTGAATTGTTGCTTCGGGTGGACTGAACATTCTCATTCACTTTCGAACAATTGCTGTCCATTGGGGCTTTGAAGCGTGTCGGCTAGTATTTGGCAGTGGTTTATTCGACCCAGTGGTTTTCGAAATACGAATACGCAGATTATAGATCAAATGTGAATGTAATTCTTTAAATTCTGCACGTTCATACGCAGTTTTTGTATAATGTGGTACCAACGTAAGCCTACATGTGACAATATATATTATGTATTATTTCGTTTACTACTATTTGACGTCCACTTAATCTTGAGCTATAAGATAGAGTGATCATCTTTTAAATAAATTCGAAAATAAAGACTGAACGTCGCAAGTTTGTGTCCTTATTATGCTGCGGTTCCCCGGCCCGCTTTCTCACAGGTCAGATCGTGACAGGCTAGGCCGACACCGAAAGGCCGTGCCGTCCTGTCGATCCGTTGAGGTCTGTGGTGAGAATGCTTGGCACGGGCCACGACATGCCTCGATAGGCCGTGGGACGGCCTGTCACGGTCTGTAGCGCGGCCACGACTGTCAAGGCCTATCGCGGCCCATGCCGAGCATTCCCACCACAGACCTCATCGGATCGACAGTTCCCACGGCCTGTCGGCCTGGCCTGGCACGATCGGGCCTGTGAGAAAGCGGGCCGTGGGACCGCAGCATAATGCGTATCAAACGCCACGTACAGCAGAAGCCTGCGGCGTTTCACACGCAAACTTATCGCTTCAAAACAGCACGCGAACTTTCAGAATCAATAGCTTTGAGTTTTACGTAATATTATCATCTGCCTTGCCTTTTCCCCTTTTTCAGTCTAACTGAATGTAACTGAATACTAGTATTTTACATGGAGCGACTGCCTATCTGACCTCCACAACCCAATTACTGCGTCGATAGCCTTTGGTAAAACTGGTTGTCAGACTTTTGGGTTTCATGACAGCCCGGGACCAACCGCTTAGTGGGCTCCGATGGTCTCAACATGTAATGGATAGTCACCCATCCACGGACCGACCTTGGCAAGCGTAACTTAACCTTCGTTCAACGTGCGGCTGTTATTATTTAATCACAAGCCTCCTTGAGTTTTATGTAATAAAGTCTTTTAACCATCTTCGTAGAAGAAAAGCAATTATGAGCAAATTAGACACTAATTATTTTTCATTAGCAGATGGCACCTGTGTTTAAATTATGAGAGTTTGTTCGATCGTCGTTAGGTGTAATTTTACTAAAATGTAATTGGAAAATTGGTGTAAGCTTTAATTTTACGTGTCTCGTTATCTTTGATGTGTTTTACTTTGTGTTAGTAAAGTGCTTTATATTCTGCAGGTTCAAACACGTTTATATTTTAGGTAAAGATGAGTTTATTTTTGTGCCGGTACGACATGTAAAAGATTTCGTACCAAGTTTTGTGTATTTCTACGTTTAATATACGGTTAAAAAGTTGTTTGTTATTAACTCGCGAACCAATCGGCAATATCTAATCTAATTAATGTTTTGTTCTTTGTTTCTAATTAACTTTTCTATCCTCATTGAGAGTAAAAAATGTTAAAACGTATATTTAAGAGGCTATTTTTGATGATTATTGCAGTGAAATTCCCTGTTCACCGCTAATTTTAGGAATTATCGAGAAGCTTATATTCAGCAGTTTACCTTATATATTATAAGGGTGTAAATCCACCATTAATTCCACTAGCATAGCGACAGCTGTAACTCGAACATTATTATCAAACTCAATGATCCATTCTAATACGTTATTACTAAATAGATTACCCGTATCATTGTGTGCCTCAACTCAAGTGTGGGGTTGTGTGAAAGGGCATTCAAAATTAGACTCTATTCAGTAAGGTATATGTGGTTTTCTTAGATTAGGCCAATTATGGTGTCTCGGGAAAAGGAAATGTCGTAAATTCGCCGAGCATGGTGATTTTAAATTGATCATATATCACAATAGCGTCCGCCAGCGGGTTCGCCCGCGTTTTATCTTGATAAATTATAGCCCATGTGTCTCAGCGATAATATAGCATGCTACTGGTGAAAGAATTTTTAAATCTGTCCAGTAGTTTTTGAGTTTATTCATTACAAACAACAATACAAAGCTTTTCTATTTCTAATGTAAGTGTAGATGTGTTTCTAATTTGGAGGTATGAGGAACAGGGTGTAAAGTTCACTCATTCTCTATTGAAAAGGGAGGAATCTCTGACCAGACGAGTATCGTGTTTGGCGGGCAACTGCCCAACGATTGATATCGGAAAGTCTTTTATTATCTTGATTGCGCGGTAAACTCTAGTTGCGCGATGCAGGATTTGTGTGACGTCAGGTCTTTAATGCGAAGTTCGCATGTGGATCCCGCCACACTTATATTAGTAGGTTGGTCATCATCGTCATTTATTGCTAGGGCTTGAACCCTCAGATAACAAGTGACAATCGCTTTAAAATCGTTTCGTATTTCTGCAAAGAGTTTCAACAATATTGACACTAGCTTATGTCAATCCCATACATTTTTGACTTTTCCAACTGGTTCCGCCCTCTGGCCTCAAATCAAACAAAGCTAAAAGATATATCTATGCAACAGACAGATCAGTAATCCATTTGCCAAACAAGATAATGTGATTTTCCCTTGATATCCGCTAATTGAGACGGTCTAATTGAATGTCAGTCACGATTATCGAGACCCGTGTATATAAACAGGGTAAGTATTTTCTCCCGGATTTGGTTAAATCTTACTATTTTCTATCTAGTTAATAAAAGAAAAAGTTACATACATAAACTCAAGGGACGATTGGCAGAAACTACAGAACGCCACCTGCTACGATCCTTACATATTCCTTTTGCTTCGTTTTCTTGAGACCTTAGTGTAAGTTTGCAAGTGAGTAAACGTAACTGTCGCGTTTGCGTTAAGATTTGACTGATAGGTCATAATGCTAAGAAAGGTGAGAATAAAAATCTTAACGCAAACGCGATAGTTACGTTTACTCACTTGCAAACTTACACTAAGGCCTCTGGTCATACACGCACGCCGGTCGAGTACTACGCACCTGACCTTTCTGAAGAACATCACCAATAAGGTCATTATCTTCTTGGGCGTTTCCACGCACATCTGCCTTGTAAATACCCTTTGTGAGTCACCTTTCACTTATCCTCCAAACATGACGAAACCAAAGTAAAACTAAGCCTAAAAAATATAATACCTACTAAGCAAGAAAAAGTAACATTAAACTTTAAAAGCAATAACACTTCTTCTTAAAATCACTTCCCCCTCTTCCCCCACAAACTTGAACACTTCAACAGTTTGTTCAAGCAACGGCATGAAAAATGAGAAACGCTATACAATATCGTGATTATTAAGCGGATGTAAACAAAACGTTTAAACATTCCACTAATGACTCCGCGGATGAATGATGCCTGACAAACAAAAGACTGTGATGAAAAAAGAAATGGCTAAACGGGTAGTTCTCGCTTCGGTAGTTTGCTGTGACTATGGAATAAAAACTTTTTTTTTCTGTCTTTTTTTGTAAAAAGTTTTTATTTTTCACCTTTTAGTTGTGGTGCCTACCTACCTGCCGATCTGCACCTGACCATGTAAATAACACTGACTTGAACTTATCAACATCATCCACATAGGCTAAGTGGGAAAAATACGTATAATTGAAGCTAACTCAAAAAGTACCCAAGTAAAGTTCATAAAAATTATGTGGAACCAACTTCGAGGTATACCCTCCCCAATAAAAAAAGAATCGTTCAAATCGGACTACTCTGTAAAAAGATAATAGCAGTCATAAATAAAAAAAATACTTGTCGACTTCAGAACCTCCTCTTTTTTTTTGTCTGTTAAAAAGAAGAGAGACGATTTATTGTTTTTTCATATGATTTTAATGTTACATTATTTTCAGACACCGTGGCCGGAGTCACTAAATGCAGTTGAATATAAGGATATTTTCCCACTTTCTTACATATATGTATCGAAAAAGGTGAAATAAACGTCTTAAATTCACCACAGGCTTCTAGGACAACCGTCAATACAAAACGAAAAAAAAAAAAAAAATATGCTGTACGCAATAGTTTACTTGACCACCAATCTTTTATTTTTTGTCCTCGAACTTTCTAATACTCTGAATTCCTTACGACGACAAAGCAGCCTTTAAAACAGATCAACTGATAGATTGTTTTTTATTAAAGTCGTCAAAATGTTATAGGCCCATTACGGTTCGCGGTTCGCTTCGCGATGACATTTGTCATCGCGACCGTATCGCGTATCGCGAAGTAATCATATTATTTAACGCGCCAAAATTCTTTCACTTTCGATTTTAGTTTACTAGTTACGTCGCGATGCTAAATGTCAACGGCCCTATTACATTTTGACGAGTTGAGTCCCAATAAGAATATCACATAGTGTGCAAGTTGCAATAAATAACAGAACGAGGACTAAAAAAGAAAAAGCCTTCTCGTAGAAAGTCTACAACCAGTGGTCTGTCCCGGCGGGACTACTCTAGGAATCATTTAATTGTTCAACAGTAAAACTAGGTACCTATATGCCGCGAGTATGTGAATAAATTATAACAAACAATTTGTTGTTGATCCTTGAAAACGTTGATCCTGAGAAAGTTTTGCCATTGATTTGTTTTGAATCAGTTAAGTTGCATCTTAAATGCAATTAGAATTTTCAATGTTTTGTGTGAAACGAGTGTTTCTAATTTAATATTCACTCACATTACTGACTAACTTATGTTTTGCATTATGGCATTCGTGGTAGACCTTGAAATTCGACGTTGATAAAATTGGGATGAGACCAAATGAGTGCTAGTATTGAGGTATACTCAGTAAAAAGGCATAAAAACCTACTTCAAATAACAATAAACAACAGTTACACAGCAGTTACCAAGCAGGTAATTTATTTTGTGTAAATAAATCACAGTAGGTAACGTAGCTACTTAAATACAAAATGAGATCCAGCGGCAAGTCATTCACTGTATATTAATTCTCGTTCGTAGTTTTTGCAGTATAAAACTGATTTACATCTGTCACTAGCTGAAATGGGCCTATTTAGCGCAGCCGTGCCTCACGGTTGCGCTAAAAAGGGCCATTTCAATTAACAGGTCAGTTCTTACAGCGCTCTTTTGACTTTTTTTTCTCATCTGCTGTGTCGGTATTATATGGACAATAATATTGTTTAATTATGTCTGAAATAAATGTATTTTAATTTAATTTTTTAATATTATTATTGTGTATTTTATCTGTGCTAAATAAATGCATTTTATTTCTTTTTGTCCACTATTTGAAGATCATGCTGAAGACCGACCAAAATATTCAAGCAAAAACACAATGCCACATACCTCGTTCCATACTAAAGCAGAGCGTTTCATTTCATACCAGCGTTGTGGATTTAATTCATTGCTCGCCGACAACGCGAGCTTTGTTTCCAACTATTCTCTTGTTGCTTGTTGCTCAGCCTGCTCGTTGCTTCAGTTGCTCGTTGCTCAAGCATTGATTTCTTATTCCACAGCTAAGTAATGGCTGAATATTTGTCTAACATCTTGAAATAAGTAGCATCAAGTAGATTGAAATGTTTTGTAAATATATATTTGTGGTTGTGATTTAGATAATGGTTTGAGTCTTGTACCTAATAAAACTAGCATTCTATAAAGATGAGGAAGGTATTGAAAATGTAAAGTCGTGCTATTATTTTATAAAAGTTGTTGCTACGGGTAAGTTTCGTTACGTACAGGCACTAGAGTAAATATATTACTATGAACAACTCGGCAATAATATTTGATTGCTTGATTCATCATCATAAATTTCATTACGTTAGTTTAGATTTATTACCAAAATATTCCGAATGTATGAATTAACACTAAGACGTGTATGTAATTACTAACAAGTTGGATAATATGATCAGTTTTTTATTTTTTTATTAATATAAGTATTACGGGAAATATAATATGAGATAATTTGTGGAAGGCAAACGAAATAATAATAATAATTGGTAATTTGTGGATATACAAGTGGCAGCACAAATACGTGACATCGAAGGAAAACCAAAACTAACTGGCGAAGACAAGCAATGCAAAAATATAAGATACTGCAACTATTAATTACACAGAGTATTTTCCAAGTAGCGTCTCATATTTATCAGCATAGTGTCTGGGAGACTGCACTATTATCTGAAAAGTTAAATAACAGGGCCTCGTTGGTTGAGTGGTCGCAAGTGCTACTGCTAAGCGTGAGGTTCTGGGTTCAATTCCCAGGCCGGGCAAAGTGTTATTGGGTTTTTCCATCAGAAATTTCTCAGTAGCAACATAGAGTCTGGATTTGTGCCCGGCAATAGAGTCACCTCCTATTACATGGGACTTAAACATAACTGGCGAAATGCGGATTACTGGCGACTATGGGTACACCTCTGCCTAAGCCGTCGGGGATGACATGCGTCATGTTATGTTATGTTAGTAATCAAAATCGAAAAATCAAAATACATGGGCACTTATGAAACGTCAGAAGCTAGGTGCACGGTTTCAATTGGTCGTTTATGGACTGGAGAAGAGCCGGCAAGAAACTCCTCGGTTACTCTTTTAAAAATAAATGGGTTTTACAATGTTTTAAAAAATGTACAGTTTGAATAGTCTCATACCTATTCAAACTGTACATTTTTTAAAACAGGGCGGGTGTAGGCCTGTCAACAAGATACTTAACAAAATAGAAAATAGTCTGCAAATCGACAGTCTGTTGAGCCTACAACGTTCGAACATTCACAAAATATAAGTAGACAATGTAACTTCAATTCATTTTACACGCTACGATTTTCACAATATTTTTCTACCAAACGTAGTGCAGTGTTCAAAAGCCAACCATTAATGCAGTTGGAAGGCCGATGTTAAACATTTTCGAATTTAGCATTCTTTTTTTTTGGCTTCCACTTTTATAGCGGCCAGTTCGACGAAAAATTGTGTGGTTTAATAAAACATAGTGCGTTGGTTATTTACCTTCGTGTACCTGGAAATGAAAATGGAGGGAGGCCTTTCAAATAATTCAGGTGTAGGTAGGTACTATAGCTGGCTAGATGAGTTCATGTTGAAAACAGTTAGAGGAAAAACAAATTTGTTGACATCGAAAGAAATACTAAAAAGAAACATTCACGACTACATGTCGGTATTCCCCAAAGGGATTGGCAGACTTGTTTACTTCAGGCGCTGCAGGCTTGTGTGCCTTTTAGTCTGTGTCAAATACATGTAGGTATTTTCTTTCTTTCTTTCTTTCTTTTCTTTCTTTCTCTTCTTTCTTTCTTTTCTTTCTTTCTTTCTTTCTTTTCTTTCTTACGTAAGACTTCATAATCAGCCTATAATGTACCCACTGCTGGGACACCGGCCTCCTCTCTTTGAGAGGGAGTGGGCCGTAATCAACCACGCTGGCCCAGCGCGGGACTTGTGGAGCGACGCGACTCCGGTAATTGTTCTACCGTGAAGCTTTCTTAGAAATGGTATTATTAAAGTCGCGTGGCGCCTGTTTGTAGGAACCTTTACGTCTGTAGGTACAGTCAGCAACAAAAGTCGATTAACACACTTACTTTTATATTTCTATCCACGAAAATGACAAAATGATTCGATGCGTTGCTTTTCAGCATTTCATGTTTATATGTCATGCTAAGATTTAATACTCTTTACATCAGATCGAATTTTTTATGATTGTTTTTCTCAATAATTAAGATTAAAAAACTGAAGTGTTAATCGACTTTTGTTGCTGACTGTACCTACGTCTATTCAACGATGCATAACGTATCCACAATGATTAATTCCCGAGTCACATCTCTGTAAATCTCTTGGGGACCGTACGAGTACAGCAATGTTCTGTCAAACATCAGGCTACGTCGATATGTCGATCGTGTCGACCTGGAAATGTCGAATCGAGAACATTTCCCCAATGACTTACAGAATAGTCCTCTGAGTATTGTCAATGGCGAATCGTGATCTTGCATTTAATCTGTTCCTGGTATAGGGGCTTACTTATTCTTATCACGAAAAGATTGTTTCTATATGGAGCTTGGTTATAATGTCAATGCTAAATAATAATAAAACACTTCAAATGAAATATTTCTACTGACTAAAAATCTTTATAGTCATTAATTTCCTGACGAACAACGCACAGTGCAAACCGCTGGGTCTTTAGAAGCATTAAATGTTGTGCAAGAGTTACTTAACACTATCCATCGCGAGGAAACCGGTAGGTATGTCCTACAAACAAAAATTCGAAGACATGTGACATCTACCAACCCGCACTGGGCCCGCGTGGTCGATTACATCCTACTCCATCTCGAAGAGAGGAGCCTGCGTTCCACTAGTGGGAACATTATAGGCTGATTATCGATGCTAATGAAATAATAATTAATTGTTTACCTACTAGTAGGTGGATCTTTGTTTAATCAATTTAATGTAAATAAAGTGTTATTGCAGTTTAATCGTGCCTCTTAAAGATTGAGCTTATCTTTACCAAAAGGTTAAAAAAAAAAAAAAACTTTTAAATTGTTTTAGTTCTGTCGTTGTTCTAAATTAAAATATGATAAGGTCGTAAGTAAAAGCTTGTTTACTTACTAATTTGTTTTTTTTTGTGTCGTCTCCTAAGTATGACAGCTAAGGTTGATTACACAATGTGATTTAATTTCAAGATTTGAAGCAACGATAGCAGTTGCACCGTCTAAAAAGTGTTTACACGATGCAAGTCATTAATAGTTTTAATTTTATGGTATGCCACCAGCAAGAACCTTGAATCATGTAAATGGGGCTTAAAGTATTAACTGGTGAAATATGTCCAGAATCAAACTGTAAGGCTTCCTGTACATGACACCGGAGCGGCACCGCCGCCGGACCGCATGATTATGTATTCGAATGAATATCACCTATGTGCCGCACGGCCGCCGTATCGACGCCGGACCTGCGTCAGACTGCAAGATGCAAAAAAAACTGAATATTTCAGAATGAGTGTAAAATCTCTAAAATGTACGGGTCGTATATGGAGCCTAAATTCTTACATTAACAGCTGTGCTATTCTGTAACCATCTCACCGTGAAAACTTAGGTGAAGTGAGCTGTCAGTCCACATGATGCAAGGAATTGACACTATTGGCAGCTCACTTCACGCTCACTTCACTTAAGTTTTCACGGTGAGATTTTAACAGAATAGATGGGCTGATGTCTATACTGTAGATACTTATTTTTATGCAAATAAAATACCAAAGACTGCAATATAACACCATTTTCATTTCAAATCGTTAGAACTATGTCATCATTCTGCCTAGCCTTTTCCCAATCATGTTGGGGTCGGCTTCCAGTCTAACCGGATGCAGCTGAATACCAGTATTTCACATGGAGCGACTGCCTATCTGACCTCCACAACCCAGTAACTGGGTAATACGACCCCTTGGTAAAGACTGGTTTGTCAGACTTTCGGGCTTCTGACGACTCGTAACGACTGTCAAAGATCCACAAATGACAGCCGGGACCAACGGCTTAACGTGCTTTCCGAAGCACGGAGGATTCTCGGTATGTAAAGATGGTCACCCATTCACGGACCAACCCCGGCAAGCGCAGCTTAACCTGACCGTGCAGCTGTTATTACTTAGCCACGAGCTCCTCGTGAAATCGTTAGAACTATGTATGGGATGAAAAGCAATTTTACTCAATATCGAATATTCTTCTAACAACTCATGTTACGACTATAAGGAAGCAACAAGCGTCATTAGAGTGTTGGGTCTGAGCCAACAATTCGATGCCGGGACCCAGCACTTTGTTGAAGTGCGAACCCTAGTAGCGGTCAATTAAAATAGAACATAGTATAGAGGCCGATACTGGCTATAATCGCCTGGCATATTACATTTATTTCACTAAAGTCGGCACAGACAAAAGCCCTCTTTACGCATCGGGGGTTAAAAGAAAAACGTAGACTTCTAAATGTGAACAGGTAGTCTGTAAGAACACTATAATGATTGGATTCGATCGCCTTTGGACGGTAAAGGGTTCTTACTTCGACTGCTTTACGATTGCTTTTGGCCGAGACTTCGCTATCTTGGAGTACAAAATAAATTCACCGCACTAAAGCTTACATTAGAGATTAGAGTCATTTTAAGTACTATATCTGGATAAAATGTTAATCTGATAATTACATAAGCTAAAGATAAAATTTGACAAAAAACATACATTCATCTCACAGAGCTTCAGATATACTGACATGATTGTCTTCCATTCGTATGCGAACACACCGCATTCAGAAGGCCAATAAATTCTCGTAGTTAATTAAAAAACGTCCACATTCAAGTCGCAATCTGGCAAACTTGTTGGTAAATTGATTGTATTTTTGACAGATTACGAATGAGATGCGAATGCGAACGTTCTTAAAAATACGGGAAATACCCCTCTAGTTTAGTGTCCAAGAGAGCGTTAAGGTGGATGCTCCAAGGTAGCGCGCGAAATTCAAATTTTCTTACGTTTTTTGCAATTTGATGGTCTGTATCAGGTTGTATGTTGATATACAATTTCTATAAAACCATATTTGTTACGGTCGCAAATCCTGCAAATTGCAAAAAACGCAAGAGACTTTCGCGGGCCTTGGATCATCCACCTTAAGCGCAGAGAGAGTTAACTGAAGAGGGAGCCAGCCTTTCTAGATCGTTTACGTAATTTTTTACCCAGTAGCTGAAAAATGAATCTTCTTAAAACTTCCAGAAAGCCAATCTCGAAGGCAAACAAAGCGATTGTCATCACTATCGTCAGCCGCTCGAGACAAAGTTATAAATCGGCCACGTAGGATATTTGCAATTTAATAGCCGTATTAACATAATCGATGTCCGGTTGCAAGCGAGAGCGGTTCCGCATGTTTCAATAATAATGCTTTTAGCGTTCCGTGCGGTTATTATGAAAACCGATCTCATGTTGACGTGAGCACGCGATTATGAACGTGGTTTAGCGGGTTTCAGTAACATTTTGGATTTAATTGATGTTTTAGTGGATAGCGGTTAGTTTTATTAGTGTTACTTTAATTAATTTTCACTAGGATTGTGGTCAGATTTACTTTAGTTAAAAGGTCGGGTGCATAGTGCCTGTAACCAGCGTGAACTTATGATGATCATCTACTTATCCTCATTTTAGCCGAACAACGTCCACTACCCTCGCCAAATCGACCAGTCTTATGCTTCTCGCATCTAGCGGACTCCTGTGGCCTTCACAAGGTCATCGGTCCACCTTGCCTTCTAACGCTACGTCTTCCGTTACGCGGTCGCCACTCGAGAACCTTCCCATGACCATGTCGAGGAAGCAAAAGCCTGTATACGGATGTGTGTTCTGTAATTTTTTACCCTGAGGGAAACAGAGGGGTGTTATAAGTTGAACGTGTCTATTTGTGTATCTGTTGTCTGTTCCATCGTAACTCCCAAACGGCTGAACCGATTTTTTTCTTTTTAGAGGTCTTTGCTTTTCGGGGGTTCTTTAAATTTTTTATTTTAACTTGTAGTTCATGCCCCTGGGGAAAAAGTTGCGAGTTTATATTTATTATGTGGAACGGACATGAATTCTTGTGTTAGTATTCATTGGGATTCTAGACACACAAAAAAGTAGGTAAGTACCTATAATATGGCGATTCTAAAAGGCCCTTAATCAACGTCTTTTGGGAAAAGTCATGTTTCCGTAGCACTCGGGAGTACATTACCAGACATCGACCATTAAACAATCTCAGGGGACTACGACCGATCTATATCGATGCTATTACATATCTATGTATCTATTGGATAGCGGAATCCAATAATGTTCTATACATGTCTGTTTTTGATTAAAAATGAATAGACTTAGGCCCCAGGACTTCATCCATTTAAGTGTTAAAATCAAAATATTTTATTTCACATAAACCTACATGGGCACTTATAAAAGTGTTCATAAAAGTTGCTGTCATAACCCAATACCTAGATTTTTCAGGCTTGATTTTTAAACATTCCATATTATTTAAAGTGTTGTAGGTTTCCGTGTAGCAAACAGTTTAATACTATCGGGTTGAAATTGATGTTTCGCTCAAACTAACATTATTTTAATTGACCACATATTCCGAATCTAATTAGTGCGGATATCATTAATTTGCCTGAGCATAATTTAATTACACTAGATACGGAAAATTGAAACAAAATTACCAATTTATTGTAGGCTTGGCTATTAGAGATAATGTGGTTATAGACTAAAATTAATATGTATATAGTGGTCACACATGGTCCGATACGCCTGTTTTATACAGAATAACATGGGAATCGGACCATGTGTGGGAAAGTCCCAGTGACACTTCATTGGTAAATATTTTCCCAATGTAGTGTTACTGGGAAATAATCAACAGTGTCACTTACTCAGCACTTCTATTTCTTTTCCAATTCGTGGACAGTTTGAAGTAGTTGAATTATTTTTGCAAAAATCAGCAATTTGAAGTGGCATCATGCTAAAGAACCAATTTATCCATTGAAGCGCAGTGTTGGAGTTTCCCTAACTTGGATGCAGAGTTTAAGAAAACTGACATTTCTGTGCTATTGGCGCATCTTGGAAAGGCATAGTAGTTTAGGGGTATGAAGAACAGGGTGTAAAGTTCTCTCATCCCCCATAGAAAAGGGAGGATCCTCCTACCAGACGGGTGTTATGTCTGGCGGGCAATTGCCCAAGGACTGATGTCGGATAGTCTTATATATATGAATCGCGCGGTAAACTTAAATAGCGCGATGCAGGATCTGTGACGTCAGGTCTTTGATGCTTAGTTCGTATGTGGCGGTGTAGATGCCGCCACATCACTCCCCTCCGGAGACCGGAGGTCGATAGTGGGCTGAGTCTTGTATCTTGCGATGCTTGCCAGTGCCAGTTGAGGTTCCAGTGAGTCGGAACCGGGTGCCGCATAGTTCACAGTGGGTCGGAACTGTCTGCGGTGATTGAGGGTGCTTTGAGTTTGAGTTTGAGTTTTGAGTTTGATTCCCCAGTGAGTCGGGGTGGCGCTGCGTTGTGATCCAGTGCTTCGGATGTGGTACAGCGCCGGGTTGCTGATGAGGCTGAGGGTGGTGACCAGGAATGCGCGTTCGCTGCATGCTGGTGGTCAGGATACCCGTTGAAGCCGTGGGTGCTGGCTGGCTGTGTGACTCGCCTCACGAAAGCTTGCGGGAGTGTTGTTGATGACGTCACGCTGAAGTAGTTGCACGAAGGCTGCGTTGACGTTCATATTCGGGGTCACCAATTTAGGGGTATGAGGAACAGGGTGTAAAGTTCTCTCATCCCCCGTAGAAAAGGGAGGATCCTCCTACCAGACGGGTGTTATGTCTGGCGGGCAATTGCCCGCCAGACATAACAGTAGCAACAGTAAACCGCTTTTAAGCTCAGTTGCTTGGTTAATTTCTGGATAGATCAGAACTGAACAGAAGATAGCTTAGATATACATATAATAAAATCGTTGTGAAGTCAAAACTGTAAAAAAAATACTGGTAAGAGATGTGGAAACGTTGCTGGTGCCGAAAATATAGTTTTTAGAATTTTTGTCTTTTACATATAATATTGTGCACTGAGCGTCTACGAGTATCTACAAAAATCCAGAAATTATAAGGAACTCGTAACAAATCAATGAGGTGTTCAACACATAATTGACACACACGTTCCACTACAAAAGCATCAGCACACACCCGCCCGCATATCGCCCATTATACAGGGTGTCCGGTAAATAATGGATAACCTTGAAATAGCATATAAAAGACCTTATGGCCGTTCTAAAAAAAATACAAAACAATATTATATCACAAGTAGTACCTAAGATTTTTAACTAACTTTTTTAACCTTATTTCACATTATTCTTCACCACGACCACAAATAAATGAATTCCATCCGTTATTTGTTGTTGTAATATTGTACGTTGACTGTACCGACAGAGAAGCAGTAAATAATGTGACTAGAAAAGGCAAAAAATAAAAACTTTTCTTAGGTACTATACTTGCGATATATATTTTTTTTATTTTTTTTAGATCGGCTATAAGGTCTATTATATGCTATTTCAAGGTTATCCATTATTTACCGGACACCCTGTATACACACACCCGCACACTCACATAGCAAGCACTCAATGAATTCCTAATCACCCACATTCTTCCACAGCCCATATTATAATTGATATCGAAATGAAAAGCCTATACGAACAGCCTGCATAAATTATAAAGATGCCATGATGCCGCTGAAGCGTCCACTTGCAATAACAAAATGGGAACGACGATGCGCTAATTGCAACGGCGGCACATGATATCACGTCAACTTATTACACCATCGAACTACCCTATAATGATGGAACTAAGGTTTGAAATCGCGTAGAGGAACTGCAACGTAAACTTTGTTGACTTATATCGGACAAAGTTATTGAAGAATGTTTTGCGATTAGATTGGACTGTATGTAGCCTAGTTAAGGTCTAGTGTTGCTTGGTAGGATGGTAAAAGAAAGTGGTAGTTGTATCGAACGAGGCTCGATTACCGTGGTGCAGCCTAGCTCCCGACATTAGTTGTATAAAAACTGCTGCTTATATAGGAGGGCAATAATATCTAAGTATTCGAAATATTCGTTTTTCTATCAGGAGAATTATGCCAGCGAAAAATGACTATACCATTTTTCGACCTAATTAGCCTGCATGTCTTTTTCTGCCATACGGCTGCATATTTTTTGAGTACTTATCAAACTCAGTCTAGTCTGGTCTAAAGTGACTCGCAAGCGCTCCTGTTGAGCATGGGGTCCTGGGTTCGATTCCCAGGTCGGGAAAAGTTTCAATGGGTTTTTCTATGTGTTTCTCAGTAGCAGCCCGGAGTATGGATTTTTGCCCGGTTGATGGCAATAGGCTCAACCCTATTACATGGGACTTAAACATAACTGGTGATATGTAGGTGTACCATAGGTATACCTCTGCCCAACCCTTCGGGGAAACAAGGCGTGATGTTATGTTATATGTTATTTATCAAACTGTTGCAACTGTATGATGTTAAAATTTGTGGAGTCTGTTTTCAGAGTTTCACTGTCGTACTTGGTATTCGAAACAGGCTGTGAAGAACAGATTTTTAATCCTTTATTCAGTATCAGTAAACGTTTTTTAAACAATTAAGCCATTATAATCAACTCCTTAATGGAAATGCCATATAATTTTCTCAGAAAACATTCCCCCCCCCTATTTTCTTGAAAATAAGTGCATGATTATCTGCTATTCATGAAAATCCTCTTATAATAATTCAGGATCCATATAGTTGCTTGGGTAAAAAGTTTAGGAACTATTAATTTTCATAAACTTTACTAATTCGCGAATTAATTTTGTCTTTAGTCTTCAGTTTCTACAGCGGTTATATACCACGCGACCTAGAAGCTTTCAAGCTAACATTCCAGATTCTTTTGTTAAATCGTTTCGGAAACGAACTTGTTTACTGACTGGAAATACTGGTGTCCCCCTTTTTTAAGGAGTTTCGCGAGTAGCGGTCAAACTCAAACTCAAACCATTTATTTCAATTAAACCATTTACAGGCACGTTTGAATTTTCAAGGAGTCGGTCAGTCAGAAATATGAAGCTAGTTGCCCATTCCAAAGCACCTATGGAGCTGAAGTATGTACCTATGGAGAAAAACGGGCAAGAAACTCCACGGACACTCTTTTAAAACAAAAAAAAATTTACAAAACGGTACCCAACTAATGAAGCTGCCAGTACACCGTTTTTTCAAACACATATTAGTTACCCTACTGGCCTCCACCTCCGTCATTCCCTACCCTGTCACATGTTCATTTCGCGAACAATAGGGCGTATCGTATAATTTACTAGAACCGTCCCGTCCCTACCCTGGGAACATCAGGCACAATGGTAGAATGGTAGTATCTGAGACCAAAGGTGTCTGATATATACATCAGCGGTGACAATGTTCTATTGTACTGTTTGGTTTGATCTCAGCTATAGACTAAACTACGAACTGTCATTTTCAGCCGAGTTTAATGTTTGGTTCATTATAGGGATTTACCGTCTCTTTCTCTCTCCTTTTCATCTCCTAGGTATAGAGCGAGTAAGAGAGTGCCACGTGAAAACCGTATGTCCGTTGGCATAGCTATCTATCTATATATCTTCGAATAATCTGGTAGAATAAAACCGGCCAAGTGCGTGTCGGACCACGCACAATAAAGGGTTCCATAGCTGGGATGAATTTATCCCAAGAATTAACATTGTAGTTGAAAAACATGTTCTCCCATACAAAATTTAAGGGAGAACATGTTTTTGCAACTGCAAATGTAAGTTGGTCGATAATTACTGAGAGAGAGCAGAGCCTACTTAGCTGTGATAGGTAGTTAATTTTAATTTTGTTATAGATACTACTGCTGTGAATTTTTCCACATATCCAGAACTTACTATTTAGCTGGCAGGGGTGGGGGACATTTGACTCTAACAACAATTTGCACTTCAATCCAAAAATGGTTTTAACAAGCTCACAATATTTTTGAACGACCTTTCTAACGATACCCCACACCATGGGATAGACGAAAAAAAAAGATATCCCCACTTTACATGTAGGGGAGGTACCCTAAAAAAATATTTTTCATGATTTTATTTTACCACTTTGTCGGAGTCATTAGTATGTTTATTCATGCCAAGTTACAGCTTTCTAGTACTAACAGTCTGCTAAGCCGGGGACAGACAGACAGACAGACAGACGGACATGGCGAAACTATAAGGGTTCCTTGTTTACTACGGAACCCTAAAAAGCTGAAATACATTTCGCAATTAGCCTACATTTTTCAGCAAGATACAGTTATTTACACAGCCGTGCAAAATAAAGTGGAGTTCTTCTGGTCCGCCATTTTTTCCCATAATATTTTTCGACGCCCAGTTGGCCGCGTAATAGGCCCTCATTACGTTCTTCGTTGCTTTCCTGATGTTTTTCGCAATCGTACGCATCAAAAGAGGGTCCGTTTAGACCCGGCTGATGTATTATGTCTGGTGTTTTTATAATAAGAAGTTTATTTACTAGAAAATGCCTGTTTCGTTTTTGTTCCCGCTGTTGCCGCTGCGTAATTTCCTTCGAAAACTAATGGACATTAATAGTATTAGGCCTGGTATTTAACACGAAATAACAATAAAATTCTGATTCTGAAAAATTCTGGTTTGACGATACGTCCGCCATGCGTTGTCTGATCAAATTGTGTTTCTTCGTTTTTCAAACTCTCCGCACTGACGGCGCGAAGAGTACTGGCTGGCCGCAACGACATGGCTACAGTAAGCCCGGGGGCGTAACAGTCTTGGTAGGCCAGAATTGTCATGAGTGGTTTTTTACCCACACAGCGCACACGAAGTAGGAAATTGAAAATCTCACGTTGGAAACGGAATAGTGATTTTTCCAATTTCCATGTTTCCTTTTTAACTTAAGCTCGGAAAACATCAAGTTTTAAATATGTATGTATCTAACTAAAATGTCTAAAATACGGAGCTAACGTTTTACAGGCCATATTTTTTTTATTCTCCAACCACTGTTTGTCTCTGCTTCACCCAAAGGTTGACTGTTAGAAAATGCCTATGGCATTAAGTCCACCTCTTTACATTTTTGTGTACTTGAAGTATTAAATAAACAATAACAGAAGAAAGAAGCCTTGTTAAATGATGAAACTAAGGCAGAACGGAAACTGTAGCAAGTCAATTGAGAAAGTTATTCACGGTAAATTGGATCGTTAACCAACTAAGCGCTTGCAGGAGTCTGCAGTGATATTGGTCACGTTTAATCGTGCAAATTGGTTAGCGCATTTTGACGGGCCTACTGACGTTGATGCTTATGGGGCCGTCTGCATCAAGGGACATACGATTAAGATAGGAATAGACCTTTTTTGGCAACAATATTGGGTTTTTTGCATTTCATAATTTGTCTAAATCCTCTCATACCTATTCACACTGTAAATTTTTGGAAACATTGCAAAACCCATTTATTTTTAAAAGAGTAACCGTGGAGTTTCTGGCCGGCTCTTCTCCATAGGAAACCACCAATTGGAACCGTGCACCTAGCTTCTGACGTTTCATAAGTGCCCATGTAGGTTTATGTGAAGTAAATTAATTTGGATTTTGTTTTATAATCGTAAATAGTGGAATTATTGAACTTAGAAATAATACAGAATGTAGACTATTTCGTGCCAGAAGAAAACACTAAGCGATCCCAAACTAATAAAAAAAATACCAAACCCCGTTCCAAACGCGTCAAATATCGCGGTTTTACGGTACAGTTTCAGGGCATATGATACGCCCGGTAACAGTTTCTCTAATTAAAGAATTATTTATTGTAGTGTATATATTTATATACATATTATGTAAACACTGTCTCACACAATCAAGTGGTCAGGTAGCTTTCCCTAATGTCAACTGTAAGTCACCAAGTTCACCACGAATGGCGGCCGGTGATAGGTAAAACGTACTCACTCAGCCGATCTATTCTGTAAAAATCTGACCGTGAAAACTTAGTGGAAGTGAGCTGTCATTCCACCTGGCTTGACACTATTGACAGCTCCCTTCAAGCTCACTTCACCTCAGTTTTCACGGTGAGCTTCTTACAGAATTGACCGGCTGGACTGGGACTAGGATTTGATGGTTAGCCTGTGAATCCTGTGAGTAAACCGTCACACTTCAAGTATTATTTCCATTTTTATACAAACCTCCTTCAAAAATACAAGCATAGGTACATGAGAAACGGAAGAACAAATCTCAATCCCACACAATACTATGAACATTATCCCGTATATACAATAATAGACGTTGTTGTCACGGCCCGCGTTGAGCCGCTTTGTTCTAGTGCGTAGTCATAATCTGAGACGTAAGCCTATATCTATGTATGTGTTGTGGGCCTACCACAACCGCGCGGAGTAATAACGTCATTTGAACAGTAAAAAAATAAAAAAGTAATAATATAGTTAGGAAAAGGCTAGGCAGATTGATTGGGTGATACTAATTAAGCTTGTCGTCAACGTTTAAATCAAAATGCTTAAATTTTATTTAGCATTTAAGTTATATTTCCATAGTTTCAATAGTTGTATTTTCCATTCAAAAATCGAATTTACGTTACATTTATATCGCGCGTTCGTACGGGGGCCTTTACTATACGTATATCTCGCAGCTAAGCTGGTCTTACACGCAGCGGTTTGTCTGACGGTTTATACCGTTTAGAGCCTATACTAGATTCAGGTAGGTATGACCAAATGTGGTACATGGTCTTGTGATGTTATGTAAAAGGAACAGTGTTAATGGACTTGTATTGCTGACCGTACTATAATATTGTCTAGATTTTAACATAATATATTACGGGTGTAAATTACGGAGAGAGTTGAGACTTTGTATAACTGAACACACATAGCTCAGTTATACAAAGTCTCAACACCCAGCCAAAATAGTTAATTGATTCAGGCGTGAATCCATTATAAAATACAATAGACGCAGATATATTTAGTAATTTATTCCGCTTTACTATTCTAAAAGAGTCTTTAAAAAATCCTGTAAGAAATCGACACGTGTTTCACCTCTCAACGAGGCATCCACAGGATGATGATTGACTTGTCGCGAACCCGAACACGACGTGTTAACACGCCGAGCGCTGGACGCTAAGTCGCTCAGCAGCGCTAATAGGTTACTAAATAAATCAAAATCAAATCAAATCAAAATCAAAAGTCATTTATTCAAATTAGGCTGAGAATCAGCACTTTTTGAACGTCAAAATTACATAAGACAGTCCCCCAAAACGCCCACCCGTCACCACTTCCTAGCCTTCCTTTCTTCAAATATCTACGTCTATTGTTTTTACCCAGCCAAAACTAAGGGTAAGATTACAAAATGCATAACTTAAATAAAAAAGCTACATTCAGGGATTAAAAATCTGTTGATGATAAAAAACAGTATCTTTCGCGACATTTTTGAGCTTCTTTATTTTAATTATTTTGAGGATAAAAGCATTCTCTCGATTTTTTTTACATTTCGCTGGTAAGACCCAACTTAGACATTATGCAAGAGCGGCTGTTAATCTCAAAAGTGTCTCTTAGAAAAATCTGTGAACATTATTTGAATAAGCTACCTACAACCCATTATCAAGTATAACAATACAAAATCTAAAATTAAATTCAAAATACAAACAAAGACTTTATTGTAAACCAAATAACAAGGTGTTTAAATTGAATTAAATACACAGAATATTACTTAACGAGATATACCAGTTGACAATACAATACCGCAGAACAAATTGAAGCGAGCCAGTCATTTATAATGCCTTCTCTTTCTATATATTGTTTGAGTTGACAGCTATTACTGGTCAAGTTATAAGCGGAAAGCGAAGCGACCTTTATAGTAAATTCGATAACGCTTTAGTTGATGAGTTGTTAATGTACCACAATAACGTAGATGTACGAACTGATAATGTTAGAAGTCATTACAAAACGAATAAAAACGAAATCGAATTGTCTTGAAATGAGGTAACCTAATTTAATTCAGCATGTAAAGTTTCCCTTAAAAAAATATGTTTTTTTTTTAAACTTCTTTTCTGCTCATCGGATGACAACATTATAATTCAAATATTCTCTGTCAAAAACGAAATCCGCCCCACGTATAGCGTACGGTATATTATAGTCCCTAACTTAGACCATACACGTCACCGTGAACACTATTGTCATCGCGTTATGACGACTATCTCGGCCTGTTTTATATGAGGTTCTAAACCTAAACGATCTCCACCGCTAACGATGTAGGTTTGTTCTCATTTCCCCCACAAGCCTTAAAATACAACAAAATTTTACGAAAAGGAGTTTAAATGATTTATAGAGATGGGATGTTATTCAACAAACCCGATCCCCGTTTTCAAACGCTTGGAATAACGTTCATTTTTGCAGTGCACAACAATCTTATTCTATTGTTGTCGTGGTATGTGAAGTTTAGTTATCACATTCATGTTTTTCGAATAGTGCACGCTGTTTTATTTTCATCCACTATATCTACATACCTTAGTCCAAATCATACGTCTTTCTCTTCTTTGTTGCAATCTTGTCAGAACGGTCGTGGTCTTCATGTAGTTTCTTGTCCAGGAGCTGATGTGATTCGCCTCACGATTTCTCGCCATCTAATCCGATTTTTTCTAGTTTAGTAGTGCGCTCATACATGGGTTCGCCCACTGCGGATTTCATTTGTCAGTCCATCTCATGAGTGAGCGTCCGTGTGGTCTAGTGCCCTCCACTCTATCCTGCACGACAAGGTGCTCCCACGCATCTAGACATGGCCTAAGTATTTGAGGATGAGCGTTTTAACCAGAACAGGTAGATGCTTTTTGATGCCAAGTTCCTGGCATAAAAAGGTGTTGGTGCGAAAGTCGATCCACGACCCTAAGCATTCTTCTCCAGCACCACAATTCCAGAACGTCGATCTTCTTCTCGATGTCACGCAGTGTCCACGTCTCGGCAGCGAATAGGAACATATGAAAAACCAGTGTTTGAACAAGCCGGAGCTTAGTGGTTTTTGTAATATCTCCAGACTTTTTCCAGTTCGTCTATTGATGATTTCGCTGTCGCCAATACGTCTCCTAATTAATGCATACAGCAGACTGTTATTATATTTAGTTTTTATTATTTATATTCTTGTATTTAGTTTACTATAGTTAGTTTATTGGTATCAACTATGCTTATCACAATCACACAACCATTATTGTCTCTAATGTCATCGACTTGATTACAATTTCGATTATAATCACAAACTATTATTAAGGCTATTATAATACTAATGCAATTTGACACCCACCATTGAAATGCTGACTAAACTCCGTAACTCCGTGCGCTAACCAATAAATGAGTCTTTTATCCATCCTAGTTGTCATTAAAATGAATCTGACCTTTGGAACGGGCCTTCGTTTATTTTCGTCTGCAGCATAATGGTGTTTGTCACGACACTGTCACCTCCTGAGACAAATTATACCAATTTTATACGTTTCTTTTTCATTTGTGTCCACTGATTACTTACTCGGTTGTTTTGTAATAGGATCAGGGTCACTGATAATCTGATTCACCTTGATTTTTTTAGGAGTTTCCTTAGGGAATTTTGGGTTAGTCATTTGTTACCAGTGTTTTTCAGCATCCGTTTACTTTAGTAGTCATTTGGATTTGGTTTGAAGCTTAATTTTCTTTCTACTGTTTTCTCTACATTTTCTATTTGTAAATTACACATTGTAAATCATCATTCAATCACCAAAACCAATTCATTATATATGTTACAGTTAAAACGCGTTTTCACTAGTTCAAACTAGTTTTTACTGAATGACTTTGTAACTGACTGACTTGAATTTACTGATATTCATGTTTTAATTTTAGTTCAAACTAGTTTTAACATTAAACACTAGACAGAACTAGTTTAGGTAGATAGATTTACGTTAAAAATACCTACTAGTAAGTGACTTTGAGGTCAGATTATTGTTGGTGAATAATTAGGGTTAGGTTAGAACAGTGACCATTAACGTTGTATTGTTCTCTCAATAACAATAAGGTGTAGTAGACGGAGTAACGCGAAGTGGTGCTCCGTCGACTGTACTCGGTCTTCTTTCTGGGTGTTTAAAAAAAAATAACAACGAAGGGCATGGCGGGGTCTGCAGACCCCGCCATCCCCTTCATCCCGAGCGCGCTTCGCTCGCTCTTGCATCCTAAATTCTCTCATATTATTTTAAAAACGGTTTTAATGGAATCATTTTGTTAAAACGCGTTTTATCTAGTGGCCACTAGTTTTGACTGATAATTATCTTAGAACAGTAGTAAATTCTAGTAGTTACAAAGTCATTCCGTAAAAACTAGTTTCAACTAGTGAAAACGCGTTCTAACTGAAAACGCGTTTTAACTATAACATATACATGTTTTATAGACTCAGATCTGTACAGTACATAGATTTAAAATTGAACACACAATTTAAGTTGTATGATGAAACCCAAGTTGCATGTCTCATAACGTGAACATGCGTAAAAATTTGAAGATTTTTACCGAAGTTTAACGATATAAGGAATTGGTCTGGAATTGGTGGTTGGGAGGCCATTTGATTACAGTAATGTCAAATAAAAATAAAACATTATTGCCTTGCCTACCTTGATGGAATTTTGGATAGAATTTATTATCCATTTCCTGTAAAGCCGTGAACTCATAACTGGGAAATGGCGTTTCCAAATTTGCAATGATGGTTTTTCACGATTTAAAAAAATGTGATCCTTCAACAAATGTTATGCTTTTTGCTCAGCAAATATTTTAGGTTCATTTTTAATTTGCGTCTGTTCGTAACAGCTTTTGTGAATTATTGTGGAATTTGTGATGATAAAAAGTTTAACTTTGTTGCTGTTGAAATTCATCAAATATGCACTATCAATCTAAGATTCTCCACGCGGTCTTGAACAGAACCTTCTACGTTGTAGATTCATGATTTATCATACTCTCATAAAGTTAATCCCTTACGGACCTTACAACTGTTAAACTCGAATCTTGTAACTTAGTTCACATTCAGAAAAGGCATCAAAACAGCTCGTAATTTCCTTCGTTCAATTTTTATTGCCTTTCCGAACGGCAAATCTTTAATCCCATTGGGAAAACTCAGCAATTTCGATCACACATTGATGCCCCGAGAACGTTGTACACGTTTTAAACGCTAAAAGGGGATTTGCGACTGAGCTTTCGACAAGAGTTTCATTTTATTCGCATGTTTTACTTTTAGGCTACATTGTTGAATTGGATTTATTTTTCGGATAATATGTCTCTGATTCCGATTTTATGTATTTTATAAGTAGTTTTCCTGGGTTTTTTAATATTTGGACAAACTCAATGACAGATTTTCCGTTTAAATATAATTCATTTAAAAAAAAAATTGACATATGTCAGTTTTTTTTTAAATTACATATATAATCCTAACAGTAGGAAAATTTACGAAATTTAAATTTTTTAATTTTTTTTTTTTTTTTAATTTTTTTAATATTTATTTATTTTTATGGCTTATGAAATAAAATAACGTCATGAAATTACTATTTTTATTCATTACAATTTTCATTTTCCGACATAAAATGAACAGACAGTATACAAAGCGTATGTACAATTTTATATAGTAGTTATTGACACTGTTCTAAGGCGCGAACACTAGATTTATATTATTTTACTAAACACATACTGCCCATGATCATTTTTTAAACTTTTATTTAAAATATTATTTACACGTCTTCTCCAGAATATGACGATAATTATTTTTATAATGAGTATTTCAAACAATAATTACTATAGTGAAAGGGCACAATAATGATGTTTGTCACTGATAGTACATAAGAACTAAACAAATAATTAATAAATACATGATTTAAAATAACAATAGTTACATCAAAATCATAATTATTATTTCCAGAATGTACGATGAAAAGATAGAATTATATAACGACCATGGGCGACAAAATTAATTAAAATAAAATCATTTGTCTCGAGCAGTAAAAAAATGGACTTAACTATGGATTTTCTATAGTAAAATACATTTTCTATGATATATTATTATCGGGGCATGACATTACACGTTTACATTTTTATTATTTCTATAAATGCATTTGAAAACGGATTGCTTGTACTGGCTATCATATTCTATTTTTCATTTTTTAATAATTATATCAACTAATTTTATTTCACTTTTGTCTTTCATTTTATTTTGCAATAACTTATGAAATACTCACAAACGATGTTATAAATTACAGATTATTTAAAGCGACTATACATTCATAATAATATGGGCAACTATAAAATTCTGTTATTTAAAAATGCTTCAAGTTTCGCTGGTTAATTTAATTTAACTTTTTGATATGTATTTACATACCTAATGAGTATTATAAAAATATCAGTCCAAAATAATTGAAACTAACCGAACTTATCCGTGGTTAATATTTTTTGTTAAGTTTTTTAAACTACCCAAAAATCATCATACTCAAAATCTGAAGCACTTCCGTAAAACTTACTTAACAAATAAACTATGAATAATCCAGTTTACATTGGAAAACTATGACAGTTATTACGGATACTCCAAAAACTAGTTTGTTAATACCTAAAACGGTTTAGGCCCGCATTGTTAGTGTTAGTTCTATACAAATATTATTTTAATTGACTATTTCAAACGCTAGAAAACTTTAGCAGGGCTCACGGCTGAAGCTTTGAAGCGTAATATCATTTTAGTATGTGACCATGAGTAAGTCATCATGCTGTATAATTTTACCTGAATTTATGATTTCATTTTGCATGTTTAGCTTACCAAATTACTGTAATTATGATTGATTTTATTCGAAACTAAGATTATTTGATTTCATTTAATCAAATTATTTCCATTTAAATCTAAATATTAAACCTAAAAGTACCAACTCATTGTCACACACAATACTATCATGGTTATACTTATTTAATTATTAAACAATTATTATTCATATAAATCTACAAACATTTATTTTACCACAATGTCTTCGACATCACTTGAAGCAATTTCTATTACCCTAATCTAACATTATAATTATTAGATATAACATTAATTAGAAATATGAAGAGACTTTTAATTAACATTTATATACACGATCTAACAATTTATTGTCAGTTCTGAACGTTCAAAGAAATTAAAAAATTACAATATACCTATTACTATTTACATTTAATAAAGATTTGCTTTTATAAAGCTGAAATCGCTATATATTTAGTACAAGACGTATTCTACACGATTTCATGTCTATACATTGAAAGCATTCAACAGAGTCATTAATATTGGTATTGTCTTATTTTTGATCATCCTTTGGAATGAAAATTGTGCGTAAAACATTTGCCATGGGACACTCGGTCGGGTTCTCCTGTTTACGCATTGCGGTGACCGACATACATGGACTAGGTGATGTGAAAGTCTCCCCGGAGGAGTCTCGTGAAAGTCTTTTTGAACTGCTGGTTGGCCAGCGCGTAACAAAACGGATTGATGGGACTGTTTGCGTAACACAGGAAGTACGAGAACATGTACAAGTGCTTGTTAATGCACGGCGGGTCCGTACAGAATCCCTCCACCAAAGCCAATATGTGATATGGAGTCCAGCAAACAACAAACGCACCCAATATGAACGATATAGTTCTAAAAGCTTTCCTAGCTCTGTTTTCTGATTTAGATTTCTGCCGACCGATGCTCGGAAACAGGCCATCCCGCTTTGAACGTTTAACTTTTAATTTTTTTCCTATGTTTTTTACGAACTCTTTCTTAGAGTCGCCGCGGCCTGACCCAGTTACTACAGTACTTGATACATCACTATTCTCGACCGCTGGACTTATTGCGGGATTTAGTTTCAATGGGGACGTTTTTGCCTCAGACGACTTGGGGGGTTGGGGTTCATTGTTATTGGAAGACGACGATACCAGAGTAATAACAGGCTTGGAGCGCTCCCCTGTAGTTAAACTCACCTCGGTATTCACTTTAATTGGGGGAGGCGGGGAGAAATTCGTTTTTGGTTGTGTAACTTGAGCTTCGGCGGTTGCTCGTATTAAAGCTGCTTGTAATAAAGACTTGTTAGTTTCGTTACCTGAATTTAATGTTGGTGGAGATGAAGGTTCAGTCGCAGTTGCGAAAGTGACGGATGAGGGCGGACTCTCGTATGTAGGTGACGGCACATTGACGGAACTCTCATCCATATACCTCAAGTCTGCTCCATCCATACCTACAAGCATATCGTATGACGTACCATCACCTTTTACGAGCCTTACAGTTCTAGTGCGTGATGATTCTGAATGTGATGGCGGACTTTCAGAAACTGGAGGACTACACCTGAATTCAGATGGGGGTGGAATAATTCTTTGAGCAATTGTTGTCGATACCTCTCTTTGTTCGGACGGTGTTGTTATACCAGATGACAAGGGAGACATAATACTAGCGGTAGACAGTGGCACATTTGGTACAGAAATATTGTCGTGACTCTGTGATGTATCTGGGTTATCAGTATCAAGCAAACTCTTTTCTGATATCTGCGATAATGACGTCTTTGGCTTTTCACACTCATGTTTCAATACTGGTGACTGTTTCAAATGCGTTTCAGTTTTAATCATCATTCCTCCGTTAAGACGCATGTTATTTAACAGTTGTATAGCACCTGTTTGCATCACTAAATTCGCAACTGACGGTCGTTTCTTGACATTTGTCTGGGTAGTACTTTCTTCATCGGAATCAAACGCAGGACTACTTGACCTCTCCGCTTCTACCTGATCTTCCTTCTTATCTCCATCAGACTCAGCTGTAGTGGAAGTACCAGTGGCGGTTGCACTACTTTTATGTGCCGAAGATTTTTGACTCGAATTAGAATCACTGGACCCACCTAGATTTAACAACGGAGCTGCGAGTGATCCCTTAGAAGTCGAATCTTTTCGCATAGCTTCTGATACTTTTATTTGATCCTCACTGGATATAGTTGCTTTTGATAAGGCTGCCATTCCAGCTGCTCGACCAGCCATTCCTGTCATAACACCAGCACTCAAAGCCACCATCGACTGCATCTTCCTTTGCTTCGCTTCACTCTTCTTTTGCATATCATACGCCGTCTTGAAAATTCCAGCATAAAGTACAATCAAAACGAACAGCGTTGTCCAATAATAGCCTATGATTAAAGCTGTGTTAAATATAGGGTCTTTCAGAAACTGTACAGCACATTCGCCTTCTTGTAAGTCTCTGTACCCAACAAAATGTTCCCATCCGAATATTGTCGTAAAGAATAGTAAAGCTGGTATGATCCATGTTACTGTTACCATCCATATTACTCTGTTTTTCGTTCGCCAGGCTCTATACCTCGCCGCTATTTTCACGCTGCAGAATCTATCTACAGTAATGAGTAGGACTGTGTATTGTGAGACGAGACATACTGTATAGTCGACTGATAGCCATAGGTCGCATAGTAGGGGCCCTAAATGCCAGTAGCCCTTTAGAACGTAGTCGGTATAGAATGGAAGCGACAAAGTACCTGTAGACAATGGAAAATAATGTTCTATTAAACTTTTTCGTCGTTATCAGACACTGAAATGTCAAGGGTGAAGGCTTCCCAGATTCGGAATATCTTTTAATCAGAATTAATTTATCAAAAGCTTCTCTCTATCATTAATTAAACAATGTTCCAGTTAAAAGTTTCTTAGAATAAACAGAAAATAATGGATCAAATAAATGGTTAATTTAATTTCGTTGCAAAACAGGGACAGGATTACCTTATAACAAGAGTTTTTTTCGTGTTTTGATACTTTCTACAAAATAATTCTATAAAGATAACCAGTTTAGACTAGTTATCTTTAAAGAATTATTTTGTAGAAGAGCTTAGCAACAATTGAAATACTTACTAATAAAAACAATACTGCTTCGTTGAAGAATTCAAACTACAATTTTAAAACAAAACTAGACTTTTTAATCGCTATGAATAACTAAAAGCAACTCGCACTGGGAACCTGATAAATGCAAAAAAGACTTTCTTTATACCGACTCAGTTTATTATAGTTGTTTTGTGCCAGCGTTTTTTTAAATAAAGAACGCCAAATACCTAATATTTTATACAAAAAGTTTTTATGCAACTGAGAAGCTAGTTTTACTCATGGGTATTATTTTGCTACGATACATAACGGGTACTTAGATGGCCTGACAAAAACATTTCAAGGGCATTGTTGCGGCTCACACTTTCTTGTAGTGCTTCAGGCATTTTTGCTGACGCGCATAGAGATGATTTCTATACCATTATATGCATATTATATTATTAAAAATGATAGCAGATAGGTTGGACGCGGCTGTGTTCAATCGATTCATCAATCTGCATGTGAGAAGTGCGGGTTGATGAATCGACATTGTTTTCCACTTTTATTTCTGTACGTACTAACATACATACAAAAAAAAAAGTTACTGGCACTATTGTAACTGACTTTGGTTGTCAAATTTCTTATTTTTTCTTTTTCCATAATTTGCAAAGGGATTCACAAAAAAATTTGCTGAAGATTAAAAGTTTAAAAAATAACGATCGCACACCAATATTGATTGTCAATACTTTTCTGTAGTCTTAATGATAAGTAGTACCTATCAAAAGTTACATAAATAAAACAAAAGTATTTCTTACCAATCAACAGATCAGTGGCTGCAAGCGAGGCGATGAAGTAGTTGCTGGGCTGGCGAATAGTCCTGTCGACCAGGAAGGCAAGAAGCACGAGGACATTGCCGCTGACAGTCAGCAAGATGACCAGAACGAGGCACGTGGCAAAAATGGCCGCCAACCACAGCGGGAACGGCGGCAGGACTGGTTGCTAGACAAAGAATGATGAGGTTAAAAAAAGACAGGATATATTTTATTGAAAAAGACATTTGTCGAGTCTTCTGGTTTACTGATATGTGTAGTTTGTTAAGGTTAAGGTGTAGCAGATTACATTCATTATAACAAAGAAAAAAGAAACGTTTTTTTCTGACACTTTATAAAATCGTAACAAGGTATAGATGTAGTCAGTTTTTGTCTATCTCCTTTTCAAAACCACGTGAGCTTATATTTGTATGTACCTATAATTTGATTTTTATTTTTTTTAAACGTTGCCCCACAATAGGAATTTCTCCTGTATCGTGGATGCGTTTACAAACATTTAAACTCATATACACAAACAGCCAGACCCGAAACAACTACTTGTAGGTCATACAAATATTTGTTCCGTGTGGGAATCGAACCTGCGACACGTAGCGCAGCAATCAATCGCTTAACCACTGCGCCAACCGTTAACCGAACACTTTAAAACAAGCCTTAGCGTTGGGTTTTCTCAAAAGTCATTATTGTCATTTATGTACGCATGTAATAAGGTGTTTCAAAGAGTTTAAAAAAAACACTAGTTTCATTTCTAACGCGATCAATCTTACTATTCATAAAGATCCTCGCAGTACAAAATTGACACCGAAATTGTGCAGCAAAGAGCTCAAAGAGTTGCAATAGCCAAAGCACTACCACGTTTTGGCTATTGCATCATATCTTGGTACGTGCTGCTAATAACGACAATGCCATTAGAGTGAATGCGACTGGATTCTACAAATAGGTCAATAAAAATCCCAGTTAAAAGTCTCCTTTCAAACAAAAAATTAACTTCAACAAAGCTCTAAACGTTATTCGTAATGATTTTGTAAACTTTTTATCAAACAAACTATCGTTTTGCAAAGAAATAGGTTTAGTTACAGAGTAAAGCGATCGAGTGTTTACTTACTTTCTAAGTTTGAGTTATGATATTATATGTTTAGATATTGCAATTTTGTAAATAATTAATGAGTGAAGCTTTAAAAAATAAATAAGATAACTTTTAAGGCTCATGCAGACTGCCGCGATATGTCGCGCGACGTCTCGCGTGGCGATTCTGCGATTATCACCATGCAACACTTTTCACACTAGCGTGCTGCAATATCGCGCCGCGACAGGCTGGTCCTGTGTGTAGTGTCACACGCGTTTTCATAGAAATTGTTCTAGTGATATAAATATCGCAGAATCGCGTCGAGCGAATTGTGGCGCCAGTCTGCACAGCATTCAAAAAAACACGATTTGCTGTATACAGACTCTCTTTCATAAGTCATATTTTGTACTTATAGAGTTTTATCAAGTCCTTAACCAATTAATCAGCAATTAGAATGGACATATAAAGTCCCAAACCAAATAATCGGAAATTAGAATCGATTTAGTCCCTGTTTTTCTCAAGTATCTAGATACTTTTATCACTTACTTACTAAAGATACATACATTGAACAATGTGTGAGGCTAACATTCCTTATCATCCACGACACAATGTATATTGTGTCGTGGATGATAAGGAATGTTAGCCCACTGTGTATATTTTATATTAAGGCTCGTGCAGACTGGCGCAACGCGACACCGGTGGAACAATTCCCGTGAAGTTTTCATAGAAATTGTCGCGCCTATTTGCGGGAGCCTTTACACAAAGTGATTAATGTTAAAAAAAATATGTCATAAAATCAAAACATGATTTACTCAAAATATGGAACAGCTTTCAACATCTTCCAAACATCACCAAAAAAAAGGCAGCCACCAAAGACAAAGCCACCAATCACACACACTTTTAAGTGAAGTGTGCGTTAAGCACTTAAAAGTACACACTTCACTTATACACACTGTTCACACATTCCTACATACGGCCGTGACACAATACCGATGCCGATAATGTACAATCGATCAACTGTCTGCACCGTTAAACATTGAGTCGCACCTTTGTTACCCCTTCTATTTTAAAAGGGGTATGCAGAAATAGAAGACCTCTTTTTTCAAGGTTTTTAAAGCCCGTTGGATTGTTTTAGACCTCGCAAAGGCAAATGCTTTGACTGCTAATACATTGGATATTTTCATTGTTGGTACATGTTGCTGATTATCTAATTAACCTAAGGGTCGAAACCGCGCGGTTCTATACAAAAGTGCTGCTGCGGGTGACACGCGCGGAGCACTTTTGTATAGAACCGCGCGGGCGTCCGCTTAACGCAGTTTCGGCCCTAAAAGTTGACTTTAAAGAATTTTGCTTTCACGCTGAAACGGCTGAACGGATTTGGATGAAATTTCGCACACGAGTTGAGGGGTTGAGCATGACCTGGGTCATTCTGGAGACAGTGGTTTTTATTCCGGTGGATGAAACCGCGGGGCGCAGCTAGTTTTACCAATGCGCAACAAAACATATGATTTCATTTTCATTGATTCCGATTGGACTTTTTCTAGCTTTTAAAAATAAGTTCCACTTGTTCATTTGTTTTTTATCTGTCCAAGGCAAGTCTCTTGGCTAAACAAGTGTGTACTGTGTATGTTTCCTATACGGCATTGATACTAGGTAGATTACCTACGTCATTCCGTGATACGAGTTTCTTTCACAGTTTCAGTTATTTGTCATATATTTTGACTACTAAATGAAAAGCTCTCATTACTTTTCCTACTAAATCATTATTGTTCTGAACAATAACATCCGAAATTCACTATCAATGCTTAAACAAGTTTTTTCTCATGGTCAAATACTCCATTGTATTTGTCCCATTCAATAAAACACAATAAGGAAAGCTGCCTATTCATGAACAGTTCAAGTTCTTATCAGATGAGGCCGATATTAGTGCAATTAAACTTAGTGAACAGGGCAACGAAGATTGGGAACAGCTAAGCCTTTTTTATCTTACGAACTCGAGAGTATGAAAGAATAATGAAGCTCATTGTATCAGTTACTTAGTAAGGTTAGGAAGTTTTAATTAAATTAGAAATAGATTTGATTAGAATAAAAGTCTTGATAAAGTGCTCAAGTTAGAAAAGGTTAATTTTCAAATAAATACTATAGAATTTTTGTGTAATTGAAATTAAAGTATTGTAGAAAAGCACGTTTATGTGCGCTTTTTCTTGTATAAAACATAATACGCTTGTGTTAAATTAGTACCAAAGCCCCCCCACATTCAGCCTGAAATAGAGGCGGGAGAGAATTGCACGTGTGTAATGTGTGTGAGTCAAGTTAATTGATATTAAATCTTCTTTGAATTGTACTCCTTTAAATGCGTCCATTTATGCCGTGTTTAACTATGTGCAGAACAGTAATCGATTCAGACTAATTCTCTATTCATTCGAATTCTTTTAATCGTTTATGTTCGAATGGTTAGCAGAAAATATAAACAAGGAATAAAAGTATGAAAACTGTGCAAAAATTCCCACAGACTAAACAAATATAGGTAAGTCAGTAAACATTTTCTCCCATTTCATATAAAAGTCGATAACGAAACAACTAACTTTGGTCATTAGTGGCTTGCAATAAGTTTTCTATCGCTAAAATACTTCTAAACTTCAATTTCATTGAAACTTCATTTAATATTAGTTCCACTTTTTATCGAATAGCCGATAACGAAGTTAATGAATGAGTCGGAATAATGGATTCAAAGAAATTTGTCAACTGAATAGACGGCTGTGAATAAAGTGTGGCCATTGAACTTATGCAGTACCTATTTAAGATTATTAAAAAACTGGTAGGCATTCTGACTAGGACTGATGTGGTACAAATAGCTGATATTGATCAAGGATATGATATTTTTTCAAGCAATGTGCCAAATAATACGGGGGGCAATTCCCGTATTGAACATTCGGATTCGCAATCTGTAAAAATTACAATCAGTTTACCAACATTTTTGACAAGTTTAACAGATTGTGACTAGAATGTGAACCTTTTTTAAGTACGAGAATATTGGCTTTCAGAAGTTTCTTGGACGAATTTTCTTAATGAGCAGTACCTAATTTATGAGCAGAATGTAAATACTTCTAATTTAATAATCATATTACCAATATCGGTATAAATTATCGCAAAGAGCTCTATTAGACGACAGCAATGATATATTATGTTTTAAAACAGATTTAATAATAAAAAACCTAGGTATAAATATGTCCAAGCAACACCCACTCGTCGAAATAAATGGCGTCCAACAGCTAGCCGCTAAATGAACTCACACTAGAAAAGCACATTGACAGCACATGACATGGCACGAGTGTAAGACGTACCTGTCACGCACACTAGCATAAAACCTGGCCTGTTTGTTTCAGTTCTTTAGCAGCGCGACACTTTATCTATACATATAAATAAACAAAGATAAAAACACGCAAAATTAAAATAGTAACAGCAAAAAATCATCTTAAAAACAACAATATAGCAAAAAACAATGAAGAAACTCACCAATCCATCGTTAGCAGTAAGAATGTTCTCAAAGGTGTTATTGAAGTAGTAAATGTCTGTGTAGTTGGTGCCATTTACGAGGTACTCGCCGTGACACTCCTGGTAACCTCCAGCGGTAGTTAAACAAGTCCTTTGTCTCATCTTCTGAAGTTTCCTGTAGACAAAGATGGATTTTGTAATGTCAGCTTAATCTTAGAATACGACGTTAAAAAACAAAAGAATAGCGGGGGATCAGATCAGGGGATCCGGCCGGAATATATCTCATAAAGATAGCCTACATCCGTGGATGGGAAACAAAAGAATTTCTAATAAGTTATTTGGATAGATTAGACGCATGACGTTAACATAAACTTATGACGTCTTATTCTTTAAGCATAGATCACGATCACGTTTTAGAACAATGAAGACAACATTTTACACAATTATTGTTGTTAAATATACCTAAACTCAATTTATTTACCTTAACAGATAGAAGATAAAAAGGTATTGTACCTGTTGTACCAATACTTTTTCACCCTAAAGGCACTCCCTCACAGGGGGGAGCATTCGCCTGTAATGTAACCTTTACCTGCGACCTAGTCGTGTTACTTCTACCTTTTTAATTATATGTATTATCCTATCCTGCTGGTTTCAATAATCTCTTTACACTACCTAGCAGTTGACGGCCTCCGCAGTCTACTTGCAAAGCCCCTGCCGTTACAGTGGAATCTTGATTTGTTACATTACATGGGAATGCTCCAGATGAGGCAGCTTCTTTAAACAATTTTTTAACTAAATTAAGTAAAACGAAATTCGACCCAATTAGTAACCTAAAAAGTTTCTCTCTATCACTTCCGTTGAAAGTTATCATCAATCAACGACTAAATTAATTTGTCGGAAATAAAATACAGGCAGTGTTACAAAAAATCTTTGCACTCCTTTTTGGGTAGTCGTGTAAAAACTGGATTTTTGGACGACTATTGTTAGAAACGTTACGTATCAACATTCATGGTGAGAACATTATTTACGTTTATATTTTATTGGTAAAATGTTGTAGTATGTTCATTTATTATTTTGTTGTGTGACATGACTTCATACGCACTCCTTTTCTAATTGTGCAATATATTTTTACACTTTCCGGGACACTAAACGCCCGTCAGACGTCATAAGAATAAGACTTTCATTATGTCTCGTTCAAAGGAAAGTGTTAATCCACTTCAAAACATGACCGTCGATTTAGAACGACACATTATCGACAGTTAACCTAGGTTCAAGAATATTCCCTTTAGGAATCCTTCTGAAAACATTTTCAAAGGCTTCAAAAATGGAAAGTAATGAAGCACTGCAATCAAGGAAACGCAATCTCGACGAATGGAGTGATATTGTCGCTCGGGTAGATCGCTTACACTTTATTAAATTGTAGACTCATCAGTTTTGGTCCACATTCTGTGACCATAAAGCTGAAAGGACTGTAATACAGGACAATTGCGATAGACCCCTAGCCATTTGTGTGAGCTTTACGACAGCCAGAAAAATGAAGTCCGACCCTCAGAAATGACTCAATATGTTGAATGATGACGATGTCTCTTTTATTGGTTTGCAGCTGGATCTTGGCCATGTAATTTTTTTGATGTGCGTTAAAATAGCTTTCACTAGGTAGTTAAATAAAATGGACGTTCGGTACACTCTGGCTGGAGAATATAAGCTAATATAAACCACTAAACAAGGTAAAAGCTAACTAAAGCTTTTACCTTGTTTAGTGGTTTATATTAGCATATATTCTCCCACAGCATGTGTTATTTTGATACAGTTTCTGCCTCAACAATAATGTTTTTATCACAATATAAAATTACTGTAGAAATATTTAAGTATACAACAGGGTACAACCAATATCAAAAGCTTTCTCATAATTTGCTATCCCCCTCATTTCAGTTTGAAGAAGCAACGAAAACATTCCGTCCATTTTCACCATAAAGTATTTTGCAAATATGCATATTTTTGTGCAAATCTTTTAAGTAGTTTTTAGTAGACGCCATTAAAGCTCTTTAGAGATTATGTTGTTATTTTGAAATGGGAAATAAAACAACGATGTCAATGTTTTAGTATATCTCTAAAGAAAGAAAAAATGTGAATGAAAAACAAAATTAAAATGCTCAAAAGGAAAAGGTATGTAATACAATTTTGCTCCTTTTTCTTTTGTTAAAAAAAACCAACAAATAATGAGTGTCTTTGTTTTGATTCGAATCGGAATTATTTTGGCGTCCGGTCTCCGAGTCAACAACTGCCAACCTTCATAAAGAAAGACTTCTGCACGAAGGGTAGGTATTATGTTTTGGCTCTCGAGGTAGGCACGTGACTCCTAGATACACGTTCCTACACAACGTGAAATTATTACAAAAACGAAATAATGATCGATTAGCTGTAGCTCATGATGATATTCGCATCCTAAACCAACTTATTCATGAATATGCTCTAATAAAATGTATCTTTTTGTTAACAAGAAACGGTCAATGGATTTTACTTCTCAAACACAGGAAGTCGGTTGTCTTTTTTGTAAAAAGTTTTTATTTTTCAGTTTTTAGTTGTGGTACCTACCCCACACAAATTCGAATATCACGACGGAACTTATTAGAACATCATCCATATAGGCTAAGTGGGAAAAATAAGTATTATTGGAGCTAACTCAAAAAGTACCCAAGCAAAGTTAATAAATAGGGGACCAACTTCGAGGTATACCCTCCCCAATAAAAAAAGAATCGTTCAAGTCGGCCTTCTCTGTAACAAGATATGCGAGGTCAAAAAAAAAAAATATTGTCAACTTGAGAACCTCCTCCTTTTTTTTCGTCGGTTAAAAATGGATGAAAGTTCAAGAAAGTGCAACATTACAAGAACAATATAAATAACAAAAAAAATACCAGTCTGACCTTTTCTTCATGAATACAACATAGTCTCATGTTCACAAGTACAGTTTCTTTTGCAGGACCCACTATAGCGTTATATAATTCATGCTAAGCTGAATTTAGTGCAGCATACCCACACTAGATCGTAAAATCAAGTATTCAGAGACTGTAATGGGACAAAGAGGGACCGTGTGCCTGTTTTATAGGGATTATAGTACGTTATTTTTATGTTTACGAGCTGTTTAGATTAAACACATTCTCAACTATGAATACGTTATGTGTGGGTTATTCTTGCTGATTATTTATTGCCTAGTTTGTTTGTAGTTGGTCCTTGCTCGCTACGCTGTGTAGTTTGCATTTTATGGAAATGCTTATAATGTATGAACTTTATTGCTATGTACATTTTTATTAGCTTGGTAGCTTTACAAACGGCAAGGATGCTTCATTTAGGATTACATTAATATTACTTTGATGTTCAAGAAATAATAGAACCAATGTTGGACTTCGTGATTCTCCTAAGGGCACATTTCGAAGCACATAGATTGAGGTCATTACAAATAGAACTTGGAACTGACCGTCGTTGGCTCAATAGCATTATCAGTTATTCAGTCAGATCAGTTATTAAAAGACCTAACTGTGGCTATGTCGATTCTCAACTCAAAATAAACAAACCCAGTTCCTAAACCGATCTTCTAAACAAAAACGAAGGAACCATTTATAATTGTATTCGATTCTATTGGCGTCCACGTGCAGACGAGCCGCGTGAAGATTTCATGAGCAGGCTTCGTTTAGCTCCGGAACTGTTCGGCCAATCCCAAAACGTGCACGTGACTAAAACTGTACACTATAGCTTAAGGCGAATGAGGAATATAACTAAAACTGTTATGAATTCTTCATTATGTTCCCAGTGATATTAGAAATGTGAATGTTCGATAGTGGTTTACCGATTGTGACGTTGAATAGATTTGGTGGAAACTTGGCGTATAGACAGAGTATAGAATAGGATCTGTATTCGTTCGAGTAAAAGATTTCGTGGGGAAGACTTTCCTAACAAGATAAAGAATTTGCATCATCTGATGAGCACGGGGATAAAACTGCTCCGTCGTCTCAGCGACTCAAAATATGTCTTAGAAAAGATTGCACCATGTACATTGTAATTAAAAGAAAAATTTGCTTCAATTGGATTATGGGAACTAGGTTAAAATGATCACAAGATTCGACTGGTGATTAGACAGATAGACGTGAAATGAATAAGATTAAAAATAATTCTTACCATTGCGTAATAAAGCTGGTACCGATAGTATAGATCGGCGTGGACCGGTTGACGTCAAGACTGGTCTCCGTAGAATTCATGATGGTATTGAAGGCTGGTATTATTGTCTGAGTTGAGTGGTCTGGTTCCGCTACCAGACCTCAGTGCGTCTGGAACAAAACTGTATTTAAAACTTAGGATGATGTGGCTTTGTAAATTGATTCAGTTTTAATTTTGAATAGAGTATGAAAAGATGAGAAATTACAGATTGTAAAGAAAGAAAGAAAGAAAATACGATTATTAAAATCTACTTTGCTTTTGGATAAATCATAATATTCTATTTTGCGTCTTAGAAATCTAGTCTATGACGAAGAAATATATTTTTTGTAAAAATAAAAACTACTTTTCTTTTCAATAATTATGAAAATATAAGGTTAATTTTCATTTTGTGTTAATTTTAAATGATAAATGATTTATTTTCTGTAAGTAGGTTTGTACAGACACTTTTACACGTCAATCATATTTTTTTAAACTAGATGAGGTTCGGGTTTCCTATATCTGACTACTCTGAGTCTCTTTTAAAGTCCAGATATAATCTTGGTCAGATCAAGTGAAGGCCATGTAGATTCGTGTCTGAAATGGTCTTTTGAGGAAAGAACCACACAGATTGAGTGGACCTGTCCAGTCAGATTTTGATGTTGTAAGGGCGGATTCGGCCAAACAGGAATAAATTTTATCCGGATAAGATTTACTTCTGACAGTTTTCGCATGGAGAAACTGTCAAAAATTCAAAATTTATTCGGAAGAGAAGGCTTATAAAATTCCGCGGATAAAATTTATTCCTGTTTGGTCGAATCCCCCCTATATAAAATTGATCTATTTTTTTCGTCAACAACAATAAACTCTCTAACTCAATCTTTCTACGTTTATTCACATTTTATCATCACCAAGTTTATAATTCAGTCACACAACACAATAATTCTAAACATTTTCGTACCTCTATGATCACTATTCTAATTTCATACATTCCTCATCCGTAACTAGAACACCCTTGACACGCAAAATAATGCAAACATCAACATAGAATGCATGTCTCATTGAATAGCTATTATGTACCTCCTTCACTGTCGTGCTATTCAAATCTCACCGTTATAGATAAGGAATGTGCCAAACGGGGAACGGGTGTCGTCCGGCCGCCGAGACGGCCCGGAACGGCAGCGTCGTCCATGCGATCACGGCTTTATTTCATCTGTAAAGGAAACGCTTCAGTTTGATCAGTGGACCGTGGGTAAGGTGGGAATCATTTTTGTTTGGTCTCGGTACGTTTTATTGGAATTTTATGGGTCAGTGAGTTTTCAGTGGAAAATATTTTGCATGTTGAATTTTTTGGTAGAAAAATTGCTCGAATGTGTTGCTTGGAAAATTTTGTAAGACAGGCAGCTAAGAATCCTATTGAATATGACAACCAAGATAATAATAAAGTCCACCTTTTCTTTATGGTGTTAAATTATCACTTTGAATATCCAAATGGATCTATTACGCTTATCCGTTCATATGTGTCCAGAGTACTTAAGGTGGAAGAGTCAGGATAGACCGCGAAATTCAATTTTTCTTACGTTTGTTCAATTTGCAGGTCAGTATCAGGTTGTATGTTGATCTAAATATGATCCGCGGCCGTGTCAGATATTTATTTATAGAATTATCATAAAAATCATCAATACAACTCTCTAAGTTATTATAGGTAATTCCATTGAATGACTATTTCATGAAATCATGACATTTGAGGATTATTCTAACTTAAGGAGTTGTATTGCTGATTCTAATGATTATAATTTTGTAAGTCCATATTTGTTACGGTCGCGAATCATATTTTAATCAACATACAACCTGACACTGACCTACAAATTGCAAAAAACGTAAGAAAATTTGAATTTCGCTGGCTACCTTGGAGCATCTCCCTTAAGTGTAATACATGCGTACATAAACATGTGTAGCGACAACTCACTGGTTCACTGGCTCGCTTACTCGTCTGGAAATGGACTATCTCAAGGACTATCAGCTACAAGATAATATTATATAATAATGTAGGTCGTGTACATCGGTTGGTGCAGTACACTTCTGATGGTAGTACACTTGCGTGGTTTTATTGTTATTATGGTCGAATGTGTATTTAATGTTTTAATGTTTGTTGATGATTTGCGTCAGAGCTTTTCCTATTCCAATAATAATCTTGTTTAACCTCACTGAACAAGAACCATGTTTTAAAATAAGTCAAGTTAAACAAACTGTGAGCAATAAATATGTTACCTACGTTATGTTAGAGAATTTGGTTTCGCACTGAGTCCTTCAGGTGGACATTTTACGTGTGAGCGTAACTGTGAGCAATATTTTCCATTGTAACAATTAATTGCTTTTGCATTATGACAGATCCCCGCCCGCCTCGTTGGTCTAGTGGTCTCAAGCGCTACTGCTGACAATGAGGTCCTTTGTTCGATTCCTGGATCGTTCAAATGGGTTTTTTAATCTGGAATTTGTTATTAGTAGCCCAGATTCTGGATCTGTGCCCGGTTGATGACAATAGACTCGTCCCCTATTACATGGCACTTCGGCCCGGTCTCCACCAAAGCGGAGAGCAGAGGAGATGTGTTGAATAAACCAATGCGATTTCGTTATTTCCACATCCCTTCTCCACGATGTGGAAATAACGAAATCGGATTGGTTTATCCAACACATCTCCTCTCCTCTCCTCTCCGCTTTGGTGGAGACTGGGCCTTAAACATATCTTGCGAAATGTGGGTGTACTATATAGGTACACGTCTGCCTACCCTTTCGGGGAATACAGGCGTGATATTATGTAGGTGTTATAATCAAAAATGTTGTTATTCGCCCAGCACTCGTTACACTCCAGATGGCGGTACTAGATTAGGAAAACAAACCACCTAAACGAAAGAAATAACTTTCCCTGCTCATAAGCATCGTCATAAACATAAAACCCTTATTATTTATACGCTCATCAAACAGAGCCCTTTATTGCAACACTTTAGCGAACTCATATCGATTCCTATTTAGCTCACAACGAAGAGCAGCTGATACAAATATAACCAAGAACCGATATCAAAGAATTTTATGATAAACGGTTTTTTTAATATTATCTACTATAGCTTCCGCTCGCGGCGTCGCACGCATTGTATGTCGATAAAAAGTATCCTATATCCTTCCCCAGGGTTCAAAGTATTCCTGGACCAAATTTCATCAAAATTGGTTCAGCCGTTTTGACGTGATGCGCGATCAAATAAACAGACATACAGATAAACAGACAAAAACGTGTTCTGTTATTGATTCTAAATATCCCCAGCAAACTTTTTTTCGAATATCTTCCATGTACAGACTTTCAACCCCTTTCAGCTTTATTATTATAATACTACTAATCTATAGCAATTAACATTATAAAGAGGTAAAATTTGGGTGTTTGTGAGTTTGTATGTAATGGGTAATCTCCGGAACTATCGGTCGGATTTGAATAATTATTCTGCATTGCATAGCCTTATTCTTAAGGAAGGTTATAGGGAATGTAACATCACGCTACGACCCTCAGGAGACGAGCAAAAAGAAAAAAAAGTCAGAAAGAACACCAAGCGAAAACAAAGTTATAGCGCCAGCGGGCGATGGGACTGACGCGGTGGGTCGGGCGCCGAAATTTCATACGGACGAAGTCGCGGGCAGAAAATAGTTTATTTATAAGCTGTTACATTTCAGGGCGATCGATTTACTTCACCATAACACGACGAGGTGAAAAAAAAACTGTCTTTATTGAAACTTATTTTTATATCCTAAAATAAATCAATAAGTAAAGTGAAAAACAATTTTTTCCCCTTGATTTGTTTTAGGCTTTACTTTCTTCAATAGAATTCAGATCAGTGTCATGTTCAGAAGTGTTTTCCACAGTGATATTATTTGCAGTAATTTACATGTCAGTACCTAAGTAACCTTTGGAACCACTCGAAGTGGCTTGGGGGAGGGATGCTTGGGGGAGGCCTATGCCCAGCAGTGGACGTCTTTTGGCTGAAATGATGATGATGATGATGAAGTAATGGAAGTGACTTTTCGAAAATGTTCTCAGATTCTTATATTTTTTTATTTTTTAGCTCTTTTATCTGACCTAAACATCCATATTTTTTTAACCTTAAAGTGTTCCACTTTATATTTCAGTGTTCCCCACGCAGTAAAAGGTGTACTCGACCGAGCCAGGGAAAAATAAAAGGGGTTTGAAGGTCAGTGCCGATGGTACTGCATTATTACTATTATATGCGCGCCAATGGATTTTGTGAGAATAATTTTAGGTTCAATCATTACGTGACCTTTAGGGAGTTTGTTTTGAAAGTAAAGAATATTCGGGCAATATTTGACATTTCGATTTACAGTGGGATAATAAGAGCTGAATAATAAACAAACAAAATAGCTCTGCAGATACACGAACGAAAAAGAAAGAGGTAAGTGAAGACACGTCAAAATAATTCAAACAGATGCAATTTAACTTTTGTTAAAATATGGAAGCTACAGCCAGCGTGTGACGTGTAACTTTAAGACGAAATGAAAAGAGTATGAAATGAAAACAATAAGGAAAATAAACCTGAATGCAAAATTCTATTCTGAATTACTAATTCAAAAGAAGAACAAAACTAAAGAAGTTAATTATTTAAATTTGCTTTCTCAAAAAGTACCAGAAGAAAGACAAGAAAATATAATCAAAAGCTAATATGAATACCTGACTTCACATTACAATAGAAAATAAAACTATTCACAAATATCCACGACGAACAACGTCGTCTAGATAGCAAAGAATAGACTCATTCACACTGCTATCTGACAGTAACCGACCTCGTTAGCAAATAATTAATCATTAAAAACCCAGGACTCAGGGCAAATTTAACGAACCTCCTTGATACCTGAATGAAAAATCCGTGAAATGACAATGATTCTGAAATATGAATTATCCCTTTGGAATTCTTTGAGAAATTATTGACAATAGGGAGACTCTCCTCCTCTAGGAGAGTGAAGCTGTGAATTCCAAGAAACGGAATTTAATATAGAAGTTCCAATTACGGTCTGGCTATTTTTGCTAGTGATTAATGGTCTCGTTTGGGAGTTTAGAAGAGTTGTGGTTTTTAGAGGATTTGTTTTGTCAGTGTCTTTGTCCAAGTTTTGATTTTGTGACTCAATTGAAAAGTTGATATAATTGCTTTAAAGATTTGAAATACGATTATTATGACGAGGCGAATACGATTCCTCTTAGAAAACTTTTGTAGTAGCTTTAAAGTTAAAAGTAATCTTTAAAGTTGAAATTAATGTTGTTATTTTAGAAATTCTATCTGCTTCTACGTCTATTTTCTTATTGTTATCACTTTCTATTATGATTCCACCGCTCTCAAAATGTGCAATTCTCATTCACCGTATACCTTGCGGAGCGTAGTGGAATAGAAAAATCAATTGCTTCAAAATTGCATTTCCTAAACCCACGAGATTAAATCTAATACCTAGAATATCCCTGCAATATAATCCGCAACGTCTGTAACGTGCATCGTTTGGGATAACTTATACATTTGCAAGCCTTGTGCATAATATCACTATTTCTGACCCACATTGGCCTAGATTGTTTTTGGTATGATCATATGTATTTACATAATTATTCCTTCTTAGAATATTGTCTACTTTCAATTTACTATCATAAGCTTCTGTTGTGGGAGAAAAGGGCTCGTGACTAAGTTAAGCTACGCTTGCTGCGTCCGGTTTGTGGATGGGTGACCATCTATTAAATATCGAGACTCCTCCATACCTCGGAAAGCACGTTAAGCCGTTGGTCACAGGTGTCATTCGTAGATACTTGACAGTCGTTACGGGTAGTCAGATGCCGAACAGTCTGACAACTAATCTTATCAAGGGGTATCTTATTACACAGTAACTGGGTTGTAAAGGTCCGATCAGTACTCGCTCCATGTAAAATACTGGCATTCAACTGCATCCGGTTAGACAGGACCCCAGCATTCTTAGAAAAAGGCTAGGCAGAATGATTGATTGATATTTTTGTTGTTGATCATGCCTTGATCTGCCCTTACTTGGCATGCTCATAATATTATAATGATCATGAAATAACGTCATTGATTTTGATTACCAATGTCTTTAGATTTCTAATGATTTTCCTTAATTCAACATTAACTTGTTGATAAAGACAAACCTGTTTATCGCCGTCTGCAAAGACTTTATAGGACAAATGACCGCATAGGAAAAAATATTGTACGAATCTGAATATTTAAAATGAAAATTATTGAACCGCAGCTGTTTTGTTTTCGACTTATTTTCAGAGAATGAAATAAAATATCCTTAATTATATTTTCGAATAAAAACTCAGTTCGTGGTATTCTGAATATATACGTGATTAATGTAAGATTAATTTCGAAATATACCGAGTGGATTGTGATGTGGTTTTGATCATCATTCGGAACGTGTTTCAAGAACAGTTTTGGTGTATTATTAATATGACACGTGCGATGTGGGTATCTGATTTAAATAATATAATTATGTAATGGTAATCTTATTGTGTTGATACGACAAAAGGACCAAAGTAAACTGATATGATTGTGTTGTATTAAATAATGTAGGAAAGCTTTAAATGTAAGCTTATAACTAATAATCTGATAAATTGAATGTTTCATTTAAATAAGGCAAATGAAATTGAAATCAGATATGTATTAAAGAGCTGCAGATCCAAATATATTTTTACACGATTGAAATGTAATTACGAGAGAGGCCTGCAGAAATAAATGATAAAATAGTAAGTATATAAGAAACAACATAGTTACCTACTTACTTACTTTTATGAGAACTTTAAATCTCGTAGTATATTTTTTATACTAAGATAAGTAAACCACTGAAGCATAAACTCGCGCAAAAATAAAGTATGAAATGGCCTAAAGATTTTTTACTTTTAACAAAATGGCAGACAGCACTCACGAAAATTACATTCCATTGATTTAAAAAAAGAACCACTATAGAAGTCTGCTGGCAGGCGGAATCCGAAATGTTACGCATTGACATTAAAATCTTAATTCAAATGAACCAACAAAGTTTCCGGATTAAGCCGACAATTTTGAATTACAAATTGATTTCATAATTATGTACTATAATTATTGTCCGTGTTTTTTGCGTTCTGCAAGATTCATCAGGTGGATTTAAATGATTTGTGTTAAAATAAAACATACGTTTCATACTTTTGATTAAGTTACTATTAAAATTTGTATGAAACAGCAAAATTTTGCACCTACTGCGGTGATTTGTCTCTGCATCACCTAAAGTTTGACTGGTAAAAAATGCCTATGGCATTTAGTTGAGGCCGATTTAATTTATTGTGTGCTTGAAGTATTTTTTTGATGCACTGTGGGTCGGGAGCACTATATTCTTACACGCAAAGTGTAATTTCTGTAGGTAGGTACTTAATTTCTAATAGTTATTGCATGCCTTTTAAGGTAGATTTTTGGGCTAAGTACCTACTATAAAATATTTTTAAGATCCTGTTGCATCACCAAAAATCGCATTAATAAAAACTATCCCATTCTTCCAAACTTTTCCTGTGAATAAAATACTGAGTTCAAAGTCATTCACTTTTTCTTTGAGTGTAAAATTAAAGCGTTGACTATCTATGACTTCACAAAGCCATCACAGTTTAATGATTATCATGTAGAAACCCGGGAAAAAAAAAACCCAACCGACTTCCAAAAATAAACACTACAAAGTGAAAAATAACTTTAATTTCGGAAGTTGATGTTTTGAACTTTCGTTTTTTGCCACCGACTTCCGAAATTAAAGGTATTTTTAACTTTGTAGTGTTTTTTTTGGAAGTCGGTTGTTTTTTTTTGTAAAAAGGTTTTTATTTTTCACTTTTTAGTTGTGTTACCTACCCCCTACAAGTTCGAATATCACGACCTGCTATGTAAATAACAGTGACAGGAATATGTTAAAACGTCGTCCATAATTATAGGCTAAGTGGGAAAAATACGTATTAATGAAGCTAACTCAAAAAGTACTCAAGCAAAGTTAATAAAAAAATTATGGGACCAACTCGAGAGCATAGCCTTTCAAACAAAAAAAGAATTTTCAAAATCCGTCCACAATTGACGAAAATATCGACGAACATACACAAAACAAAAAAACATACGCTACGAACATATAAGTTTTTTTTGGAAGTCGGTTAAAAATGCAAAAAATCTCACGCGGATGGAGTCTCAAAGTTTACCTAACAACAATACTACTGATTTAATAAAACTACTTCGCTTAGTGTAATGCAAAAGGGACTAAACTTATACACTACCGTAACAAACTTCATTGGAACGTGGTTACCATGCAAATTGGCTCGTGGATTCGAAATTAATAGAAATAGATGATGGGTAGGTACGGATTATATCTTCTGTTTAATATTCTACACGAAGCAATGTTATAGGTAACTAACTAACTAGCTCTTGTGTTATGTCACTGATTTTTGTCTCGACATAACATAACGCCTGTATTCCCGAAGAGTTAGGCAGGTGTACATATAGGACACCCACATTTCGCCAGTTATGTTTAAGTCAGGATGCGAGTCGAATGCCATCAATCTAGACTCCGGGCTGCTACTGAGAAATTACAGATAGAAAAACTCTATAAAACTTTGCTCGACCCGGGAATCGAACTCCAGACCTCATGAGCAGCAGTAGCGCTTGCGACCATTAAACCAACGAGGCAGTTTGTATAGTATTTGTTATTTTTGATTTATGATCAATTCTTAATGAATAGCCATCTTAACTTGTTATACGTTGAAACAAACAGTAGTAGTAGAAGTCTCGATCCCGTAAGAATATCGGGATGTTCAAGTCATGGTCTACCCATGTGCCAAATTTCATCCAAATCTGTTTAGCCGTTTTAGCGTGGAAGCGTAACAAACAAACAAACAAACTCACTTTCGCATTAATTTATTTATAATATTAGTTAGGATGCTATACAATTGATTTGATAACGTATGTCGCTCTAGTTTTCCGCTGTAAATCAGCGCTGTATTGTGGTTCTCGCCATAGCACAGCATTATGCTGAGTGCAAACCTTCTTGTCACAACCGTGCAAACGTAATTTTAAAGTGTTAAAAAGTATGTTAATGTTTTTTCTGGCTAAAATATTTTTCTTTAAGTTTTCATTACTTATCCCCACTGCTTGCATTACAAAGGTTTTTGTGCTAATAATCAAAAATGTTTTTTTTTAACTTAATCTCTTGTCCCTTAAATAATAAGAAACGATGAAATTAAATCCTTTTGTTTCCTTATCCAAAAAAGGATAACGGAAAAAAAGTTGTTAAAATATTCTTCCGATCTGTTATGAATAGCAAAATGATTACGTATTGTTTAAATTTTCTTTTGTTTCCGTTCACCGTTCCGAAGACTGACGGATAATGAACGCTTAGCTGTAAGATTTAATTTACTAAGATTCAGTTGCTATGCTTTCGAATTAAGGTGAAAGTAATTGTATTTTAAATAAAATATCGATGAATCACATTCACCAACCAGCACTACGGTCAGTGCTGGTTGGTGAATCTTATTGATTGATATTTTGTGTGGTGGATTATTGCCCACACCCTCTCACAGGGATGGGAATGTTATAGGCTGATATATCATCATTCTGCCTAGCCTTTTCCCAATCTTGTTGGGGTCGGCTTCCAGTCTAACCGGATGCAGCTGAATGATGTATTTTACTTTATAGGCTGATAATAATAATAAAATTATAATATAACGCTTAGCATGACCACAATAGAAACGGGTTTTGTCGATGGAAGAATACACAAAATGACAAAACCCGTAGAAAACCCGTACCTATGTTTGTTACGCTACGAGTACAGATTCACGTTCAGAAATTCACCTTTCCTTCAAGTAGTATAGTACATTCAATCCACTAATTAATGCCATAGAGTGCGAGCTTTTTGCCACCTAAGCAGCCACAAGTCCAGAATTTCCTAATGAAAAGTGCAATATTTTACGCGCCATATTTCCATTTTTGTAGCCTTACGTTTGATCACTAGCACACCTAATGCTATTAATTATCCAGGAATATTTTTAAATGCCAGATCAGTACCCACTGAGTAATTAGTTACGAGGAATTTTTCAGCAGAGAAACGGCTTTGTGACCAAAATTGGCCATTGTGTGCAAGAGCGATGAAATCTAATACATAAATTAAAAATTCTCATTGGTGCATGCATTCATTTAAATAATAATGCGCTAGAGCAAACATGGGCAAAATATGCAGCCTTTATCATACTCAGTGTTTATTCATAAATATTTAATATGCGGAATTATGAAACACATAAAATAAAATGACAGGAAAATTTATGACAAACAAAATACTTAATTATAAAAGGTGTTATAAACGTGAACTTCCTGAAATAGCTGTGGTGTAAACTGCAGAGGAGGAAATGTTTTATGGTTGTTTAGAATATACTAAAATGTACTTCCAGCCAACCTTGGAGGTGTAAGTAGTTCTTCCCTGAGGCATGTTATATAATGAATTTACGGAGAGTTATTTAGATATTGTTATTAATAGCTAGAGGATGATTTGGTCAAAATAAATGAAATAATATAGGTACATATGTAGCAAAAAAAATTGAGGTAATCCTATATATACTATGTCTTGTTTTTGAATCTCCAAGGGTACCTTACAGCAATCCTTAGATATTTTTATGTGATGCGGATCAAGAAGCTAAGAATGTACAAAATGTGATTTACGATAAAAAATGTTTAATGTAGACACTGAAAATGTAGCATGGAGGAAGAGTGAATCAAAATGAAGAAGGTGCGTATATTATAACAGATAAAGGTTTTGGCGAATTACATTTCCAACAGTTCACGGCAATAAACTGAATACATCAGTAGTATAATCTCTTATAGGTACTTCTACACAAGAATACTAAAATAAAGACTGATGAATTTGTCGAAATAACGCAGTAACGAAACTTTACTAACACCACAAAAGTTAATACCCAAACATTACCGATTTATAGCAGCCCAAATAAAAATCGGATGGCGTTTCATCGAAAAACAACGATACCTAAGCAAGAGAGATTTCCAATTTATGTTTGGACGTAAAACGGAAAGTTGTGGGCGACAGGTGTTGGGTAGTAATGAAACTGTATCTGCGGTACAGTCTGTTGCACAGATTTGGAAACAAGACTTTTTGGTATTGTTTTAAGTAGGAATTAGTGTAGATTTATAGAGATTATGGGAAAAAAGGACAGTCACAAAATAAAAAGAATATTTAGCCTTTTTAGGGTTCCGTAGTAAACAAAGAACCCTTATAGTTTCGCCATGTCCGTCTGTCTGTCCCCAGCTTAGCGTAGAGACTGTTAGTACTAGAAAGCTGTAATTTGGCATAAGTATACATATTAACTACGCTATGAGTATCTTTGGAAAGGTCGTTCAAAAATATTGTGAGTTTGTTAAAACCATTTTTGGATTGAAAGATCCGTTTGCGAAATATTAAGCTTTAAAGTGCTAATTTTTGCCCCTGCCAGCTAAACGGTAAGTTCTGGATATGTGGAAAAATTCACAGCAGTAGTATATATAACGAAATTAAAAGGAAAACTATCACAGCTAAGTAGGCTCTACAAGTTAACGAGTAATTATCGACTAACTTACATTTGCGGTTGCAAAAACATGTTCTTCCATACATTTTGAATGGGAGAACATGTTTTTCAACTACAGTGTTAAGTTTGTTCTTGGGATAAATTCATCCCAGCTACGGAACTCTTCATTGTGCGTGGTCCGACATGTACTTGGCCGGTTTTGGACAAATAAATTAGTTTTGTCAGTGAATTACGATAAGCAAATACAGTCAATTTACATTTTCCACTACATAGCTAGTCCTGCGGGTGATATTTTAATAGAAAATTAGAGGTAGGTTTTCATTACATTTACCGAGATAACCAGTGCTATAATAAAAGAGAGTTAGTTGATGGATGATTTGATTTTGATTTTGATATCGAGGTCAGGAGAAGGCCAATTTAGCAATAAAAAAAAATGCTCTCAGAAAGTATTGGTAGCCTTAAAAAGTTTTTACAGTCACAATAACTTTATTCCGTTGAACAGCTCAGTTTTATTGCTAAAACTTATTGCTCTTAATCTCTAAAGTTATCATGGAGAGGTTCACTGACGTACGCTATGCGCGTCATGTTCTGGCTATCGTCATAGAGGGACTATGACGATAGCCAGAACATGACGATATTCCGATTTTAAAACGACCCAATTACCGCATGACCTTCAAAGAACCTTCAAAAATTGAAACCTTCTCGTCATGTCGCTGTTCAGCCATCCAACATAACCCTCTATACTAAATGTACAGGAAAAGGAGGGGTTGTCTATTTTTAGCCCAGAACGACATCACTAGGGTCGCATACTCATTTGAGCATAAAATCATATTTTACACACGTGGCAACACCGTCCAATTAATTCGTATTTGGAACTAAATCATCGGTTTTGTTCGCAATTCAATATAGAATTGAGTCTAATTTAATGGCGACAGCTTAATTTCCGATAGTCAGTTGTTTATATTTATTGGAGTCTAACTGTTTTAATTGATTTTAGTTACCATTTTGTTAGTACTAGCGACCGGCCCTTTGCACGTTTTTTACGACTTGACGAAACATCGATATTTTTTTATTATAATATCTGTTAAATATTGTTGTAATTAATTATGCCTTACACCTTCCGGAATAAAATCTCTAAATGATGGTGAAAACCGCATCAGAATCCGTGACGTAGTTTAGAAGAACAACGCAGTTACACAGCCAGACATGAAAAGCGACTTTAAAGCATCGTGCATACTGGCGCGAACCAACTCAACACAATACTACTTCTAAGAAAACTTCGCTGTCAAAAAATTACCGGTGTCGCAAAACCGGTAATTGTTCTACCGTGAAGTCGCGCCGTCGCGTTGCGCCAGTCTGCACGAGGCTTAAATTATAATTATGCATAGATTTGTGTGCGTAATTGAGCGTCTGATAATGATTTTTGTTATCTAGAATTTCGTAGGTAGTGTCTAGACTTTGTAGTTAGTCATATTATAAAGATTATTGTAATTTAAATATAATGTAATAAATATAATTGTAAATTAATATTCCTGACAAAATTAATGTTCTTGTCATTCAAGTGTGTTATGTTTACCCGATGATTTCGTCCTCCATTGTAAACGTATTCACAGGTAAAATTGGTTTCAAAATCTTATAATTTAGTTACTCATGACCAAACGCAGAAATGACCTGAACGAGACTCGCAAAGACCAAGAAGTATGGCATTAAAAGGTCATAATATACTCAGTGGTCGGTGGATCAAGGGTCATGATGATGACTCTTTACTTGAAGCAGCGGTGGGTAAATAAAACGAAACGATTAAGTAATACAAGTTAAAATTAAAAATTTAAATAATCCCCGACACAATTCCAGGTGATGCTGCAGTATCGGTTCAAGATTGGTCTTCTAATATCATTGAAGTAAAATAATACTAAATTTCCAATCGATCAGACCTGTGGAAGATGCGCACATCCAATCATCAACTAGAAAAGAGCTGATAATCAAACGGCTGAACCGATTTTCTTGAATTGTAGCTAAGAACACTCTCGATCAAGACACCTTTCAAACCAAAAAAATAACAATCAAAATCCGTTCAGCCGTTTGGGAGCTACGAGGGAACAGACAGATACACAGATACACACGTTATACTTAAAACACCCCTCTTTCTCCGTCGGGGGTTAAAAATCCACATAAACACAAACAAACTAAACTTCAAAACAAAACAAAAGTAAGAAAGAACAAATCTAAACCGATGTCTTTGAGATTGAATTAGCCATAAGAAGTGTAGTCTCCCTATCCTGGTCTCGCTAATAGAGTCTCATCTATCAAGATTATGTTTCAGTCAGATGCCGGGCCGCCTGCAGTGCAACTTAGCCGCAAACTTTAAGTTATCGCTGTTTTGACGTGTAACTAGTAAACAGATAAATAATTAATGGATGGTAAAAAGTTTTCCATAAGGTTTTTATTTTTTTTCAAGTTCGTAAATACGCATGAATCGAATATTTGAAGATCTATGACATCCATCAACCAGCATTTAGCCCACGTGACCTAGCAGAGGGAGCCTAGAGGAACAATTGACTCCGATTGTTGTTATTTCATGTTTTAAGACTAGTTGACTACTAGTCGTAAGTTGATTCAAATGAGAAGAAGATGATTATTATTATATCTCAGAATATGGTTATTGCTAATACTATCGTTGCTCTTGTTGTTATTTTATATGTATTAGAAGTTACTGAACTGTATAAAATATGCTAATAGATACATATATTTATACTTTTAGTTTATATGTTTATTTGTCGCTAATACATTCTCATCTATCAAGATTATATTTCAGTCAGTGAACCGGGTCGCCTGCAGTGCAATTCAGCCGCAAGCTTCAAGTTATCGCTGTTCCTCGTTTATGGAGCTTGTTTTGACGTGTGACGGGAAACAGATTATATAATAGGCTACAGTAAATGCATTTTTAGCCATAAAAAAGACCACCAGTGCCATAGATACGGTAGACTGTATCTATTGCAGTGGTGATTGTTTCAGCGATTCACCCATCAGTGGTAAAGAGTCCTCGAAAAGATGAATTGCAATTATCAATTTTTGCGTGGTTGATACATAGGGATGCGCAAATTGATCGTCTACCAAATTCAATTGAACCGATTAGCAATATTACTAAAATTGCTATTGATTGACTTTAGAATATTATGATATTGGTACCACAGATGCGCCGGTGTATGTGTCTGTTGAAAATGAATTTAAAAAAAATATAAACCCACTATATTTTTTTAAGAATAACTTAAAGCTTGTCTGCCGTTCTGCAGCATGAATGTAACACAAAATAATGTTTTCTTCTAAAATAAACAAGCACTTTACACTTTATTCAACAATACCTATTTCCAAGTGAATCTTGGCAATGAACCCCGAAGCATTAAGCTGTCGGTGAACCAGCTTATAAAAATTTAAAACAATTGAGGCGACTTTCAAAATATTTAAAATTCAGTTTTCAGAAACCGTTTGAGCTGCGTACAGTAAAACAAAGATTTTATTTTAAAAAAAATTCAATCCTTTGCTTTTGAAGTCACTTTGAATCGGCTTCTAAAATATTATTTTTATTTTATGTGGTCAGAAACAGACGTTTTTCTATCTATGTATATTAATATGCCTGTGGTAACTTATTTGTTACCAGAGTGCATGTAAACACTATAAAGCCTCATTCATATCATATCAGCGAACTCTAGGTAATCAGTCCTGCCTCCGGTTGTGTTACGAGTAGTTTTCTTTGCTTTACATTCGCATGGTCTAAAATCAAGTCAATCTGCCTATCTGAGTTCCACAACCCAGTTACTGGGTAATACGATATCCTTCTGACGTTTCTGACGACCCGTAACGACTGTCAAAGATCCACGAATGACAGCCGCGACCAACGGCTTAACGTGTTATTCGAGGCTCGGAGGAGTCACGGTATGTAAAGATGGTCACCCTTCCAAGGTCCAACCCCGGCAAGCGTAGCTTAACCTGATGGATCAACCCGTGCGGCTGTTATTACATAACCACGAGCTCCTCCATATCCTAAAATCAAGTATAAAGAAAAAAAACCCTGAAGGAATTGATTGGCTACGCACTTATTTAAAACGGTACAACTTTCTAGAAACCACAGCCATACTTGAAAATTAAAACCTTCCTTAAATAACCATCCGCTATCCTGATTGGCTATTCAATAGCTCACTAACTAATTACAGTCCCACGACATTACGGCACAGTCAACTCCAGCCAGTATCCAAGCAGTTACAGGTTCTAATGGAGTAAGTTGGTAGTTAACTTCACCTGCACGTAGCTGTAGATATGTTGCAAATGGTAATTATATTTTAGGGCCGGTGAGGCAGAGCGTGTAGAATCTTGTGCCTATGTATAGAGTTGACTAGGTGCGCAAGCAGGTTAAGGTATGCACTTTAGGGGGAGTAAGCATAGAAACAACTGTGACTCCCGCATATACGTACAGGGTGGCAGGGACATCGACGCGCAAGCTGTTACCATGGATTCAACCCCCACCCCCCACAGTGTTGAAATTTTTCGTAGGTTAAAAAAAATGCGGTTCTCTACATTTTACCGCGTAGGTAGGTATTGCAAAAAACAACAATTTTTTTTATTGATAAGCGACGAAAAATTTCTACGCTCGGGATTTTAGAATCATGTACTGAAATTCATGGGTACAATTTGCGCGTCGATGTCCCTGCCACCCTGTATAGCAACAATAGATAGGTAATTGATGTGACCCCAGTAATCCTAACTTGTCAGATTAATAAAAAATAAATAAAAAAAATAAAATTCATTTAATTCAGACAACTCAATCCATACAATTCAAATTCGATTCAAACATTTACAAGCTGAAGATTTAAAGTAAAAAAAATCTTTTGATCGACCTCTACAAAGAACATGTCGACATTTGTCAAAATACAATCAAGACACAAATCATGGATTTGAACGAAACTCCTACTTCTGAATACTAATAATTATTTCTATCTTATCAAAGTTTCAGTACTGAAAAACTACTTGAAACTAGGTGCGCTACGGTCTAGTTAATGCATAAGTACTGTTAACTTTGAAGTTTATGAAGCTGTGCTTCTGATTTATTTAATTCTACACTAAAAGTTATTTTACTGCAATGCGAGATTGGTTTGAAGCTAAATAATACATAGACTGACTGAGTGGTTTCTGCTTCAAATAAATTGAGTACGATTCCTGCCAGAAACATAAAATAAAACTGCCTATAGCCTTCCCAACTATGTTGGGGTCGGCTTCCAGTACAACCCGATGCAGCTGAATACCAGTATTTTCCTTGGAGTGACTGCCGATCTGACCTGCACAACCCATTTACTGGGCAACATAAATTGGCAAATTAATTGTTATGATAAGTTTTTATTTATTACTATTTTAATTTAGTTATTATTGTTTTTATTTTTTTTAGAATTGTGGGGTATTGAATTTTGTTGACATTATTGATAGTTTTAATCTGTATTACACTATTTGCATACCCATGTGATGGTAAAATATGGAGTATGGGAGTATAACTATTATTATAAGGAAAAATATCTATGTATCTATTACCCATGTTTGCAAATAAATAAATGATTACTTTTGATTTGATAAAACTGGTTGTCAGACTTGTTGGGCTTCTGACTATGGGTAGTCAGAAGCCCAAAAAGTCTGACAACCAGTCGTAACGACCGTATAGGATTCTCAAATCAATCAAATAAAGGTAAAATGTTTTTTTCAATCAAGAAACGTCAGATAAAAATTTTGTTACAAAAGCAACCACTGGCGTTGAAATATAAGGGTCAGTGTACAACGAAGCGCACACTAAATCTAGAACATGTCCTACTATTTCAAGATCGGGCATCGGAGCAGTTTCACAAATATTTTATGAGCTATCCCCTTTAAGCGGCGCGATAAATATATACAACGTGTTTTTTTTTGATATCCCATAACTCTAGGGTTATATATATAAGCAAAAATAGTACAAAAAATCCTAGAATATGTGGTCCAAAAATGCTTAGTTTCGAAGATAAACTAACACTATACTCTCGATGTGTGTATCTAAGTTTCATTGCTAAGTACGAGTAAATTATTTTCATTCATACTAATCACTCATATTTAAAGCTAAGAAAATGCGACGTTGTCATATTTCACGTAAGGGTGTTTTATATTAATAATCGTGACCTTGTCGAATTATTTTGTATGAAAAATGAAAACAAAAAAAAAGATAATTGAAAAATAATTCATAAGCCTGTTGATTCTTTGTTATGGTTTCATTTATACCCTAGAGTTATGGGGTATCAAAAAACACCTTGTATATATTATATGAATAAAAAATATATGTATATAAATATTATTATTGCGTTCATGTGTTTAAATTTTTCGGGTGTTTCGATTTCGTTTGGGATTAATGCTAGATTTTTTGTTTATCTAATTATATTGAAGTGAAAAGGTCTGAAAGCTTTCAATGTTTTTGAATATCAACTAGGTACCTTTCGCAGAAAATGAGGACACACTACACTCTGTAGCCTTGTAATAATTGAGTTATAGATTTAGACATGTAAATATTTACGTTTTCCATTTTCATCAAATGTTTTTTTTACACATTTTATTTTACTACAGCACGGTGTTGCTCTTGGTCTGTATCTCACCTGATGGTAAGTGATGATAAGCCCACCCGCATTGTGCCCGGTTAATGGCAATAGGCTCGACCCCTATTACATGGGACTTAAACATAACCGGCGAAATGTGGGTGTTCTATAAGTACACTTCTGCCCAGCCCTTCGGGGAAACAAGGCGTGATGTTATGTTTTTGTATTTAGATAAGATGGTGGTAGCTAGCCAGACGGACTTAGAACAAGCCCTACTACCAACAAAACCAAGCAGAAAATTGTGCCCCCGATGGGAATCGAACCGGGTCTGAGACTGGTGATCTATCCACTAGACCACATGGGTGGCTTAAATTTATAAGAGAATGATTTTGTGTAATTTATTCATCTTCTTTTTATCAGCTTTCACAAACAACAACTTAGCACACAGCGGTTAATGCATGCAAACCCCTACATATTTTAAAACAGGAAATATCACGCGTAATATATTCACTTATTACATATTTGAAGTAGCCTCCATAACAGATATGGCACATCACTACCAGCCGCATCTGCGAGTGACATTACGGGATACTATCTGATGAGAGCGACGTGGTGACGTCATCCAGTGGGCACAATCTGATGAGATGTAACGAAACGGATATTGCATCACGATGCGCTGCGCTGATGGGTACACGCTTTATTTTCAACGTAGATCGATGTTTTATAGATGTGACAGGAAGATAAATTGAACACTGAGGTAAAAGTAGCTAAATTCTATTCTGAAATGTTTGTTTTGAGATTGAATATAGGTAGGTCGTCAGCTGAGCACCGGCAAGATGGTCAGACGCGATCAAGAAGGATGTTGGAGGCAGCATTTACCAAGCGGGTATAGCTTGGAGACGCCTCGTATGTGGTCGCGATCCTCAGCATTGAGGGAGCGACAGAGAAGAGAGAGAGAGAGAGGTCGTCATCATGATTCTCTTGTCATCTCGTCGGCGCAACATGTCTTTTTCTTCCGTACTTCTCTATTAGTCGAGGAGCTTCTCAATTAGTTGAGGAGCTCGTGGCTAAGTAATAACAGCCACACGGGTTGATTTTTCAAGTTAAACTACACTTGCCGGGGTTGGTCCGTGGTGGTTCTTTACATACTGAGACTCCTCCATGCCTCGGAAAGTGTGTTAAGCCGTTGGTCCCGGCTGATGTCATTTGTGGATCTTTGACAGTCGTTACGGGTCGTCAGAAATCCGAAAGTCTGACAGCCAGTCTTACCAAGGGGTATCGTATTACCCAGTTACTGGGTAGTGGAGGTCAGATAGGCAGTCGCTCGATGTAAAATACTAGTAGTCAGCTGCATCCGGTTAGAGTGGAAGCCGACTCCATCATAGTTGGAAAAAGGCTAGGCAGATTGACTGCTCTATTAGTCGTTCACTTAGTAATAGAAATGAAAATAGGTAGGTACTTGTTTGAATTCTAAGTCCGTTTTAGATCTAGTAATCTAGGTGTCATCTAAGTTTTATTATTGGCTATCAACATTTTCCGACATGAAAATAGCTATAAATACCAAGTAATCTTTGTAAGTACCCTGGAAATATTCTACATATTTTATTATTCATTCTCATGTGACTTGTTTCAGTCAAGATTACTTATAATTTTATTTTTCTTATTCAATGCTTAAATAAATGTATTAAAAGCGTGCATTCTAGCATAAAATTCTAGCATTCGTGCATAAAAGTTGGCAACGTCGCAAATAGCTGTCAAATGTGTCGCTGTTTCTATTAATTTGTTAATATTACTTTATGGAAATACGAAATATCGCTAACTAGTGACTTAAAATATTAATAATGAATTGCAATTCTAATTAAGTTTTAGTCACAGTCAAATAACTCCTTGACTAGAACATTCAAACTTGACTAGTTAGTTTACGAGTTTTATTTTATCAACAATCTATTAAAAAAATAGATAAAATGATACAAGCTAAATAGGTAGTCCCATGTCACTATTGCGTTCAACAAAAAAAGTATCGAAACCCATTTATAATTAAAGAAAAAATATTTTATTTTTTCCTCGAAACTTTGATATCCGAAGCTCTATCAAAATTGCAATTTCGCGGGAAATTCAAGATTTTAATTACAGAATGTAATATCTACTACGCGTTTCGCTTCTGAACGGCCCGTGAATTCGAAACTACTGTTAAAAAAACGTGTTCGAACTCCCCCAGTCACGTTTTAAAAATCGAACACCAGAAGAACGTGATTTATCGATTAATACCGCTGAAACTACAGCCAGTACCTACCAATTGTGTACTGGTAACACTCGTGACCAAAGTTGCTGTGTAAATAAAAGCAATTTTTCATTAATTTTGTAAGGGCATGATTGGTTGTGCATTTAGTAATGTAACGGAGCTTTTAATGGAAAAATTTACTAACTCTTCTGATACATATGTTACCACTTAAAAAAATCCTGAAATGGTATAGTTCAAGTAATTTCTGAATTTAACCTAAGGTTTACGTAGATAAGCTGGCAAACGGTGCATTGTTTATTTAAAATCAAATCATATCCTTTGCCACACTATTGGTTTCAATTACTTTAGATAACCCAAAAATACGACTGGAATTTACAGAATTCCATAACACCGCATGCAGGAGTATCACATTTGCGTTAAAATTTCCTAATTTTCATTTATGTAACAGGTTGCTGGCTCATTGTCTATGAATACTGCGGTGCATGCATTTCCCATAGAGCGGATTCGACCAAACAGGAATAAATTTTATCCGCTGAATAAGATTTACTTCTGACAGTTTTCATATGAAGAAAATATCAAAAATTCAAAATTTATTCGGAAGAGAAGGCTTATTCCGCGGATAAAATTTATTCCTGTTTGGTCGAATCCACCCTTAGTCATGTTTATTTCATTTTAGTCTTGGTTGCGACCAGCTGTGTTTGTTAATGTAATAGCACTACCTGATAATTAAATAACTGCACTGAGGATTGACCCAATTGTAACCCAAAGTTGCTGCAAGTTGCTAAAATAATTATGTGAGCATAGTTGCGCCGAGTCTTAGGCCGTTTCTTAGCACGTGCTTTGACTTAGATATGTTCCTGTCTCTATCTACTGGAGAACAGTGGTGACTTAGTAGTAACCCTGACTTATAAGTTGTAGGTCGTAGGTTTGAACTGTGGCAGGTGCTCTACTTGGTGTACATTATTTCATCACCACTGCTTTCAAAACCGTGAAGGAAAACATCGTGAGGAAACCGGCATGTCCTAAAACCAAAAAATCGAAGACATGTGACATCTACCAAACCGAACTGGGCCCACGTGGTGGATTACGGTCAACTTCCTCTCACAGACAGGAGGCATGTGTCCCAGCATTTAAAACGTGTTTAGTAACGTTTATCAATCTAGGTTTAAGTGCTACCTCTACAGTCTCCCCAGGGATGTGCCCTAACAGGCGTGATACAGTGGGGGTGTCGGATCGGTCTTTTGAGAAGTAACGGTGCCCCTTCCATGTGCAGATGGTGACCACCGGGGTGGTTTTAGTGAGGTAGAAATCCCACACTTCCCGGTTAAGACCGGTATTTTTTTTTAGTTTTTTTTTTTTCGGGGAGAAAGCCTACAGAACTTGCACGGGACTTTAAGGGGGAGTTATCCCTTTATATAAGGGGAACAAAAAAAAAACCTATGTGCTTCTGATTATGAGTTTTATGATGTCCGTAAAGATTAACGATACCCACGATTACGCCCAGGAATCATTCCTGGTGTGGTTGAACGATGCAGTAGTAATTAATAAATACTTTCTCTATGCTATAGTTAAGAGTGGAAAGAGGAGGAGGTGCATGGGGTTTGGGGTTCGATTCCCAGGTCAAGCAAAGTTTTATTGGGTTGTTCTATCAGGAATTTCTCAGTAGCAGCCCTGAGACTGGATCTGTGCCCGGTTGATGGCCATAACCTCGCCCCCCTATTACGTGGGACTAAAACCAGCGAAATGTGGGTATAATGTAATGTAATTTACTAGCTTTAACCCGCAATATTTCTCGTTATTTTTATTTTAGTTCATATTCTTTATATTATAGGTGATGAGCTATCCGAATATCAAAAAATATTTGGCCAAGCTCTTAAGGGAGAGGCGTGAAAATTGATTCGCTGTTACATTGTATAATAGATGTTAGTGAAGTTGTATGCAAACATTACTTTGTCATTATTAAAATCATTTATTAAAAAGTATGTTGGGCACTTTTTGTCTGTAAAAAGCCACAAATTGCCCAGACTTATACAAACAAACTGTGCGAATACATACTTACGCAGTAGTACCCATTCCATTTCCATTAGGCTGTCTGAACCGAATGCTATTCATCATGTGAATGCAGACATCTTTCCCATGTCAAACAGACTGCGAGATTTAGGTACTTTTAGGAACCCGTGTTAGACTTGGGCTATAGTCGGGTAAATTACTTTTGCAGGAAAGCAGCTTAAAGTAAGCTTTTGGCTTCATGATGAGGTTGTTTTAAAACAGGTGTTAAACCATACTGTGTTCTGCGCGGTTTATGTTCTTAATTAATATTATAAAGCGGAAAGATTTGATTTTTTGTTTGTTACGATTTAACTCAAAAACTACTCGACCAGTTTTATATTCTTTCACCATTAGAAAGCTACGTCTTATTCGAGTAACATAGGCTAAATTTTTTTTATTTTTTATGAGACATCCCTACCTAAAATAGACCCAACTTGAGTGCCGTATTCTGTAAATTTGTTATTTATACTAGAATACCCCCGACGACGAATTTCGACGTTTAAAAAAAAAATAGTTCATATTCTTTATGGCACCTCTTTAGGTCATGAAATATCCGAATATCAAAAAATATTTGGCCTAGATTTTAAGGGGGAGGCGTGAGACTATGTATAATAAATAGATAATGTCATCGCGGGTAGAACCTAGATGTGGCTGACACAGGAGCGTGAGGATAGGTCCAAGAAACTTAGAGACTTATTATAAGTGAGTGGAGTCGGGATTTCGATGATGATGATTTAATTAGAACGCGTCAAGCGATTGCCTACTAGAAGCCGTTCTTCGTGATAACAATCAACGGTGTTCACAATTTTAAAAAAATCGTTTGTAGTACAATCTTGTTACAAATTTTGACAGGCTAATGATTCAGCTTACGAGGGTGACTCGTCGACATTCTCAGGAGGTACATTTGAGGATTGGACATTTTGACACCGTTGGACATTTTGAGAATGGGATATTTTGACCCTGAACGTTTCTATTTCCAATGTGGTTAATTAATTCCTTAGAGTTATAATCATGGGACAATTCTGGAAGTATTAACATAATATTTCATTCAGATCAGTTTAAGAAGAAATACTGGAATTACCGTAATATTGGGTGGTGATAGGAGCAGGTAGTTTTTAGTTTTAAATTATAGCTAAATACTAAATGATAGAACAGGAAGAAAAATCCAGATCTCTAAAAAAAGAGGGAAAAAGAAACAGCGTGTTTAGAACTCGTCTTGCTTGAGAGGTCGTTTATTAAACTTGCAGGTGTAATATTAGTGTAATTTATCAATAAGTAACTTGTTATTGTATAGTTAACAATGACATTCCATAACTGCTGCACATAAACAGTATAATTCATAATTAGGTCATTAATTTACAATCGAAAAACCCCTTTGACTCCTATGCTAATGTCAACTATTTTCGAGTCATTTGACATTTTATATTTTTATTTCATACAGGTCGGGGTTGGTCCGTGGATGGGTGACCATCTTTAAATACCGAGACTCCTTCGGAAAGCACGTTAAGCCGTTGGTCCCGGCTGTCATTCGTGGATCTTTGATGGTCGTTACGAGTCGTCAGAAGCCCGAAAGTCTGACAACCAGTCTTACCAAGGGGTATCGTATTACCCATTTTACTGGGTTGTGGAGGTCAGATTGGCAGTCGCTCCATGTAAAATACTGGTATTCAGTTGCATCCGGTTAGACTGGAAGCCGACCCCAACATGATTGGGAAAAGGCTAGGCAGAATGACATTTTAAAATATAAAATGTCAAATTATTCGAATATAAAATAATGTTTCTTTTATGTATTGCATGATTTTGACTTTATTAACAATGATTTTGACATAAATGTGTATGGTTTAGACATTATTATTAATTATTATCAAAATTTGCCAAATATAATGTACTAACACTAGTGTTTAAGTTATGTATGTAAATACTAACAAATTGGATTGTATGCTTTGGTAAATAAATGATTTGATGTGATTATTGAATTTTGAATATTCAAATCGAACACTCGCAAAAAAAACCCAAGACCACATGTTACGGTAGGGTTTACCATACCATTTCAAGATGCCTTTACCCATCCCGGGCTTACCAAAGTATTACCCACCTTCCGATCAAGCGCCAACACCCAGCAGCTAACCTATTGTCTCGTGCATAATGACATAAAGCTCTTCTTTGTGAATATAAGCCTATTCAAGTGTTCTCAAACTCATATCCGGATATTGAAGTGATTGTGTTAAGTCTATTATGTGCCGGTGACTTCAAAGCGAGTTCTTAGTTGGGAGAACTAAGAACTCACTTTGAAGTCACCGTACAGTTTTATACAGGTGTTACTCTGAATTCAGAGTATATATTTCTTTCTTATTAAGTTTTATCGGTATGCATTTTGCAGCTTGATATAAATGCTGCTTACTTAGAATTAAAGCAGTTAGTGAAATCGTAGGAAGAAGTAGCGATCGAGTCCAATGAAAGGAAGGGAGGGAGGCCTTTTCCCAGCCGTGGGAAAGTACTGGCATGTAATGAAATAAATGAAACTGTGAATAAGAGAAAAAAATGTTCGCTAAAGACCTGTATCTCCACGACTGTCGCGAAAAAAAGACAAAAAAAATACCTCTAAGAATGGTTGCCATGTCCACTTGTCTGCTAATGCCTAGTAACAAATTAGGATCATTAATCTATTGTCAATGTATAGGAAAGCCGGTCGGACAGTCATGGTCAAAGCAGTATTTCTATAGAAGAGAGGTATGCCGTCCAATTTCGTTTAGAAATTCTGTCAACGCAACCCTAAAAATATGAATTATTCTGAAGTGGAAAAAGAAAGCTTAGCCGTAAGTCGACGGGAGTCGGCGATGAATATCAAAATGTTATTCAAAGGATTTACGGACATTCACAAAACCTATATTTTTATCTGGTTGTTTTGTTGGTCCAGTCATTGGAAGCACGACTGTTGAGCATGGGATGTTCGCTTTATAGAAATCGCCTTTATTACATAGGACTTAAACATAACAAGATGATTGTTCAAATTATTGATACACCTGCACTTCTGAGGACCTAAAACACGCCACTGGTGGTCAATTGGCGTAGCGTGGCCACCTACTGGGCCCAACTAATTTAACAAAATAACAACACATAACATCACGCTGTGTTTCCCCGAAGGGTAGGGCAGAGGTGTATCTATAGTACACCCACATTAACAAAACCAATTTAACAGAATAATCACATATATTTACCAACGATTTAAATGGAGAAGAAGGAAATAAAATAAAACTAAATGGAATAAAACGAAGGTGTAGGTTGAGGAGAGGTTATATTAGGCACAAACTGGGGCAAAGTCTGAAAAATTACAATGGTCTCGCTATTGTGAGTTCTTGACAGATTTTGTATGGCGAATCTGTCAAAAAAACATCATAGAGAGACCATTGCAACGTTCGTAAATTAGTAGACTTGGCTTCCTGTTCTAAAACACCTATGCCTACGCCTACGGACGATACAAGTGACCTTATGCTATGTTCCAAAAACCAATGTTCTTGAAAATACTGGTTGCGTTCGACACAGGATTCCTTTGGCTGCTATTAATTAAAAGGTACAATAAAAGAACTCATTTGTGTTCAAAGACAAAGGCATGACTTGAAGCAGCCTCTTTGCGAATACGAGAATTCATACTATTCTTTACTGTGAAAAAATAATTTTGTTAAAATGCTTGCTTGAAATTCAATTGTTTTATCGTGATTTGAATATTTTAGTAGGTACCCACTGTTTTTTGTTTGATTAAATTAGATTTGGGTTTGTAATGATGTAATGAGGAAATCGTGTAGCGAAAACAGTTTTTTTTAGGATATGCTCAGAAATGAATAGTAATTATGGTAGTTTGGTATATTTTTGTAAATTATTACGTTTCTAGCATTTTTCTTCGCATAAAATAACTTAACATTATGCTTATGATTTTAGCCCACTAATGTTTAGTTTTTTTTTTTTTTAATGTTTACTAAAAAAGATACTTTATTGTTTGACTTATAATTATAATTACGTAACAAAAAAGTAATATATTAAAACAGGAGATAAAAATATCAAATTATGTTAATATTCCGTATTCATTCTTCTAGACGACAAAAAGTACGTAATAAACAGTTATGAAACTTTAGAATTATCATCTACTTTGCTATGAGGATTGTAGTTTTCCCTGAAACTTTCAGACACTTACACCCGAGAGACTAAAAAACCCATTTTATAACTGTTTCAGAACATAAATTAAGAACTTTTGCTACATATCCCTAACGATTGTTTCAAGATTTTTAGATTATATTATGACTGATACTAGTAAAGCATTTTTTTTACTAAATCATGGTAGGTATTTTCTATTTTCAGATTAATAACACTCTCCATAGGTAATAAAAACCGGACTCATTTATCAGAACCTCAATCAAACAAATCTACTTTCAATAATTAAAAATCGAACTTACCGTTAAGAACTAACTCCGAAAACATTCATAATTAAACACTGGCCACTGAATAGAAAAACAAAAACTCTCTATCCATTTGAAAATGGAATGCGAAGTTTGAAAATTATTCACTGTTGAAACTGACGAATAGAAAGTGGGTTAGTTGAGTGAACGACGCGGAGCGATACGCGAGCGGAAAGGCTGAGGCGCGCAAGATAACTGGCTACGAAGCGTAGCGGTGCTACGGTGCTACGGCGCTACGGCGCAACAGGCAACGCTGATTGTCTGTTTAAACGGCATGGACGAGATTTTAATGGACACTTCGGATACATAATGCATGATTTTTTAAATTATTATGAGGAATTAGGAAAGATTTTATCAAAGATTAATCACCAGTAACAGATTTAACTACATTAATCTTCGACGTTAGTGGTAGAACAAATCACGTACTTTATGTTTTTTCAATATAAGGACATGTAAATGCTCTTTTTTGTAAAAGCGTTGTTATACTTAATTTTTTTAAATGGCTAGTAAATCCAAAGTATTGAGTATGCATGTCGTTGGCTATAAGAGTAGGGGAAGACACGATAGATGGACTGTGTGCAAGATGATATGGCTAGAAAGGGGGTGACTACCGAGATGACGACTAATAGAATTATAGAGAAATACGGCACAAAAAAAACATGTTGCACCGACCCCAAATGAATTAGGATAAGGGCAGCAGAATGGTGATGGTCAGTAAATCCAAACTGCACATAAACGTTGACTCCCTTACTAATAAACGTATTTTATCAGGGGAATAGTTCCACACCGATTTCTCCCTTTCAGTCCTCAGTGATTCGACGTTCGAAAGAAGAAGACAAACGTTGTGTAACTATAATGACGATATACAACGGTTATTAGTAAGGAGGTGAATGTTTTCTTAAGACAGGTTCCGAATTATTTTTATTATTTTACGAGCAATGAACTGATTTTGAAGTATAACAACAACCTAATTTCGCTTGCTGTTATGATGACGTTCTCGGGTAATGGTTATTAGATGTAGGTTTTAGAACTATATAAAGTGAACGTGCTGTTATGTGACGATAATTTTAGTTGGAAAGTTATGGAAGAGGCTTTTGCCTAGGTGTGGGTCATTTTAGTTTTTGTTTTTCATAATTATATTCTCTTATGACGTATAATTTAGTCGGGGTTAGATTCAAATAATAATTTATTATTTATTTATTTAAACTTTTCGCACTCAAAAAAAGGTACAGAGTGGGACTAAATGCCGACTCAGAAAGTTAAAATAGTTAATTACAGGCGTGACTTGGCGGAAATCCATTATAAAATACAATAGACGTTGATATATTTAGTAACTATTCCGATTAACTATTCCTAAAGATTCATAAAAAACCCTGTGAATCGACCCGTGTTTGACCTCTCAACGAGGTCTCCTCAGGATGATGATTGACTTGTCGCGAACCCAAACACGACATGTTGCCATGCCGAGTGATGGACGTTGAGAAGCACCAACCCCCGACTCAGAACCAGTGCTGGCTCAGTGGTAACGGCCGCACTTACGAGTTGTATATCGTAGGTTCAAACCCAAACAGGCGCTTTACATGGAGTAAATTCTTTCATCACCACTGCTCTCAAAACAGTGAAGGAAAACATCGTGAAGACCAAAAATTCACCAAAAATTCGAAAAAATGTGACATCTACCAACCCAATCTCCTTGGTGAGACTGGTTGTCAGACTTTCGGGCTTCTGACGACCCGTAGCAGCTGCCAAAAATTTACAAATGACAGCCGGGACCAACGGCTTAGCGTGCTTTTCGAGGCACGGAGGAGTCTCGGTATTTAAACATGGTCACCCATCCACGGACCAACCTCAGCAAGCGCTGTTATTACTAAGCCACTAGCTCGTTGAATTACTTCTGTATAATTCATCACTTGGATAAATCTGCTCTTTATATAATTATTTTTAATTTAGTAGTTATTTTTGTTGTACTTTTTCGATTTCTCTGTTATTGTTATCACCTGGTCAGTTTTATATTGCCATAAAATCTTACCGAGGTGAGGGTCCTGGTGACCTGTAACACAGGTTTTTATTGCTAAAACATACTTCAGGCACCGGTCTCTCACAAAGGTGGGAAAAGTTTTACAGTTTAAGTTCGCATTATTTTTAAGACCACTTATTGTAAAGAGAGAATAAATGATAGATTATTATTCATAATTATGTAGTAGCTACGTAAGGCCTGCAAAAGCTTTACACATTTACATCATAATATTATGTTGTAACAGATGTTGTTTCGTAATATTATGGAGTGTTTATTGCAGTCACAAGAGTTAATTAAATACTTACACACGACCGCAAGCGGTTTGATATCGTATTTTAATGTTACATTCATTTTCTTTAAAAAAAATTATCCTTGGAAACTCTTGGCCTGCATCTCACCTAATAGAAAGTGATGTTCAGGCCGAAGGTGGAAGCGAGCTTCACCTAGTTGAGGAGCACAAAGGAACTGGCTATCTTAATTCTAACTGCTGAAACACAACAATGCTGTTAACATTGTTGTTATGGCGACAGACTTAGATAAAATGTGGTAGCTAGCCAGGCGGACTTAGAACAAGCCCTACCACCAACCAAACCAACCAGAAAATTTTTCTCCCACTGGGAATCGAACCCAGGACCCCTGACGAATAACGGGATAGAAAACTGTTAGTCTGACGATAAGTGAAGTTTTATCCATTAAAAACGAAATATCAAGATCGTCATAATGTTTCGAAAAGTTGTGAAAGTTACTGGGGATTTTTGATACTCTATAACATCTTCACGGCTGAAGGATTTCAGCCGTGAAGAGTAACAACCAAAATATATTTATTTATACAATACTAGCTGTGTCCCGCCGTTTCACCTGCATAAATCTTGATCCCGTGGGAATATCGGTATAAAAAGTATTTTATATCCTAACCCAGGTCATGGTCTACCCATGTGCCAAACTTCATCCAAATCCGTTCAGCCGTTTTAGCGTGAAACAAACAAACTCCCTTTCGCATTTATAACATTAATATTATAAGTTAGGACTGCGCAGTTCATATTGCAGCCACAAGTGTTAATTAAATAATTCCGGATAGTGGGCACCACCGCTGGCGGCCATATATCATATTTAATGTAACCGGTTGCTTATTATATATTGTGGCATTAATTAAATACATATATTTCTTTTCGTGATTCACCACCACAAATGGCCAATAGATTTTTTATTTTTATGTTTATTTATCTCCATAAATTACATTCTTATACTAGTTATATCATTGTAAGTTGACAGATACTTTTCTAATTTGCGGGAGATCTGATCTAAAGTCTATACTAAGCTGAGGCTTGTTTATGTCGTTGTGATGTATAAAGAAAGAAAAAGTATTACTAAGTACTATTGCTAGTAGTATTACTCGCACTGGAAATCACAAATTAAACTAAACATACCTACCTACTCGTAGAAACATAAAAAATAAAATTTTAAGTTCTTTATAATACGCACGATACGATACAACAGGTATGTCGATACGATAGGTATGTGACTTTGACGTATCTCGGGACCCGTGGTTCCCGGACCTTTCGAAGGCGTCCGAGGGGACGAAGCCTACTCGCAGAGGCCCCTTAGAAAATTTGAGGTGTTGAGGCACCAACCGATGATTATCCCTGTATGCACTATGCAAATGCAGCAAGGACAATCCCCGGTTGGTGCAGGACTGTTGCGAGGAATGAGGAAAATGGAAACAAAGCATAATGGGCCATGGCCTTGGACTATGTGGATTGGTAACCTAGAACTATGGAAGGACTTCTTGGTGCGACCTGACCTCCACCATCCAGTTACTCGGCATTACGATACCCCTTGGTAAGACTGGTTGTCAGACTTTCAGGCTTCTGACTATCCGTAAAGACTGTCAAAAATGTACAAATGACAGCCACACCAACGGTTTAACGTGCTTTCGGAGAAGAGGGGTCTCTTTAATTAATGGATAGTCACCCATCCAAGGACCAACCTCTACAAACGTACAAAAAATAAAACACCAAAGTAGTCTTAAGTTTTATTAAGTTCATCAATAAATTCTGCTCCTGGAAATAGTCTTTCCTTGAAGTATGGCTATAAAATATGATACAGTGAAGCAATACTTCTATTTCAATTCATCTCAAACATGAAAAAAAACTTCTGAATGTAACTACGATAATGACACTTATCTTTTTACCGACATCAAAGTGAAAACTCCGCATATTCCCTTTGAGAGGCTGCGCATAATATCACTATTATTTCTGACCCACATAGTCGGGAATATTCTTTAAGTGTCATTGAGTTTTCAAAAACTGGCGAATTTTATAATAATATTGTGTTAAAAAGGTCTCTTTTAGGAGGAATTTATTTGACAATTGTATGGAAATGATTTTGGCTCTTAAAATAATAAAAGGTATGTGTACTTTTAATAGGTTTTTAAGAAAAATTGGGAGTCTATGGGATATTTCATTTTTATCTAAAGAAATTCCATTAGGCGAATGAGTCAAGTAACATCCCATAATTAATCTTTTGTTTTAGTATATTTAGTCTATGCAGCTAGACAAGCCAGGGCCAGGGCCTAGACAAGGTGACATATTAGACTCTATCAGCGACAACGATGGAAAAGTCAAAAATATAAGCGACTGAGATAAGCTATGGAAATATGCTAATAGAAAGCTTATGTCAGTCACATACATTTTTACCCGACTAAAGCGAAGCAAAAAAGGAAGGTTATAACTTTGTAAGGTATGTATTTATGTATGTTCCCTCTTAACTTCTAAAAACTACTCATCATAATTTGACAAATGAGGTATCGTTGAAAGCGTCTTGATCTTCCGTTGGTTATAGGCTATGTGACGTCACATTGAAAATGGCTGCCTCTAGTGGACATAAAGTGATGAACTATAAAAATCTCATTGATAAGTAATTCTGAGACTTTTTTTTATTACTTTACTTATTTTACAATTCATTATTTTTATCTTACTATAAAAATTAAAAAAAAAAGTTGTCATGTTGGGTATCAAATGAAAGCCATATTAGCACATTTAAAAAATATTTATATTATACATAATAATTTTAATAAAAATAAAAGTTTTAAAAACCCAACTACGACAAAAAATCAACTAAAAAGGTATTTTTCAAGCAGGCGTTTCGTATTTGTAATATACCAAGTGTAAAAATACGAAACAATTTGAAAGTAATTGCGACTTGCCTAGCCGATTGCCGATTTAGGTTTTTTCAGTCTAGACCCGCACAAGTACCTATGTTTTCGATAGTTCCGTTTACTTATAAACCGCACCAGACTAAACAACTACGGTGTACATAATACACTATGGGTTACGGATACAAGAATAGTCATCACACTTACCCACTTCTCTCAAGCTTCCCCATGGGACCTCCTACAGGAAAAGACAAATGATCCCATTCCTCACCATTGCGTAGACACTGAGTAAACTGTAAAAGCTAATAACGTGAAAGTGGTGTCCCACCTGAACGTTGAACACGAATCTTGGTGCGGTCGACCCTCGTCTTGCCATGGCATTACGAATAACATCAGATGGACCGCGTCTTGAATATCAACTACGGTATGATAGGAAGTAAGTGGGCTCGTTAACTGTACAGGAATCCAGGATGGCTTGGTAAGTTTGTGGTTATGGCTTGAGTTTGAGCACTTTTGCTGGATGTTTTTGCTATTAAATTTTACGATTCTCAGTGGATTTTCTATAAAAGTTACCCACGAAATCAGTATCTAGTTCAAAATGGAATATAATCGATTAAGGGCCGATTTTTCAAGCGTCAGATATCTTTTATCTGATGAATAATAAATAGGACGGTTTGACATATTTTTTATACAAAAGCTGTCAAAATGTCAAACATATTCCCCAGATAAAAGTTATCTGACGGTTGAAAAATCGGCCCTAAGGATCAATTTATATTTGTTCTATAGTGCAACTATAATAATAACACATTAATATAATAATAATGTATCATGTCAATCAGCATAAAATCATGATCGGGAAACTACAATATTTTCCTGCAACAATGAAGTCCGTATTTTATGTAAATACGACAAACATAAGTCATTAACTACTATGTAAATAGTATTTAAAGATTATAGTTAGACCATAATGTAATTGTTGCAAATCATGAGCGCGCGTTAACGTGACATTTATGGACGTAGACAAAAGGTACAAATTACAATATAAACAAGACGTGTGCTGTATGAAATGTAATAACTACACAATTTTATATCTGCTGTAAAAAGTAAACAGCCATATATATTGTATTTATTAATTATCATATTGTTTTAAACACGTGCAACTAGATTGCTATTTTGTTAATACAACTTTGAAGGTACTTCACCTTCACTTTGCAGTCTGCGTCTATTTATTTCTGAAATGCAACGTCTTTCAGATTTTCTTTTGTTTTAATTTTATTCAGTGATGTGAGGATTCTTCAAAAATATAAGTTTTGGTGAGTGCCTTCAAAACTGTTCTAACAATCTTCTTAGTAAGACGTGCACAGTCAAATTATTTTGTTTTTCTTCTTTTATCGACGGTTCATCTATGTGACTGCCCCGTTGGTCTCGTGGTCGCAAGCGCAACTGCTGAGCGTGGGGTCCTGGGTTCGATTCCCGAGTCGGGCAAAGTGTTATTGCGTTTTCCATTCCGATTGGCGAAGGGAAGTTGGCGATGCGATACCCCCATGCCTCGGAAAGCACGTTAAGTCGTTGACCCTGTGCCTGATCTCGCTCCGGTCGTGTCGGATTGCCGTCCCATCGGACTATGAGAGTGAGGGAAGAGAGAGTGCACCTGTGTCTGGGTACATACTTGTGCACTATAATTTCTCCCGCTCCGAAGGCTTGTCTCCGATGAGATTTGTCGCTATGACCTGAGGTCTGGAGGACTATACATCTATGTATTTTGCTTATACAGTTTGGGCTCAGTGAACCACCAGTATATGCACAATACACAGATGCAATTAATATGGCCACTTGGCCACGTTAATTGCGGCGTCAGAGGTTCAGATCATGAAGTGTGAACGGACAATTGGGACAGTCTAATAAAATTATTTTGTAATGTAATAATTTAATTATTTTATAATAATTTTTATACCGGTAAGATTGGTCAAGTGAGTGAGACATTTGCTGCTGCGTTACGTGTTGAACGTTTATTTAGGATTTTTGTCTTTAATTTTACCCACGATAAATGAGAAATTCTCAATCTCCCAACATTATTTTTAATCACATAACATCACGCCTGTATTCCCCGAAGGGTTAGGTAGAAGTGTACCGATAGTACATCGCCATTTCGCCAATTTTATTTCCCATATATTAGGACGCGAGCCTATTGCCATTGACTGTGTTTTTTTTTTAAATTAAGCTTGGTTATTAACCTAGGACTTAACAATCAGAAACACAAGAATAAATTTTATCCGCGGAATAAGCCTTTTCTTCCGAATAAATTTAGATTTTTTGACAGTTTGTCCATACAAAAACTGTCAGAAGTAAATCTTATTCCGCGGATAAAATTTATTCCCAGTTGGTCAAATCCGCCCTTAAAATAATAATGAGTTCGTTGAAGAAAATAAATAAAATAATCCATCGTGGAGGTTGTTTGTGTAGGTACAGTTTACTTGTCTCGGTGAAGCGCGTCGAGGAAATTAAGTGCTCTCTTGCAAATTGTAAGACTGCTTTGAATTATTTGAATTTACAACTGGAGCGAGGCAACGGTGAGGTTTGAAAAAAGACCTGTCGATACTATGGATCTAGACGCAGCGGTCGCCACTTTTAGGGCTGATTTTATTCAATAGTCTGCTAAGTTTAAAAGAGAGAAATTGTAATTGAAAACTTTATTTCTTGGATAAAATAATTCTGACGATGAAAACATTATTCGAGATATTTATTATAGCATAAAATCACGCCTCTAATCGCCGAAGGGATAGATAAGGTGTACCCATAGTTCAGCTACATTTAGCCACGTATGTTTAAGTCCTATGTAAGTAATAGGAGGCGAGCCTATTGCTATCAACCCGACACAACTCCGTTTTAGTCGGAAATTTTTAAACACGTCTTAACTTATATGGAGCAGTGACAGCCGCTGATTAATTTGACAGGACTAAACTAAATCTTCTGTCCTTTTCTTAATGAAATAGAAAGAAAAATAGGCACTGAACTTAAATTTAGTTTAGTTTGTGAACAAGGGAATCGGCACCAATGTGTGCTTTACGGCTGCGCTAAATAGGCCCAGTTCCGCATAAATGCCAGGCAACTAGTATACGCTGGTTTTCAACTGGACCTTATGTTAAGAGGACGCCTTACAGATGTCAATCAGTATTATAGTGTGTGTAAACATTTAAATAAAAAATAGATAGGTAGATATTATGTGTAGACAATAACAATAAGTAAAGATTGATTTGAGTTATTTAGTTGTTTTATTAACAGAACATAATAGTCCCAACAGTCATCACATCTTTGGAGCGCGTAACGTCAAAGCGTAGCGCTATCTGAAAATACCTAAAAAAAATATGCGCAAAAAAACTGTCGACTCCTTGATATTTTTTTTTTTGTGCCAATTAGATTTCCTACAACCAGACCATGGTCAACAATATGGATCGTAGTAGGAAATACGTGTGTTTATGAATGCCTCGCAGTCTAATATTGATATCGATTTGTCCACGATAATAAAGAAATAAATAATCATAATCAGAATAATTAAGATAAGTTCGATGTAATCCTAATTATTTGATACTTATATAAAATCATAGATTGTCTTTTGGTTCATTAAGGCTGTATAATTTTTAGGGTATTATTCTAGAAATGAAACCTCATGAGTTCGGGTTTGTTAGATGGTCTCTCTTTGCAGCACTAGCGTCCTATGTAAGGCTCCCGCAGACAGGCGTGACGCATCGTAGAACAATGTTCATGATAATAGAAATTGTTCTACTAGAGTTGCGTTGCGCCTGTCTGCGGGAGCCATTAATAAAACCAACCGGTGACTATCTAACAATGTCCCTTCATAGATTTTCTGCCTTATTAAACAGCACAGGTAGTAAACAATTCTCAATTTTCTAACTTTTTGACAAATATTTCGCATTGCTAAATTATTCATTAAGGCCCTGATCGTGTGCTCAGGGCCATGCCTGATCTTCATAAACCTTTTTTTTTAAACATACATTTTCGCACCAAAAATCCGCCATTTTGTTTTTAGGGTTCCGTTTCGCTAAAGGAAAAAATGGAACCCTTATAGGATCACTCGTGTGTCTGACTGACTGGCTGCCTGTCCACCTACTGGACCAACTAAGTTGAAATTTGGTACATAACTATTTCTGTAACCCAAACGCGGACGTGTAAGATTAACAAATTAATTTTGCTTATGGGGTTCACTTTTTGGTGGCGGCTTATTGGAAAATATAGTGTACTTATGCAAATAAATAAATAAAAAATAAAAAGATATTTAAGAAAATAGATGAAAATTTACCATCCATTTTCTACGAAACTACTGAACATTTTGAAAAAAAATACATAGAATGGTTCTTATATTACAGGAAAACCTTATATAACCAATTACACTCGTGCAATAAGACGAATACAACGACATCGTGGAAGTCTGGCATCGGTTTTTCTTACACTCTAATTTAATCACACTATTTATGATTCGCTATTATTTTTATCAGATATATTTATTTTATTTTATTTAATACACACGTTATAAAACCTGATTTACATCCGTCACCTCACACTTTTAGGTCCAGTTGAAAACCAGCGTCAGGCACTTTGTTGTCTGGCATTTTTGCTGAACTGGGCCTTTTTGCCGCAGCCGTGAGGCACACTCCCCTGCCAATTTTGTTGCTTTACCTACATCTTTTTTATTTGTTTTATTTTTATCTCTCTTGTCTGCTGTATTTTATATTGTGTGCCTTTTAGTCTGTGCCAAATAAATGTATTTTCTTTCTTTCTTTACATATAATTAATCAAAATCGGTTCAGTCGTTTAGTAGTTACCGTTAATAAGTTAATACATACCGACTGGGGGCCTAGTCTACTAATTTATAAACGTCACAATGGTGTCATAATGGTTAGTTTTTGACAGTTTTTGTATGGCAAATCTGTCAAACACTAACCATTATGACACCATTGTGACGTTTATAAATTAGTAGACTTAGGCCCCAGGTCGAACACATAACCCTCTTTTTGTGTCTTCGCTGCAGTCGGGTAAAAATAGACCAACCCTGATCAAAACGTTAACAAGTCAGCTAGATAGGTACCTGCGAAGGCTAATCTTACCGGTCAGCTATGTTGTGCACCTAATAATTTGTCAAAATATAGAAGAAGCGTAACAACGGCATACAATAAGTATTAAATTAAAGACTTATTATAATCGTGGCAGATTATTTTATTAATCAATAATGATAATAATGATTGTGTCACGTTCCATAGATATTGTGGGTCATTTATTTAGTTTCAGTTTAGTGGTGTTCATGTAAATACATAGGTGAGCCTGTTTTTTTTTAAAATGTGTACTTCAGTACATACATCAACGCAGGGTGGATTCGACCAAAGAGGAATAAATTTTATCGGCGGAATAAGGCGTCTCTTCCGAATAAATTTTGAATTTTTGACAGTTTCTCCATACGAAAACTGTCAGAAGTAAATCTTATTCAGCGGATAAAATTTATCCCTCTTTGGTTTGGCTGTATGTTTGGAATTAAAACATAAATATTTGCATACCGAGCTGTTATTAATTAATAATATTGATTAAAGGGTAGCTTCCCATAATAAAGACTATCCGATATCAATCGTTGGGCCCGCCAGACAAGACACCCGTCTGGTCGGAGTATCCTCCCTTTTCTATACAGGATGATGAATGGACCCTATTTTTTGAGAGTTTATTTCTTTGGCGGCTTAAGAGGTTTGACCTTCTACGCTGACGCTGGCTGGTGCTGAACACCAGCGCTAGAGCTCTGTCTTGCATAGGGTCGCCGCTTCATGCAGAGCAATGGCCGTTTTGCGTGGATGTGATGTGACACATATTTTCCAACAACTTGTTATTTTTGCGTATTTGTTTTTTCTTTGCGACATGTTTGCCGCAAATAAACGTATTTTCTTTCTATCTGTCTAAGCAAGTAAAATGTGCTTAATGTTATTAGTGAGCTTACGCGAAGAGTGTGAGGTTTGAGATCACAACTTTCCATTCCTCAGAACGATGGCCAATGCTGGTGCCTCTAAATCTTTTAGTCATAATAAAAAAAATCATGCTTGAAATGAACTGAGTCATCAAGTTGTTCAGGTTAACTCTAGAATCAGCATATCAGTCTGTGAACTTGAGCTAAATATGTGCCTCCCAATGAATAATCACGGTGGTCATCATCTTGAGTTGTGGAGGTCAGATTGGCAGTCGCTCCATGTAAAATATTGTAATTTACCTGCATCTGGTTAGACTGGAAGCCGACCCCAACATATTTGGGAAAAGGCTAGGCAGATAATTATGATGAATGTTCTATAACTGCTGCATAGCCGGTGGATAAGATGATTGCAGATTGTTATTTAGAGGTATGAGGAACAGGGTGTAAATTTCAGTCATCCTCTATTCAAATGGGAGGATCCTCCGACCCTCTGACTAACGATTGGTGTCGGATAGTCTTATATATGCTGATCGCGCGGTAAACTCTAACTGCGTGATGCAGGATTTGTGTGACGTCAGGTCTTTGATGCATAGTTCGCATGAGGAGTTGTAGATTAACCAGAAAGACTACTAACAGTGGCTATGCTTTGACAATTTTATTCTTATCGTTAATCGCCGTTTGCGATCATTATTAAAATGGATGTAAGTTCGGTTATTTGAATGGCTATAACTAATTATATCGCAATAAATGTATACAGTGCATTAATTAAAATATATCGATTCATATCAGATAACTTCTTTGTAATCGTATATCGTAAATTAGGATACGGAATTATGATAAAGAAAATATATTTACCTACAAGTTTATTTTATGCACGTCATCTTAAATACGTATAGAAGATATTATATAGAAGTATAGAAGATATATATGTACCTATAGAGTATAGAAGATAGTATAGTATACAAGTATGGAAGAAAAATATATGTTGAATCCATGGTAACAGGTTGTGCGTCGATCCCTGCCACCCTGTATATTATGTCCGTTACATGTTTTTTACACGCCATCAAGTACCACATCTTGTAAAATTCTCCCAAACCTATCGAAGGGGGTATCAAAATGAAGGTATCAGAATAAATGAAGGGGTTTACAAAAATATTGAGTGTAAACGTAAGCTAACAATATGTCACTCGTAAGGAAGTCAATAGTTCACCGCAACATCAATAGATGGCATTACTTATCTTATTCAACATGTCCCGGAATTATCTAATCTTTGCTGAGAATAAATTATCTATTGGAATCATAAAATAAAGGAGGCATAAACACAGCAATGGGAGATTCCGATCTGAAACGATGATGATGATAATATTTACAGTAACAACATTGTAATGGAAAACCTCGTATAAGGTGTAATTGACCTCATGAACTAGGGCTCCAATTAAGTTTAAAACAAGTCATGGAAATCCCTTACAATCGTAATGTCAAGGATTAAGCACCCTAAAGGTGGACACTGACCGGTGTTACGGGGCGTAATGGAACATTCGCAGCGAGTCTGTTATGTTACGCCATGTCCTAGAATCCATAATAATTGCTCGCGTGTTCGTGCTCGTTTCTACGTACAGACTGAACGAATGCTCGCTTTGTAACATGTTACATTACACTCCGTAACAACGGTCAGTATCAACCTTTAGATAAAATTCTACGTGTACCTTTTTTTCGACTACTACCAACATTTTGAATGAAGATGCGCCCGCTGTGGAAAAGGAATTTGTTTGAAAATTGCTTAACATTATCACTCGTTGATCGTACCTACTTGAGTAAGGCCGTGAATATTCTTCTACATACTAATAATACTTATCAGAATCTTCAAAATATTTAGACTAAATTCTTCAAACGATTGGGTAACTCCGTCTTTGGCCATGTCAAGTGGACCGTTAAACAATCTTATCAATATTATAGATATGTATTTGTTATCAATGTAGGTATGCGCCGTCTATCCGCATATCAAAATAATCTTTGAGAAAAATACCTACGTTGGACGTTAGATTGATAAACAAAAAATCGATTGATAATGTTTAAGGCCGTCCGCTGCGTTTAGCGCACCAAGTGCATCAGACGGTTTGAAAAGTGATCTTGTTTTGAACTTTTTTGTTGCAAACGGGGTTTTTCGATCGTTAAGGGCGGATTCGACAAAACAGGAATAAATTTTATCCGCGGAATAAGCATTCTCTTCCGAATAAATTATGAATTTTTGCCAGTTTCTCCATACGAAAACTGTCATAAGTGTGTTACCTATATTAATACGACGTGTAAAATCCGCCATTTTGATTTTATAAAAATGAATCCGCATGACTAAGACGATTCGACGGACACCTCATGTATTTAAATCCATCCAGATGTTAGGATGTTTCGAGGGTATAAAGAATCACACATACAACGATACATACCTATACTCTCCCTATTTTAGCATTTTAAACAAATAACGGCTAAATAATGATAGTTTTAGTGCAATATTATTGAAATAACTGTTGAATTATATTTTTAATGTAAATGGTAAATAGATTACATTGCTTGGTACCTACGTATCGTGAAACAACAAATAACGGAGTTAATAATACGTTTATATCGAAATAAGGAAAGGATTATCCGTGATTTGTTTAATGTTATAATAAATGGAATATAGATATCCCTGTCTTGGGTTAAAAAATTCCACTATACTGACCACTGTAATATAATTATGCCCTTATTATTAGCATAAAATAATACTATTATCGTTAAGTACCTGTTACAAGATAAACTAATGCTTTCAATCAACTTAATTCCAATAGCATTAAACGATATTAAATCGATAATGCATAAACTTTTCGCGAGTTCTTATCAGTGTAGCCTATTTTGTGAATATCTATTGATTGCTTATTAATTGTGGTTGTCTTCCTATAATTCATCACAAACGAGGAAATAGGCTTAGGCCTCTAAACTAATAACCAGCATTGTCACCTAATCAGATAGCCAATACCTACTGCGAGAATACAGGCTGAGTTTGAAAACATGCTACAAAATTTAAGGGGGTGTTCTACTCATCAATATGAACAACTTTTACTATGGGACCAAATAAGAATTCCCAAAAAAAAAACGACTTTTCTGTATAAAGGTATACCCGATTGGACCATTTTGTATATGAAAATCATTTTTTTTTCGCTTCATGTTCTCCTAAATCGAACCGCACCTGCCATCAATGCCTCCACCCTAGTTGCACCCATGCTGTAACCTAGCTTTTTACCAACTATGTCAATCGTCGAATCCGACTCAGCTGGGCAGCGTTCGGGAAAATACGCAAAATCTTCTCGTCTCTTAAACCAGTGTCTCAAGACGAAAGTCTTAGACCGGTGCCTGTTGCCAGTGATGACCTATGGCACAGGTTAAGTTAAGCGACTTTCATCTGAATTTGTGCGGATTGTAGGTGATTGTGTATCGAGCTTTCGACAAGTTAGGAAGAAAGAAAGGAAATACGTTTAATTGCGGCAAACATGACGCAATGAAAAAAAAAAATGAAAAATAACTACCTTTTCCTAACTATGTTGGGATCAACATCTAGTCTAACCCGATGCAGCTAAATACCAGTCTTTTACATGGAGCGACTATCTATCTGACCTCCACAACCCAGTTACTGGGTACCCCCGGGTAAGACTGGTTGCCTGGACCAACGTCATAACGTACTTTTCGAGGTACGGGGGGGTCTCGGTAGGTCACCCATCCACAAACCGACTGCGGCAAGCGTGGCTTAACTTTCAATCAACCCGTGCAGCTATTATTATTTCACCACTAGCCCTCTATTTAATTTATACTAATGTATAGGACTGCTTCGTTGGTCTACTGGCCGTAAGCGCTACTGCTGAGCATGAGGTCCTGGGTTCGATTCCCAGATCGGCCAAAGTGTTATTGGGTTTTTTTATCTGAAATTTCTCAGTATCAGCCCCGAGTATGGATTTGTGCCCGGTGGATGGCAATGGGCTCGCTTCCTATTACATGGGACTTAAACATAACTGGCGAAATGGGGGTGTACCTACTATAGGAACACCTCTGCTTAACCCTTCGAGGAAACAAGGCGTGACGTTATATAAAAATAGAGGATGTATCTAGTTCTTCTTTACCCTTCTGTCTTCACTTTCTTAGTGACATCTATTACCTAGGTATCAAAGTTAGGCAAACTTCAAATCACGTGGTTCAGTTCTACATTCTAGGAGTACTAACAACTTGAGGAGAGGATGGAAGCATCATCTATGCAAATTCGGAGCGCTGCATTCCTTCCCTTGGGGCTTGGGACGTGACTGTGTTACCAAACACACTTTTGAAATAATAATACGTTTCTGATTTACCTTAGACGTGCTTTCTAGACACTTCTTTATGCCATATTTTTATGAAGGAATAGTGACGCGCCCCGACTTTTCTCGGGAGATTAAATAGCAATAAGGCTTCTTCAATAAAATGTTTAGGTAAATGATGCCGTCATCAAATAGTTTAAAAGTAATAAGCGAATACTCATCAGACTAAACTTTACATACAAAGTAAGTTCTACATCTTTCTTAAACGTTGGTATCGGGAACAGATGCTAACACCCACGACCTAACAAATTTGGGCCGACGCGAAGTCGAGGCACACATACGTGAGTCCATCAATGCCTGGTTAAGGCCAAAGCTTGTATAGTACTTTTCTCAAATAATGCGCGGTAATTCGAACTAAGTAAATTATGTATAAATTCCAAAATCAATGACGAACAACCAGAATTTTTCACGCGCCAATAAGTTCATTTATTTAAAATCTTTGATGAGTTAGCTTCCTGGTTCGTTCCATTTTTAAATAACATGATAGATATGAGTTTTTATAGTAATTTATTTATCCGCTAAACACGACAGATATGGATTTTAATACAAACTTTGCCAGTTATTCGTTATTCGCTCTAATTTCCAAGCAAGTTTGAGAGAAAAAAAAACTCCTTTTAGAAACATTTGTAGGTTACATCTCCGCTTAACTCCTCGAGGAATGCAAGCGTGGTGTTATGTGAAGTAGGTTATAGCATACTTATTAGTCGCGTGCTAATTTGAATTGCGCTATAACTGATAGCTAATCTTACCAAATAATTTAAAGTGATTAAAAAATACATGTCATTAACACAGTTTTTGTTTATTACAATTAAGTCATGAACAAAACGTTACTGAAATATGTAAATTAGTTTTATCATTACGGTTGTACCTACCTTAACTGCTTCTTATGATTTGCCAACTTAAGTGTTTATAAGTAATTGGTAATGGCAACTGGAATGAATTTGGCATTTATATAAATGGGAAAAAACCTCCGCCACCTTTAGGTACGAATTATACAGAGACGGCGTAAGGTGAAGGCGCGGCGCAGGCATGATGCTGCTTCAAAACGTTTTCATACAAAATGTACGAAGGCGACGTGCGCCTGTGCCGCGCCTTCACCTTACGCCGTCTGTATGTAATTCACGCCTTAGATTCGCAGACGATCTCATTTGCATTGGACCTTGTTGCACTTCAAATCATGGTTCAACACTAGCCTCGGGAAGTAAAATGTTATTAGTATTAATACAATAGACGTAGATATAATTAGTAACCTATTCCGCTTAACTATTGCTAAAGAGTCATAAAAAAACCTGTAAGAAATCGACAAGTGTTTCACCTCTGAACGACGCATCCTCAGGATGACGATTGACTTGTCGCGAACCCGAACTCGACGTGTTCGGGTGTGAAACACGTGTCGATTTCTTACAGGGTTTTTACGACTCTTTAGGAATAGTTAAGCGAAATAGGTTTCTAATTATATCTACGTCTAGTGTATTTTATATTGAATTTCCGCCAAGTCACGCCTGAATCAATTAACTATTAGTATAATGTAATGTTATTAATTGTTTATGTATTATGGTCTGAGGAAATAAAGGCTATTTTTATTTATTTTATTTTTAACATTGGAGCGAGGTGATTTACAAAAGCAACGAAAGGCCTATGCCCAGCAGTGGGTGAAGTTGTGTTGTAGATTATTGCGAATTAACACTTTATCTTGTTGAATATATTAAAAACTACATAGCTGGGTTTTAGTAATCCTTTCTTTTTTGGGCATTACCTAACTCTGTATTTTATAAGTCAAACGATATTTGATGAAATCTTATCTAGTATTTCATTGTTCTTTGTCACGTAACAACTATCTAATTCCATTATTTCTTCTTTTACAGAAATGTATTTACTAGCACTACTAACAGTCATCGGGGCGGCATTCGCCGTACCCATAGCCGAGCCCTCAACCGAGCTCTTATCCGCTCTGAATGAGCAGCAAAGGGCAGCTGCATACGTTCTCCCCAGAGATACCATCCCGACATTCTATGACGTCAGACTCACACTCAACCCAGACAATGAAGAATACTTCACCGGAGCAGTCGACATTAGGATCATACCCCTAGTCACCACCAACGAAATAATCCTCCATGCTATGGAAATGGAAATCAAATCCGAAGACATTGAAGTCTTCAGCGACAGAGTGCCAACAGCCAACTTGTACCAAAGCCATACATTGGCTCCCAACGATACTCATTTGTTCAGGATTACCTTGAACCAAACGATGACCATACTGCAGCCACACACTATTAGAATCAAGCACTATGTTGGTCAGTATGCTGCGAATATGTTTGGTATTTACGTGTCAACGTACGCGAGTGACGGGACCACACAGTAAGTATTTTTGTATGGAGTTATTTTAATTAGGTGAAAGTATTTAGATTGATATTTATAAATGTTCCTAATTTTCATATTTGATATTAATTTGTTAAGTATTACTTATAAGTCCAGACTTGCATTCCATGTGCTGTAGGTATCGGTTTGGGCCAGGCTTAATAATCAAAAATACAATTATTATTTCACTGGGCCTTACCACACCAGGATCTCGGCATATCTGAATATTATGGAGGCTACTGGTAGTTTGTAATTTTATGACACATAGACACTAGGTATATGATTTCTCGGAGAAGAAATATTTGTATTTCCTACATAATAATACAAAGGTTGTTTTTGATCTTGGAGATTTTGACTGTCAATATTTTTTATTCTTCTATTTTTTATTTTACAATGCTTAACACAACTAACTATTTAATAAATTAAATGACTACCTAACTACTACTACTAATTATAATATTATATTTATATTTTTAAGCTTTTCTCCTATCTCGGGACTATCAGGTCCCCGACCTGTCCTCTCGGTCCATGAAGCCGTTTAGTGTGGGAGCAGTATAATATTACAATTATTTTATTATATCCACGTAATAAATAAATAAAGAAATCATTTATTTGCATAAAACATGGCATAAAATGGTGTTAAAATATAATAATAATGGCACAAACAGTAGCTAGGATAAAACTTGCAAAATTTTAACGGAACGTTGACCAAAAAATAACGGGTATCATTTAAGCTATTACCAATTTAATTAGTTTTGTGTTTCTTAAATAATAGGGTTTGTCCTCCAAATAGTAGATCTGTCACCAAAATGTAGTCACCAAACAATGCAAAATCAGTTCCACAATAAATCACCTAAAATCCTGAGATATAAGGTCTAGTACCAAATAAATGTTTTTGTATGTATTATAATAGGTGTGTCCTAATAAGTATTTAAGCAAACTAATTTAAAGAGATCACCAATAAATCATATAATGTTACTAGAAAATTGCGTGAAAATTGTGTGAAATCGCGAATGAAGTAAACTTGCATCTCTCTCGCACGCCGCCCGCGTCGCGCATCGTGTGATCAAACCTAGTTACCTACAGGTTCCCTATCCATTTGCATAAAATTTTAAGACATAATATAACACGGCATACTTTTGTTTACCCTAACAATATTTACGCATAATATTACTTTCGCATATCAGCAAACGCATAACTATTTTAAGCATAATTTCTCCAGTCATAATAGTGTTTAAGCATAACATTCGAAAGCATAAATATATTTTCATGATTCTAGTAGTTTCTGGCACTTCGCCGGCCGCTGCCGTGGCACCGCTCGCTTCGCTCGCTCGGCTCGTGCGTAGGAGGTCACAGGTCTAACCTAACCTAACCTAAACCAACTAACATTACGCCTAGTAACATTATGCGAATTAAAATTATGGCAAAACAAATTATGCAACAAGATAATTATGACAAAAAATATTTAGGCCAAAAAAAAAATATGGCAAACAATTATTAGACCAAAAATACTTATGCCAAAATCGTTATGCCAAAGAATATTAGGAAAAAAAACATTATGCGAAAAAAAGGGGTCCCTTACCTACAACCCATCGTTGAGGCCGGATTGGTCAATTTTTAAAGCGCGCCAATTTGTCTCCGCCCCTTTGATCATTTTTTCATTAAAATTATAAATTGATGTATTAAATTGGTAACGAATACTATTAATTTAATATCTGAACGAAATAAAATGTTACTACTGTATTGGTGACAAAATATCAAATAAAAAGGAGTCGCAGTCAGGGATCGATAATCGATTTATTTGGTGACAGATCTACCATTCTGAGCACAGAGCTATTATTTAAGTAACAAAACTGTTATTATAAGAACGAAGTTTATATTCATGTAATGCAATATAATTTTATTGGTTATCGATCTCTTATTTTACACATATATTAACATTAATTTGATAATTCATACCTGGGAACAATTTTTGTTTATCTGAGAACGAAAATATTTCGTGGCGATAGATCTATTTATTAGGTGATACAACTTGATGACAAATATAAATTTTGGTGATAGAAAATATAGTTCCCAAAAATAACTTTCCCAGCCAACAGTAGCAGAAGATTTAGGAATTCTAAAAAAGAAGTCAACGCTAGGAAAATATTATAAAAGTTTTTGTTAGGCGACCTCTCATACATAATGCATTATTCACATTTCTGTAAAGTCTCTGTTCCAGCAAATAATACTGGGTTTAGCAGACATTTCTGCATTGTACTAGAATTAAGTTTACAACAATGTTGGGACATGAACATGTTAACTTTTTTCCAAAGCAGTTTATTAAGTAAATTCAATTAATCTTTTCTAGCATCCCACTACATATTATCTCTCTCTGTAGATATGACTGAAAAAGACTTATCGTCCACCTTGAGTACTTAATAGAATATAATAGAATTGATCATTCTTAGTAGAACTAATGAATTTTTGGACTTCTGTCTATACACCATATTACACTCTGATATCCCCCATATTACACCATCATATTATTATATCTAGGATCATGTCTCGTATCATAAATGATGATAATGAAATTTTAAGATAAATATTTACTATCCCCATAGCTAAAACATTATTCATACAACATAAATAGTTTCAACAACTCAAGCCTTCTTCCCACATTACACTTTCCTAATTATTATTATTTCTATTAATTATAAATCTATAAAATATAAGTAATGTACCATCCGGTATTACACTTTAATATTACATTATTTCAATCGATATTTCTATAATTATTTCTAAACAAAATTGTATTAAACTGGCTTTAATTATTACACTATTATTAGCCAATAATATTGTAATAGTTTAGTACAATTTTGTTTAAGCTACAAGCTACTTTCCTAGTGTTATCCTCTGTCAAAAACGAAATGAAAATATTTCTAGAAGTTTCTCACCAATCTATCACTTTGCAGTAAACTCATAACATCACAACTGCAGCCTACCTTCGCTCGCCGCGCGTTCCCCTGCTATGATGAACCCTCTCTCAAAGCCATCTTCAGGACCACCATATACTCCCCACCAGCGTACACTGTGGTCGAGAGTAACATGCCCAAAAGGACAGATTCGCTCAAGTAAGTAATTTTTTTTTTTAACCACAACGGGGTAGCTCTTGTCCTGAATCTCACCTGATGGTAAGTAATGATCAGGCCGAAGGTGGAAGCGAGCTTCACCCGGAATCCTCAACCACACAGGAACTGGCTATCTTATCTCTAACTGCCGTAACACAACAATGCTGTTAACATTGTTGTTATGGCGACAGACTTAGATAAGATGGGGGGGTAGCTAGCCAGGCGGACTTAAAACAAGCCCTACCACCAACCAAACCGAGCAGAAAATTTAGCCTCCACTGGGATTCGAACCCGGGACCTCTGGGTCTGAGACAGGTGGTCTAACCGCTAGACCACAGAGTCGGCTAACGGCGGTTTCATATTTCTTACTAACCGACTCCTAGCCAATTCAAAAGTGCCTGTAAATGGTTTAATTGAAATAAATGCTTTAAGAATTTTATCAACTAGGCAGACTTTTAACAATTCTTTAATTTATAGGCCAGAAGTAGCCGGTTACACCAAGCATGAATTCCAAGACACCTTAGTGATGTCCACATATCTTCTGGCGTACCTGGTGTCGAACTTGGCACACATCGACAACCAAATGGAAACTGATTACAAGGACCTGTATCGCATACCGTTCAAGGTATACTCCAGACCTGGTACCCAGAACACGGCATTGTTTGCCCTGGAATTCGGGCAAAGGAATATGGTGGAGTTGGAGAAATACACTGAGTTTGAATACGAGTTCCCGAAATTGGATAAGGCTGCTGTTCCTGACTTCGCTGCTGGTGCTATGGAGAATTGGGGATTGGTTATTTACAGGTATGTAGTTCTTATGTATTTAAAAGCCGCGTGCTCAGATATTCCCATTGGCAAAAAATGACTAATTTTCATACATACTTTCACCCCCTTTTTAACCCCTTTACATAACATTCCACCCCCTATTCAACCCTGAAGGGTAGGCAGAGGTGTACCTATAGTACACCCACTTATAAATTTAAGTAGCATGTAATAGGGGGCAAGCCCATTGCCATCAAGCGGTCACAAATTCAGCCGAGGTGCTACTGAGAAATTCCAATAACACTTTGCCCGACCAGGGAATCGAACCCAGGACCTCATCAGGTCAGCAGTAGCGCTTGCGGCCACTTAACTGTTCGATTTGATACTCTTGCTTGCAGCCCATAGTGTATTGTGTCGAGTTTCATGAGACGAATAATCTTACACTGTTTTAAAAAGGGTACAACAAATAAAATTGTTTTGATTTCCATGATTTTGTCACACTGAATTTCAGGCTGTTATGATACCGGCACCACTATATAACACCACACTGTTCTCTCATACATATTCACGATGTAATTTGAAAAGATTGTAAAACCCATTTATTTTTTAAAAGAGTAACCGTAGAATTTCTCGCCAGCTCTTCTCCACAGGAAACGACCAATTGGAACCGTGCACATAAATTCTGACGTTTCATAAGTGCCCATGTAGAATTATGTGAAATTAAAAAAAAAAGGTTTTTTGCCACAACAAAATATCTTGTAGATGACACCCCTTGTACTTGTAAATTGTTCAAAGAAGTCTTATAAAACAATTTTATTAATTTCATATTTCTAATAATTTCTTCAAGCCTTCTTCAGCAAGAACTCTCAGGACCAGGATATTAAATACTGTTATTACTTATTTATTATTCTTATATTTTCATAACGTTATACGAAATTAATTAGATAAAATTTACCAAACAACCAATTTTGAACTATAACCCAAAGCAGTTACAGTTTATATTCGTTTGAGTGATTCAAGAGTTCCGTAAAAACGGCAATAAAATAAGTGTTAATGTACTTACGAAGCAGAAGAGAAATATTTTATTATAAGCCATAAATACTCCAATTTATGGCTCTGAATCGTATGTCAATAGTCGTCATAAAACGTCATAAAGTGTGCCTGCTGTTGTTACAAGTATCGTTGAGTTGAAAAACGACGTTTATCAGAGTCAAAATAAATTGAAGGCCTTCCTTTTATGTATGTTATTTATATCTTTATTTAATTAAGATAAGTGTGTGATAGAGAAAGTTATGCAGTTTGCATTAAAATATCTAAAGAAATATACTAAAAACTTGGTAAAAAGCTTAGAATTCTCTGTCCTATATTGGAATGAAACTATTTTGTTCATAAGGTAACCCATACCATATAATAGACTGTAAAGTTTTCCTGAATTACCGTTAGGATTGGCGTCCCTTAATCTTGATTGTTATATCTCTACACTTCTACTAAACAGCGCGTTGACATTTAAAACTACTCTAATACCCGTAGTACCCACTAACTGGAGACGGAACAAGTAATAAACAAGCAATAAAATTACTTATTCCATAAATACAGAGTAGCGATCCAGTGAAGTGTTCTTTAAGCTTGTCATAGAATGAATCTACAAGGCAGGTGTGAATAGTATTGAATTGTGACGCTGCATTGTTGTCAAGCGAGTTTTATTGCATCAGGTTGAAATATAAGCTATAAATTTTGATAGATAGATTGAAAACGTACAATGATATTCCTTGTATGAAATAAGTCAAGGAAACGCTGTTCGTATTAAAACATAATTTACAATAGACGTAGATATATTTAGTAACCTATTCCGCTTAACAATTTCTAAAGAGTCATAAAAGACCCTGTAAAAAATCGCGAACCTGAATTCGACATGTTGCCACGCTGAGCGCTGGACGCAGAGTCAGCGTTCGGCGTGGCAACACGTCGTCTTCGGGTATAATGGATTTTTGCCAAGTCACGCCTGAATCAATTAACTAATACCTAACTAAAATATACTGTTTTAAACAATGATGCATAAAGAATAGAATAGTGCTTTTATGTATACCATGCGAAATCACACACAGATATAATTATGTACAAATTTTACATAGGGTTACACAATGGGCGATCTTATCGCTAAAAGCGATATTTTAAAGACAACTTTTGGATGGATTTAACGGGAGAAACAGACACATCGTTTTAGATTAATGATTGAACTGTAAGAAAAAAAAACGTTATTCTTTTGCATTTTTCAAATGTGGCATTCAACGGATATACAAAATAATGTTTTGTGGGATCCAACGCCAAAAATAATAAACTGGGATTCAAAAGTGGGTTCCAACGACAATAAATGATTTTGACGCAGTTTCCAAACACACACTTGAACAAAAACAATAATACACATGGGTAGATAACAAGTGGCATGGAAATTCCAGACCCATTAACCATTTTATTATAGAAAAAACGTTAATAGGTCTGGAATTTCCATTATTTCTTTGGTCTTACCAGTCACCAATGGTCGTTGAGCTAATTTCCATTCACCATATTTTTGACAGAAATCTCACAATAAACATGAGTCTCTTTTCCCTTCCAGAGAAGTAGCCCTCCTGGTCACAGAAGGAGTAACAACCACAGCAACCAAGCAGAACGTAGGCAGGATCATCTGCCACGAGAACGTTCACCAGTGGTTTGGTAACGAAGTGGGACCACTCTCCTGGACGTACACCTGGTTGAACGAGGGTTTCGCCAATTTCTTCGAGAACTTTGCTACTGATTTGGTAATTTAATAACTTATTTTTCTGGGAATAAATTGATCTTCTAAAAACTTTTTGATCTTCTAATGATGACCACTTTTTTTACTCAATGATCTTCTTTTATCTTTCTGGTCTTTTTAAAAACTATGTGTACCGTTAAAAGTTGGCCACAGAACTTAATACTAGACTAGGGCTACACAAAAAGACGATCAGTGTGTATAGGACGATCAGAATTATCTGGAGAGCGATTACATTACGACCTACATACCAAAACACATTAGACGCAGATATACATATTCAGTAACCTATTCCGCTTAACTATTCCAAAAGCCTGTAAGATATCTACACGTGTTTCACCTCTCAACGAGTCATCCTCAGGATGACGATGACGAAACGTGAACTCGAACATGACGTGTTGCCACACTGAGCGCCGGACACAGAGTGAAGCCTGTCACACCATACGACACTTTACGAATTGTTAAGCGGAATAGGTTACTAAAATATATATCTACGTCTATTGTATTTCATAATGGTTTTCCGCCAAGTCACGCCTGAATCAATTAACTGACCTATATATCATGTATTTATTCTTTCTTTTTTATCCGATGACGTGGTGTCTTTGCCTTTTCTCAAAATTCAGTCACTGAAGCGAGTGAGTACTAACCTTTGTACTTGCAGGACAGTCCCTCCCAAAATTACAGCTTGCAGCCGAATTTAAAACTGTGAAGCAATAGTGTTATCAAGGATCTCATTTCAAGATCCCGAGGGTTTAGACAGTAAACACATCTCGACGGCTGGAACATAGTTCTATTACCAACCTGGCAGCCAAGTTCATGGTGGAATAGCCATGTCGTGTTTCTTTCATAAAGAAACTCATGTTTCATAATTACGTTTTGTTCTTTATTCCAGGTCCTTCCAGAATGGCGTATGATGGACCAGTTCGTGCTGGCTCTCCAGAACGTGTTCCAATCCGATGCGGTCCTCAGTGTGAATGCCATGACCCATGCGGTCTACACACCCGCCGAGATCCTCGGAACTTTCAACGCGGTAGCTTATCAGAAATGTAAGTTTATCTTTTAATTGTTTTCATAGTCCTGTTAGTATTAATATGAAAATAAATAAGGAGATCTTGGTTGACGTTGGTTCAAGTTATTATGGTGGAATCTGGAATATTATGGTGTACAACTACATGCATATTACACAAAAGAACCCCTTCTTCCAATGGGTGTAGGCAGAAACCATTTCACATCACATTTTTTTATTAGCCCTTATTGTCCCACCTCTAGGCAAATTCCTATACTCCTTCTAATAAGGAGATTTTGGTTGAAAATAAATAAGGAGATCTTGGTTGACGTTGGTTCAAGTTAAGTTATCTGGAATATTATGGTGTACACCTACATGCATATATGCACAAAAGAACCCCTTCTTCCAATGGGTGTAGGCAGAAACCATTTCACATCATTTTTTTTTTATTAGCCCTTATCGTCCCACCTGTAGGCAAATGCCTCTACTCTCCTTCTAATAAGGAGATCTTGGTTGAAAATAAATAAGGATATCTTGGTTGACGTTGGTTCAAGTTAAGTTATCTGGAATATTATGGTGTACAACTATTTGCATTTATACATAAAAGAACCCCTTTTTCCAATGGGTGTAGGCATTAACCATTTCTCATCACATTTTTTTTATTAGCCCTTATTGTCCCACCTCTAGACAAAATACCTCTACTCTCCTTCCACCTCTCTCTATCCAAAGCTGCGCACGCCATCACTGCCATGTCTTTATTTACGTTCTGTAATATTTGGTAGTAAGTCCCTGTCTGCACGCTGTGAAACAAGCCCTTAACTTTTTCCCACAAGTAGTTGTTGGATACTGTGGCGGCATCTACACCGCCACATACGAACTATGCATCAAAGACCTGACGTCACAAATCCTACATCGCGGTATAAGAGTTTACCGAGCGATTAACATATATAAGACTATCCGACATCAATCCTTGGGCAATTGCCCGCCAGACATAACACCCGTCTGGTCGGAGGATCCTCCCTTTTCAATAGACCATGTATTTCTGAAAAATGTGAACAGCAAATAATACGTTGGCCCATATTTTGTAATAGCTTTCAGACTAATGGAAATGTAAGTAACGTTCTATCATTTTATTGACAAAATGATAAATAACTAAATATCCATTTAGATAACTATGTGTATTTTTTATTTGCTATAATGACGTCACTAAATATATGACTGTGTGGCGTTCTAAAAATACATTATACTGAAATTAAGTGAAAATTTATGTTCATACCTTTTTACATAATTATTTGAATTATTTCAACATAGTTCCAACTATTTTTTTTTACAATGCACATTAGAAAGTGGTGTTTTTCTCTTTCGTGTTTTTTCAAAGAGAGCGAGATAAATCATGTGTCAAATCTCGAGTGACAAAGAATTTTGTTACGATTCGTATTAGAATCGCTGGGACCACGAAACGGAGGTTTATGACAGCGAGTAACTATTATCAAGGGTAGTAAAATTATTCAATGTCAAAACAGCTTTTGGTAGATGTCATAAAATCGATATTAGAGTTATAGTGGGCAAGTCAGTAGTTGGATTTTTCTAAAAATATTCCACATGAAGCCCCGAGCAGACTATTTTCAGTATTACTTAAATTATAAGCCAACAAGAAAGACTTACATTAAGAATAATGAAAGAAAAACACAGTAAAAGAAATAAAGAAAAGAAAGAAATATTCGTTTATTAGCATTACAGCAGAAATATACACCTTAAAACTATAGAAACAGAAAACAATGATTATAAATACCACAACAACACATACATTGATTATTTTAATATTACATTACATAGACTACAATACAGCTTCCTGGGGTTTTGGTTGCTGTTATATTACAAGCAGCTCAATCGAAATCTTACTCTTCTCTTACTCTAGACTGTAAAAGAGACTGTGACCTCTGAGTTTGTTTCAGCCTTTCTTCTCAGAGTAGTCAGATAGGAAACGTCGACCTCATCTAGTACGGTACTTAAAATATTATTGACATGTAAAAGTGTTTGTATCCCCTAGCAATGAAAAAATACATTGCTAAGGGGTGAGATTTCTCTGCAGCTGACTGTACAAACCTATTTACAGAAAATAAAATCATTTCATTACTAAAGCGTCACATCCGTACAACGCTCACTGCATGGCTCCAACATGATTTATTTTCGCAAAATGTTCTCTTGTTATCAGAATTGAGAAACTGTTGATACAGTTCTTATCAACACTATCAGCAACTAGTTATCTCATCGAGTGACATGTGAAACGACTTTTGTAACACCCGATTATTTGGTATCGAGTTTTGTTGATATTGTTATCGTAGGAGAATGTCGGAGGAAACGTGTCATAGAACACCTAGAACGCATGACTATGACGTCATAAAGCCTATTTCAGACAAAAGCTGATAAATACTTCTCCTAGCCAATGAGAATCCATGAAAGCTCTGACCATGTTCGTCTAGAGATCAGACATGTTGAGAAAAATTTCATAGAAAATATTTGTGATCAATATTTTCCCTGAGCCCGAAGGCTCCGGTAAGACATGACTCTGATAATTATGTATGGATAGACTTAAATACCAACTTATTTAACTTTAGGATACGGCACTATAACAACGCATAGTATAATAAACGGTCTTGACGCAGAACGTCATTATGCAATCGCATTATGTTACTTTCGTAAAACGTCATTTTCGCACAACGACAATATCGCAAAACGTCATTTTTTGCAGAATGTCATTCAAGCCATTTTTTTGAATCGGGTACTTTATTAATTTAGTAATTTATTAAAATTATTCAAAAAAAAACATCGATGATGTAATGGTTTGTGCGAAAATGACATTATGCGAAAGTAATAAAATAAATTACTATACTGTGATGTGATCAGAAGAATTGGACCAAAGATTATGATCTTTGTAACAGTAACCTGTTTTTCGATCGGCTGAGCACTTCGATATAGGAGATAAGCAGCGTAACCGACTCATGGTTTACTTTTTTTTGTTCATGACTTTAATAATATTAATGGCCGTTTTCACCACCTTCGGTAAGATAAATTCTGGGAACATATTTAGCGGATCAATAGAAAATCTTTTTAATTTTTTCAATTCAATTCAATTCAATTTCAGATAAGATACAGGTCGTCAGTATTATAAGTAACCATCCATACCTACATGTTTGATTTTCATTTTAAATAATATAATATGAATAGACACACAAAAACAAAAAACAAAAAAAGATAAAAAGTGCCTATCTCAATTAATTTGACTTTTTGGGGTCACTTTCAAAGAAATTCATTTCAAAATTCGTTTATGTAAACACAAATATTTATTGGGGAATATTTATTTACCGACGCCATTTTGGATCGCAAAGCGTTATTGCGAACCTTGCGGCAATCATCTCGTCGAAATAATCTTGTTGGCATGTTTGATATTGGATATGTCAACATACCCATGACGTTGGCGAAATTAGATGCCAATGTAGGTAACTCAATAATATAAGCGGAGACTACTTTTTTGAAGACGTTGTAAGGGTCAATTTACATTGCCATGGAAAGAAATGAAAGCGAATTTTTGTAACGATACCTAACTTAGGACCTAACTAGGATAGGAAAATTAACTGTATGTCAAGGTTCCCTATCCATTTGCATAAAATTTTAAGACCTAATATAGCTTAGCATAATTTTGTTTGGCATAATTATATTTCCGCACTAGCTTTTGCCCGCGGCTTCGCCCGCGTGGATGTCGAAAAATATCCGAAGGGATCGTACTACCGGAATTAAAAAATAACCTATAGATTAATCTAGGTTATGAACTATCTGTCTACCAAATATCATCCAAATCCGGTCATCAATTTTTGTGCGAACCAGAACATACATACAAACAAACAGACTAAAATAATGTAAAAACTATATTTTCGTTATCAGACTCGAATATTCAATGTAAGGTTTGACTTCGTTACTATTTTGTTTTACTTCGTCTGCGTAGAGTCTATACTCTTTTTTCTAGATATTAAGAATTATTATACCAATAACAATAGAGAGCTTTGTTCATGGCTCCTCCAGTACGGGGGATTTGAGGAATACTGTAAAGAAATACCTACTGTAAAAGACCGGTATCTACCTAAATCCTTCACAGTATTTCTCTATATACAATGTTTTTCACTAATTCGGAAGCGGGCACTAAAACAACCAGGCTAGTTGGAGAGCTAACAACACGTGAGCAAGCCACATAAAATTGACCGTGGGAGAAACAGTCTTGCCGCAAATCAACTCCAGCAAATTTCAGAGTTTGTCCCTGTGACTTATTAATAGTCATCGCGAAGCAAACCTTGATTGGGAACTGCAATCTTTTAAATTCAAACGGAAGGTCATTTGGTATCAAAGGTATACGTGGCACGAAGACTGTTTCTCCTCTGGTAGATCCGGTTAGTATTTTGGCCTCAATAACATTGCGGCGGAGAGCTTTTACTTGGAGTCTAGTTCCATTGCACAATTTTGGAGGCCGTATATTTCGAAGCAACATGACAGGAGCACCTACACGCAACATAAGTCTGTGAAACGGAAGACCCGGCGGATTAAGAGAGTTCAAAAATTCTACAGGATAATGAATCGACTCGTCCATATCGACCATGGTGTCAACAGAATTATAAATCATTTCTTCACTTTCGAATGTATTTATCAACATTAAATGTTGATAAATACATTCGAAGGTGCCGCTGCTTGGTCGTTTTTGGGAGTCAAAATGGCTCTCTCGCATAACCACTCCATCGGTTTGTCTTTAACATTTTTAACATCAGGATAAATTTTATCTATAAGTCCCTCAACTGTTGATACCACAGTACATAATTCATTTGGTATTTGTATGAACCCATCTATTTGTGGAAAGTTTCCGTTTCCGATTTGAAGAAGAAGATCTGCAAAGCTGCTGGCAGAAACTTCACTTCTAAGATGTACTCTCATGTTTCGAGTAAGTTTTAGGACTTTAATTGAAGGCCATAAGAAAGATCTTTTGATGCATGCTTTGATCTCATCTGCGCGCGTTCCTTTGGGTACTACCGGTAAAGTCTGACGAAAATCTCCTGCCAGCAACACCGTCATACCACCCATTATTATCACGCTATTTGCTATGAGGGATGAGCAGTGTCTCATTCTGTTCGTATCCTAACTATCCTAATCTATTCTCCCGGAGAAGGGGATGGGGGGGTTGTCCGGGGGGCCGTGGCTAAATAATAACAGCCGCAGAGGTCGATCGATCAGGTTAAGCTACACTTGCCGCGGTTGGTCTGTGGATGGGTGACCATCTTTACATACAGAGACCCGTCCGTGCCTCGGAAAGCACGTTGCGTTAGCTTCCAACCATAAGCCTAGATAGTAAATTTAGTGATTTTTCGCTTCAACTTCATCCCACTTTTTAACCCTTCGGTGGTGGCATTATCATAAACGCTGAGACACGTATACATTAATTTTCAATCGTTAGCCTAAACCCAAAATTTGAACATCCTATCTTCAAAACTCGCGGACTTTCATATAAACTTCCATCCCCTATTTTACCCCTTTAGGGGTGGAATTCCCAAAAATCCTTTCTTAGTGGATACTTGCTCTTCAGAAAGAACACACCCTCCAAGTTTCATGTCTTTAGGACCAGCGGTTTGGGCTGTGGGTTGATATATCACCCAGTCAGTCAGTCAGTCAGTCAGTCAGTTTACCATTTTATATATATAGATAATATAAATACGCATAACAGCTTACGCATAATTTTTTTAAGCATAATTTCTCTAACCATAATAATGATTAAGCATAATATTCAAAAGCATAAATAATTTTCATTTATATTTTTAGTTTCTGGCACTTCGCCGGCCGCTGCCGCGGCACCGCTCGCTTCGCTCGCTCGGCTCGTGCGTAGGAGGTCACAGTTCTAACCTAACCTAACCTAAACCAACTAACATTACGCCTAGTAACATTATGCGAATTAAAATTATGGCAAAACAAATTATGCAAAAAGATAATTATGACAAAAAATATTTAGGCCAAAAAAATATTATGGCAAACAATTATTAGACCAAAAATACTTATGCCAAAATCGTTATGCCAAAGAATATTAGGAAAAAAAACATTATGCGAAAAAAAGGGATCCCTATGTCAATTGTGTAAAGTACAAACTAGATACGAGCTTGTAACTGCAGGAATTACCAAGAATGCGCGACAACTCTCCAGGAACTCGTGGCTAAGTAATAACAGCCGCAGGGGTCGATCCATCAGGTTAAGCTACGCTTGCCGGGGTTGTTCCGTGGATGGGTGACTTTCTTTAAATATCGAGACTCCACTGTGCCTCGGAAAGCACGTTAAGCTGTTGGTCCCGGCTGTAGTTCGTAGATCTTTGACAGTCGTTACGGACCGTCAGAAGCCCGAAAGTCTCCAGTCAACCAGTCTCAAGGGGTAGCATTACCCAGTTACTGGGTTGTGCAGAGGAGTAGTAATAATTGTTTTTTTTTTCAAAATTAAACGATCTCACGAGTAGTGTTTTTTTATAATTTAATTTTGGAGTATTTTTCATTCATTTTTATATTCAATAAGAATTAACTTGTTACGCTGTCTCTTTCACTCTAATAAATAATTTGAATCTTTTGTCCTGCAGCTGGTTCCGTGATCCGTATGATGCAACACTTCCTCACTCCTGAAGTATTCCGTCAAGGGCTGGTCATCTATATTAGAAACAAGTAAGTTTTTAATGTAGGTCTGAAATAAAGATATTTTTTAGTTAATTTTTATTTATCCTTATGGACACAATACACAAATAAAATCGAATATTGAGGTCGAACTTATCATTAGTTAACAGTCTTCTGCTAGACATAGGACATTTTTTGGTAGTAATGGAATTTGAATTGTGCCAAGTATGGAATAGAGTTTTTTTTGTAAAAAAACTTCGAATAAAGCTTTCACTTTGTCTTCCAGCACCCGTGACGCAGCATCTCCCCTAGACCTTTACGCTGCCCTCCAGGAGGCTTTGGACGAGTCTGACCACAGCATCCCCTATACCTTGAATACTGTGATGCAACGCTGGGCCAACCAGGGTGGTTTCCCAGTCCTCACTGTTACCAGGAGCGCTGCTGCTGGCCAGTCCATTGTTATTGAACAGGTAAGGATGCAGTATGTGTTCTAAAAACAACGTCGGAGCGCGTAGAAGACCGCGAAAAGCAGTTTATAAATACCGGATATCAGATTTTTCACGATTTTACAGGAGGAATAAAATATTTAATAGTTTGGCAATTTAAATATAATATTATTCCGACTGAACTAGTTTGCAACTGAATAAATTGTTATTACGTCGTGGATTGTAATGTGTTGGACAGTATTGATAGTCAGAGGTGTGAATGTGATGTTCTTCAGAAAGGTCAGGTGTGTAGTACGCGCTACCGGCGTGCGTGTATGACCAGATGTATGAACGTAAACGAGGCAAAAGGAGTATGTAAGGATCGTAGCAGGTGGCTTTCTGTAGTTTCTGCCAACCCCTATGAACACATAAAATTTTTAGGAGTTTTGGCCATTTTATCATTCAAACGATCAGGAGTTTTACACCCGATTTTTGAAAACCAAATAGGTACACACAAAAAGTTAACAGACTGTCAAACTCATGTCAAGAGATTTCATTTCCTTTTGTTTTTTAATCACAAGAGCTTTAAGTGAGTTTAACTGAGTTTAACTGAGTTTAAGTGAGCTTTAAGTCAGTGTTTTTTGTGATGCCTTTGGAAATCAGTTTTTCTGTAATATTTCTCAATAAAACATTTTACTTATGACTCAATCCCCTAAGACTTAATTTCTTTTTAAGACTAGCCTTTTGCTTATAACTATGTAGTTTTAGAACAGACACCCAGATATGCAGTACTCGTACTTATTCGTAATAAAGCTTAAGTAACAATTTTCTCTGGAGAGCCGAGAGAGGGACTGTGCCGAGCTGATTATGCAGGCTTTGTTTTATCCGAGCTTATTACAAATAACAAGTTAGGTGCCGTTGCAGTACTACTTTTCGCACAGATTCAAGATCTCAAATCATTTGGAGGTGTAATTTTATTTCTGTTTTTACTTTGTGCAAGCTTTTTAAATTCAAGTCAGGAACACGATCATTTTTTTTTATTGATCCAAAAAAGTAGTGATTTTAAATTGGCATAATCTCCAAAAAGTTCTAAGTAAAAAAAGAGAACAAGAAATGTGTTTTTGTCTTGCCATGGTGTTGTTCAGTATAATAATGCACTGAGAGTGCTGCTGCGGCTGCCGTGGCGTTGTAGTACGTCAGGGATGCTTGCGGATAATGACACTGATGGTATTGCCGACATTATTAGAAAGAGATGTGCATCCCTGATGACACGTGTTCGCGGCAGCACCAACAGTATTTGTAGTCAAAATCAAAATATTTTATTTCCCATAAACCTACATGGGCACTTATGAAACGTCAGAAGCTAGGTGCACGGTTCCAATTGGTCGTTTCCTATGGAGAAGAGCCGGTTACTCGTTTAAAAGTGCCTAAATGGGTTTTACAATGTTTTCAAAAATGTACAGTTTTAATAGGTATGCGAGGACAGTGTAGGCTTGTCAACAAGATACTCAACAAAATAGAAAATAGTCTGCAAATCGACAGTCTGTTGAGCCTACAACGTTCTAGTGTGTTCGCAGATCGGTAGGATTCCCCGATGTTATAGAGGTGGATGTAGCTCCATGCTGAATTTTAATTGTTTGTTAATCTGTGTCTGTACCTAATAACACCAGATGTTAAATAATTTTTTTACTAACCCTATGGATTTTTACTGAAAGTAAAAGTGTTCTATTCTATTATTACTTCGACACTGACAAAATGTGAAAAGTATTTATTCTTGCTCAAGAAAACAAAACAAAAAAAACATCAACATGTCTCCTTAAGAAAACATTATAGCCGTAGTCTAAGCTACCGTAATGTTCCTTTAAAAGTTTAAGAGAATTTAAACTAGTTGCGAACGTATTAATAACTTAAGAACAAGGAATACTACTTTAGCAAATCACACCTTGAAGACTTGCTGAATAAAGTTATGAAAATGCAGTTGCCGCCGCTCGCGCTCTGCAATGAATGCAATTTTTTAACGGTTTCTATTTAATATAAAAGAGGAGATTCAAGATGCGAGATTTATTATTTACAAGTAAAACTTTGGGACAGATAAAAAAAAAACAAATAAACATAGGTACTTAAAAATTAAATATAAATATACAGAAAATACCAATACCAAGACCACAAAAGTGTTCTAGAAACTTCTGGAAAAATATCTCCATAATATTGAGTTCACTTAGTTCAAAATCATAATACGTGTTTAAAACGTTTGAAAAAAAAATCTACAGTGTCCAAGTATAGAGATTTTGGGCACAGATACTTTGAACGTTATTTCGCCCGACGCTCCCCACCGTATCTTTAATATTCTATATTACAGCCAAACTTTGGTAGTATCTAACGATGCGGGCCAAAACTATGATCTAAAACTATTTAATTATGTACTCGAAGACTGTAACTTCAAAATGTCAAATCTCTAGTAATATTGTAGTCTATTGCACAGTCAGATAACAAGAGATATTCATGTTTTGGCAGTTCGTTTCGAACAAAAGTGATCATAGATAAAGATCTATGATAAGTTTTGTTCCAAAAGAACTGCCAAAAAATCAAAGTTGAATTATTATAAACCAACAAAAAATGTGTCAATATCATTCAACTACAATGTGAAAGACAAAAAAAAAAACCAGTCCGTAGGAATATTGTGTTATTGCAGTCTATTGCACAGGCACTTATCAAGAGATATTCATATTTTGGCAGTTCGGTTGGGACAAGTGATCATAGATCGGATTGTGGACGACGCGATACGTGAAATTAATACTTAATAAATATTAATGTTGCAAGGTGCGTGTGGTTCCGGCATAAGTCGTTGTTTGACATCCAATTTCTTCTTTTTAGTCTCTAGTCTTTGCTCTATATATGAAAAAGTAACATTTTCACTTCTTCCTAAAATCTTTGCTAGAAAGCTGCTCCGAAGCCCTGGAATCACATGCACCCTCCATTTTGAGACTTATATGTATATTTTATTTCGCATTCGCCTATGATCACTTGTCCCAACCGAACTGCCAAAATATGAATATCTATGATCACTTTTGTTGCAAACGAACTGCCATAATATGAATATCTGTTGGTATCATAGGAAAAAAAAATGGATTTTGGCAATTTTTGGAAAGAAAAGAGCGCAGAAGAAGTAATCACATAATTATGTACCTACGCTTTAAGTGCAATTTTTTTTTCTTATCCTGATCTACTATTTTCGTTCTCAGGTCCGCTACCTCACAGATAATACTCTGCGATCCAGCGACCGTTGGCACGTCCCTGTCAACTGGGTCTTGTCCACCAACCCGGACTTCTCAGACACCAGCCCTCAAAATTGGGTGCCTCCGACTTTCCCTGCCAGGTCCTTCGACATTCCCGGATTGTCGGCCGCTGAATGGTACATCATCAATAAGCAGCAAACTGGTAAGTTACAGTAATTAATTAAGATAAGGTACGGTCAGCGTCAAAAGTCGATTACCACTGCTACTTTTACTCATCATCTAAATTGACAGAAAATGATACTATTATCTGCTTTTTTGCATTTCATATAATAACTAAGAATATTCTTTCGAACTTCTTTACCGATTTATAATTAATAGGTAATGCTTAAAAATGAAGATTTAGAAAACGAAGTGTTATTTATTTGTTGCTGACTTTGTTGAAAACTTTTGTGTAAATGACAAAAATGTTGGAACTAAAGCCGACTACAGAAGAAACAAAAGTAACAAACAAATTGAAAAGGATGAGAAATTAACTTAAAAAAAAAGAAGATAAAATGAAAATGTGTACGTTTTCGAAAGTAATTTTTAATATCAACCAACTCACATTTTTAGTAACGGACTGAAAGATGATACAAATGGCGTATGCATGTATAGCATAATATTATACAAGTTTTTAGAAAGCAATCTCACATTGCAGTATTATTAATTTTGACGTTCGAAAAGTGTTGATTCTCAACCTAGTTTGAATAAATACTTTTGATTTTATTCTATACATGCATAACAATGCAATGCAATAATGATTACAATATTATACCATTTCAATTTCTTCCTCAGGTTACTACAGAGTGAACTACGATACCCAGAACTGGGCCGCCTTAGCCAATGCCCTCAACAACACCCACGAAGTTATCCACGTGCTGAACCGTGCACAGATCTTGGATGATGCCTTCAACTTAGCCCGTAATGGACGTTTGGTAAGAACCACCAGATCTATTATAGAAACAAAGAGGACTCCGTTCTTTGTAAACTAATATTTTAGTCTCTGTTGAATTTTTTTGCACTAATCAAAACTTTTATACACGGTGATTGAATAATTATATTACTGATTGAATAATCATAATATTACTTTATACACGGTGATTGAATAATATTTTAATATAATTTTAATTCACTGGTAACCTTTCAGGAGGTGAAATTACTCATGTTTATAAATACTCTGGGACCTACTAAGAAATAGGAAAAAAAAAAGATTCATACATTTTCATTGGGTAAATATTGCATTTTTGTATGAAACAGCTGATTTTTTTCGATATTTCAGAGTTACCTACCATGAGTACTTTTTAACGGTCGCGATTTACGAGTTGTAGGTCGTAGGTCAATCCCAGATAGGTGCTATATTTTATGTAAATTATTTCATCACTGCTCTTAAAACGGTGAAGATATCGCGAGTAAACCGGCATGTTCTAGAACCAAAAATTCTAAGACATCTACCAACCCGAACTGGGCCCAAGTGGTAGATTACGGCCCACTCCCTCGCACCAAGAGGAGGCCTGTCCCAGCAGTGGGGATATTATTGCTGATGCATTATAGGCTTGGCATGCATGAATATCTACACGCAATTAATAAAAGCAACAGTATACACTGTGAAATTTTAATGACCGTTTTCCTCTTATGGGGTCATTGTACTCATCATTATAAACAACTTTTACTATGGGACCAAACCTGAAATAGTGAAAAAAATATCAGCTGTTCCCTACAATTATGTTCGCATAATTCGTCAAAATGTAGGGAACAGCTGATATTTTTTTCACGATTTCAGCTTTGGTCCCATAGTAAAAGTTGTTCATAATGATGAGTACAACGACCCCTTAAGAGGAAAATGGTGATTATTTCACCGTGTATAAGTAGAAGTAGTGTACCCCGGTTGTATAAAATTGTGACCCAATTTTAATAAACCACAGCAAATACGAAAAAACTTCTTTTTAAAAATTGCATTCTCCTGTTAAACATTACGCCGAGTGCACACAAAAGGTATTTCAATTCGCCGCGATAATTGGAGTGGAATAAAACAGGATTGCGGCTTGCAATATTAACTGCTGGTCTGAACAGAATAGTAACGAGATTCTGCTTCAGCCCGCTGCAACTTGCGCTATACAAATTGTACGAGGCTGAGAGCATTCACCAAGTTTTTTATGAGAAACTATGCCTTCGCTGTGGGTTTTGTTCCTGTCTCAAAGTTGGTGCAGAGGTTTTTAAATATTCTTGACTCATTACGTAACTAGTGAGGTTTTTATAATGTGTAGATAGGTAATTGATTTAAGAACCATCTTTTCGATTCTCATCAAGATTCCTTTTTGTTTTGTTTATGCCTTCGTAGCTGGATCGCTTGTAAGTATTTAATAATAATAATAATAATATATAATAGGTACTAGCCTAATACTGTCCTACTGTAGGGCAAAGGAATTAATGTATATGCATAAGGTATTTTTCAACACACTTGCTCGTAAAGTGGCTCTTATTGAACCGCTTTTAGATTCATAATGCAGTGTATTAAAAACGCGTGCTTTTTACTTTACCATAACGAACTAGTGCTGTAATGCCACAGATAACTATTTACTAGTCGGAGTACCTAGTACCTATACCAGTCCTATGACATGGCAGTATGGAGTTAGTAAGTACTATCATGGCCGCATGGAATTTATGTTGTAGAAATTGACTTTGGTGAAGCTTTTTATTTTTGTAAAACATAATACCATACGCAAACCGGGGCGTTAACTGTCTAGTTAACGTAAAAAAAATTAGTCTGGCCATATTCTGTTACAAATGAAAATGCTTTTATTTTTTACGAAGTACCTAATGTAGGTAATCTTAATAAAACTTTTGTGTACTTATTTATTGAAGCTGGACTATGTGCCTACATGGCATTAGTATGAACTATCTACTATTTCACCCGAGCAGAGGATGTGCGCTTTTTTAATCTCATCAAAGAGACTTTCATGCCTTTATATTATGCATAATATTTATTATTTCATATTTATTATTTTATATTATTTCATATTTTTCGCTACTTACATATTAACCTTATAATGTTTTTAATAGGTACGTATTCAGAACAAAAATAAAACAAAAATACCTATTATTTTGTGTTTTTTTTATAGGCTATATTGTCTAGCAGTTTTTCCAGCGCATTTATTTAAACCTGCGCGCGAATCGCTGGCGCGGCGCGCGAAAATACAAACCAGCTCGTCATTTTCCAATACTTACTTGCTATCATTTTCGTTGTGATTAATAACAAAAATGTCGACTTCACGGGAAGAAGAGCAATACGTAGGTTTGACTCCGCCGGAAATACTCATCGAGGCACGAAACGCGAGTGATAGCCTGTTGCCACCAAAATCTAAGGAGAAATACGTAGCGGCCTACGAAACTTTTATACAGTGGAAAAACAACAAAAATGCCAAGTCATTTTCGGAAAACGTTTTTTTGGCATACTTCAATGAACTTGCAAATAAATACAAGCCCAGCTCGCTTTGGTGTATCTATTCCATGTTAAAAAGCACTGTTATGACCAAAAATAACATTGTAAACAAAATTCCATCTTAGCACTCATTACATTTACTGATCACAGAGTACTTTTTTTTTTTCCGGTGTCTAAACGTTAGTCGTAGACTGCGTTCCGAATTACGATGTAAATGTAATGAAATCCAATCGATTTGAGCGTGCTTACACCCGTTCCGAATAAGCTTGAGCGGGATAACTTATGTTTGTTTCGTGAACCGTTATTTGGCTGTGTTGTTATAGGCATTTTTTCAAAATTGTGATTCTGGCTACCGTCGCCACCTAACCAAAAAAGAGGAAGAAATTTGTGGCTATACACAAAGAAATAAGTAATGTTTTAAGTTGTGACGTTGGGCGAGCACTGATATGCTGGGGCCACATTGTCGCGATAAGACAAACTATACTGCGCGCGCTCTCTCTCGCACACAGCTCGACGTCTCGCTGAATAAAAGAGAGCCCGTGGAGTTAAGTTCGCTTTATCGCGACAATATGGCCCCAGCATTAGCACATTCACTAGCGTTCCAAATTGATGACAGCCCTCAGCTTTCATAATCATATCATAACTAAATTGGAACGCAAAATATTGATGTGAGAAGTGTGGGCGATTAGGGCATATCTCGGAATGCGGTCGTATAGTTTTTCGGAGGCGGCGCGCGACTCCATGCCATGTCCATGCCGACTGAACGGAATGTTGCCATTATTTATTATATTTTATTTAACCATTTACAATTTGATTACTGTACTTATAGTAATATAAGGTTTATTTTTCTGCTGAAAATCCAATACACGCATTTTTCATTCTTTCAAAATATTATTTTGTTTTTATACATTTTTTAATAGGTGTAGGCTGTTTAGCGGGTTTGCCAGTTGCCAGTGCCTTTATTTACAACTGCGGAAAAACAAAACCGTCGCGCCATTTTCCATACATATTTGTTACCGGTTTCGCTGTGTGGTTATTTTCATAGACTAATACATATTTAAAATAATATTATCAATACGAAATCTAAAGTAACACCAACCTACGTTGAAAAGTTTTTAAAAGAAGCTCCGGATAATCAGTACATGGCAACAATGGTCAGTTGAACTTTATAATTACGTTATTGTAGCATACATTCTTACAAGTCTGTTTATTTCCTCGCAAGTGTGTTGAAAAACGTCGTATGAAACGCGAGTGCGTTGATCATTACACCGCACACTTGTATCATAATGTACTATAAGTTTTTTATGAAGAAAAACGTTTGATTTTTTATTTGTCTATAGCCAATCAGTTGTTTTATGTGTTCATCACACAATCCCCTTTATTCTTTCAAAACGAATCTTTAGTAAGCAGAATTCGAAAAATCCGACATTTTCATTCCTTAACATGTAAATATCGGATGATGGATTCCATTGCATATTCCCAATAGATGCTTCTATGCAAATACGAGATGCACTTAGATGTTCAGTATACGGAGCTTTGAGGATTCCGAATAACATGTTAGATGAATGAAGACATTTCGTTAATACGAATGGATCTTTGCAACGTATTTCGACGCTTATGCTTTATAAGAATATCAAATGGAATTAAAAAAGAGACAAAGCTTTTTTGTTAATACTTGCTTTTGAATTGAATATAAATGCTCACAAGGATAGAGGCTATGATATAAACCAAGGTGTTAGAAGATATTTTACACCATAAGAAGTGGCTACTAGATGTGAAGTTTTTGAAGCATAACTTGCCTTTTACAACGTGTAAACAGACGTCAAAGTTAATTTGGTAAGAATACGTAGGTAACTTGTAAAAAAGTAGTTGTTTACAAAAGTGTAACATTTTGTAAATATTTATGTATCTTAAGGCCCTTTATACATGGCACGGTAAAAATCGTGTGACCTTGTATATGACACGGTTCTATGGTATACGGCTGGTATGGTGTCCGCAACAAACTTCTATAGTGACTGTGATCCATACAACACAGACGACCATGTCTACGGCGAGTAAACCATAGTTTTTCACGGCCGAAAGATGCGTGTTCAACGGGTCTTAGGCCAGGCGCGCACTCGGCAGCCCGGCTGCAGCAACAAGGCTACGGCAGCCAATACGACATAATTATAATGTCTAATGGGAGCCCGCGCACTAGGCAGGCAAGAATTGTGTCTATATTCCGGCTGCCGGCTGGCTGCCACAGCCAGGCTTCCTAGTGCGCGCCTGCCCTAATAGTCATAATTTGTGTGTGAAAAAAATATACTTTTCTTTGATAATTACTTTATTGTTGTTATTCATGTTATATTTCTATTACCAGAACTACGAGTACGCCTTCGGTGTGTCAAGTTATCTGGATAAAGAGAAGGACTACATTCCTTGGGGAGCCGTCAACCCTGCGTTCACATACCTCGATACCGTACTCAGTGCCTCTTCCGCGTACAACTTATTCCAGGTAAATGGCAGTTAATTTTTATATCTTTCAGATATACCAAACCCGTAAGAGAAATTGGTAACGTGAACAATATGAACAAACAAACGATGGGACACAAAATATCGTGTCCTTCATGTACTTGCACGTTACAGGGACTGATGGACGCTAGTGATGGCGCCAAACATTTAGCCCAATTCTGGGCCGAGTCCATTTCCTTCCTCTGGCCTAGGCCTCGTTGGACTAGTGGTCGCAAGCGCTACTGCTGAGCATGAGGTCTTGGGTTCGAATCCCTGGTCAGCGAAAGTGTCATTGGGTTTTTCCATCTAGAATTTCTCAATCGCAATCCGGAGTCTGGATTTATGCCCGGTTGATGGGTTGCCCCCTATTCCATGGTTAAGTCCCATGTAATAGGGGGCGAGCCTATTGCCAAAACTGGCGAAATGAGGGTGCACAGGGTGATTTCTTACAGGGTTTTTATAACTCTTTAGAAATAGTTATGCGGAATAGTTATTAAATATAATATCTAAGTCTATTGTATTTTATAATGGATTTCCACCAAGTCACGCCTGAATCAATTAACTATCTTAAACCTTCTATTATAACTATTTTTTACCTTCTTCTCTTTTCCAGCAATACGTTCTACATCTGTCTTCGTCTCTGTACGAAGAACTTGGCTTCGATGCAGCGGCTGATGAGGAACACGTGGTTCCTTACCACAGGAACATCATTCTGGACCTGAACTGCCGTCACGGCAATCCTGACTGCATCGAGAAGGCTCAGGAGAAGCTTGAAAGTTTCAGGAATAACCCGAGTAAGTATTAGTAAGAAACGAATATAAACTTTTTACAAAAAAAAAACAACCGACTTCAAAAAAAAATTAGTACAACGTGAAAAATTAAAAATTTGAATATCACAACATGCTATGTAAATAACAGTGACAGGGATATGTTAAAACATCAGCCACATAGACTTAGTGGGTTAAATACGTATTATTGAAGATAACTCAAAAAGTGCCCCTGCAAGGAAATAAAATTTATATGGGACCACCTCAAGAGCATACCCTTTAAACCAATTTGTTTTTTGGAAAATCGGTCCACAATATTGACGGAGAAATCGGTGAACATACATTAAAAAAAAACATAGAACCTCCTCCTTTTTGGAAGTCGGTTAAAATAGATTCACTAATCTCAAATGGAAAGAAAGAAAACACATAATAGAAGCTAGTTGCCCATTCCAAAGCGAAGTAGGTTCCTATGGATAAGAACGGACAAGAAACCCCATGGACTCTCTTTTAATAGTTATTTATGCAACTGTTGTATAATAAGGGGTATTAAAACACGAATGTGGGTTCACATGAGTGTTTTAATACCTAATTATATACAGTTGCATACAAGACTTTATCTACACCCATGAAATGAATCCTCTATAAAAGTTTCTGAAACAGTTAGCTATTGCCAACATTAAACCGACCATAGTCCGTACCCGCCAAACGTGACGTAGCGTATTTTGGAAAATGTGTCAGTGGGGGTCTGCACCTGCTGACCGCAAGGAATCGAAGGAGCAAACGAGTTGCATTATGAAATTTTGTACAAAATTATAACACTCGTTTGGATGATATAATGGTTACTATGACCCTGGTCGTTTTAATGTTGGTAATAAGCTGACTGTTTCAGAACCTTTTATAGAGGATTTATAGCATGGGTGTAGATAAATAAAATTGTATAATCATCTTCAAATTCCTACATAGCTCAGCGCCTGAACCCTGACATCCAAACTCTCGTCTACTGCTCCGGCCTCCGAGGAGGTAGCGTGGACAACTTCAACTTCCTCTGGGGCTTGTACCTGGCCAGTCAAGACTCCAGTGAACAATCCATCCTGCTGAACGCTCTTGGATGCACTTCCAATGAAGAGAGGCGTTCTTTGTAAGTTGTGTTTTACTGTGTAATGTTTTTTTTTTGGGTGGGAGTCATCAAATAACTTCTCCCGCTCTGGGAGGAGTGGGAGGGCGTGTCAGACTCTTACTGACTAAAACCCACCCGTGTTCCTTCAGTTGCCTGTGCTGCCACAAGGGGACACGGTATCCCTTTCGGACTTTCCTGCAACTCCAGCAGGTTACTGTGTAACGCTGGCTTTGCACTTTGCGTATTTGCGCAAATACTCGCGTTATTTCATTAATACAAAACGAAAGTAACAAACCAAACAAATTATTCCCCAGTATCCTTTATTTAAATATGCGTAAAATATATTTTGCATTGATCAGGGAACGCGAATATTTGGGCAAATACGCCAAAGATTTAAATCGTTAGATTCGCCCAGCCGCGTCAAAAGATCACGTTTCTGTTTCGTTACCAAAGACATTTAAATACTATTGAGTTGCACTCTCATACTGAAATATCTATCTTTCTATGCGGGATGTGTGAACTCAGTCTTCTCAGTGTGAACCCCTTTTCTTGAGACCTTAGTACGGTGAGGGCACATCTAACCATAGATTCAGGCGTGACTTGGCGGAAATCCATTATAAAATACAATAGACACAGATATATTTAGTAACCTATTCCGCTTAACTATTCCTAAAGAGACATAAAAAACCCTTTTATAAGAAATCGACACGTGTTCCACCTCTCAACGAGGCATCCTCAGGGTAACGATTGACTTGTCGCGAACCCGAACACGACGTGTTGCCAAGCGCGCGGTCGCTTTCCCCCAGCATTTCTGTCCCGTTTTACATATAACCATTTAAATCTTGGAAAAGAAGTGCCAGCTTTAATTTTAGTAGTGATAGTAGTGTGAATACAAAGCTAATTTTACATGCGTTCGGGCTATTCCATGTACTAATTCACTACTCTATAATTTACCTAACCTAACCAATAGTCAAATGAAATAAAGCTAATGGAGCTGATATCACACACAGAAAAAACTGGAAACGATATCTACCGATTTATCATGCCGATACTAAAAGATTACGACCAATACTAGATATAGTTTACACATAAGATATATCGGAAAGTTTAGCATCGGTAGCATAAAAGTATATTGAGCAATACTTTATCTTTATCTTTAAAGGAAATCTGATAGTGAAGTTAAGATTAAAGTGTTTCGTAAACCGATACAATAGAATAGAGTGTCTGGAAATTATGGACTTCTCTACTTAATTTTTGAGGTGTTCGTGGATAAGTTATAACAGCTCCACGGGTCGATCCATCAGGTTAAGCTACGCTTGCCGGGGTTGGTCCGTGGGTGACCATCTTTACATACCGAGAGTCTTCTGTGCCTCGGAAAGCATGTTAAGCCGTCGGTCCCGGCTGTCATTCGTGGATCTTTGACAGTCGTTACGGGTCATCAGAAGTAACGACAACCAGTCTTACCAGGGGTATCGTATGATAGGCAGTCGCTCCATGTAAAATACTTGGTATTCAGCTGCATACGGTTAGACTGGAATCCGACCCTAACATAGTTTGGAAATGGCTAGGCAGATTTTGATTGACTTTATTTAGCATTTTACGGCCGTTAGCATTTTCAAACTTCAGTTAATAGAAATTGACGCGTGTAAGCTTGTCTTAAATGATCTACTTACAGAAATAAAAACTTTTTTTTTAACCGGAACTGGTAAGCTCTTTGCCTAAATCTCACCTGATGGTAAGTGATGATCAGGCCGAAGGTGGAAGCGAGCCTCACCCGAAATCCTCTACCACAGTGGAACTTGCTATCGTACCTCTTACTGCCGGAACACAACAATGCTGGTAACATTGTTGTTATGGCGACAGACTTAGATAAGATGGTGGTAGCTAAAGCTATCCAGGCGGACTTAAAACAAGCCCTACCACCAACTAAACCGAGCAGAAAATTTTGCCCCCACTGGGAATCGAACCCGGGGCCTCTGGGTCTGAGACAGGTGGTCTAACCACTAGACCACAGAGGCGGTTAAATATGTCTAATATGTTACCGCGTTGTTCTTCTAAACTACGCAAAGGATTTTGATGCGGTTTTCAACATCATTTAGATATTTCATTCTGAAAAATGTGTATAAAACATTACGTACTATTAAACTTACATTAATTAATAAACGGGTACATATTAGAATATCGAAAGTTAAAATACCTACGGTTAAAATTCCGATGTTCAAAACATCGAAAATTAAAATATCGAACAACCATAAAACCGAAAATTAAAATATCGAAAGTTTAAATTGTCGAATGGTTAAAAACCTACGTGTAATATATCTAAAATCGAATTATCTACAAACGTAACATCGAAAGATCTAAATATCAAAGTACGAAGTATCGAATGTCCTAAATATCGATCGCATATTTTGGAACTTTACTTAGATAATTATCGCTAAAACAGTCCGATAGACAACTTCCATTGATTGATCTAATAATCATTTTTTTCTGCCACCAGCTACATGAACCAGGTTATCAGCGACGAATCTCCAGTGAGGGAGCAGGACAGACATACTATCTTGGTCTCAGTCACCAACGCTGGCCCCAACAGCACGGAGGCAGCCCTAGATTTCGTCATTGAACACTTTGCTGAAATCCAACCCAGGTAAAAACATGTTTATGTAAAATGTCCTATAGTTGATCTCTTTGGGAAATAATTTGTTCGAGGAAGACCTTCTACTACACCCTTTAATCATTGCAGAAAGTGAAATTATAGACACACCATGATTCTGGAGACGTTGGAGACATTCTAAGAACTGTCATAACAGGCATTTTATAATATTTATGTTTACTTTATGGATTCAAATGAATCGTATCGTCACTAACAAAAAAAAACCAATTCAGAAAGAAAAGAAGGAAAGAAAGAAAATATGTTTATTTGCGATAAATATGACGCAAAGAAAGAACACAAAACAAAAAAGTTGAGGGAAAATATCAGCATAATGCTGCGGCATTATGCTGATATTTTCCCTCAACTTTTTGCCCTTGCACTTTTTTACCCTATGCGGGATACAGCACCAGCGCTGGTTCAGTGTTCAAGAAACTCAAGCTATAAAACGTAATTAAAACAATTTCTTCGGAAGATCGTCTAGTTAAATCGTATAGATCGTCTAGTTATTACGTGTAGATCGTCACCGGGATTATCAGATTAAACGTATTTCTTTTTTACAGAGTGCAAGGTCTGACCGGCACAACCAACATCTTGAATGCTTTCTCCAGGAGGCTTACAACCCAAGCACATTATGAAAAGGTACGTAGATACAATGATAATTATCCATACTTAGAGGAAATTGGATTGGTGTTGTTTTTAATTAATGTTTAAGCTAGGTAGTTAAAATTATCAAGATCGGATTAGTAATTCACGAAAAAGTATTAACAAATACACTGCCTTGCCATTGGTTATTTACAGGTCTGTGGTTCTTATGTCTTTACATCATCACGCCTGAAGGGTTAGGCAGAGGTGTACCTATAGTACACCCAAATTTCGCCAGATATGTTTAAGGCCCATATAATAGTGGGCGAGCCTATTGCCATCAATCGGGAACAAATCCAGACTCCGGGCTGCTACTGAGAAATTTCAGATGGAAAACCCAATAACACTTTGCCCGACCCGGGAATCGAACCCGGGACCTTATGCTCAGCACCTTGCGACCACTAAACCAACGAGGCAAATCGCTAGAATCTATAATGTCCTCAAGTAATCCGTCGCCACTCAAGTATCTATTTTACATGTTCGTGTTTTTTTTTCTACAGATCGACGAATTGTTTGACCGTCACCAAAGCATATTGACAGCTGGTGAGTTGGCTTCAATCAGTGGTATCAGAGAGAACATCGCCGCCTCTATTACATGGAGTACTCAAAACGCCGAGACTGTGGAATCTTGGCTTGAACTCAACTATGGAACAAGCAGTGCTCCAGCCCTAGTGTCTGGACTCATTGTTCTAATTTCCATTGTAGTCACAATTTTCAATTATTAATAAGTTTTATTTTGCCATCCATGTTTTTATAGCTTGTTTAATTTCGGAGAGTTATTTGTTGAAACTGACTAGATCGTTTTTTTTACTAGCTTTATTTTTTATTTTTGTTATGAAGCCGTTGCCTTTTGTCTAGAGACAATGGCTGCTTGTGAATATAAGTTTTAGGCTTGAACTGTACTTAACTTATGTTACTGATGGAACACAAGAGGCCCTAGACAAGTGTCAATCGCTTTTGACGGGTTTTGTACTTTTATAGAAACTTCCAACAAGACTGAGACAAGCTTTTCAGTAGCTGTCAGTTTCATAAATTTTTGACTTTTCCAGCATCGTTGTATCACTGATTTCACTTTGTCTAGACCCAAAGGAATTCATGCTCTTAGGATTTCGACTAGTAAATTTTTCAGAATAATCACAGTTTTGATCTAATTTGGAATCAGCTATTTTGTTATAACATAACATCACGCCTTGTTTCCCCGAAGGATTGCGCAGAGTTGTACTACTGCTGTCTAATATTACACCTGCATTTCACCAGTTATGTTCGCTATTTTGAATGTGGATACAACATTTATTATTTAAGTAAAATAGGTATATAATTGAAAACTTTTGTAAGAGATAAAATATTGTCCTAGTGGAATGTTTAATTTTCTTAACTAATTTAACATTCCTCAATACCTCGAGCTGAAACGGATGAAACCAAGGTTCAAATAAGTGTTTAAAGAAACTAAATAAGTATCCTCTATTATAAGATATATTTTTATACTAACATATTTCTTAATGTTTTATTACATCATTGACATCGATGTTTGTTACAATAAAAATATTTACGTAAAATTGTTTTTTTTTGTTAATCCAACTCCTAGTAATTCCATAGTTACCCAAATTTTAAAGTTTACATAATAGTACGGGTATAAAGACTCTTACACACATAAGCTCAATAATAATATAGGATCAATCTCTCGCGGCTTCAAACAAAAGAAGTGGATCGATTACTCATTCACACATGCATCATACACCAAACCCTCGTCAAACATAATGCATCATAGGCAAGTCCAACCTATCAGAGCACTTGAAAACTTCAAACAGCCCTGACTCATCTTGGAGCTCTGTAATCTTAAACTACATTGATCAAGAAAGATAATCCAAAATGGATGGTCACTATGATACGACGTTTTGTACACTTGAGGTGCGAATTATGGTAACAATTATTGTGAAAATCGATTTATTTAATTTTCAGAATGTTGTATCAATGTGTAGCTATAAAACATAGTAGTCTTTGATACAGTATTAGCAATTAGCAGAATCAGGCTAAAATGTTCCTACTGGTGGGACACAGGCCTCCTTTCTTCGAGAGAGAGTAGGCTGGGCCCAGAGCGGGTTGGTAGACGTCACATGTCTTCAAATTTTTGGTTCTACGTCATGCCGGTGTCCTCACAATGTTTTCCTTCACCGTTTTACGTAAGCGTACCCCATGACCTACACCCCGTTACCACTGGGCTATCGTGGCTTCTCTCAGTACTGCTGATACAGTATTATGGAAAACGCATTTTAGACAATCAAATGAATACTTGTCGATGAATACAATTTTTTTCAGCTGACTGTATTAAGGGACTGTTTAACTAAATGGTAAAAAACTTTGTAAGTAAATACTACAATATTATCTCCAAATAATCAGTGTATAAATAACGTTAAAAGCGCTAATCGTAGATTAACCTACATTCCGATGTGCGATGTGGGGAATTTAACGGTTTTTTTTCGGCCCCAGAAATAAATATAGCCCAATTGTGAAGTTAATGCAGTAACTTAAAAATAAACTACTTACCTACCTGTTTTTATACAAGTGAGAAGGCAAAAACTTTTGTTGATAAAAATACCATTTTGTTAAATATTCAAGTAGGTTACTAATCTTGCAACGCAGTGTAAATATTTTATCTTTGGGTTTTCAATGCCCCTACAACGTAAGAATCAATTTCTTAATACAATTCTAGTTTTTAAGAAAAATCTGATCAGTCATTTTTAGGTCATCGAAGTAAACGCATTTGCGTAAATCCGATGAAAAATTACCATCTAAAGTGTAGTCAAAATGGGTCTATTTAGTTTCGTGTTTCTAATTAAAATAGTGTTAGTTTTAAGTAAGCCTGTTGATATTAATAATGTTAAATCTGAAGAACTCACTGCATTTGCTACAGACGCAGCAGAAACGGTTAATTTAAAAGTGGTTAATTTAACTGAGACACTCAGAAATGATGCAGCGTTCGTGAATCAAATTCGTCCTGGAATAACTATTATTTCATATGCTGTAGAAATAGAAGCTGATATTGATGGAGATACATTTAGTGGAAAAGCAACAATCTCGCTGTCTATAACTGATGCCTTAACAAGAGAAGAACCGGTCATGTTGTACATGGCTGATTTGGATGTAAGCTCTGTAATGTTCTCCATTCTTGGAGGATCCAATCTCCATGAAGCTAATTTTAATGTTGATGAAGATGAGGGTACTATAGAGATAGACACTGGATTTACTGCCATATCTTACACTTTTATAATTGAATATACGGGATCGTTGGGTGTGGCTGGCAAAGGATTGTACGCAGGACATTATGGAGACAAGTGAGTATTTTTTAAACTGTGTACCGTGGTGTTCGGTGTTTACTGTAAGTGCAAGCAACTGTTTTATAAATAAATACGCGGCGTAGGCGGTGGTTATTTTATATTTTATTCTTGAAAATAGTTCCAATCGAATGTTTTTTGATTTTTGTTGGTTTTTATTGGTCATAAAGGTAGTTACTGACCGACCGAAACAATACCAACTGGAGTAAAACTGCAATGTTTTAATTACAATGTTTTAGTTTGACTTTCAAAAACCATGGCCCAAGATGATGCGATGACCTGATCAGATGGCCTAAGCAATGCTTAAAAATAGGGGAATTAGGTGTTAAAAAAAAACTTCAGAAAATAATCAACCAATAAAACAAAATACGTTAAGTCTGGGTGTCATATCCCAAGATGTTCTTAGCTCGCATGTAAAACAAGCCCATTTTTCGGTCAAACGTTCATCTGGCAATCGTTCTTTTGCGCAAACGTTCCTATGGCAATTTCTTTTGACCAACAGTTAATCGGTCAAACCATCATTCTGGCAAACGTTCTTCGGACAAGTGAACTGCAGGCAAACGAGACATACTCCTGCCGGTCCATTCTCTAAAAATCTCACCCTGAAATCTTAGGTAAAGTGAGCTTGTAATGAGCTGTCATTTGGATTGACAGCCCATTTCAAGATCACTTCACCTAAATTTTCACGGTGAGATTCTTACATGATATATCAGCTGGTCCTGAGAGCTTTACTGCGATCTTGTTGACTCGCCGGCAAATATAACTACAGTTTCATAGTAACGAATATGTGTTTTGCGAATTTGATCCTTATTACTAATAAAAATAGTTCAACTGACCGGTATCAGGAACAATTTTCTCTACGGCCGGATTGTAAGTACCTGCTTGTGTCTCATCGCAAAACCGCGTCATTGTGAGCTGACAGACCCTGCCTGTGGCTCGTCAGCGTTGTTTTAAAAAATACGGCGCGCCTCACAAATATTAAACCTTTAACCGAACTGTTTGGTTCGCTAGTATAATAATTTAAAAAATTGCCTCGTATAATAATAAAATATAAAAAAACACAAGTAAAATATCGGTTTTCTTAACCACAGATTTAAACCCTCCATCGATCAGCCGTAGGTTTAAACAAACGTAAAGTTTTTTTGGATTTGGGTGATACTTAGTTCGTTTTTCATTCAAATTCAATTCCGATTTGACATAGTTTTCGTTTCGTTGTAATGACAGTCTAAAAAATAATAATTTATCACAAGCAGTTTTCTGTGCATTGGCAGTTGGCACTATCTCAATATAATATAACGATAAATATATACATTTCCAGCAACACTGAAATCCAATATTCAATTTTATCTCTTTAAACCTAGTTGAGACATTATCGGCAACATCTCATATCTCTAGAGATGTTTCACGATTAAAATTTTACGTGTCTTTCTCATCGTTCCATTTCTTCCAAGACTGTACAGCGACACGACGCATGGGAGTGTGGGGAGTGAAGTGACCAGCGATAAAAACCCCATTAAAAATGGTTCGGACTAGGTTCAAGTGGAAGTGTATCTTCTTTTCATCCATAATCCTTTTTAACGTGTTCACAAAATCGTTACCGATAAACACGCAACTATACTCCCTAACAAAGACAGAAACAAGTTTTAAACATTCAGAAACTCCCATTGTGATTGAACCTATAGAAGGGTTCGCCGTAACGGATAGTGAAACATCAGCTGAAAACAAAAATGTGACTTTTGTGGAAGTGCCAGTGAACGCAACTCGTGACTTAATGTTCAGACAAAATATTAGACCCGGTCAAAGAGTACAGAGTTATGCATTGGAAATAACAGTGAATGGGGATTCATTCGATGGGCGTGCTGTTCTTCAAATTATGTTAACCACGGAGACGAGGGAAGAAGCAATAGTCCTACACATTGATGGCCTAGATATCAGATCAGTGAAAGCAGGAGTGTTTTCAGCTGCAAACGCCGTTGATGCTGACTTTGATATTGATGATCAGGAACTGCAAATTACTCCGGCGACCCCACCGGCTTCATCATATTTTGTCGTTATAGAGTATACCGGACAACTAGCCATGGGTGGACTTGGGCTCCACTTGGGAAGATTCAATCAAGAGTAATAACTATTATATTTATTTAATTTTGGGCCCTATTTTTAATCGTCTGATAACTTTATTAATGTGTTCGCTTCTATCAGGAATTTCGCGGTAGCCATCCGGAGCTAGATTTGTGGCCGGTTGATGGCAATAGGCTCTAATTTTAACGTACTTAAACATAACTGACAAAATGTGGGTGTACAGAGAGCAGAGCATGGAAACAAAATATTTATAACAAGTAATATTAGTGTCCCAATTTGGCGCAACTGAGCGCATTTGACTGTCACCAGTTCGGGTTGGTAGATGTCTACGAATTTTTGGTGCTAGGAAATGCCGGTTTCCTCACGATGTTTTCCTTCACCGTTTTGAGAGCAGTGGTGATGAAATAATGTACACAAAGTAAAGCGCCTGTCAGGGTTCGAACCTACAACCTACACTCGTACGTCGCGGCCGTTACCACTGGGCCACCACTGCTCTAGACGTCTCAATTGTTGTAAACTATTTTTTTGTAATGAAGGAAAAGCAAAACACCATCTTTTACCGATTATTCCTTTATAAAAGACGAGAGTGGAACCAGTTCTACGTCACTTATTTACAATGATGTCAAATTAATAAGAAATTCCAATAAAAATAACTGGGATCATCATACAAAAATTTTCAATACATTTAGTTTCCAAGATCGCAATTTAATTTCATTCACATTTTATTAAACTGTTTCGTTTCAATATTATTTCTGATAACGCTGTTGCAATTCTCGAAAAAGGAATCTTAGAATTTAGCCATTTACTCTTTTGTTATTAGTATTTCGACTTTTACGACAGAATAGATACGAATTGTAATCGATATTAAAAAATTGCTCGTGTTTTTTCATACAATCCTACATAATAATGGCATTTTAATAAACTTTAGCGTTTGAACAACTGATCACTAATGATTTTGAAGGATATTGCTAATCCATTGCTGTGTTTGAAAAATTTGTCTGCTTAGCAACGTAAATAACGCAATGATTGTCACATCGTCTTGATCAGTAGAAAATTATGGAGGCAAACCTTTTCATAAAAAAATGGGTCTTTTCTTTGGTGTAAGAGGAAACTTTAAAGCCAGTTGTTGTATTTTGAACCTTATTCCGACTGAAGTCAAGTTCTAGAAACAAAATTGACCACTCGGGTTTATAATCAGTTTTTGTATTTACCTATATCTTTAAAATTGTCGAAATAAAGTTTGAAATTCAATAATAGTTTGAAGGTTTAAACCGGGGTTCCAAAGATAAATGTTGTTTTGTTATTAATAAGGCGGTAAAAGTATTGAGGTTGAGGTTACAAGAGAACTTTTTACATAAACATATAATTCAATCAGGCTTTTTTTTTTTTTTAGCACATATCTGGCCATGAATCTGCATCCGACGTACGCAAGACGCGTCTTCCCGTGTATGGACGAGCCTACCGAATCGTCGATAGTGAGCTTCACTTTTAACAACCTGGATTACACACATTTAGTGGCGAATTCTCAGCTAGAGGAGAACAGCTTGTAAGTACTGCCTACTTATATAATGTGTTACTTCACCATGAACCTTGTCATAAGAGGTTTGAGATTTCTTATTGATTTTAACCGACTTCAAAAAGGAGGAGGTTCTCAATTCGTGTTTTTTTTTGTTTTTTTGTTACGCAATTACTCCGCCAATTATGAATTGATTTTGATGATTCTCTTTTGTTTGGTAAGTCATACTTCACTTTTATGAACTTAGCTTCATAAGCATTCGTAAGCATTATTGTTCAATATCTTTACTTTATTTCTTAATAATTTTGTATTTCACTTATTCTGGAAGGATACAGAGTTTGTAAATTTTTTTTCATTTAAAAGAGTGTCCGTGGATTTTCTTGCCCGTTCCTGTCCATAGGTACCCACTACGCTTTGGAATGGGCAACTAGCTTCATATTTTCTGACTGACTGACTCCCTGACAGCAAAAATGTCTGAAAATGGTTTAATTGAAATAAATGCTGAGTTTCAGTTTGAATTTTTTATTTTTATTAATTTGAATATTTTTTAACACTTGATATCTGTGTGCACAAATAAACGGATTTCATTTCTACCTTTTTTTTTTGTTGTTCCAGAACCCAATTCCGCTCATTGATTGGGCCGTCACATCTTTGGGGAATGATAGCTCACAACTTTGTCAATATTAACATACCAATTACAAACGTTTTATTATACGGAAGAGCAGGTATTTCCAATCAGGATGCTATAGCTTCACTAGCTATTAACTCATTCTACACAAACTTGAATGAATGGACTGACAAGCAATACACAGAAATCGTTCTACATCAAGATGGTAGAATGAATATTGTGGCGCTTCCAGACGTGTCAACAGATTGGCACGCTCTGTCAACAGTTGGCATTTGGTGAGTCTTTGCAGTTTTACATCTATGTATATCTATATCTATCTATACATACTTCTAAACTACGCAACGGATTTTGATGCCGTTTTCACAATCATTTAGAGAATTTATTCCGGAAGTTTTCTGTGTATAATAAATTAGTATTAAACTTACATATTAAAATAAATAAACCTCAAACTTTTGTAAAGTCGTATAAACTGTGCCAAGCAGAATGGATTTTGATGCAGCTTTCACTATAATTTAGAGAATTTATACCGGACACAAGCGTGGTTTACCATTCGAAACTCATGCCTCTTACCTTTATTAAAATACTAGCGTCAGTCGGCGACTTACGTATAACTATGGATGTTCTCAGGGAGCCCTACGTGTTCATGGAAACGATCAGCTCTGTGAAGCAGAGGAGTATAGCGCTACCGAAGATAGCTGAAGCAATGGCCAAGCAATGGTTTGGATTCGTGATCTTCCCGGAGAACTGGCGGTACGAATGGGTCGTATCAGGCCTTGCGTCGTATGCAGGCTGGGAAATGCTGAGAATGGTAGGTTTTTAAAATATCTATATCAATAAACGTTGCATAATAAGCATGAGGTCCTGGGTTCGAATCCTGGGAAGTTCTATCTGGAATTTCTCAATAGCAGCCCGGAGTTTCGATTTGTGCCCGGATAATGGCAATAGGCTCGCCCCTATTACATGGGACTTAACCATAACTGGCGTACTTAACCATTAATGTGGATATACTACAGGTACAGCTCAGCCAAACCATTGAGGGAAACAAGGCGTGATGTTATGTTATGTCATAAACGACAATAAAAACTTACTTACCAGCAGAGCACGTGCTTGGACTAAGCATTATTTCTGTCACTGTCGTACAGCTGACAAAAAACCAATATAGTGACGGGAACATATCTAAGGCATTGTAATTAATTAACGTTATTAATCTCTACCTAAGTTTAGTAGCACTTTGGTTGATACTGATAACTGTATGACTTCACAATGTGGCAAGCTTTGCTTTAAACCATTGTCGATACGTGTGCAAAAAAAAACAAAATCAAAAACAATTGCATAGTAACAAAAAACTCATTTCTACTCGTGAGAGTTGTAACTTCTAATAGAGAGATCATCGAGATCGATTACAATACAATAGACGTAGATATAATTTAGTAACCTATTCCGCATAACTATTCCTAAAGAGTCATACAAAACCCTGAAAGAAATCGACACGTGTTTCACCTCTCAACGAGGCATCTTCAGGATGACGGTTGACTTGTCACAAACCTAAACACGACGTGTTGTTGCCACGCCGATCAGCGGACGCAGAGTTAGCCTCACCTCCCGAAAACCTCACTTATATAGAGATCGATTGTTTTGCAAATGAAAATCTAAAGATTTGGTCTCTTAGAAAATTTGGATGACTTATATACCGAAGGTTCCAGCAAATTAATGAAGAAGATTTTTTAAATAATTTGTTATTCTTTCTTTCAGTTTCAAGGTGACGGTATGGGAACAGACGTCACAATGCTCGATGTCAATACCTTATTTGTGACCGAAGTGATACAAGAGAGCTTACTCCGCGATTCCTACCTATCTTCAGGAGTACTAGAGCCAGATGATGATCTGTTTGATGAAGATGCAATTAGAGACCATATCGGTGTGAATGGAATTCTGAAGTATAAGGCTCCAGCGTTAATGAGGATGATGAGGATTGTGCTTGGTGATGCAGATACTGACTACATTCAGTTGGCAGGCAGTGCACTTGCGAATAGAGAGTAAGTGTTAAAATAAGTAATACACATACTTGCGTTTTAAATCGAAGTTTAGCATTATAAAATTTGTTGAGTTATGGATTGTCAAATATCATTTCCTTTTTTTAATTGAAAGAAATCGCTAAAAGCGATAAAGTTTAACAATTTTAAACTAGAGTTACAGCATTAGACAGCATAAAAACAAAAGAGTAACATTCAAAATATATAAAGTTTTACTTTTGCAACATCTTTTATCTAGATATATTATTTCAACAAATATTTATTTAACACCAAATCAAGACGAATTCCTACGCATATTATTATCATTTGCCATCTGTCAACTGATAATGGATTCTGAGTGTCAGATTCATCTTATCGTTATCATACTCTTATTGATCATCGAAAATGGATATATGTTCAATATGTTTGAGAAAACTAAAATATTGTGTTATTACATAAAATCAAAATTAAAAGTCATTTATTCAAACTAGCATAGCATAGTCAAAATATCATACGATAGTCCCCCACAACGCCCACCCTTCACCACTGTCTAGTGCTTTCGCTGGGAACAACAAGTGGCGCAAAAAACTCCGCAGCAGCACAACGGTCTGTTCAGTTAGAAAAAAAAAAAGATTGTATACAATAGTATGCAAAATTATTTACATAACGGAACACAAAACATACATTAAATTATTAGCCATATGTCAGCTAGCACACGCCAATATACCATCCTAAAACATCGATAACTATACTCAACCAAAAATTAAAACTAAATGTAAACAGAACTTAATATCTAGATAAAAGCATAAGGGGCGTGCTTACATATAGCCTAGCACCATCGAAGTAAAATAAATAAACAGTTAATTACTAATATCAATAACATAATCTTTTAAAACGTATAGAATTGGCAGAAGTTGTGCTGTGTAACATAGCCTATTGTCCGGACTAACTGGACTCAAAATGAAATGAAATGAAATTGATTATTCTGAAAATAGGATATCGGAATCAATTTTACACGTCATATTAAAAAAAATTAGATGTAGGCTAGATGAGGTCGGCGTTTCCTATCTGACTACTCCGAGAAGAAAGGGCGAAACAAACTCAGAGGTCGCAGTTTCTTTTAAAGTGCAGACATAATCTTGGTCAGTATGAGGACTATGTAGATTAGTGTCTGAAATGATGTTTTGAGGACAGAACAACACAGATTTTAGTGGACCTGTCCAGTCAGTGCAAGCATTTGTCAGAAATCGTGGAGCTCGACTCAGAACTTAAGGAGGTTAGTGACTCAACGAATAATACCAAAAAAGGACATTTGAGAAGGCCGCATAAATTCTCAGATTGTCAGACCATGATTAACAATAACTGAGAAATAAATAAAAGCAAAGAAAAAAGACAAAAATGATCCACATATTTCTCACTTCACAATAATTAAAATAATATATTACTTTACAAAGTAATCATGCCATTTTGTTGTAATATTCAACAATGTCAATGTGTTTAAAAAACTGATAACGCAATGTCAGACCGCTAGTGAGAAAATTCTAATGAAAAAAGCAGGGTCCCGGTCGATCGGTAAAGTAACCAGCATATAGCAGTTCACTGCTGATCACAGGCTTCGCCAATTACACATCATTTATCTTGATTCTCGGCTTCTCTTATCTAGCTCCTTCCAGCGAATCTGAGACGTCCACCTTTCCTCCTAGCTTACAGGCCTCTTACCTTACGCTTGCCGATTCGTTCGGGTTGTCAAGCTTTACCCAACCAATGTTATAAATCCTATCTTCTTTCCCAGAGCATTAAGTTCGGTGAACTCGTTGCTCTTCATAGATGCTGTGAACAGCAATTGGTTTGGATCAAACAATAACGGTATGGTTGGCGACTTCGACGAGTATTTGGATCCGTGGATTAAAAACAATGGTTACCCACTGATAAGAGTTACACGTGTACGAGGCTCTGGAGTGTTGCTTACTCAGGTAAATAAATTGGTATATTTAGCTCAGGTAACAAAATTTTGCAGTCACGCTCGCAAATACTAGTAAGATCAGAACCCTAATTGCGTAATACGCGATCAATCATAATCTGAATCGTTTTGAAACAGATTGCTAATCCATTGCTCCATAAGTTCTAAAAAAAATCTGTTCAAATGAATGTTGTTGAACTGTCAAAATGAAACAGATTAGTCTTTACGAAAATGTGTTATGCAATTAGATAGCAGCTTGACCACCGTACAAACGGAAAAACTAAAGACTATTATTATACAGATTGTATAAATATTTCTATGGCGCAATGTCAAAAATTAAGAAAAGAAATGTCACTTCGTCTTCGTGGTATAGGCAGAAATAGCGCTCATGCTCGAGTGCAGACATGCAGATTAAAATTCCTTTAGCATAATGCAGTGATTAAGACTAAATTGATCAATATTTATTATACAGTATGTTAACTAACTAAAAAAAAAAAACCATTAAAAAAATATTACCATTTTTTTTTTTTTTTTTCGTTTTTTTTTTCATCTATACACGCTATACTATTGCGGGTGAACAGGAACGCCTTTTGTTAATTAAGAAACTCTATGTTTATAAGCCTAGCAAACACAATAAAATAAATAATATTTTTCCTGTATATTTTGTAGGAGCGTTTTGGTTTCTCCAATAAGCCATTCATCCCGACCCGAGTGCCAATTACTTACACCACCAGCATAGAACAAAACTTTGATATAGAAAAAATATATCCAGTCGATATGTTCGACCAATCTCAAAACTTGGTCTTCGCTCTCGGTGACGAAGACTGGGTTCTCTTCAATATCCAGGGTCAAGGTAAGCTTCAAAATTCAATATTTGACATAACTAGGGCAGTATTTTTTGGTACGGCTACATTGTCGCGATATCGCGAACTACACTTCGCCCGCTCGCTGTTATATATATACTGAGACCTCGAGCAGTGTGCGAGAGAGAGCGCGCGAATTGGAGTTCGCGTTATCACGATAATGTAGCTGTAGCATTACTGTTAAAGCCGTTATTGTTCAGTTGAGAAAATGGAATGGTGCTATTCGTTCAGTCCACCTTTGTTTATTTGTACAAGTAATAATGACTCAAATTATCCTGGCTTCATCTCATTGTCGCACTGGAACACTGCTGGTCCTATCACTTTTCAATACCGGGACGTATATAACGCCCCTGGTTTTTTTTAAATGATTTTATGTTAAAGTGTCTTAAACATATTGACTTCAAGAAAATAGAAGTACTATTACAGTTCATTAGAATGTAAACCATAACAAAATGACAAACAAAAAATAATAATTTATCATGCATTGTCACGAGAATCAAACACGGTATGCCAAATTCCAGCCCGATAGCTTCAGTGGAAGTGGGTGAAATATTGATTGCAATATTCCAGAACATATATACAAGTGAAGTTACATAAAAGCTTTTAATTAAAAACAAGTTAACTATGTCAAGAACTCGTTCCAAAGAAAGTAAAATTTTCTGTTTTGAAAATATGCAATTATTGACGGTGATTTCACAGTTATTTTACTTCTGATTTTGCATCGCTGCCAAAATCATAGTCATCTTTGTTTTCATTAACATAAGGTTGCTGTTGGGTTGCTGCTGTCAGAGGTGAAATAACCGTGGAAGTACTGTAGTGATGACTGTTTCTCTTTCCTGTAATCAGGATACTATCGCGTGACCTACGAGCCTGACCTTTGGGAACTAATCATTGAAGCTCTTGAAGAACCAGAGACGAGGGAACAAATCCATCCACTCAATCGTGCTACTGTAAGTAATGAAAACATAACTTCTTCTCTGAATTTCTAGTAACATTCTTTGAAAAATATGTAAGTAATCCTTAGTGCAGTTATTTTTATTTTAATCTATTTTAGGCAAGCATTTTTGCTTTCGTTTATAAACACAAAATATTTATTTATTTATTTAAACTTTTCGCACTCAAAAAAGGTACTCTCAAATAATGCCTTAGGCATTCTCTACCAGTCAACCAAGGATGGTGAAGAGATTAGATGGCAGGTGCTCTGTTTGAGAGGAACAAAGAGAAAAAATAATTATTAAAAATATATCACAATGCATTATAAATAAAATAGGTACAACAGTACATAAATAGGTTATAAACTTATAATACATATTATACATACATATTATTATTTACTATAATAGATACATATACCTATTATATATATACATAATATACGAAATCAAGGGAGAGAGGTGTTGAGATGACTATTTATACTAAACTTTTTAATTATGCCAATACTTAAGTACATATTAATACTTTGTTCTTATTATTAATCACTATTTGTCCACAGCTAATAGACGATGCTCTTAACCTGGCTAGGGCAGGAAGATTAGACTACGATATCGCATTCAGATTGGTTTTAACCATGGAACATGAAACCGAATACGCGCCATGGAAAGCCTTTGTAAGAAATATGAACTTCTTGAGGAAACGCTTGGTAGCCTATGTTGATGACGACGAAGATTTAGATCCAGACATTTATTTGGTAAGTGAGTAGGATAATTATTATTCTTGACGGAATATTCAAAGTTTTACGGTGATTATAATGTTGAGGAGACGACAAAAGGTTTAATTTTAAAATAATAACTAAGGCCCATCATCCACAATAAAAATTAATATACCTAGCCTTTTTCCGACTATGTTGGGGTCGGCTTCCAGTCTAACCGGATGCTGCTGCAATGCTACTCTAAAGCAACGTGTTACAAATTCACTCAATAAATTACCACCATTGAAATACTAGTGCAGTGATATTTTGGCTATTAGTAGCCAAAATATCACTCAAACTCAAATCATCGACTAATCGATTTGAAGTTTGCAAAACTTGACTTTTGTGTAGCGTCCTGGAGATGTGTGCCTAAGTATTATTATTTCTTCTTTAGAGAATGGTCCGAAGAACAATACATGCTTTTGAAGATCAAATAGGATTCTATCCTGATGTGGCAACAACTGAGCCAACGATGCAAACGTTGACCCGAGGCCTCGTGATGGACCACGCTTGCAGAGCCAACTACCAGCCTTGCATAGCTGCTGCCGTGGACTGGTTCTACGATCCTAATAACAATGAAGTCGTGTGAGTATTTGAAGCATTTGTTTGTTGTAATTAAATAAGTTTCACATGAAAGAAAATCCTGACTTACTAATATAAAATAATTAATCGTTGCTTATAAGTAGTTTTTGCCTGAAGCACCAAGTTTTTCTTGGCAATAAAAGTGCCTGTAAAGGTGAGTATACACTTGAGCATTTCCATCGAATGTAACGTTCTTACGAATGGTACAAAACAAGCAAAAGCTCAATTTCAAAAAAGTATTTTCATGTAATGTAACCTTCTTGCGAATACTCGACGCTGCGTTCGATGTAATGCTCAGCGCGAGTGAGCATTTACCTGTAACGTTGCTTTGTAACATCCCCGAGTGACCGACCTGCCCTCGGCCCGCGCACCTCACTCGCCGCCACCCGAGCTCGTGCCTTTGCTCGATAAAAAATTTTACACCAATACGCTCGTTGGTTTTTAAAATCAGGTTGTAACAAACCATCAAGCGTCGTGTTCGAAGTGCGGTTCGATAAAATTAAAAAACGGCGAATGAACGAGCATTCGCCGTTTTTTAATTTTATCGAACCTTCTGTTGAACGTTCTGTTACAAGTAAATGCTCAAATGTATACTCTCGTTAAATGGATTAATAAAATAAAAAATTAAAAGTAAGAATCTATAAAACCACTTTAAAGACACAACATAAACAAGCCTTTAAGAATCTAAATGAAATTCATTAAAAAATTACTTAGTAATACGTACCTACATAATGTACCTACATAATGTACGGAGTCAAACGATAGCTACAAATCGCTCCTTTTGGTTCCAGTAATCCCAACATCCCCCATGAGATCAGACCAGCGGTATACTGTACGATGGTGAGGGAAGGAGACGAAGAAGTCATAGAAGCATTGAATGCAAGACTGGAGATCGAACCGACCCACTACGAGAGAATCGTCATTTTAGAGTCCTTAGCTTGTTCGCAAGACGAAGCCTTTATAAATGGGTGAGTATTTATTTATTTACTAAGGCACTAAGTCCCAATGTACACATCAAAAATCATACAATTCCTAATAATTAATAATAATAAAAAAACTTTTTTTTTAATATATTTTTTTATTAACTTTTCATATTTTTTCATTTATTTATATATTTATCAGAATACCAGAGCTGCGGTATTTTTCCTAAAAATCACAGCATTATGCTGAAATAGGAGTCTTTTGACCTCGCACAGGACGTAACGTTTTTATTTTTGATAATTTTTTATTTTAGTTAATTTTAAATGGTCCTTTATTTTTTTTTACTGTTTGTATTTCCTGTGCGTGTCCTAAATAAAAAAAAAATCTTTCTTTTTTCTTTATTTACATATTGTACTACTGTAGGATTTCTTAGTCGATCCTATTTTGTTCCGTCGCTGTGATTGACCTTCAGAGACCAATGGAGTAAAGCGCTTCGAGTTAATGAGATTGGAATGCCGCTAGGAACGATCTTAGGCACAACCATTTAGTTGGTTTAGTTGAACATCCTTAATTTCACTATTTTCAAGACTCTCTGTCCGTACCATATTTAATACAAACATTTTCTTTTTGTGATTTCTTACAGGTTACTCGATCAAACTATATTACCAGATAGCCCTTACCTTGTGGAGGAACGAGTGAAGATCTTCGCTGCAGTAGCAGAAAGCAGTTACGCTAATGCACACTTAGCTCGCGCCTTCTTGAGAATGAGAACAGCAGAAGTCAGGAACATGTACGTGTTTCTTCATCTCCTAGGGTGTTTCGGATGCCCAGTGTTTATTTAGAGGTTGATATATGTAGTATTATAGCTTTTCCAATATACTTACTATAAAACATATTTTTTCAGGTACGGTGGTCCTGAGAAACTTGAAGAGGTATTTTTCATTCTTGCTGATAATATGGCTGACGCAGACCTCAGTGAACAAGTGAGTATCGAGATTAAAATAAAATACAATATTAACGATGATAGAAAATAAGCGATTCTATTACTAGCTTAAATGTCAAAAGGTGAAACGTTAAAATAAATTCACTGAGACATTCTCAGCATTCCTATTCGACAATCAATGATTTCTTCGTGGAAATAGAATTGAATATTATTCGTTTAGAACGTAACTTAGCTTAAATTAGTCTGGCAGAAATAGTTTTACGTCAATATCGCAACACTAGACAGAGACTTCTACTGCCTGTGCCTGTTGAGCCTGTTGTGTGTTGTTGAGCTATAGCTTCTAAACGTAAATATGTATATCTTTCCACAGTTCCAAATCTGGGCAGAGGGTCAGAACAACAATTTAGATGACTCCCAAATGGCTGCAACCAGAGCTGTTGAACAAATTTTTGAGAATCTAGTCTGGGATACGAGAGACAGGGATTATGTATATGAATGGATAGACGAGAACCATGCACCAACCTTGGTGCTGTCAGTTATGGCATTCTGTGTGTCCATAATGGTCGCGGTTTTAAATAATTAAATGTAAAGGATGTTGAAGATCAAGGATCTGTTTTTGAAAATATGGTTGGTTTTGATTCTGATAAAGATGGAAAACTCTATTAAAATAATTGACTTTGTTTAACATCAAAACGCAGGAGTGGATTGTCTGTCACCAAGAGATACAAATATGCTAATTTTTTTTTAAGAAAGTTCATTTGGAGATCAGTGTGGCAAGCGTCAAAATGAAGTCCAGAAACAGATTGTTGATCTTCAAAAAACAATGTAAGATAGTTATTATTGTTATTAATACGTCAATTCATATTCGAAGGTATGCCTCTATGTTATTAAATTTTAAGTGTAGTTTATAGATATTATTAAGTAATCAAATTTATTAAAATTATAAATTATATGATTAATATGTAGGTGTTAAAAGTATAATTAAATAAGAAAACTCTACAATACCAGCTATAATAAGTTAAAAAGATAATTTATCAGAAATAAGTTACGAAATATTTTAATGTTATATCATGTTTGTAAAAATATTAAATTTTATTATAATAATTAAATTATAAGGTGATCTAGAAAGGAACTCAATACTATCATAACTGATATTATTCGCAGTTTCTAAGGGCAAATTTCACCAATGAAACGGAACGCGATCAGCACATCTAAACCGCGTTCAAGAGCTGTCAGTGTGTGTTGTTTTGGAATGATGACACTGACAGTTCTTGAACCCAGTTTAATAATGTGCTAATCGCGAACACTTTTATTTAGTGAAATTCAACCTGCTTACAGAATATAACTGCTTTAATGATAAAAAAAATACATCTTATTATTATTAAATACGATTGTATTATGATATTATTAAAGTTTATATTCGAAAAGGCCTTAATGAAAGATTACATCTTGCTACATGTTTTGTAATAAGAATGTATAACCAATGTTAGTGTATTAGTAATTTAATTTAAGTTTAGTTATACCAGAATTGCACAAAGTGACTTAGTTTAAACAAAATGTTATCGTTTATATTAGATTTTATAATACCTAATTATATTAAATTCTGTAATCAGAATGACATAATAATATCCCAAATTATTTTAACGTTAGACAAAAGTGGCCCGCCGTAGAGTTTCAGCTCATTTTGTTTGTCATCTTGGTTCATAAAAGTATGTACTGTGTTAATTCCCTGCTGGAGGCAAACACTTTATTATATTTCTATGCATTCCCTTCGTAAATTGGGTTTTGTTTGTCTAATTTTATAATAAATAGTTTTATTTCGTTTCTTTTTAGTAGGTAGTATATATTTTAATTGATAAGGGTTAGAGTAGTAATATTTTTTTACTGCATTTTCACTCATATTTTTATCGCATAGTTTGTAAGATAATATTTAGGAAAAAAATCTAAATCTGGGGCAAACGCGTCCTCTTGCCTCAAATTTAGAGTTAAGTTTAAAAAAATAAATTAATAAAATTAAGATGAATTTAAATTATTAAAATATTCATATTAGCACTATAGTTAAGGCATATAAACATTAGTTTTTATTTTTAGACCATACACTGTTATTGTTTGTAATATGTACATATTGCAAAAAATATAATATTAAAACTTAAAAAAATATAATATTAAAACTTAAATAAATTGGTTAAGAACGAAACAGTTATTTATTTCTCGTCTTTCAAAAGTCTTTATTATGACTAAAGCTACTTTTATATTATTATTATTAGAAATTAATCGTACCCAAGTTATTATTTCCATCGTCTATCTGTATGTTCCAGCTAATCTCCGAAAAGACTGGACCGATTTTGACGAGACTTTTCGAGAGTAACTTAGGTTACTTTTATTTTAGAAAAATAATTAGAGTCCACGCGGATGAAGCCGCGGTCAGCAGCTAGTATATTATAAAAGCTTTGGGAATAAAGTACAGCTGAAACCGATACCGGATACCCGACAGGTATGATCCGGTATTTGTTTGTTTTGTTCCTCAGTGGTTGTCCTGTTAAAGCTGCTGATAAAGATTAAAAACCAAATAATTAGCAAACTCAAACTCAATAATTAGCCACAATCAACAGGAAAAAACAATCAAAATCACACAATCATAAGATTAAACTTTAATGTTTTTTATCTGTTTGTGTCACGCCTAAAGATAGACGTCCGTCAAAGATAAAAGAAACAAACAAAAAAAATATCGAAAAGTCGCTTGCTGCATATTGTATCGTAACTCTAATATTTACCTATATTAGGGCTATGATACAATAGCCTTCTCGCTTAATCGCTTCTATGAAGATATATAAATTCTCCGGCCCATAAACTATATCTAATTTAAAATCACGTCAATATTCGTTGTATCGTTGCGGCTTGAAAGAATGACAAACGAACAAACACACTTTCGCATTTATATTAATAAGTTAGATTATATAAGTACCTATTATGATGAGAAAACAACTTTATCACATGTATCGCATATTGATAGCTGCATCATTAGATAATTATCATCGATATGAAATCACTAAAATGCATATAAGTTATATCTACCGTGACGGTTCCTCATTGGTTCTATTCTAAGACCATACAGTGAAACGACGCATGGTAGTTCGGGTGTGAAGTAATACACCATTAAAATTCAATAAAAATGGTTCAAACTGTGTTCAAGTGGAAGTGTATCTTCTTTTCATTGATAATCCTATGTAACGTGTTTGTAAAATCTATATATATCGATACTAAAAACTCGGAAACCCCCGTTGTGAACAAACTTAGAGAAGAAGATAAACTGACTGCTGGAGAAGAAGCAGTGAATGCAACTCATGATGCTTTCTTCAACCGAACTATCAGACCTGGCCAAACAATACAGAGTTATGCATTGGACATAACAGTCAACGGGGATTCATTTGATGGGCGGGCTGTTCTTGCTGTTCAGTTAAGCCTGGCGACGCGGGAAGACGATATAGTCCTACAAATTGATGGCCTAGATATCAAATCTGTGAAAACAGGTGTTTTTTCAGCTGCCAATGTCTTTGACGCTGACTTCAATGTTCACGATCAAGAACTTCATATCTCTCCAGCGATACCGGCTTCATTATTTATAGTAATTATAGAGTATAGTGGTCAACTATCGAACGGTGGACTTGGGCTCCATTTGGGACGATACAATGGAAAGTAATATATTTTTTTAACTAATAATTTGGGCTGACTTTTTAATATGAAAGTCGTTTCTTTCATCTGCGTATTAAATATGATAGTTGGACATTTTTTTATAGAAAATATGTCAAACCGCCGTATTTATACAGACATAAGTTATCGATTGAAAAATTGGCTACAATAGCCGCTTTTGTAAGTTTAAAATATTAATAATCACGTTACCTACATTCGTAGCACCTACGTGGCCATGAATCTTCATCCGACGTACGCAAGACGAGTGTTCCCCTGTATGGACGAGCCTACAGAGATATCGGCAATGAGTTTCAAGTTCAACAACCTGGATTACACACATTTAGTGGCGAATTCTCAGCTAGAGGAGAACAGCGCGTAAGTATCCCCTCGTCTGTGAGTTACTTCATCATGAACCTTGTTACAAGAGGTTTTAAGTTTCTTATTGTTTTATCATTTAGAATTCGACATTATATATGACTGTATCATATAGTGTCAATTTTTTTGCTGGAGAACGAGAGCGAGTAAATACTTCAAAACAATCAGTATAAATTGAGGATAACATAGCAAAATCATCCTATAACATTCCCACCGCTGGGATACAGGCCTCCTCACACACAGGTAATCAACCAGGCGGGCCCAATACGGGTTGGTAGATTTCACATGACTTCGAACTTTTGTTTCTAGGACATTGCGATTTCCTCACGATGTTTTCCTTCACCGTTTTGATAGCAGTGGTGATGAAATAAATTACACAAAGTAAAGAGCCTGTCAGGGTTCGAACCTACGACTCGGAAGTTGCGGCCGCTACCACTGGGCCACCACTGGTTCTAGAAAGTAGAGAAAAGAGATATTTCGTAAAAGAAATGGGGATAATTTGTACACATTCGTATAAAAAACCCTTCTCGTATTTATTCAGAATCGCAAAAAAAATGGTTTACTGTACAACTTTCTGACTTATTTCAAAATTGGAGTAAACGTTATTTTATTCTCGATTGTCATTAAAGTTTATTTAAGCTATGGTGGTAATAAACCTAATATTTCAATAATTATCATCTTTCATCCATCGATCTTCTAAAATTTCTATAGACATTGTCTTTTTTTTAATTTTGCGTACTACTTGACTCTGTTTGTACCGCATCACATATCATTGACCATATTATATGAATCTGGTTTCAACTATATTATTTTATTGACTTATTATTTCAGGAATCAATTCCGTCCTTTGATGGGACCGCCACATCTTTGGGGAATGATAGCTCACAGCTTTGTCAATATCAACATACCAATTGCAAACGTTTTACTATACGGAAGAGAAGATATTTCCAATCAGGATGCTATAGCTTCACTAGCTATTAACTCGTTCTATACCAATTTGAATGAATGGACTAACAAGCAATACACAGAAATCGTTCTGAATCAAGATGGTAGAATGAATATTGTGGCGCTTCCAGACGTGTCAACAGATTGGAATGCTCTTTCCACAGTTGCCATTTGGTAAGTCTTAGCAATAAGTATACAATGACTATGAATGATGTGGTAGGCATTAATAGCATTGCCAATATTGTCAAAGTTTATTTTCCTCTTTTTATTGTCTAATGTGCCTGCTCTTGACTTCATTATCAATATATCAATAATTATTACAAAATTATAATTTTGACTGAGACTAGCTAACACCCCTTTTAACACGTTCAATGCGGCTCCTAATATACCGAGCTCTCCATCTTAAGATCTCCATGTTTCTCATGCGCAACTTTATCAAGGTGTGTCATAAGCATTAAGTACTTTGTAACAATACAATTTCAACGAAATTTTATATTTTTGTGCATGCCACACAAACATTCAGCACGTTAACATACACATTCAGCTCTGTTCAATATTTTTATAAATAAATGGACAAACATGACGTCCTAATTTCATGAGCAATATTTTACAAAATTGGTCACAATATGTAATCAGGGAACCCTACGTGTTTATGGAACCACGCCACGCAGTGAAGCAGAGGAGTACAGCGCTACCGAAACTCGCAGAAGCAATGGCCAAGCAATGGTTTGGTTATGTGATCTACCCACAAAACTGGCGGTACGAATGGATCGTGTCGGGCCTTGCTTCGTATGCAGGCTGGGAAACGATGAGAAAGGTAGGTTCTCGAAATCACCTAAGCCTAAGTTCAACAACATTTAAATCAACTGTTTAGATATTTAATCAGTTCTATATTTAAAATTTCCTTAGGAAATTTGACACAAACCAACTCTTTAATACCTAACCGGTGGTTTAAATGTTGGTGAACACAGGCCTTATTGGCTTATAAGATAATTTATTATTTCTTTGGTTGAAACAGGTTACACGTATTACTTTTTTTCAGTTCCAAGGCGTCGGCTTTCTCAGAAGTCAGCTAGATATCAATACCTTATTCGTCACTGAAGTGATACAAGAGAGCTTACTCCGTGATTCGTACTCGAGGTCAGGAGTACTAGAACCAGAAGAAGATCTGTTTGACGAAGATGCAATTAGAGACCATATCGGTGTGAATGGAATTCTGAAGTATAAGGCTCCAGCGTTAATGAGAATGATGAGGATTGTGCTTGGTGGTGCAGATACTGACTACATTCAGTTGGCAGCGAGGGCACTTGTGAATTCAGGGTAAGCCTTGAACGATCGAATTCATACTGTTTTTTTTTTTATTGAAAAAAGTACAAGGGATTTTGATATTAATTGGATGACGAATCACACAATATTTGAAACAAAATATGTAAAGAAGCATTAATAATAACGAGGCCAGTCCCGCTTTGCCCGACCAATTTCTTATCTTAACCATATCTTCTTTCTCAGGCTAGGATCAGTGAACTCGTTAAACTTCATAGATGCTGTTAACAGCGAATGGCTATTAAACAATAACGGAATGCTTAGTGATTTCGAACAGTTCTTGGAACCGTGGATTAAAACTAATGGATACCCTTTACTAAATGTTCTACAGATAAACAGAAATTTAGTGTTAGTTGTCCAGGTAAATTGATATCATTTTGAATAGCTGTGCCATTTGTAATTTAATTTATTAATATTATAATACAATAAAACTAAAGAACCAAAGACTCCTTGTACTCTATTTTTGCGTTAAAGCAAAGACTAGCACACCAACGTGCTCGCGTAACATGTCCCACTTCTATTTCTACTCTTCGAAGAATAGACAATATTTATTTATTTATTTAGGTTAGCCTACAATTGTTTACATAATACACTTATAACTTATTAATAGTTCGTATATATAAGGTGCTATAAAAATATCTGCCACGGCTTTAATGAGAGGTAGTATTGTGTTTAAAGATAACAATAGTGAAGAAATTTCGTACCCCGGCACAGTTAAATCAATTTGAGAAAATAAAGTAGTATAATGGCGTGTGGTTATTACCAGTAAAAGACGATAGTATAACACGAACAACAGTTTAATAATAATAGCTCACAACTCGTTAACAACCTTAGCAACACAATAATTAGGTAACTGGTAGATTTACAATTTTTGGCGGGAGCGAGCGAGAACCGCGGATGAACCGATTGCAACGTGCGCGCGTCGGAGCGGGCGTCGTACGTCTCTCGACTCGAGCGGGAGGGGCGCCGCAGGCGGCGCGCGGGCAGCGCGCATGCGCGGCGCTCGGCCGATGCCTAGTTAACCCTGCGGCAGCGCACCGTTCCACGTTTCAACCCGTAAATGCGTGTGATAGTAGTTAAATAAACATTGACTCTACTCTGCATAACGTGGTTCACAAATTACGCGCGAAGTGCACTTCGTCAATGAAAACAACTGCTATCTCTTTCCATCTGTTCTGTGAATGAAAACTGAAATCAGCTGACTAGTTCGACACTTGCAAATTTATACGTACAATTTTTTGTATGAAAAAAAATATGACACATGATCAATAATTTATCTTTACTAGTGTAATCTATAAACACAATACTATCTCCCATTGCAGCCGTGGCAGATATTTTTATAGCACCGAGCATGATGTTTTACATAATATTATTCAATATTTTTTTGGTAATTCATGTGTAACAATAATATTAACAAAAATTGCATTCTAAATAAAAAAAAAATTAAAAAAAAATAGTTAACAATCTGTGATAACAAATAAAAATAATAAAAATCTCATAATTCAATAAAAAATCATAGAATATTTAAATTACTGTAAGTAACTCAGTGGGTAAATCTTACTCGAAAATAAGTGTTAGTTTTATTTTTTATTAAGTCTTTCTAGAGAAAGACTGTGATTTGTTTTCTTAATTTTTATCATCGCACAGTAAAGATCTTTCATTCTCTTTCGTTTCTTCCGTTTCCCAGTGGTCATGCTACGCGTGCCGTTCAGACAGTCTTATGTTCAAGAGCATAAAGCATCTATTTAGCTGAAACTGATATAAATGTTCTAATAAGTTTTCCTTGTTGTACATTTATTCCCTTTTGTAGGAGCGTTTCGGCTTTTCCAATAAGCCCAACGTGTGGTATCAAGTGCCACTTACTTACACTACCAGCAGGGAGCGTAACTTTGGTGCAGAAAAAATATATCCTGAAGCGATGTTAGACGCGTCAGGTGTAAGTTTGTTGCTAATTCATCTCGATGAAAATTGGATCATTTTCAATATTCAGGGCCAAGGTAAGATAAAAAAAAATGACTCAAGAGGTAGCATTACAGCCATCATTGCTCCGTTGCGAAAAACAAAAATACTATTGTTTCGAATAAATATATTATTATATAGCTCCGTATCTTTTTCTAACACCAACAATGCTGGCTCTAATAGTGCGCTTACGCAGGCCATTTTTGGTAATTTCTATATATTATTATCTACGTATTTCCTTAAATTACCCGTGTTACTGAGACATAATTGCTTAATAAGCACGTTTACAAATAAATGCGCGCGCGCGAATAATAATAAAAGATCCTTGAATTCTCTTTTATTTATAATAATAAATAGCGTACATATTTCATGCACTTGGAACTTCAAAAAGGCTACAGAATATTTTCAAATGATGAAAAAAAAATTGATGATTGTTACCTAACTACTCTTTGCTATTAACTCTTTGCTATTATCAGGATACTATCGCGTCAACTATGGAGTCGAACTTTGGGACAGAATTATAAAAGCTCTTGAAAAACCAGATACGAGGGCGCAAATACATCCACTTAATCGTGCTACGGTAAGTAACTTTAAATTCCTTTTGTGCTGTGCCATAGGGCTTATTATGTACGAAAAATATAGGATATTTAAACGCAAGGCAGCACTTTGTACTATCATATTACACAAGCATTCTTTACTGCCGCACAAAGCTTTCTAAGATATCAAGGCGACAAAATAGGTAGTATGGAATCCTACACAGTTTGGGATGACATCTGGATCATAATATTTATTTCGTCAATTTATTTTGTATGACTTTTCTAGATTTTCGACCGTATCACTAGACTGTAAAGTACTATACAGGTAATGAGAGGGTACGACTTTAGATTACCGTCCATCGATTTAAGGGGTGAAAGTTTGGGGGGAGAGGGGTAGTAAAAGTTCCGGACCCCCCCCCCTTTTTGAGAGAGGATTTTTTTAATATTCTAACCTAACTTTCTTCGAAATCCTGAAACTCCTTCTAGGGCTGATCCAACCTGACTAGGTTCTAACCTAACCAACCCATGTCGGATCCGTCTTAGAAGGATTTTACTTTATGATAGTATAGTTAAAATAAAACAAATTAATTTTAAATAAACACTTATTTTTTTCTCGTAAACCATTTATCTCCGTATATTAAAACTTTGCGTGGAGGCTTCTAATATTAAGACCTTTTTGTAAAAAAAATATGGACTCCGAACTCGATGGATGGCAATCTAAAATTAAGCCAATGAGAGTATCTACGTAGCAAAGTAAATGTTGTTGAATGAATACAATATTATAATAATCATTTGTTGTTCACAGCTCGTAGACGATGCTCTTAACATAGCTAGAACAGGAAGGTTAGACTATGATATCGCATTCAGATTGGTTTTAACCATGGAACATGAAACCGAATACGCGCCATGGAAAGCCTTTGTAAGAAATATGGACTTCTTGAGGAAACGCTTGGAAGCCTATGTTGATGACAACGAAGATTTAGATAAAAATATTTATTTGGTGAGTAGGATTTTTTTTATAGGCACTGTGAAATTATTTTAATCCTGTCGCGAGAAATAAGGTGGGAATTTAAAATACAATAGTACCAAAAAAAATGGCATGCATTAGAAAGAAGCTTTGTTTCTGTGATAGCAATTGCATTGGTATTGCAGAAATACACGGAAGGCTGTGAAACTTACCATCATTATATAATTAGAATGAGTAAGATTTGATTTTTATATAACAATATTTCTAACTGCAGAGAATGGTTCAAAAAACAATACGAGCTTTTGAAGAAAATATAGGATTCTACCCTGGTGTGCTTACGTTTGAGTCAGCGATGCAGACCTTGACTCGTGGCTTGGTGATGGACCACGCTTGCAGAGCCAAATACCAGCCTTGCATAACCGCTGCCAAGAAGTGGTTCTACAATCCTAGCAACAATGAAGAAGTGTGAGTCTTGTATTTCAAAAAGCAGTGCTTATAAGTTTTTGCATAACGTACTAAAAAGTGCTGCAAAATTAACAGGCAATAAATTGTCTTTTTTTTCTTAAACGCATAAAATTAAACAAAACAGATTTTTTTACAAATTAAGCTGACCATACCGAATCAAACGCTTGCAAGAAAACCGTTAGACTTCCATTTTACCAGTTCCGAAACTTTAATTTAAGTAGGTACCTTTTCGTTCCAGTAATCCCAATATCCCTCATGAGATCAGACCAGCTGTGTACTGTACGATGGCAAGGGAAGGCGACGAAAATATCATAGAAGTATTGAATGCAAGACTGGAGATTGAACCGACCCTTTATGAGAGACTCGTCATTTTAGAGTCCTTGGCTTGCTCGCAAGACGAAGCCTTTATAAATGGGTAAGTAACTACCAAGTTTTATGTTTGAGTAGGATGTCTGAGTTGTTAGTTCGCTACCCAGCCTTTTATTCCCACCACTTTGGGTTATTGATCATCAGATACCAATAGCGTAAGGTGCACCCAAAAATGAGTTTGGCGTGCCGCTAGGAACGATCATAGGCATAACCATATTTATTATAATCGAAATAAATTTCATCGTTAGTTTCACTGTATTGATGGACACCTTTTAGAGTTCCCTAACGTACTTTTGAGATAGTTTTTTTTTTTTCTCAATATTCAATTTCTTACAGATTACTCCAGCAAACAATAGCAACAGATAGCCCATATAGTGTTGAGGAACGAGTGAAGATCTTCGCTGCAGTGGCAGGAAGCAGTTACGCGAATGCAAACTTAGCGTTCAACTTCATGAGAATGAGAACTTCAGAAATCAGGAAAATGTACGTCTTTTCCGTATCCATTTAAGTAAAGTAAACAGGAACAGCTTATTCTTTCACCTATAGTGCGCGCCACGACAGAAGACTTGCGGGAAATTATGGAACTACTTTTTTTAAAGCAATGTGATGCAATGACATAGACACTAGCGCCGCGTCAAAGAGACTTCAGTGGTGGCGCGGAGTCTACTACAAAATAAGACAGCTGATTGCGCTCCAGTAATACAACGGTGGCTAAAAGTAAAAAAAAAACAATCAGTAATAGCTGGCCTACCCAAGGTGAATTTAGGGGCTGATAATAACTATTTTAGCTACCACATAATAAATATGAATTTTTATTTCAGGTACGGTGGTCCTCAGAAACTTGAAGAGGTGATTTTCATTCTTGCTGATAATATGGCTGGCGAAGACGAAAGTCACCTAGTAAGTATTGGAACTAAAATAAAATCTAACACCAGAAGGCCAATTCTCTTACATACAAAATATTCACATTCAAATCTCAATCTGTCAAACTTGTCAAAAAATTTGGTAAATTCATAGTATTATCGACAGATTGCGAATGTGATGCGAATGCGAACGTTCTTAAAAAATATACGGGAATTGCTCCTCTGTAGATGTTGGATTAAAGGACTTTACTTTTAAAAGTAGATGACGAGAAGTAAAAAATAAAATTGAAAATTCACTGATTAAGATGGACATATGTGGTGTGTCGTGTAAATAAATATTTGATTTTGTTAAACCTCGTGGACTGCACATTGCTAATGATCTTGTTTACATCCAACTAGGCTTAAATGCTTTTGGAGGAAAAACGTAGACGTATTCAACTTATGTGGCGGACGGTCCGCGACCCGTCTTTGATTTTTACAGAATTAGATCCCCACGCGGATCGACCATCGCGGACATCAATGCAACGGCCCCTGTTCGCTCTTCAGCTGTTTAGATATTACCACGTCTAAACGTTTTATTTCTTTCAACAGTTCTCAATCTGGGTAGAAAGCATGAACAGCAATTTAGACGACTCTCAAATAGCGGCTGAGCGAGCTCTAGACCAAGTTTCTCAGCATTTACTCTGGGACGCGAACTTCAAGAACTATGTTTATAGATGGATAGCCGAAAATGCACTTTAGTGCTGTGAGCTATGGAAAAGTAAAAAAATAAGATCGATAATGTTTTTTTTAAATTCGTGTCATACTGAGGAATTTGTTCCTTCATCCGAAGGATTTTGTACCTATTTACAGTCTTAATTAAAGACAATAATATTGTAATCAATATTTATCTAAAGTTTTTTTATTAATATTAATAATATTATGTTCAAGTTTTAATTTTTGCTTTACTCGTGGTTTTTCCTATAGTATAAAATTATGGTAGAATTCTTCAATGATTAAGAATCATGTAAGTCTTCGTTTATAGTTAAAAACAACAAAAATAAAACAACTTACATAAAGATACAAAACATAATATAATCAGTATTATTTATACGTATTAATCAAGTTAATTAAATATTCTTATTTTATTCGAGTAATTTAGAGCTAAGGCACATTAAAATTTAATTACAATACTGTAATAATAATATTTACAAATTGCATATTAATTATATAAAAGCTTAAATAAATAATTGATTGAGACTTAAAAATGCTTTTTTCAGTTTTTAAATACATTAAGACTAGAAATTAATTACTAAACTGTTAAATTGTTATAGGTGCTTCAAAATTGATTTAATTTTACAAATTAATATATTATTTCTGCGTGTTTCATGTTTTTGCTTGTATCTATAGTATATACAAGTAAAGTGATTGCAGATCATAAAATTAAATGAAGGAATGTGACTTAAAAAAATAGACATCAACTTATTTTTTCACGTTTGGTCAAAAGCGTTATAACAAATAATAATATTTTATAAATATATTATAATATTTATTATTTTAGGTAAGCATCATTTTAAGACCAATGAAATAGTTTAATCAAAAGTTAAGTTTAAAAAATAATATTATTCTTGTCGAGATTCAAATTAATTGTTGGAGAAAGTAGTTAAAAATTATTTTGTAGAAATCATTTTGAAAGTTCAGAAAACAGAAACCAGTATTTTAAGGCGGGAACAGTCTTGGAAAATATAATTTAAAAAAGTATTTAACAATCTTAAATAATTATCCTAATAAATAAATAACGAATAAAAACTTAATTAAAGACAAATGAATCTTATTATTTTTTTACTGGTAGAACAAAGTGTTTACGTGTAATTATTTTCTTCCAATTATGATTTCAATGATTTACCTCGTGAAAATATTTATAAAAATAGCAATAATTATAATCATAATTGAATATTCTACTGAAGATGTTCCACCCGTGCGCAGCTTTTCGGTGACACCTACAGTTGTCTGTCAAAAAAAGAAACAAAATATACCTGTCACTTCACGGTCTTTGACTCGTGGCCAAAATCGGAACTAACACCGCCATCTTGTTTTTTAATAAAAAAAATTGTAATCATTTCACAAATGCGTTTCAGCAAAATTACTCCTGCATAAATCCATCAAATCATTAAATAAAAATACATAGATTATGAATAGCAGAAACTAATGTTACCTTTTCAGTAGTAGACATCACAATAGGCATTGGTCTCGGTTCTCCTACTGGGAGCTTGCCGAAAAATCTGTTTTTCGCACGTCTGGAATAGAGATATGGCAATGAATTAATATTTTAAAAAGAAGAATGTCATATTTTTTCAAGTCGATCAATTATTACCGGACTGAAATTGAACAGACTGACAGATCCACAAAATTCAAAAACATTTTCGAATCTAATAAAATGTTGACAACTTTTTAATTTTTAAAGTGACGTGGATTATAATATTTATTTTCAAATTTATTTTGTTATTGCCTCGTACTAATACTGCTATTCAGCCACATCAGGTTAGACTGGAAGCCAACCCAAACATGGTAAATGGGAAAAGGCTAGGCAGATTATGATGACGATGACAACGCCTATCTAGAGGTAGGAAAATATCCAGTCTTACATTTTCTGATCAGCGATCCACTTGTCGTCTTCCTCGATGGGGTTCAGTTTGCGCGAGTACTTGCTGCTGAACGTCTCGTTGGCCAACACGAAGAAGTACGACATGCGACAGTCAGGGAACAGGCTGGGAATGAACAAGATAATATTTCAGCAGATACAAAAAGAGATTCAATAGGAGTTATTACAAGGAGTTATACAATGCCATATGCGAACTGACGTCACACAAATCCTACATCGCGCTATTAGAGTTTACCGCGCGATTAACATTATATAAGACTATCCAACATAATCAGGCCTATCCAATATATACTACTAGTAAATTTGTAAAGACACTACATATTATTACATCTGAATACTGATGATTTATCTAAAAAAAATAAGCGTGGTTTGATAAAACGTAATGTGACTCACGTATGCAGCCCTCTCCGGTCCTGCACATACTGGCTCCTCACATGCGCGTGCGCAGGCTCGTAGTGCAGCGAGCACGCCAGCTGGATTATATTACTCCTGAACAGTCGCGTTAGATGCTGACTGTCCTTACTCTCCGTCAGCTGCGAGTAGATCGGGGATATCTTCGTGATCATATAATTCTGGAATTGTTAAAGATATTTGTTAATTCCAATATTCTCTTATTTTTTGTTTAAGAATGGGGAAATTGTCGTGAGAAAAGTTGTGAGTATGAATGTGGCTATAAGGGTAGAGGAAGACCAAAGAAACAATGGACGGACTGAATGGAAGGTGATACGGCTAAAAAAGAGTATGACTACTGAGATGACGACTAATAGAGAAGTAGAAATAGAATAGAAGAAATATATTTATTTGCAAAGAATGTAAGTATATGATGATATGGCTAGAAAGGGTCACCCCCTTTCTAGCTATATCATCTTTCACATCTACTGAGATGAGGACTAAAAGAGAAGTACCTATGGAAGGAAAAGACACGTTGCGCCGAACGCAAATAAATTGGGATAAGGGCAGGAGAATGATGATAATATAGTTCCAAAATTTCATTTTACTGAAGTTAATTATGATTGAACAAGTTAAAATTAAAAATTTAAATAACCCCCGACACAATTCCAGGTGATGCTGCAGTATCGGTTCAAGGTTACTATGTTCTTCTAATATCATTGAAGTAAAAGAATACTAAATTTCGAATCGATCAGACCTCTGGAAGATGCGCACTTCCATTCATCAACTAGAAAAGAGCTTATGATCTTCAAACGGATAAACCGATTTTCTTGAATTGTAGCTAAGAACACTCTCGATCAAGACCCCTTTCAAACAAAAAAGTTATAATCAAAATCGGTTCAGTCGTTTGGGAGCTACGAGGGAACAGACAGATACACAGATACCCCCTCTTTTTCCGTCGGGGGTTAAAAAGTATTCTAATTCCATTCAATATATTTCGGGCAACTTTATTCATTCATGCTCCTACCCTTGTTCCGATGTAGTCGTCGCCGTACGATTTTTCTTTCTTACATCTTTATCAGTCGTCATAAGTCAGTCAGTCGTTATTAGTATTCACTTCCTTTGATGATGATATGATATGATGATAATATAATGATATGATTTTATTTTCTGTAAATAGGTTTGTACCAACAATTTTACACGACAATAATATTTTAAGTACGGTACTAGATGAGGTCGGCGTTTCCTATCTGACTACTCTGAGAAGAAAGGCCGAAACAAACTCAGAGGTCACCGTTTCTTTTAAAGTTCAGACATTTTATTGGTTGGATCATATGAAGGCCATATAGATTCGTGTCTGGAATGGTCTTTTGAGGAAAGAACCACACAGATTGAGTGGACCTGTCCAGTCAGTAATCGTGCAGCTGAACTCAAAACTTAAAGAGCTCAACGATGCGACGAACAATACAAACTCACTACTTTCCTAGCCATATCATATTTAATTTAATGACTATTACACGTTCGTACAGATTTCAAATGTGTCTTACCTCCCATTCCCAATATAAATGTTTCGTCATATTACAACTAGATTCTTCAGTGATCAGCATTTCATATCCATACATGGCCGACTCCCATACTATAGGGCTGCGTTCTTTATCTAGATAATCTAGTATATCCATAGCAAGCTGAACGTCTAGGTCACCCGCCACGTACAGAGCAAATACATCGTTTACAATCTGGAATATTTCAAAGTGTATAATTAGCATTATATCAAGGTTAAAAAAGCGAATGTAGAATTTTGCAGATTCTAGATTTTGCAAAGATAATAAAAATATTTCTGTGGCTAATATTTCCTTGTTCATGCAAACTACTCTTATTATCTACCTTTTACACGCAATGTCACGCCGTGTTTCCCCGAAGGGTTAGGCAGAGCTGTACCTATATAGTTCACCCACATTTCGCCAGCTATGTTTAAGTCCCATGTAATAGGGGGCGAGCCTATTGCCATCAACCGGGCACAAATCCAGACTCCGGGCAGCTACTGAGAAATTCAAGATAGGAACCCCCAATAACACTTTGACCGATCTGGGAATCGAACCCAGGAACTCATGCTCAGCAGTAGCGCTTGCGACCACTAGACCCACTAACCCTGAAATCGCAAAAAAATATCAGCTGTTCGCATAGTTCGTCAAAATGTAGGAAACAGCTGATTTTTTTTCGCTCGATTTCAGGGTTGGTCCCATAAAGAAAGTTGTTCTTAATGATGAGTACAATGACCCCTTAAGAGATTTCGTGTATGAAAAGATACACCTTATATTTAATAGATATATCAAATACCAACTGTATTTATCAACATTATGGAATGCAATAAAGATTTGAGAATTTGAGAATTTGAGAATTTTGAGAAATTATTAAATAGTGTACGATGGGCATGTTATCGCACTGGAAAGGCGATCTCTTTCAGACGACCTCTTTGTTGTACTTCCTTTACTATAGCTATCTAAAGCATTTTCATTTGATACAAAAAGAGAAAGTTGAAAAGTTTATATTATGATCTTCTGGTACTTACTTGAGCTCTGTTTAGTTCATCTATGGCTCCCATGTTCTCCTTCAAAGTGTTTGCTATAAGTTTCCAAGTAACTGCATCGTAGTTGACTCGATAGTATCCTGTTAATTATTAATATTCCTAAATAAAGATCGGAACAATACAACTTTCTTATCAATAATTTGGTTTTTATCGTCATCATAGTCAGCACCCTAATTGCGTAATACACGATCTATCACAATCTGGATCGGTTTGAAACAGATTGCTAATCCATTGCTTCATAAGTTCGAAAAAAAAATCTGCTCAACATCATTATCAACATATTTATCGCAATGAATGTTGTTGAACTGTCAAAATGAAACAGATTAGTCGCTGATTTGAGAAAATATTTCATTTCATTTCACACCACAGAAAATAACCACAAAATCTTTTTGACATTCAATCTTCAACTTCATTAACTCCGCCAGAATACATAATTACGATATCCGGAGTAGGGAATATGCATGTCTTTTTATATTTTTTTATTCGATAGTTTACATCGACATGTTATAAATAGTAAAAACAAATTCAACGCCAAAAAACCAATTGAAAGTGCTTAAAAAAAAGAGTTAACAATAGCCAACCGACACGGGCACCTTAAACGCCCTCCATTTTGGCGCGCTAGGTGACTTCCTAGTCTATGACAACGATCACAACAAATCGCAAACACTCCTACAAAACACATTGACTTTTTTATTGTTGTCATAGACTTTTACGTCACATTCGCTCTGACAAATGGCGTCGTTTTTCAAATAATTATTTGAATTTCCCGCAGATTTTTTTGCACTTAATAAAATATTTATTACTTGCTCAAAAAGAAATTACAACCAAAAATATTGATGGGGACATAATATTCTGAAGCTATAAAGTTTATAAAAAAATATATTTGATTCTTAACCGAATCACATGCATATTCCCTATTACCAACGCCACAAAATTTATGCATTACATCGTCTACAAAATGCATTGTATTGTGAATAAATCAGCACAGTTTTACGAGCGTGGCTATGACAGAAATAGATTCATCGCTAAGCCAAGGACTTGTCAAGTTCAGCCGTTTATTATTAGTTGTAGCCACTGCGGCTCAATTAATGGTTCGCATTTAGTGGCGTTTTATGGACAGTTTTGTTTGAAGTCTGAAGAGTTAAGATATTTTATTGATTTAGGATGCCCAAAGCAATTTTCTTTACCTCGTAAACTGTGGTTTTTTAGAATTTAGTTTTTTTTTTTGTTCTCAATTATTTTATTAGTTCTTACGTTACGTTATTAAGGTCCTGACCTTTAAACAAAGAACGTAACAGCCGCACGGGTCGATCCATCAGGTTAAGCTACGCTTGCCGGGGTTGGTCCGTGGATGGGTCACCATCTTTACATATCGAGACTCATTTATTAGGCCGTTGGTCCGGGCTGTCATTCATGGATCTTTGACAGTCGGTTGTCAGAAGCCCGAAAGTCTGAGAACTAGTCTTACCAAGGAGTATTCTATTACCCAGTTACTGGGTTATGGAGGTCAGATAGGCAGTCACTCCATATAAAATACTGGTATTCAGCTGCATCCGGTTAGACTGGAAGCCGACCGCAACATATTTGGGAAAAGGCTAGGCAGATTGATTGGATGTTAATTTAATGTTTAGCTTTTCTTTGTTTTGTAATGTTAATTACTTTGCATACATATTATTGTATAGATTGGGGAGTCTGTTGCGCCACTTCTTCTTCCCAGCTAAAGCATTGGAAGTGGTGAAAGGTGGGACGACGGGGGACTGTCTTATATTGGCGTTCAAAAAGTGCAGATTCTCAGCCTAATTTGAATAAATGAGAATGGTTTTTTATTACATACATGAAGGGTTTGTCCACTTACCTGAACCCTTTCTGTTGAGAATAATCCATCCATCATTCAAGTTCTCCCCGAAGGTGTAAGTCTGTTCCCCGATGGTGAACCGCGGCTGGTAGCAGTTGTAACAGTTCTGGTTCTTCTCAACCATGTACGATATGGGGATCAGGTAGTCGGTGTCTAAGCGGTTATTTCTGGTGAAGCTGAACTGCCTCTGGAAGACATCAAGGGAATAATTGAAAAATATATTTTAACACATAACATAACATGGTTATTAGTAAAAATATTGTTCCTCTTTCTTTACGAACCTGCTTCAACTGAACAGCATTAGGCACCCGATTTCTCAACACCTGGACGTTGATCACAGGATACCCTCGCCGTCTGAACCAGGAGCCAAGGATCCTAGATGCGGTGGAACCGTTGAAGTACTGGTGGAGACAGTCGATGGTGTCTTGATCTAGTGTCGTCGTGAAATCTTGCAAGGATATGTATTTACCTCTTCTGTAATGTTCAAAAAAATATACTGTAAAATGAACTGTTTTTCTCAAATCAATAATGGATGAATAATTTGCACCTCACATCTCTTTTGTACACTTTCTCTAGTAACTCACACACACTTTGATATTTCCCAATTTTTTTGTATTTTCTATTTTATATGTTAGTTTAACTTAACTGACGTTGACATACATTGTTATTATGGTCCAAATAACGGGAATCTAGCCGCCATGACGACCAATCTCAGCAGAGACCAGCCTTCGACGAGGGAGATATTATAGTGCACAAGTATGTGCAGACACAGGTGCACTCTCTCTTCCCTCACTCTCACAGTCCGATGGAATGGCAACTCGACACTACCGGAGACAGATCAGGCGCAGGGCCAACGGTTTATTTTTCCGAAGCACACGGGTACCGCCAACTTCCGAATTCCGGGCCGTTACTAAGAAATTCCTAATGGAAAAACACAATCACACTTATATCATACTTGCCGACCCGAGCCGGCCGGGGTCCCAGTGCACAAGAGAGTGCCGACAAGACGGGAGAAAGATCAGGATTGAGAGGATCTACTGAGATATTATACAGGTAACAACAGACAGAATAGAATTTCTTTATCTATACTTATAATAAATCTGTAGAAGTGAAAATTCTGTACATTGAAAATATCAAAAAAATAAATGGCAGGGGGTGTTACTAGACCGACACCGAACCCAAATATTAGATCAACATTTTTTTTTTTGTCTGTCTGTCTGTCTGTCTGTCTGTCTGTCTGTCTGTCTGTTTGTTCAGGCATCACGCAAAAACTACCGGTTCGATTACGATGAAACTTGGTATAATTATTCTTTAATATCCTGGGCACCACACTGGGTACTTTTTATCCAGGAAAAGTATCCTACCCTACGGTTGGGGGGTGTCAAAGTTTGTATGGAAGAATTTTAACGCGCTGTCGGATTAACTCGAAACTCAATATTTATACTTAAACCCAAAAATTAAGAATAACGTGTATCAGGATTTTTCGAAATTCAACCCCTAAGGGGGTAAAATAAGGGATGAAAATTTGTATGAAAAATCTTATTCCTTGAGGTAATAAACATGAAACTTCGCACGAATAGTTATCTAAATAAATTATATAGTTTGTAGTTTTTTGTTTTTCTAAATTACCCCCCAAAGGGGGGTTGGGGGGTGTCAGTGTTTGTATAGAAGAATTTTAACGCGCTGTCCGATTAACTCGAAACTCAATATTTATACTTAAAACCCATGGGGATGTATGGGGTAATTTCCGACACTCACGCGGGCGAAGCCGCGGGCAGCAGCTAGTCCTAACTAAAGAATGAGTTTCAAAACATCAAAATCAAAAGTCATTTACCTATACAAATTAGGCTGAGAATTTGCACTTTTCGAACATCAAAATTTCATAAGACAGTCTCGTCCTTCACCACCGTTGAATACAAAGTGTCCTTCATATTCTTACTCTCTAACCAAAGCAGGTTACCAAGTTGATCAGACGGAGGAAGTGATGGTGGCGGAAAGTTTAACAGTAATCCTATCTAATATAAACCCAGATGGTACGATTTTATCATTGCCAGAGTTTCCGCCACTGTCTAAACAACGCATTACACTAGTGGAGACAACTAACCTGGACTTAATATAATGCACCAACGACAGATGAAACTTTTCAGAATCCACCCAATTCTCCAACATCCACAGTATAGCTCCAGTCTTCATGGCCACCAGTTCCTTATACCTTGGCGGTATATCTATGGCCAGTGAAGAGTTGAAGGTTTCCAATGCAGGGGTAGTTCGATGCCAATCTACCGCCATCGCCTTGTGCTTCATACGGATACCATACTCAGCTAAAAGACGTCTGTGCGGTGTTTGGATGCCGTAATTATACTGAAAGTGTAAAAAAAATGGGTAGGATTTATATATTGTTATAGGTTATTTAAGAAACCTTTTAAAATTGCGGAAGCTACAGTGTGTGTAAGTAAAGGCCGTGTTATTCAAATTGGTCTAAGAAGGCAAACGCTAGCGACACATGTCTTAATATAGAAAGCTTACATTCAGTACTTAGTGAATTAAGAGGGTGCATCCTAAAAGTTGGCAACGTCGTAAATAGCTGTCAAATATTTACCTGTTTCGATTAATTTGGAAATAATACTGTATGGAAATAAGAAATGTGGCTAACCAATTGACTAGAATATTAATAATGAATTGCAATTATAACATTGAATTTGATGTTGTACCCGTTTTAGGTGAAAAAAAGGCATTTGGAAAGTTACCAAATACTTTTTTTACATCTAAAACTAACTATTCGGTGTTACGATATTAATTATTGCATTTCATAATCAATATTCTAGTTCGCTAGTTAGCCACATTTTTTATTTCCATACAGAAATATTATCAAATTAATCAAAACAGCGAAATATTTGACATCTATTTGCGACGTTGCCAACTTTCAGAATAAACCCTCTTAATGTTAATATTTTGAATAATCATTCAGAACAACATGTCTAAGAACTGCTTGCTAATCCGGTATCAAAAATAGATAATACATTTTCATATATAAAGTACGTCATAATATTATTGCGAGTTATAATTATTTACCAAGAACAGAGTTCTGGGCCATATATTTCATAGAAATATACAATTTCAAGGCAACAGTGCTCGTCTATTTTTAAGATAAGTCTGAGTATAAAATAAATATTGTCTGAAGCCCTGACTCAGCCATAAAGCGTCGCAATAGACCACTAGAAGATAGCGGGGTGAGGTGGACAAAGCCAACAAGCAAGTGCAAAATTAGCTATGGCCTAAAATATACTTGGTATAGTCTTGGGGAAATAGTTATTTGTTATGCAAGGCTGCAAAGTTGTTTTTTGGTGCGAGTACTTGTATTGAAACCTGAGCAAGCGAAGGTTTCAAAGGTACGAGACGCAGAATAACTATGCTGCCGAGCGAAACACACAACTTTTCACCTCACTACAGCGAGGAAAATGCTAGATGCAAGAAGTGTTCTAAAAATGATGTTAGCGCAATGACATGAAATAAGTAGGTATTTATGCATTTTCAGTGGACCCGGCGAATAGAAAATTATAGAATAGAAAGGTTCGAATTTTAAAAACTCTTTCCACGCTAGCGGATAAAATGCACTTTTGCACTCAGATTTCGAATGACAAACAGAATCTTTCCGAGCTTGTGAGGTGAAAATAGTATATTATGCAACTAGTGAATAAAGGACGGATTTAAAGCGAGGGCCATAGATGAATCACGACCAAGTGAAGGATTCTAACGACTGAATCACGACCGGAGGGAGTGATTCATGATGATTGAATCACGAGCATAGCGAGTGATTCAAGTGTTAGAATCCTGAGCGACGCGAGTGATTCGTGGCCCTCGATATAAATCCGTTTTATTCAAGAGTTGCATACTATACTTTATACCATGACTACGAGAAAAAGAAAGATTTAAACGAAAATAGGCATATTATATGAAGATTTTTTTTTTTTTAACTTTACCCCACACTAGGAATTTCTCCTGTATCGTGGGTGCGTTTACAAACATTTAAACTGACATACACAAACAGCCAGACCCGGAACAACTACATGTAGGTCATACAAATATTTGTTCCGTGCGGGAATCGAACCCGCGACACGCAGCGCAGTAGTCAATCGCTTAACCACTACTCCAACCGTGCCGTCGAAATTAATTTAAATGCACATTAATTTGTTCGCAAGGAGGTTGTATAGCATTGAGATGGGGGTCACCAGGACAACAAAACAGTGATTAAAAGTGCTTTTTATTCACTGTTTTGCGTGAATAAAATAAGCTTTTTAGAGGGGGAATGGTATAAATACCTTTTACCTAGCAGTTGAATAATGCAGTCTGAGAATAACCAGTAAGTCTGAGTATAGACCGTATCTTTATATCTACGTCATCATTACTCACCTGGGTCAAAAAGTAATAAGCCAAGTAGGTAGCCATGCCTTCCTTGAACCACTCCTCCTTCCACCTCGTCCTGAGTATCTCCCCTGGGTTGCCAAGCCATATCCTGCTGAGCTGCTGTGCCAATTCGAAGGTCATGTATTCTATTTGATTGATGCTCGTGAATTGGTCGATGTTTACCAATCGGTAGGCTCTGTAATGTTTAAAGAATGATTGATTGAAAATAGGAAAAGGTAATGGTTATTTTTAGACATGCTGCCTACCGATTATTATTTGGATTTTTTGTAGATGGCAGGACTAAAGTGACAAAAACAGCATTTTTTTTTAACTTCGAATGTATTTTTTTGTATAATACAATAGACGTAGATATATTCAGTAACCTATTCCGCTTAACTATTCCTAAAGAGTCGTCGCGGCTCTGCATCCGGCGCTTGGCGTGGCAACACGTCGTATTCGGGTTCAAGACTAGTCAATCGTCATCCTGAGGGAGGTGAAAGATGTGTCGATTTCGTGCAGGGTTTTTTATAACTATTTAGAAATAGTTAAGCGGAATAGGTTAAAGTCTGTAGTTGACACATAAGACTGTATAATAAGTTCAATCATGAATCCACTGTGGCGAACATACGAAAAATTTAAGTATTGCAGAAGATAAATGTTTTCTTTCTAAACTATATCGTAATTCATTTTTTATAGTTCGAAAAAAACACCATGCTAAAAGTGCTGTAACAATTTTTGTCTGAGTCAACACGTCTTTTGATATGTTATGAAAACAATGACTCACAACTGAAAAAAGCTCTCACCTATATTTAAATTGGCAACTAGATATTTCTTACACAATATCATATAATCTATCAGTAGTGTCACTTGCCAATTAACAATAAATTAATATAAATATGAAATCCTTCATAATCACAAAATGACAAAGCTATCTAAAATTACCAATGACGCGAATTCCAATATTCTCAGAAATATGAAAGATACAATAACAGAGGAACAGATGGTACATTGTTATAACAGCTGATATAATCTGCTCTTATTCATCAGCTAACCTTGGCGAAAATACTCAGATCCTAACTTTAGAATATGGGTCAAGTTTTGCGACTGTTTCTTGTACGCGCGACGATTATATCGAGCATTTCTAGCATAAGCTGACATCTGAAGCTATGGAAAGTCTATATATGCGAGGTCAGTTTGTACTGGAAATGTGCTAGATATCGTGCCAGGAAGTGAGATATTCTTTGAAACGTCGACGTCAAAAGATTTTTCCGAATTATGTGTTTATCTAGTAACGTCGGTCTGTTTTGTAAATATTGCGACACTATCGTGAAATACAATAGACGTAGATATATTTAGTAACCTATTCCGCTTAACTATTCTTAAAGAGTCTTAAAAAACCCTGTAAGGAATCGACACGTGTTTTACCTCTCAACGAGGCATCCTCAGGATGACGATTGACTTGTCGCGAGCCCTTACACGACGTGTTAACACGCCGAGCGCTGGACGCTATCGTCAAAATCAGTTTACTGATTATGTTGTTTGAGTTATATCTGCTTCGTTTATGTACGACAACCTCGTGGTTGTAGCTTCGGTGGTTGTTGCGATAATAGCCTACAATTAATATTTCAATATTGATTTAAATAAATCTCATTTATCCAATCGTCTTCATTCAAAAGTCCAATATTATTACAAACATGATATGATCGGTAAACTATACTGTGCAATTGTCGTTAAAACCTTTACACGCTTCAAATAACATGTATTTAGTACACAATTTTCCGGAAAAATCGTTTGTCCATAAAATCTAACTTGGCATTTTTTTGGTATGTTCTACAAAATTATCACCATTGAGGATTCTTATCCTGTGAATCACTTACCCATTAGTGAGTAAATTCCAACTTCCAATTTCGTAACCGCTGATTATGGCCGGCACAGCTACCAAATTGATCGGACCTTGTACTAGCGCCCGGTTATCCTTTGAATATTCATGTATTAGATTAATAATCGTTATTCCATAGTTATGAATGAATTTGTAGTCGTGTAGTTCGTCGATAGGTGCCCATAGGATGAGTGTGTCGTTTGTATGTTGGGCTTGCGCACTGTTACTCGCAAACATCGAGTAGTGGAACCCAACTTGGTGGAGACCGACTTGTGGTGAAGGCATGTATTCTACTATAATATAGTCCTTTGGGACCCTGAAAAGAAAGAAAAACATGATTAGTTTTATCATTAAAATTATGTCGACGGCGGCGTGGAGAGCTTGGTTCAGTTATCTCTCTTTTTTTTTTTACCACAACGGTGATACTCTTGTCCTGAATCTCACCTGATGTTAAGTGATGATCAGGCCGAAGATGGAAGCGAGTTTCATCCGGAATCCTCAACCACAGAGGAACTGGCTATCTTACCTCTAAGTGCCGGAACACAACAATGCTGTTAAAATTGTTGTTATGGTGACAGACTTAGATAAGATGGTGGTAGCTAGCCAGGCGGACTTAAAACAAGCCCTCCCACCAACCAAACCGAGCAGAAAATGTTGCCCCCCCCAGGGAATCGAACCTGGGATCTCTGGGTCTGAGACAGGTGGTCTAGACCACAGAGACGGTCTTGAGCACAAAGCATCGGTCGCTAGCATATTTGATATATTTTTTTGTCACATGCAAGGTTGCCAGCCGAAATATGTCCACTGCTGAACTAAGGCTTTCTAGCATTAATATTATAATAGTAGAATAATCAGCTTATAATGTCCCCACGGCTAGGATACAGGCTTCCTCTCTGTGAGAGGGAGTGGGCCATAATCTACCACTCGGGCCCAGTGCGGGTTGCTAGATGTCACATGTCTTCGAATTTTTGGTTCTAGAACAGTTTCCTCACGATGTTTTCCTTCACCGTTTTGAGAGCAGTGGTGATGATATAATTTACAAAAAGTAAAGCGCCTGTCAGGTTTCGAACCTACGACCTGTAACTCGTAAGTCGTGGCCGTTACCACTGGGCCACCATTGCTCTCATCTATCGTATCGTACTATAATGTTAGTAGTACGTAGTACGATACAATAAATGACAGTACCTACGTGTCAAATTGCATGAATAAAACGGCTATGAACGGCGATGATGTAATTTAAAGATAATAATGGGTCTATAGGTTAACTTATGAGTTTTATTGATGCACATGTTATTCCCTAACTGGAATCGGCCACCTCATCCTCGCCCTTAGTTGTTGTAAGCAGTGACTAAGGAATTTACCTACCTAAAGTAACATCATCGTAACGCATAGGTTATTGTAACAATTTATTTGATTTAAAAGAAAGAAACTCCACGGACACTCCCGTTCTTCTCCATAGGTACCTACTACGCTTTGGAATGGGCAACTAGCTTCATATTTTCTGACTGACTGACTCCTTGACAATTCAAAAGTGCCTGTAATTGGTTTAATTGAAATAAATGCTTTGAGTTTGAGTTTGAGTTTGATTGGGAAACTAAAGTTTAAAGGGTTTAATCATAAACGATGATTAAAGTGAAGAGACGTCTAAGCCTTGTGTTCGCCAAAATTTAAATCAACTGTTTAGATATTTAATCAGTTCTATATATAAAATTTCTTTAGGAAATTTGACATAAACCAACTGTTTAATACGTAACCGGTGGTTTGAATGTTGGTGAACACAGGCCTGACCGTCAAAAATGTATGGTTAAACAATCGCTAATCATTACTTAACTTTAAGCAACGTTTATGAATAAAGCAGTAAGATTCTATTCTATAGAATTTGAACTACTTATAGAGTAATTCATTTGCTGTCTATACAGAACAACTATAGCTTAAAATGTCATGGTATTCATAAAATTATTTTTTTGTACTCTGTGTCTCAACAAAAAGTTATTGACCTTTGCAAAATAAATCCTCAATAATATTATTGTGTAATGTTTTGTAAAGAGTACCTAGGACTCAATCCACTAGACATACTATCTAAACTAAGAGATAAGTAATCGTTTATAAAAGAAGACCAAGATACTTAGTAGCTGTACTACCAAATTAGGAGTGCACGGTACTTTATAGTATAATATATGTATTTATTCAAACAAAAAGGATAGCGATTACTTTGAAACAATGGGAGTGTCGCGTGCGTGATCGGTTTGAACGTGGGTATACGCGATTGGATACTAAATTGGTCCATTATTGTCTGACGACTGTCTGGTATTCTTGTCAGAGAACTAGGTGATCTCTATGTGGGTGCTGCTACCGTAGTACCTATAGTTTTTAAGACTGGATAAAGTGCAAGAAGGTAATCTTCAGTATTTTGACATTTCAAAGTCTACACGAGCGAGCGTAGCCGCTTGCAAAAGCGAATCATTCATAGTTTTGAACCCATACAGCTAAGAACAGCTTAGGAACATGCTCGTCCAGATTATTGTAGAGATATTTTAAGCTACACCAACTGACGGACCTCTACTCATCACATACTATAAAAATACTCATGAATATATTAATTTGCGATTCATAATGAAGACAAGGTGGTTCAAAAAGGGTTAAAGTTAAGAACAATAATTATGGACAATTACTATAGGTACGGGGACATAAGAGCACTGCGGGCTCGTACTGGAATAATAACAGCCACACGGGTAAGCAACGCTTGCCGAGGACTGTCCGTGGATGGGTGACCATTCATAACATACCGAGCTGGTCCCGGTTGGTCCCGGCTGTCATTCGTATACCTTGGACAGTCATTACGGGTAGTCAGAAGTCTGAAAGTCTGACAACCAGTTTTTCAAAGATATGTCGCGTTAACCAGTTACTGGGTTGTGGTGGTCAGATAGGTAGTCGCTCCAGGCAAACAGGCATACCATTATTTACCATGGTATCCAGGTGCATCCGGTTAGACTGGAAGGCGACCTCAACATAGTAGGGAAATGCCCAGGCAGATTGATTGAGGTACTATCTGTTAAAGGTTTCAGTAAATGACCAAACTTTGTATTACACATTGTTTTAATTAAAAAGAATGTAGGAGCACACAAGTCACGGACATCTTACAATGGAGCCGTAGACAAAAAGGGAAGGGGTTTTTATGTGACATAAGAAATGTCATTCACAATCAAACTTTTATTATAATTGAGTACATTGCCTTTTAAGACAATTTTAACACTATCAAAATCAAAATCAAAATATTTTATTTCACATAAACCTACATGGGCACATAGGAAACGTCAGAAGCTAGGTGCACTATGAGCACATAATAGGTATGTTCAATTATGAACCTACTAATAGACAGGTACGTCAAAATTGATTTTCTAAATCAAACGTGTGCGCAACATACGTTGCCGGTCACGACGCACGTCTCGACCACAATAATTGACACAATTCTCAGTGACTAGAGTTGGACCGATCGCCATATAGGGTAGAACGTCTCGGCACCCACGGTGTTACTGTGAGCGGATTATGATTTAATATTGACCATAGACTACTTGTTCAAATAGGTAACTTATTTTTGCCAGTGTTCTTATTTTTTTACTAGGTAGGTATTCACAATAATGGCTATATTTGGGACACTACTGACTAATAAAAAGGTATTTACAAGGCAGATGTGAGTGGAAACGCCGAACGAAAGCACATCACCTTATTGGTGATGTTCTTCAGAAAGGTCAAGTGCGTAGTACTCGCAACCGGCGTGCGTGTATGACCAGATGTACGAACTTAAACGAGGCAAAAGGAAAATGTTTGTGAGTTTATGTATGTTTATATGGAATATTTGAAGGTTCAAAGTAAGAACTAATTTGGCTCATTATAAAATCATATTTTTACTATTTAATTATGTTTAATACTTTAATTCTTTTAGGAATATCAACATACATATCTATCTACATGTATTAAAAGAGGGATCGGGCATCGTCCTCATCGATCGCACCAGGAAAAGTGCCCTAAATGCTGGCAGCATTGGCACGTTGAAAGGCAATGCTGAACTTTAATCTTATCCTGACCATGTTAAGGCATTTAAAGACACGTCTGAACGAGACACAATAGAAGTTTTATTGTTATGATGTCTATGGGCGTTTAGTGTCCTTGAAAGAGTTAATATTGAGCTCGATTACAACATTTTAACTATCTTAAGAATCTAAGATCGCTTGCAGTAAGACCTTTAAGTCCAGGTTTAAAGCTCAATCACCCGGCAAAAAGTGGAAAGTTTAAAATATTTTCTATTTCCGATTAGCCACCACCCAAGTTGGAAGTAAAGAGAAATCATGATAATCTTTTGGAAAACTGGCTCTTTAAAAGTAAAAACATATATTTATGTGACAGGCAATTGCGATAGCAAGTTTTCTTTTCGTTTATCTAGAAAAAAATTAATTGCGGGAAACAAGAAAAGCCACAGGAAAGTTTAAAATTGCCTAAGCTTTCGTGACAAACGTCCCGTCCCAAAAGTTATAGTGCTATCGTTCATATATACAATGTGGCATTATGCATAGGATTATTTAGGAACTATCAAATTTCAACTTAAAGTAGAGACTTTTGTGGAATACGGGGTTTTCATTCGGATAGGTTAAAGTTGTAGTGACAACCATTTGGTTTAAATAGGTTTTTATTATTTTATTCGACCTTTATATAGATTCCTTTATATTTTGTGAATGTGAGAACGTTGTAGGCGGTGCAACAGACTGTCGATTTGCAGACTATTTTCTAAAAAAAAATTAAGTATCTTGTTGACAGGCCTACGCTGTCCTCTCGTACCTATTCAAACTGTACATTTTTGAAAGCATTGTAAAACCCATTTATTTTTAAAAGAGAAACCGTGGAGTTTCTTGCCGGCTCTTCTCCATAGGAAACGACCCATTGGAACCGTGCACCTAGCTTCTGACGTTTCATAAGTGCCCATGTAGGTTTATGTGAAATAAAATATTTTGATTTTTGATTTTGATCAAATAAATCCTAATATTGAAATTGAAAAAGTGATTTTCTCGAATAGTAGTGATGGGCCGACTATGGGTTTTGCCAATCTTTGACTAGCTATAGTGACTAAACTATTGGAGATCTTTGATTGAATAAGCAGACTAGGAACGTCACTAGACATATGCAGTTCAATTAATTGTTGTATTGTGGTCTCCACCTTGTATAATATAGCTCCGTCTCTCTGATGAATCATGATGGTATTAGAACGTCATAATACGGTATCTGCTACCTTTTACATAAGTAACACCGAACATCGTTATCGATTAGAAGATCATTAACTTCTAATCGATAACGGTGTTACTTCTAAGTACACAATACCTTTCTCAACTCACCCAAATCAAATAATAACTCACAAACATCGACACCAGAATGTTGCGGTCAAATATTGACGTGTCAATATGTAGTACGGCAGTGTACCTACATTGTAAAGTCATCGATGTTTGATGCCACACATGTTGCTATTATAAGCTTGTCCCTTCGTTAAGAGCCCACCCAACCTCAGGTTTTTTTTATCTTGCTCGCACCATACTACTCGCAGACTGAGTGCGAGCGAGACGGAGGCGGCAACAAATCGGCAAAAGTTTAGGTAATTACTTTTTACAGCGAAAATAATGGTTATTTCAAAAAAATAAAAAACATAGTCGCTGCTTTATAGTTAGTTCCAGTTAGTGTGCCAAGTTTCATGATCTAATTTGAAGTATTTTTTTAATAGCAGCGGTTTATTGTTCGGTTTGGAGGTAACTTTGAATTTTTTTTCTATCGAGAAAATATGAAATCGTGTTTTCGGCTAACATAGTCGCTAACATTAATCCTCAACTTTAACATATATTTATTTCAAAATTAATACTGCAGTAGTTTCGACATAACGGCGGATCTTGCTAAGCAATTTGCCGACTTATAGGCCCTTAAAGGGAAGGTATGTATTACCTATGTTGACCCAATAAACAGTGCAGCGGACAAGCACCATCTGGGCGTAAGGTCAAGGGTCGCTCTCCAATCCGGAAGGTATTATTTTTTATGGCAATACAGACCTTTTTCTGCTCCATATACCAGCAACGGCGGCCTCACTCTAAGAATGAGACCTCATTAGAGCGTTGCGTCGTCGCAAAGTCAACGCTGCGTCGTTTAAGATATATTTTTTATTGACATGCCACATTAGAGCGGTGCCATACGGGCGTTGCCGGTGCGTTGCGTCGCCGCAGCGCTATGATATACCAACCAACCCCGTGCGTTACGACACCGCATTGCTCATGTGGCACTCGGTTGGTTGATATTATAGCGGGTCGACGACATAACGCACCGGCAACGCCCGTGTGGCACCTAATGTGGCATGTCACTAAACAATATATCTAAAACGACGCAACGTTGACACTGCGACGACGTAACGCAACGCACTAATGAGGCCTGATTCTTAGAGTGAGGCCACATGCCTACTACTTTCGTTGCGACGTCGTGTGTCGTCGCAACGCTGGTGTGGCATAGGGCGCTGCCACACGGGCGTTGCCGGTGCGTTGCAAACATAGCCTAAAGAACAGGCAATATTTGTGTTTTTTTGGATTCTAGAGAGTCTACTGACTTTAGTGCCTATAAAACAGATTGTGAAGAATCGCAATGTCGATTACCTAAGCATGAGGTGGCTTAATGGTGTAGGTATTATGCTTGACGAGCGTTTTATTTGCATAAAAAATAATTGGCATAAGTGTACCCAGGTTTTATGCAAAAACAGTCTCAAATATAAGATTTTGTCGTCTCAGTCGCGAATAAGTTATTGATAACTTATTCGCGACTTTTTTTTATGTTACTGTAATGTCTATTTATCGTATCTTACCTATCTCTCCTCTGTTCTTCAGCGATGACAAGACTGGTATTAGTGTACTGCAGATTCTGATGCAGATGCTTCGGGATGTACACTTTGAACTTGAACACAGCTTCAAACTTCGGGTTATCGAAACACGGGAAGAAGTACTTCGCTTTATTCGGAGATAAGCGAGTTGTGAACAGGTAACTGTAACAGAAAGAAAATGAAGATTATTGTGATGAATACAAATGAGATTTGTGTCCTTTCATTAGGCCGACAAACGTATGGAAAATAGTTAACTGACATACATCAAAGCCATTACTTATGCTTTAGGCTGCGTTTCCACCAGAGATGAGCGAGGATGCGTAGCGAGGGATCTCCGTAAAACTAACCAATAACAACGCTAGCTTAGCTCAAGTTATAACAATGAAGCGATGTTATTGGCTAGTTTCACACACATCCCTCGCTACGCATCCTAGCTCATCTCTGGTGGAAACGCACCCTTATCGCCTTACTAAAGCTTTTATTGCATATTATCATTTTGCTAAAACGTGTACTCATTACGATGTATTGAATGTTCGATAGCTATTAACCATTCGATAAGAACGTTCGAGTATTTAGACGTTCGATTTATAGTGGTCGAATTGATATTCGATTATTTGGCATTCGATTTGGCATAATATACCCCGGTATTGAATTGGTTAATGAACTTGTAGTTATAGTTTTTGCATTCTTTCTATGACAATAAACCAACTTATCTGACATTACCGATATAAGTTTTTTCAAAAGTATTCATACGAAGGCTTAAATCCTTGATTAGTCTACCTCGCTTAGTCACCACTAACAAAGTTAACGGGTCAAGATTTACCTGGAAACAATGAGTACAAAATCCTTGACGAATCCAACGTTATTGGATTTTCCTGTATACCTCCATTACCTACGGAAAAACATAACCTCTTGACCTATTTTTGCAACGAGGTGGACTCATTTTTTTGTATTTTTTACCTAGTTATAAACATAACACATGACCCATTACTATTCTCGACCGGTATTTGACTCTTTATGGTTCTAGACTAACTCATTGGTCTAGAGATCGCAAGCGCTACTGCTACGCATGAGGTCCTGGGATCGACTCCGAGGTCGAGTATAGTGTTATCGTGTTTTTCCATCAGGAATTTTTAGGTATCAGCACGGAGTCTGGTTTTGTGCTTGGTTGATGGCAATAGGCTCTTACCCTATTACAGTGGACTTAAACATAACTGGCGAAATGTGAGTGTACTATACAGGCTGGCCGGATAATTGACGTCCAAAAATAAAATTTAGTTCCCTCGTATCGTGGGGTATCCGAATCACCCCCATGTATGTTCCGCGACTTTTTATAGTTTTCGAGTTATGAAATTTTTTATAGGTACCTACACCTCTGCTTAACTCTTCGAGTAAAACAGGCGTGCTGTTATATAATATACCTACCTAGCTATGGGTGGTCTACAGAATTACTTTATTGCTTATAGTGGGTGGCGTTGTGAGGTCTCATGTACTTAGATACATTAAAAAAGGAAAATATGCAGTTAGCAACACCCACCATCGCTATGCTAACCTTTATTAACAAAACGTGATTATAAATTACCGATAGCTATTTCCCACGGGTCCGCTCGCGGGGATTTCAGAAAATATCCCACGGGAACATATTACTGGTTCTACAGGGATTTTTACGAAGGCTTTCATATAAATCTATTGGTTTACGCAGCTCATGCCAGTAAAGCTCCAAGTCAGCATGATTTTTTCCGAAATCTTCAACAATCATCGTCATATTGCAGCCAATTTACACAACACTTTAATGATTTATTATACACCTAAATATTCCTCATGAATTACTCCGTCCATTGGTGAAAACTGATTGAAAATCCGTTCAGCAGTTTTTGAGTTTAACGCGTTCAGACAGATAGACAGACGCGGCGGGGGAACTTTGTTTTATATTAAGTAGTGATGGTATGCTGTTCATATTCTTCAGAACTATCCTGGAAGTAGTAAACAGTTCTAAATGTAGATATCATAAAGTAAATGATATTCTTGTACTTAAACAAAGTCCACAAATACTATTTCACGATCAAAATATTTTAATTAAAAAAAAAAAATATGATCATAATAGGTATGTATTTTGAATCCATTTGCAAACTCCAGGTAGTTTTCCCACATTAAAGATGTTGTCTCCTTATATGTCACAGTTTATGTACTTATAATAGTACCTAAAAAACAAACCAAGCAAGAAACTTACTTGCTCAAGATATGAACCAAGGTCGTGTGTCGTCCGGAAGTGTCTGTGTGAGGACGCTGTAGTTTGTGTTGAAAATACGACAAAAAATAAAAGATCTAGTTTTGTTACGCTTGAAACATACAATTAACAACATGGCGGATCTTTGCGATTTAACTACTATAATATTTAAGATTTAGAACAATTATAATTTTAATAATCTATTAGCGTAGTGTTCAACTTGTTGCAATAAACAGTAAAATCATTCAGGTTTATGTTCATTTTTATTCCATCTTTTGTGTTGTTAGCTTTTAGTTACTCACATTTTTTTCAAATGCAGTTCACATGCAAACAACCTTCAAGATTTGTAAGACCTTAATGCAACCATTATTACTCAGAAAACATATAAGGAAAAACCACCATACAATTCCGTTTAAATGTTTTGATCGCCAATATTCCTTAACGACCGATTAAACACTATATCAATCACCGCACATAATCAACCGTTAACCGCTTGTTCACCGCTAGCGTCAACGTCAACGGGAAGTCAACGAGAAGGAAATGACGTGACGGCGCGGCGGCGCCGAAGCACGATAAGCCGTTTTAGCGTGAAAGCGCACCTAACAAACAAACAAACTCACTTTTGCAATTATATTATTAGTTAAATTATAATATTAGATAGGATATTTTCTATGCCCGCGTGTCCACATTACACCACCGCAGAAATCACTTAGCATTCACGTCAACTTCCAACAGCAAATATGTTCCCTAGAGTAAATATGTTCCGTGGCTTCCAAGCAGACTTTTTAAAGATTGTCAGATGTTTCAACATTGCCAGCAACACACAGTGTATGTCCCATTTGGTATGACTAACGAAGCGAGACGTTTGGGCAGACGATTTATTTGGCTAATTATCCGACAAAAGTATACACATGTTTGGTTTAAGTGGAACATATGGATTAATTGATTTATTTGTACTCATTGATATTGTATGAGTTAAGGATGGTTAACAGCAAACAGCTCGCAACGCATCGGATCGGAACGGATTTTACAATCTTTAAACGATATTAAATCGTGTAGGTTCCCGGTATTTAAAGTCTATATTATCAAGTCTATCTTGACTAGGCGCCGATCGTATGCGTCGACATTCTGCCAGACGTGATCGGCTGTCGCCGCATCCGTTCGTATCCTTTCTGATCCGATGCGATGCGAACCGTTTGGTGGAAATTAACCTTTGGGGATTGACTAAGACTTAAGAATGGAAGCCGACCCAAACATAGTTAGTTGTTAGTAGTTGGGAAATAGCTAGGTTGAACAAGAAGGCACTGATAATGAAGGAAAGAAAAAAAAATTTTTTTTTCATAAATAAAAGTTGTTTTATATTTTTAATGATTTGTGCTGCATTTTTTGGCCTTATACAATCCTCCACTGATTGAAAAGTGAAGTAAGACAATACATTACATTAATTTTAGTTTATCATTTCAAAAGGAAAGTTTTATTGAAGCACAGATCATAATAAAACCTTCAATATCTCCACAATACGTTAATTAAAATTCTCCGATCACTAATTCCTTTACACTAAACAATAGCATGAAAATCCATTCACAAATTAAAACTATTAACACAAAACTAAAGCATTATACCGACAGACAATAAAAACACTTAATATTTATGGTTTTTTACCATATTCATTGATAGATACATGATCCAGACTGCACGTGGGATAGAAGGTCTTACGTATATGGTTCTCGGCCTTTAAGCCATGTTGAGTTTGAATAAAAACTTTTAAATGCTAATAGATACTGAACTAGATAACTAGTTAACTCACGAAGGTGTGTTAACTAGTTATCATACAATTAGTAGATTAATATATTATATAATATTATATATAAATATATATATATATTATAATATTATATATAAATATATATATATTATAATATTATATATAAATATATATTATAATATTATATTAATATATTCTATTTAATATATTATATTTATAAATCACTAGCCTTTGCCCGAGACTTCGTCTGCGATCCATGATGAAAAGTATCCTATGGTCATGGTCTACCCATGTGCCAAATTTCATCCAAATCCGTTAAGCCGTTTTAGCGTGAAAGCGCACCTAGCAAACAAACAAACGCACTTTTGCAATTATATTATTAGATAGGATAATTATTAATTATCCTCGTGGCTAAGTAATAACAGCCGCATGGGTCGATCCATCAGGTTAAGCTGCGCTTGCCGGGGTTGGTCCGTGAATAGGTGACCATCTTTGCATACGGAGACTCCTCCGTGCTTCGAAATGCACGTTAAGCCGTTGGTCCCGGCTGTCATTCGTGGATCTTTAACAGTCGTTACAAGTCGTCAGAAGGCCGAAAGTCTGACAACCAGTCTTACCAAGGGGTATCGTATTACCCAGTTACTGGGTTGTGGAGGTCAGATAGGCAGTCGCTCCATGTAAAATACTGGTATTCAGCTGCATCCGGTTAGACTGGAAGCCGACCCCAACATGATTGGGAAAAGGCTAGGCAGAATGAATGAATTATTAATTATTGTTATTAGTTGTTTATTGTATCAGCACTTATTTATTTAACAAGAACAAGAGATATTATACACAATATATGAAACATAAATAAAAGCATTGTCTTTTTGCTTATGTTAAAGAATTTTTTTCCTGCTTTGTCAGGATTAATCTAATAAAAATCATGGATTATTATTGTGTATTGTGTGTATGTGAACATAGTTACAGTTATGCCATATTTTTATTATTATTGTGAGCCTGAATGGCCCATTATCATTATGAATAACGCTTTCAAATCAATACAGCATTGCCCATGAGGAGAAATTATCGTATGTTTGTTTAGTTACCTACGCAATCGAAATAAATAATACCTATAATATATTTTGAAAGTTCAAATTCAAATTCAAATTCAAATTCAAATATTTATTGCAAAACACAGTACATATATGCATTTCCAGGTGTTAAGTGAATGCGCAGTCCACTGTATTTACCAATTCAGGCATGCAAAATTAAAAATTATAGTTAGACAATTTCATAAAATCCAATTAATCGGTTATAATTATAATGTCATAAATTCGACAGAATAGTAATACCCTGTGCAATAATATACATTCAAATTAATAAATAGTAGTAAATGATGTCACAAATTCAAATTATAAGTAATGTCAGAGTAAATAATGTCCAAATAATTAATGAACTTACCAATTTATAATTTAACATGCATTGTAATATTAAAATTATTATTGAAATTAAAAATATATACTAAATAAACATTCAAATTACATTATATAATTGCATTTAGATAGAATTAAGCTTAAATAAATCGGTCATTTGACATATCTAATTATTATTTATTTAACTTATCTGTTAAGAATTCACCAATGGAATAGTACGCTTTTTTAACCATAAGGTCTGTTAACATTCTCTTGAACTTGTTAACATCCTTCTCAAGTCTTACAGTCGTGGGTATCATATTATAAATTTTTGGAGCCATGCCCAGAAAACTTTTTGCATATAATGCTGTTTTATGAGGCACAGCGTGAATTTTGTCCTGGTGACGTTTACTAGTCAGGGCTTCAAATAAATACAAGTGTTTTTTAACGAACATTGCTACTTCAAACGCGTATAGGGCTGGAAAAGTCATTATTCTTAGGTCAATAAAGTGTGGTCTACAACTGTCGGTAGTTTTTATTTGGCACACAGCTCTCAGCTCTCTCAGTACTGAATCTCAGAGTGGGATCTATTGGAACTCTGGTTTATTACTTATAATGCCCATTCCTATACACAAACCGACCATTATAGGTAACAGGGAGTATTTTACCTACTTTCGACATAAATTGCTTAAAAAAAAAAAAACCCTCGATCCGCCCGCGCTATTACTTCGTTTTCGCTTAGCGTTCTTTCTGACTTTTTCTTTTTTCTTTTTGCTTGACTCCTAAGAGTCGTAGCGTGATGTTACATAGCCCATAACCTTCCCCAAGAAATGGGCTATCCAATGCGAAAAGAATTTTTCAAATCTGACTAGTGGTAGTTCCAGAGATTACCACCCCCTGCATACAAACAAGCAAACTAGTATGGACAGGGCCCATGGGATAGGCAAACGTAAGGTTAGATACCCTCAAGTTGCTAGATGAGATGTGGCGAGGGTCGAGTTGACTGACTTGATTGGAAAGGCTGTGCGCAGCAGTGGACTGCTCAACAGGCGGCTGGTGATGATGGTCTCGTAGGTCGTTTTTAGATTGGAGTCGAATCCGGAGTCTGGATTTGTACCCGGTTGATGGCAATGGACTCGCCCCTTATTACATGGGACTTACACATAACTGGCAAAATGTAGGTGTATACGTACACCTCTGCCCAACCCCTTGGGGGAACGTATGATATAATTTTTAGATCATTACCTTAAGGGTGAAGCCAGACGAGCGTAATATTTTGAGTTGTGAGTCGCGTAATTTCTGCTCCCCGAACAAAACTCTTCGTCGGCAGACAACTCATTTTGCGTCGCCGTGTGAATCAAATAGGACTTTTGTATGAAACCGAATGCAGCAGAATTTCTGCGACTCACGACTCACAAAATAACGTTTGATTGGCCTCACACTTAGGATAAACTTCATCAGCCTATAATGATCTCACTGCTGGGCCACAGGCGCCTTCTCTGAGAGGGAGAGGGCCGTAACATCCACACGCGGGCCCGTGCGAGTTGGTGGATGTCACATGTCTTCGAATTTTTGGTTCTAGGACATGCCGGTTTCTCCAAATGTTTTCCTTCACCGTTTCGAGAGCAGTGGTGATGAAATAATTTACACAAAGTTAGGCGACTGCCTGGGTTCAAACTGTTCTACTGGACTACCACTGATCATTACCTTATTCACCACTAATCGCGATTGAGCTTGATAAGGGCAGGCAAATGATTATTGCAATGCTTGTAAAAAGCTGCTAAGCCATAAGTACTAACATAACATCACACCAACATTGTAGACTTAGTTCGCAATAAACGTTTTGACTTTGACTTTGATAAGTTAAAATAGACGTCACTAGTCACTAAAAAGACCTTGATATCTTTAGAGCAAGAATAAATGACTTAAGAAATGTATTATAATCGTAACTTTATTGAATGTATTAAAGACAATTAAAGTATGAAAACAATGTCAAGCGATACACTCCGTAAACCGGTGACACCGTTCTGCCGATGACATAATTTGATAATTACCTTTAGTTCAATTTATTTGAATGAACTGATTCAATGCAACCAAGGTTGCGCTAAATAAAATTAGCACTGGCTGAAATTACGTCATTAGGAATGCGCTCTTGAAAATATAAGCGAAATACTTGGAAGACTGTGTTGATATTATTTCTTCTTAAAAAGAATGCGAGCTTTTTTGTCAGAATTCTGCACCGACCTGTTGTATGTATAAGTTGTTGCTGAAAGAAAATGATTATTGAGAAACATGTATCTATTATAAATTGTAGCAACATTTTTTTTTATATTCAGGTAGCTCATGACCGAAAGAGGTGCCTTAAAGAATATTAATGAAAAAAAAAAAAAAAAAAAAAATTATTTAAAAAACATTTTTTTATTAAATCCGCGGATTAAAGCTACTCCACAACAAAGAGTTGAGACTAGATTAAGATCTTCCTAAATAAAATTCAGAAAACGTTTGCTGCTAGTTAGCTAAACAGTAGTCTCGCCGCGTATCTTAATGTTGTCACGTTACAATATATTGGTAACACGTCAAGAATACTAAAACAGTTTAAAAATCACAACAGTCAAAAAGTGAACTTAAAGTGACAACCCTGCATTCAACAAAAATCGTTCGAAATCTTTATGGGGATTCTTGAAAAGTGAGTTTAAGTATTTAATTTTATTCGTATTAAAACACTTCTACTTACAATAAATATATATACAAAATAAACAAGCGGAAAAACAAACAAATACAAAACACACGTAAATAAAAATGGAATCAAACAGTTTACTATTCAAGTCTATTCTGTGACTAATATACTAATTACTCATAGTCGTATTGCAAGAAATAAAAACCCTTTTCATTCGCTATTGACTTGACCAAAGCTTCAAGAACATCAATCAATCTGCCTAGCATTTTCCCAAAGATATTATCTTATATTTGTCTTTTCTCATTTCCTTTTTCCAACTATGTTGGGTTCAGCTTCCAGTCTAACCGGATGCAGGTGAATACCCAGTATTTTACATGGAGCGTCTGAAAGCTTCATGAACATACATACTTCATTAATTGCTCTTTTACTTCGTTATCTATTTAATACAGATGGAATGCAATAAAGAATTGAGTATTGAATAATAACTTAATGATAAACAATCTGTCATAAAGAAAGCTCTGTTGATAATAATTTAGCTTAGGTATGTATAGCCGTTTTCTAATAATTACTAGAATTATTACAAAAACTGGTTCTCACAAAGTCGGGGCCACCGCAGGCCAAGAACATAATAGAAAATCGTTTTACTTACTTAAAAAATACGTTCGTCACGTTAAGGTCTAAGAGCAGTGATGGCCCAGTCGTAACGACCCCGACCTCGCGTTGCACTAAAGTCATGGGTCCGAACCCAGGTTGTCAAAAATTCAGAAAAAAATTAATAACTCAGAAACTATGAAAAATCGTGGAACATACATGATGGGGTGATTCGGATACCCCACGATACGAGGGAACTAAATTTTATTGTTGGACGTCAATGTTCCGGTCACCCCTTAGAATAGCGATGCAAAAGCATAAGGTGAATAAGAATGAGCACATTTTTACGAGAACCGGTCACCTTAGTAACAGAATGACTTTGAAATTAAGTTTACGTCCCGTTTATCAGAATAATAGTCTAATAAAATAACAGGAAAATTAGTGTCGTATTCTAAGAACTATTACGACGCTAATATTTTAATAAAAAGAAGGAAATAAATTAAATCAAACGCAAAAAAATATGCATATAAAACTACTACTACCTACTAGTTATAGTCAGTCTGCTAGACAGATACCGAAGTCATTACCATTTTTTTGCATAGTAACAGCGCAACATTGGCGCATTATACAATTTATTTAGCATCATCGTATTAGCACATCACTAAATGATAATATGCCAGTCTAACAAGCCATTCCACAGACAATAGTTTAAAAGGTCACAACACTACGTAAGGTTATAAACTTGGAACACACTCTATTTTCTCGTCAAATTGGTTACGATTCGGGATTCCTTGATCATGAAGATACAATAAACTCACACCTTCTTCACACGGGGATAGGCAGGAACTACATAACGCCACCTGCAGCTTTCTGCTTCGTTTACAAAAATCTGGTCATACACGAACGCTGGATGCGAGTACTACGCATCTGACCTTTCTGAAGAACATCACTAATAAGGTCACTATAATGTCCTTCTATAGCGTCCCCTCCTTTTGTTAGTCGCCTTTCACTCATCCTCTCAACATTAAAAGGCCATCTAAGCATACTCTCTAGCATAAAACTCTAATATATATAACTTTAACTCGATCATAATAAAAACAATGTTCAATCGAAGCTTTAAAAAGTGATAATTTACTTTTGAAATTTCATGGACTAGTCAGTGTTGTAGTGCTATTCTGTAAAAAATCTCACCGTGGAAACATAGGTGAAGTGAGCTTTCAATAGTGTCAATCTCCAGTATTAGTATCGAATGACAGCTCACTTTAAGCCCACTTCACCTCAGTTTTCACGGTGAGATTTTTACAGAATCGAGGGGCTGATCTAGATTTTATATATTTTGTATTTTTTTCGTAGGTCACAGGAAATTCTACTCGAAACTACGTTTTACCATATAGGACTATGTTTACCTACGTGTTATTTCGCCGAAAGAATGCGTTTAAAAAAAATTGTGTCGCAAATGTGTTTGTGTTTTGTTTTGTGGTACAACAACCGTGGAATAAAAAAGAAAATTCTATAGCTGAATATAATGAAATTGTTTGAAAAATTGCCAAACTAACAGAATTCAAAGAGTTTGCCCAAAATGACGTTTCAACCTTCCACAATGAAAAAATAAAGATGCTGCTAGACTTCTGTCGTGGCACGCAATCTAGCAGCATCTTTATTTTTTGGTGAATATAAAAATAAAGATGATATTATGATATGGTGGAAAATTCTGGAACCACTTTTTTTATGCAATGACAAAGACACTAGCGCCGCGTCAAAAGAACTTCAGTGGTGGCGCGGACTCTATTAGGATTATTAGACGTGGGTTCATCGCAATAGTTTAACGAGCCAGGAGTTGAACTCACGACCTTTATGATCATTAGCCAATGTATTGTCATCAAATTATTCGCACTGTAAATCCATCATGCCATCATTAAAAAGGCAGCAACAGGAACAACGTTACAAGCAGAATACCTAAGGCTATATAACACGCATTATTTAAATCTTACGTTTTGAAAAATACCAAAAAAAATATAGGTATAAATGTATCATTAGTATTAATTTAAATTCGAAATGTGTAGGTTTCCCTTATTTGTTACTACAATATTCGCTTTTTGTGGGTTTATTATTTATATCTTAGATATAACACATACCTAACGTATATTACATATCGTAACTATAAAAGTTTGTTTCGTTTTATGTATCGTTTGCAATAACCATTTTTTAAAATAAATATTAATGAAGGGTCTACTTACTTGTAATTTTTACTTTGTTCATCGTAATATTTCACCAAAAAGAAACCCGTACTGTTTTCTTTCACAAATTTTCTAAACGAAATTTTTATAAAATAAAACTGTCTGTTATGCGCATTATATATCTTCAATGGTTCCTCCAAATAAATGACTAATTTACTTGTTACACCATTAAATTCAAACGGCCTTGCCGTATTTATAATATTCCGGGGTCCATCGAAAACTTTGATTGTACCGCTTTCCAATTCCAAATCTTTTGCATCCAAGCTTATCACATTCACATTAGGCGCGTTCGCTATTACAGTTATTGTTAATTCACAGTCATAATAAGAACGGTTCCCAAGCACATATGGATAAATAATCAGCTCGTACTGCACTGGATACACTGTGTAATTCAAACATTCTTCGTCCACCACAATATTTCCTTTCGTCAACGAAAACAAACAGAAAATGAAAAACGCGCGAAAAATTTTTGCAGCCGTCATTTTATTTTTTTATGCAACGGCATCAAATACTCTCAGCCTAATCTTGCATTAGAATTAAGTTTGTTTATTTTAAATTAGTCACTATTACATCGTTCGTGTTTCGAATTTCCCGCCAAAGAGAGCGTTCTAATACGTCTGAACGCGACGCGCGCGTAAATGCTTGTAGTGTTGTTCCTCTCCATAGATCGAAACTTGGCGCCGGTCTTGCGAAACCAGCAAGTCTTGAGCTTCCGCGTCCCCTGAATTTCTTGTATCACCCATACATTTGAGGGGATTTTAATTATAATGTAAAAGACCAAGTTAAATTGGATTGTATTATATTTTTGTTTGTGCATATATCTCACCTTCAAGTGTTAATTCGGTACGGTTTCATTGAAGTATAATTATTTTGGAGTATGATAACATTGTTTACTTTGCAAAATAAAACTTACCGTGAAATACATATTTTTCCTCAAATATTGACCTAGATATATAAGTTACTAATCATTTTCTTTTTAGAAATATAGTTTGTATGTAGTTTGTATTATTGTAGTTTGTATACTCACGTATTATGTTACCATACTTTTTACAAAGTTCCATTTCATGACCCAAAATATTCCTGTTGCAGTCGTAGATGATCCATGTTTACCTAGAAGTGACCTCTTCAGTCACGACTTCAATGCATCATTTTTCAAGCAGCACCCCAATTGCGTAACACTCTTGCAATCACAACAGGAAGATTCTTCATGATTCAGGATATAATCAACACATAATTAATTATGAAGCAAAGGATGCTTAATAATTAATTAAGTATTTTATTTGAAAAATTATTTTTCTCCCCGAAGGAACGAATCTCCTACGATAGAATGTCCACATAAATCAACATTCAATTTAACAAGCAACACATTACAAAATAAATCAAAATCCCATATCCCGATGTCCACTACCCACGTCCCAATTGCATGCAACACCTAACAATGGTCTAACGGTAACATGAGACAATTGATCTGGAAGACTGGAAGCGACACGTGGGCGGCGCACTTAGCAACTATTCTATACAGATTACCGGCCCACGGTTATTTCGATGTGTTACGATAACTAATGCTGTGTTTGTTAGAAAAAAAGCTATTTTTATGTTAGGTTGGTTTGTGACTATCCTCGACCATCATATAGAACTACGATGATTTTTTCAACAATCTGACCTTTTTTTTATTCTTATAAAACTACTAAGAGCCGTGTCTGACTGATCAGATATTAATTCCTATCTAATTCATAATCTACTTTATTAAAAAAAAGTTTGTACTTAATTAATCCTTTGCTCTAAATAATACCACACAAAAGCTCTGATCCCCAGACTCTGATCAAAATTAACTTGAAGCCGTAAAGAACTAGCGCTTAGCAGCTGCACCAATCAGCTCGTTATTAAAGATTAATTTGAAATACTAAAAATATAGTACAATTTATTCCAAGATCTTGCTATAAAAATCCTATTTTATAATACCAGCTACATACGCCCATCACTATTAGGTACTATATTTAGTCACAAAAGTTACCAAAGGAGGTCACGATATAAGATTTATTACCTGACATTCCCTGACCGCTTCTAAATCTACTAAGGATTAAATAGAAACTAATTTTGGTTAGAAGAAATAAATTTAGCAGTTAATGTGGCCCATCTACGATCATGTTGACGTGTATTCTCTCATAAAATACGGAATTGAAGATTTTGAGAGTTTGAGGATTATAACCACCTACGTTTGCCGAAAAAAAAAACTGGGTTGTTTTTGTTTTTGTGTCAAGTGAACAAGCACAGATAGCATTTATTATAATTATAGATTCGATTATGCAGGCCTTCTGTGAGAGGGCTGTAATCCACCTCACGGGCACAGTGCCGGTTGGTGGATGACAAATGTCGTCGATTTTTCCTTAAACTAGATTATGGCAGAATATAATTTGTTACAAAACCGTTGAAACTATAAAGACATTTAATACGACAACAAATAGAGCAAAAAGCCTTCGTCAAATTCATTATCTTCGACATCGTCATGTGCTACTTAGAATGCCCAAAAGAGTCTAAAGATATATGAGCAGGTGTGCACTACCGCAGATTATAATTTTTATCACCACTTACCACCAGGTGTTGAAGAAAAATAACTAAACAGAAAACAAATATTGGATAAAAAGATGTAGTAGGTTTTTATTTTAACATAATTTTACAAAGTATGTACATCAAAATCTACAGCTAAGTACTTATTTTCATAATTAATACATATTTTATTTATTGTACGTTTTAGTGGAGAAGAATCTCTTCTTTGGACTTAAAACTAATTATATTATTAAGTACACTTACAAAATACTGAACATTGCAATATTATTCTAAATTATACTTAAGTACTAAAAATAAACTCTTAATACGACAAATCATACTTATATTCTAAAAAGAAGATATCTACACAATAAAATAATAACTACGTAGTAAACATATAAATTCGTTAAAGGAACTTATCTACTTACCAAGCTAACCAGTTGCTTAAAAAATAATACCTACTACATTGAATATAAAAATCGAAATTATAATTTAAATAAAAATAAAAGTTATAAAACTAACAACCAACTACGACAAAAAAGTCAATCTTTTTAAGGTATAAACAAGAAATCACAGACAAACAAATTAAAAATCCGGAGTCACACGTAATCATTCGATTTTCGCCCTAACACGAGTGGCTCCGGATTTTTTTTAATTTGTCTGTCTGTGATGTCTAGCCGTAGTCGGGTGAAAATTAAATATTGTTCGTTGATAATCGCATCGGTGCATCACTTGAGAACAGCTGGACCGATGTGCCTTTTTTTTTGTCCGAATCAGACTCTTACGGTAAGATTTTTTTTAAAGTTGCCGAGAAATTTGGGAAAGCGGAAAGCGTATTTTCTATGGGAGTTTTGTTAGAATAATTGTATATTTGTATGTTGTATCAATAAAATCAAAACTTCGTGAAAAGCAGAACAGCAAAACCAAGCATAATCATAATAATAGATGGTACGGTTGCATCTGAATATGAGCCTGAAGTCTTGATAGACTTCAAGACCTCAGCCTTGTGGCTTTTGGCCCAGGACGTGGAGGCTCTGGATTGTACCATCGAACTCCTGGCAGCAGTCTTCGAAGCCTCGGTACACTCGGTGCAGGACGACAGGAACGATTCAAACTGAAGAAACAGAGGTTAGAGGTCATTTGCCCACCGTACCCTGAACGTCCACGTCAACAAGAACGAGATGACGACGCCGAAGTAGTACATTTGGCCAAGTAATCTCGTTTCTTGTTATGGTGGACGGTATTGTGGACAAACAGTGTTATAAAATACTATTTTAAAGTTTTGAATAATAAAGTGTGAATTAGTTGGTGGGCTAAGATTAGATCCCATGGTAGGTCAATGGAATACTACTAAGTCTCCTTTGGTCAAAAATAAGCAAAAAACTCCATTTATATCAAATTTTAAGAGACAAATCATGACTATAATTATACTACGCTTTTGTAAACTGACGAGAACCAACCAAAGTAATTGTTATACAAAAATATATGTCGATAGGTGAAGGTGTAGATATCATTGTGTACTATATTTAAACACTAATACATGCTATCTGGCACATAATACTGTTGTTTATCCTAACATTGTATAAGTCAGTTAAATTAGCAAGGTTAAACCAATTATCTTGTGCTAAAACAACGAAATGAAGTCTAATTGCAGTCATAAAATTTTATATTGTTAGTGATATTAACTCCAAGACTAATTAGATAGTGCATCAGTTAATATTTTATCTATGTAGTAACAGTTACTGGTAGTTAGTACAAACGAACGAAGTACGAACGACGAAACGTACAAAGAAATGATGAGAAATATCCGACTGTCAACATCAATGTCCGTCAACGGAACAAAAACGCTAATCGCGAGCTCTTTTCAGAACAGTGCAAATCGTTAGCATTGTGTTTGTTGCTTGATTACAATGTGAGTTGACGGTACATTAGAATAAATTTATAGTCATTTTAATCAGCATAAAATGCACTTTCTGTAGGTATGACTGTGATAGTTGTACGGTTTATACTTTTTGAGAAAATTGAATCTGAGTTCCTAGGTAGCGGGTGGCCCGGTTTATTTGCTGACCAGTGTATTATTACTCTTGTATGTATCTGTCATTAAAATAAAGCAATCACCATGATAGAGCAGAGCTGTAGTAACTCTGTTATATTCTAATAGATTTACTCGGGAAACTTCGCGTTAAAAAAAAATCGTATTGTTTATGGCACCTCTTCAAGTCATGAGCTATTCGAATATCAAAAAATATTTGGCTTAGGTGTTAAGGGGGAGGCGTGAAAATTGATTCGCTGTTACTTTGTATAATAGATTCCAAAAACTGACTTTCTTTATTTGAATAATTTGGCATAACAGACCATCTAAAATGATGACTACGATGAATAAGAAGTGGATGAAAGCCAAACCATTCCTAGCGCAGCAGCCGATCTTATATTTTAAAACAGGTAATTATAAAATGGCGATATTACGTCATCAAGTATCTCAGTGTTTCCTCCTTGGCTGACTGCCAAGCTCAATGGGATAAATATGAAGACTTTCACTCACAATCCATCCATCGGAACGTTATCGCATTTAGGTCAGAACATTCATTTATAATGGGAAACCCATTACAATGAATGTTGTGACTGATATTCGAAGTACGGACTTTCGTTTATACAAATGTGGGAACGGATGTGAAGCGTTTTGTATGGATTTATACGAAATCCTTAATGCAAATTCAGTTAGTGCTATGGAAGTATTGATTTCTTGGAATCTCACGAAAATTAGTGGTAAGCGTTCAATGTTTTGAAAAATATGACCAAGGTATGTAAATATAAAACATGTAGTTAACATGTTTTATTTCATCGTTTACACCTAAAACAAGTTGTAAAGTGTTTTATTCAAAAGTTGTAGGAAGAACAAAAAATTCAAAAAGGTGAACAAAATATTTACTAAACAAGTCTGAAACAATGTCGATATGTCTTTGAGAAGTCTTTTGCAAGAATGATTGAAGACAAAATAAGTCACAACTCGTTTATGGTAAACTAACTGAACAATGAACGGTGATCAGTGAATCAGTCCCCGTACATGGAAGATGTATTAGTGATCGTTTTGTTTTAAGTAGCAGTTAGAAGGATGGTACTTGTTAGTTGTTGTTCCCTCTGACGCCTACAAGTTGATCCTCTTGGCAAATTAATTCTAACACCCACAGGTTGTTGCAAATTCTCAGACAGAAACAACACATCACCAAAACGTTCAGGACAATTTAGTGAACACAAACGATCATTAGCGAGTACCAATTGAGTGAAATTGACACATCCCTCTGCCAACATGGCGGCGTCAGGTAATGAGTATGTATAGCCCTCCAATGTAGTGTTTGATAAACAGTCATTTGGGTCACCGGGCCCTCAATTAGGGACGGACAGACTAAAAGGTTAGTTACGTGTTTACATTTCAAAGCGATTCGGCGATTAGGGGTTTGCGGAATATTTTTGCAGGATAAAGGTCATCTGTTTTAGTGTAGGTATACCTAATTAAATTATAAATTGAAAAGCGTGTCCCTTAAAGGAGAATGGGCAGTTCTGGGCGGTCGGCGGCCATCAAATAATTTAGTGTCAAATGAAAGTACTGTTATTTAGGAATATCTTTTACTATGGGCGTTACACTGTATTCCATTTAGGAAAAAAAATATTTGAATGTCAATATAACCTGATTGCATAGAGCAATATCGCATAATAATTATGTTATTATTACGTGTAATGTTTTATACCTTAACTTCTAAACGTTTTGTGACACGGTAACATGGTCATCAACACAACAAAACCGGTTCGACTTGACTACCTGCTCACGCGGACCAATCAGCTTCGACTAAACAAAGCAAGCAAGCGGCGGTGGCGGGGTGGGGCGACGGGCGGCGCGCGCGCTTCCTCCGTGCAGTCCTTCGGTTATGCTTGTATCGTTGTGTACTGTGCGATTCTTCATCGATTTATCTTTCGCGTCTATAAACCTATTGACCCCGCATTGCACACTGGACTTTGTTTACTCCTAACCTGATCACTAACTTGGCTGTCGTTTTTGGACTTTGATTCTATTTTTGTGAAGTGGATTTTGTTGACTATGGCAGAATATCGACCAGTCTGTGTTTTGTGCAATCATTCAGTGGTTAACAGAAGAAGATTCGAGATAACTCACGCATTTTTTGAGCAAAATGCCGCAAATGCTCAATATATTATTGAAGCTATTGCCCCACAGCAAGTAAGTTTTTAATATTGTATCTTTATTAATAAAAATATTTTATTTTGCGCTGTGTTTTTATTTTTACCTATAGGAGGCACTTTTTATTTTTAATTATACTACCATACATGAATTCTCGCCTCTGTCCTATGGAGTAGGTAGAGACAACGGAGTACCAATTGCTACGATCCTTACTAACTTATTTTGCTTCTTCCACGTTCATGCATCTCGTCATACATGCTCGCTGCTTAAGAGTACAACGCACTTCGATTTCCGAAAAGTCGTCAGACTTTTTCGGAAGACATTACTGATTAGATCCGTGTATGTCCGTCTAGGGCGTCCCCTCCTAGCATTCTCATATACATCCGCGTCATATACCTTTTTAGTCAATCTTCTGTCGTCCACTATGTTTTCATGACCAAAACATCTATTATTACCTATTTATTCATATATTATTATTATGTATATTAATAAGAAGTTAATATTTTTTCAGATTGAATATAATGGCCTGGAATACGTTTGTCGACCATGCTGGCAGCGAGCTCAACGTGCTGTACAGCCTAATCCAAACCCTGCTCCGCACGAATGTGTACTGCAGATTGAAGAATATTCTCGAGTGCCTAATAATGCAGCAACCTGTATGTTTGAGAGATGCAGAAGTATTACACGTCATCGAATTCCAGAAAATATACGGATATCACTTTTGTTGGATTCCAACTTGTATTTACCAGAAGAAGCCAGAGTATGTGACACACATTTAAGATCCAATGACTGGGATGAGATTATAGATAGTCCGAATCTAAAAAAAAGTAACTCGAAAAGTACTCATTTTATACACATGATGGGTCTTATGAAAGCAGCTGTGTCAAGAAGATCTATTTTAGATTTTGAAAATATTGAAAATATGGACACCAATGAAATATATATTCGATTGGGTCTTAATCGAGAACAATTCACCGACATCTTGGAACAGACGCCTTCTTTGGCCAGTTCCCATGCCAAAACCATTCTAGCAATTTATTTAATGAAGTTGCGCAGCGGTGAATGCAACGAGAGACTAGCCACGCTCTTTCAAATCAGTAGAAGAACGCTGGAACGACATTTAAAAAAAGCAAGAGATTGTTTATATGCCGAGTTCGTGCCTAGGCACCTAGGTTTCGATCACGTCGACAGAAGAACGCTTACTGAACGCAACCTGTACGTACCGAATGCTTTATTTGGAAATCCAAACTCAACATTAGAAGATAGAAAAGCAATTGTAATAATGGACGGCACATACGTCTACATACAGAAGAGTTCGAATTATTCTTTTCAGAGGAAAACGTATAGCCTACATAAATACTCAAACCTTGTTAAACCATTTATTATTGTCAGCTGCGATGGTTATATTTTAGATGTTTGTGGACCATATGCGGCTACTGACTCAGATGCAACTATTTTACAAAGAATGATGTATAATGCCGAAGGTACATTTCATTGGTTTTTTCGTCATGGCGATGTTTTTATATTAGATCGTGGGTTTAGAGACGCCCTTCCCGATTTGTCTCAATTTAATTACTCTGCTTACATGCCTGAAAGTAAAGGACGCGGTGTAGATCAACTAACAACTGAACAAGCGAATAGGTCTAGATTGGTCACCATATGCCGCTGGGTGGTAGAAGTAATAAATGGTCGGTTTAAGCGTGACTTTAAGTTGTTCCGACAGGATTATTTTAATCGGGCTTTACACCACATGTTTGAAGATTTTAAAATAGCAGCTGCATTAATTAACGCTTTCCGCGAGCCGATACATGATAGCGTACATGCAGCTACATTTGTGAACATTATAAATGACCGCTTGAATCGACCCAATCACCTGGCGGACTACGTTGTTCGTAATAATATCAATAGACGAAGAGCAACATTTGAAAGCATCACTGGTGACCACCTTATTTTTGACGATTTTCCAAGTCTTTCAGAGGATGACCTCATATTGTTTGCTTTGGTACGTATCAAATCAAGATAGCCCGCAGTTATTATGCTGAGCACCTAGTACAGGGCTTGTATAACATTGAAGTGTACCGAGAGCAACAAATAAGGAGTCTTAGTCAATATATAGAAGAGCAAGACGTTTGGTTGTTACGTGTTCGAATACAGTCAAGGCATGTAAGATCTAGGATTTATTATTCATACATAATTATTGACCGACAAAAAAACGGAAGAGAAGCAATCGCCCATTATTATTGTTCGTGTCTGAGTGGTAGCCGCACGGTCGGATGCTGCGCACATATTATGTGCGTAGTATGGTATATAGGCTGGGCAAGAAATCAACCCGAAGATATTCGATTACCAGCAGCAGAATTAAGTGTGATTTTAGAGCATGAGTAGGAGGAACTAGGCTACACATGCTCTAAAATCACAGTTAATTCATTTTTAAAACCATTATGTCCTATACCATACCTATATAATACAATAAGTACGTAATAAATATTTAAGTATAATAATAGTTCATTAGACATAATCATTTTGTTATATATACCTAACATATCTGATGATATGTTAGATATTTATAACAAAATAAAGGTTTTATGTAGATTATAATATGTAATAAATAATATGTGATTTAATATACATATAATAAATATCTTTGAGTCTATCTACATTTGTTTTTTCACTTTCCTTTTGTATTTTTGCATTGGATATAAGCCAGAATAGTAAGTAAAACGATATAAAGGTTCTAAAACAAAAATGTCTTTTATGCGTTTTAGAAGTACACCACAGTGATAAAACTTGTCCACAATAATTGTAGGACTAAAGCACACCAATAAATAACAAAATCATTATTGGCCGCGGACCGCCCACGCTCCATACAAAATTGCCCATTGTCCTTTGTAAAATATAAAAACAAAAATATTTAAAAATATAAAACAGTGGAATCCCGTGTGACATTATTGAGAATAGCGCCGCTTTAACGCCTGGTATTTTTAGCTCAGTGCTATTGAAGATTTCGTGCTACGGTTTGCTATCTACATATTCGTAGGAACTATGAGTTTGCGAAAATTCCAATCAGTCTCTAGAAGGCTCCTAGTTCGATTTCTAGGTCACGTTAAGTACCTACAGAGTTTTTTTTTTTTTTGTAGATGTATTGTGTATGTAATGTAGTATGTAATCCACAACATACTTGATTTGTTGTGGATTATTATTAATTTATATTATGTACTAAAATGTTCATCCCGTATTCTGTGGAATTGAATAGCGTCATTGGAATAAGTAGGTACCTCATTCTAAACTAACGGTGACTGGCGGGCATTTTGGGGGACTGTCTTATGTAATTTTAACGTTCGAAAAGTGCTGATTCTCAGCCTAGTTTAAATAAATCACTTTTGATTTTGATTTTGAACAGTAGTATAGTACCCTTTTTTTTGAGAAATAGTGACAGCATTAATTAACTTGAATTATTACCTCAGTGAAGTCACTTTCTGTGTGAAGAACTGAAGCGACTGTGCTCAAAATTGTGTCCATGGATGGGAATCTGAAAAATAAAAATAGTTCTATGAAAATCGAGCAGAACGGCAAAAGAGCGCTACCAATTAGTATAATCATAACAAAATAGTAGGAACAACAAACTAAGATTTCAACTGTTTCATCAGCAAAACTGGAACATCGATTAGTATGATTGATGTCTGTCAAAATACACCGCACATTGCAAGCATTGCGTCATTTATGAAAAATCAATGTTAGTTTGTCCACAAGGTTCGCCCCACAGAAGATATTCCATGTTCGCCCCATAATTATGTTATTGGTAAAAAAGTTATGCTCACATAGTACTCCATAGTGTGTAGTTTGTTTTCAGGGCATCCATGACGATGTTTAGATTGTCGTAGGTTCTCAGTACACTCGTCAAGGGTACCGTCAGGTCCTGGGTCCTGATCGGAGTGTCGGCCATTGCAACTGATGCCAGATATCTGAAACATAGGTACGTGAGGAACTGTGTTGATCTGCTTTTAACCTAAAGTGAAAATAAAACAAAATCGTTGAAACAATTAGAAATAACCGTGATTTTTGTTTACCTTCTTGAGTTTGTTAGTCAAAACTTTGAAAGCTCACAAAACCAAACTAAATACTAATAAATATCACTAAAGTCGCAATCAAGCCTAAACTTTCGAGCATAATATTTTTATAATCACCCTTAAATATTTGCCAATTACGGGACTTTTCCCCTGAGTTTTGTTGAATTGAGGTCCCATTCCATTCCAGTCCTTTTTTTCACTCCCATTCCATTTTGAAGTAATCAAGACAATACAAATGTATGATGTCTATATTTACCTCTTGAGCAACTGCTCATTCGAAGTGCAGCCCAAGGCATCTTCAATGACCCAGACTTCGTTGGCCACGTTTGTCTGCAGCATACGGTTCCACAAGAAGTCGTAGTCATCCTCATTGCCATGACGCAGTCCCGTGCAGTATACCACAGGACGCAAGCTTGGTGTAACCCTGGTAAAGAGGACAAGGATTTTTGATTTTAAACTGTAATGTCAGAGACTAGCTTCTGCCCGCGACTTCGTTCGTGTGAAATTTTGGCCGAACCATCGCGTCGCATCCCATCGCCCACACGCGCTATTTCTTCGTTTTCGCTTAGCGTTCTTTCTGACGTTTTTTTTCTTTTTGCTCGGCTCCTAAGAGTCTTACCGTGATTTTACATAGCCTATATCCTTTTACAAGAATTGGGCTATCCAATGCAAAAACAATTTTTCAAATCCGACTGGTAGTTCCGCAGATTACCCCCTACATACAAACTTACAAACACAAGTGAACAAACAAACTTTATCTCTTTATAATATAAGTATGGATGATAACGATGAGAAGCGGTCAATCGATCGTTAAGCTAAGCTTGCCGAGGTCGGTTCGTGGATTGGTGACGATTTATTACATATCGAGACTCCTCGTTGCCTCGGAAAGCACGCCAAGCCGTTGGTCTCGGTTGGCATTCGTAGATCTTTGACAGTCGTTACGGGTAGTTATAAGCCCGAAAGTCTGACAACCAGTCTTACCAAGGGTCATCGTATTACCTAGTCACTGGGTTGTGAATGTCAGATAGGCAGTCGCTCTTAATATACTTGTATTCAGCTGCATTCGTATAGACTGGACGCCAACCCCAATATAGTTGGGGAAAGGGATAGGCATAAGATGATGATCAGAGATGATAACGATGTTGAGCTGATGGATTGATGATTATATATGTTAACGTTTGCCATAGTTATTAGTATAAGTAATGAAACCTAAATCCTTATCAAGGAAACAGTAAACCATTGATTAGATTGTTGGCGCAGTTGCTGAATGGCTTATAGACAATGGGTCGTGGCGTCCATTCCCACATGGAACATCGATACTTTACACCTACAATTCTAAATATCTTTTCTGACTTAAAAAGACACTGTACCATCAACCTGACCTGACTTTTAGATTGCCGCATTGGCACAGTCTTATACGATTTTAATACCCAAGCGTGATTTACGCGGTCCGATTTGATTGTCTGTGATATACCACGTGATTAAACCAAAATAAAAATGGCACCGTCTAACAGTGCTTAGACGATGTAAGTCATTAATTGTTGCTTCAAAATTAATGAATGCCGCTTAATTAGCTTTATATATATCAATAATTATGACATCACAATTTCATCCGAAAGACGTCCACTGCTGCCCTCCCCCAAGCACCGCCAATTCGACCGGTTCTGAGCTTCCCGCAGCCAGCGGAGTCCTGCGGCCTTCACAAGGTCCATTGCTACGTCATCCGGTACGCGGTCACCACTCCAGAACCTCAATAATCATGACATAAATGTGAACATACAGTTGGTACTCACTCAGTGCCATTCTGTATCAAAGCCTTGAATAAGGCAACAGTCTTCTCAACGCATCCATTGTGTTCTAGCTTGCACGCAAACTCCAAAATCTGCATGCGGTTCCTCAAATCTTCTAAACTATCTGTGGCTCTTACTTCATAACCCAGGCTAGAAATCCCATGCTCTAAGTGAAGCAGTATGAAGTCCTAAAATTATAATAATGATATATTTTTACATAGGTACAGGCTGTTCCGTTGAAAAGGGTTAGTTTAGATGAATCTGAAATAAAAATTATTATTAAAAGTTGCTTTTTGGTTTAAGGCCTCGCCTCTCATGCACGCGGTTGAGGGTTAAAATTCGGGCAGGTGTCAATGTGAATTTTTCAATTCTTTCGTAAATATTTACTTTCTACGTTTATCTTGGACATCATTGACAGCGATGAAGGTAAACATCGGGAGGAAACCCACTCGTGTTCCTTCAGTTGCCTTCGGTAACCCTTTCGGACTTTCCCGCGACCCTGGCAGGCATCGCCCTAGCGGGCCCCATCAGTGATGCTGAAATCGTTTTGATGCGCACGTGGAACACAACGCGCCGTCGACCCGGGCTTGGTCCTTATCGGGGGCGAGCTACCCATTGCTCACCACCCGCAAGCCCGCGCCTACGGTGGCCAGGAACTGGCCTGGGATTCCCGACGCCCAGGGCGTCTCCTGCGGCGACTATAGGCCCTCCACCTCCTCCTTCGCGAGCATTACTGCTTCGCAGAAGGAGGTGACGGCCCCCTATGGCATCGGGAGGAAACCTGAACTTATAATTAATATAAGTCTGAAATCGCAAATCCGCTTTGAACAACCATGCAATTCTCATGCAGTCTCTGGAAGTGTCTAAGAGCCTTTGCCTGCAAATTCATCTGTGCCTGGAGTGGGACAGTAGTTAATAGGCTAGTAATAATTAAAGATAGCTCTTTAGCAAGACAAGTAACAATATTATGATAGACGAAAACAACTTTTCCAAAATAATCTTTAACTTTTACCTCAACGGAAGGCAAAGCTTCGGTATCTCCGAGATAAAAGTGCCAGATTTTGCTAAAGCCTCGTAATGCTGCGTACCACACGGAGTACTCCGTCTCTCCTTGTAGGACGTCTAAAGCGCTGTAGAGAGTGGCGAAGGGTACTTCGTCTGAGTACACGAATGCAAAGAGATCGTTTATAATCTGAAAAGAAAAGTAGTTTATTATTTTTTTACAAAAAAAATGCCGATAAAAACTGTTACCTAACTTTAGTCCTCTTATTAATAATCGCGGAATGAAGTTACAATAGTATGTACCTACCTATTATCCATACATTTTTGGACGTTTTTAGTTTGGGATTTTATTACTAAGGGGGATCTATCGGTCAGTCGGCTGATTTGCAAGATTTGTCGAATTCTCACAACATGTCGTCAATAGATGGCGGTAGACGTTCTTAGCAGATATATTGTTGTGCTCTCAAAAGGCATCGACGCTTTTTCAAAAAGTAAATCGTAGTTCAATGTTTTTAAATAACATTAATGAGCTTACTAATAGTATCTTGACTAAGTCACACGACATGTAGGACGTGGACTTTGCAATCATTGGACCGATAATGTTTACGGTTAATGGCCTAAATAGTGGAGAGCCTCGCTCGAGCACACAACACAGCACGCAAAAAATAAAAATATTTAAAACTGTAAACGAACATGATAAAGTTTACATTTTAAATATTTAATAAATGAAATATAAGAGATTAATGAGATTAATTGAGCTGAAACTGTGGACTTAGGAGTAAATAAACTTGCTGGATATTATTTTTCAAAAGCCTAGCGACTGGATCAGATCCAGAGATATGAGAATCTAAGTCTTGGGTTTCGGTAAAACACAAAGATATTTTTATCACAACCTTGCGATGAATGCAAAGCAGTCGCCTTTGCCCTGCCTATGTAGTTACTGTAAACAACTATTATGTTTTAAATAATACAGTAGTAATTATACAAACCTTGGCACGATTCAAAGGATGAATAACATTACTGTTGTTTCCTTTCAGAGCTGATATAATCAAAGTCCATACGTGGTCATCATAGTTCACTCTGTATAAACCTGTTAACAATTTATTGACGTTATGATTATGTTATGGAATTTGTAAGGATCATAGCAGGTTTTGTAGTTTCTGCCTACCCCCATGGGAAAAAATGAGTGTGTTCATGTATGTATGCTATTAATATGGTGAAAAAAAAGACTGCTGTTAAAATAAGGCTGTAAGACCTACAAGGTAATATGTCGGCAATCTAAGGGAATGTAGGAGAGGTCATTTACAACCAAATGACCCTTTTGATTCCGATGCAAATGCCAGCAATTTTCGAGTCATTTGACATTTTATATTTTTATTTCATTCATTTTAAAACATAAAATGTCAAATTACTTGAAAATTGTTGATATTGGCATAGGGGTCATCAGGGGTTATTTGGTTGCAAATGACCTCTCCTACATCCCCTTAATTAATGGATTGCTGACACATTACCCTATATATTTTAAAGCTAATGTAAAGTCAGGTGTCAGGCCGCGTCCTAACGAGCTCAAACTTCGCGCGAGTATGCGATAGTCACGTTAATTTTGTTCAGCAAAACTGAACGCGTGGTCGCGTCGACAAAAGGCGCCTTCCGGTTTTCCGAACAAATGAGTAACATAATTATGAACGTGCGAACGATCTTTTCAGTTAGGACGCAGGCTAATATATTATGTTCTAGGTTCACCCGGGCATTTCTTTTTCCAACAATTACCAAACAGGCAGAAACATCAAATTAGAAAACCGGATATTATAAATAAATTGTGTTCTTAAAAATAATACTCTCTCTTTCGGGAACTCACCTGTTTCCTGTACGTTAAAAATGGCCCAGCTATGGTCTTGACTAATATTAGGGATTTTGAATTGGAATACATTTTCATCCAATATGAAAACTGGCTTGGTGTTCTCAAAGTCTGGAGAGGCTTGCGTAGTATAAGTTATAGGTATCTTATACGTTTCATTAGATGACAGAGATCCATTTACGTAGTAGCGTTTCTAAAAAATAAAACATTATTTTTGTCTATGCAGTGTTATCGGTAAACTATGAACCCTGAGGCTTAACAACATTAGTTCTCTTATATTTCCAATGTTCTGTATTTTTTCTACGATACCCTACATTAATTTGCTACCACTTAGGTACCTGGGAAATACTTATATCATGGCAAAAGATGAGACGAGAAGACGAAGAACAAAGTGATGTAAAAACAAATGGATTGCTTAAAGGAGATTCGCACTAGAAACACGTGTAGTGTAGTCGTATGACGTAAGAATAGTGTGCACGCTTTATTACCACATAAAAATAAAATTATTTCAATAGAGATTGGCTATGTGGCGCCATCTACGACGCCACTTGCGAACTACGCATCAGACCTGACGTCACACAAATCCTGCATCGCGCTATAAGAGTTTACCGCGCGATCAACATTAAGACTATCCGACATCAATCGTTGGGCAATTGCCCGCCAGACACCACAACCGTCTGGTCGGAGGATCCTCCTTTTTCTATAGAGGATGAGTGAACTTCACACCCTATTCCTGATACATATAAAGCTTCATATTGCATTTCTTTAAAAAAAACAGCTATTATACAAAAATAACGCACTAGATATTGTTGAACTAGATTAGAATAGTGCTTACCTGCGTCAAAGTAACAACATCAGTCTCATAATCAATGTACACTGTCAAAACAGGATGGCCAGCCTGGGAGATCCATGAGCCCATGACGTCAGCGATAGTAGAATTAGCGTAAGATGAGAGTGAGTTATAAGCGAGAACTCCTTCGTTAAGACCTTCGTACAGCTTTTCTGGGTAGCCGGAACTCAATGAGCTGTAAAATATTGTAAAAATATGTGGTCTTTAATACAGTTCAACGAATGTTAACCGAGGAATTACGAAATTAATAGTTATTATTGATGTGTATTCAGTATTCACAGAAGAAGACATAGGTACGCATCTTCTGCGAACCTCCGCTCGCCGCTCTGCATGTACCTAATGGCTGGCACGAGGTCGACATCATCAACTATTCAGCTTCTCCCTCGCATTCGCGCCGCGTGAGAACTAAAAATCCAACTAGAACTCTAATTGCTTTGAAATAAAGCTTTGGTTTGTGCTTTGCCCCCCCTGAATCATCGCCAGCTCAAGAGTAGTTCGAAGACAGTGTGACTGGTGAGGTTACTGAAATGTTTTCCTTGCGTTACTCTTTGAACTTTTTTGCCGAATCTATATAATCTCCCGCATAAAACTGGTAAATGCATCACCAACTTAAATAGAAGCCTTATATTTGCCTATCGGCTTGGCCTATTACCTACTAATTCTACATACATAAAAAAAACAACCGACTTCCAAAAAAAAAACACTACAAAGTGAAAAATAACTTTAATTTGTGAAGTCAGTTTCTGTAATGGATAGTCTAAAATAAAGTTATATATTTATACATAAGTACTACTTAAAAATAAACATGCAACTTACTTATTCATCAAGTAGAAGTTCAATCCATATTTGAACGCGTCATCCTCAATCAAATGATGCATCATTCTGATCACGGAACCAGCTTTCTGATAGGTGATGGTCCCAAAATGACCGCTGATTTCGGCGGGAGAGTTGACATTGTTGTTCGTGATTGGTGTAGAAGTCGGAGCATTGTCGGCATCATAGGCACTATATACTGATCCAATAACCAGCTGGTTGGCTGAACCCACTTCTGAATCCACCTGTTGTTAATGACAATGTTTGAGTCAAAATGCATAATTCATAGTTTTTTTTTCTGAATTTGGTTCGATATCGACGAAGACTATCGTTAGACTGGAAGCCGACCCCAATATGATTGGGAAAAGGCAAGGAAGAAAAAAAAAATCGACGAAGCGTAGAAAATAATTTATCATTATTTTGAGTCATGATTTACAAGATGTGATTCATCTCTTTTGTTAAACAAAAATGTTAACAAGAAGATAGTTAGAAACGGAAGGACTAATCCACTATTCAATGATTTTAATTATGAATGAGTAGCAAAATAAAACGAAGAACCAAAGACACTTAATACATACCATCGCGGTGATGTAATCCTGGAAGTAGTTAGCAAAGCCTTCATTCAACCAGGTGTTGCTCCACCAATGGCAGGTCACGAGGTTTCCGAACCACATGTGCGTGGTCTCATGGGCCACAATCTGTGCGACCCTGTATTTGAAGTAAGGCGTGGAGTCCTCAGGAACGTACAGTAATAAAGCCTCCCTGCAAATTTTTTGAATAAAGAGTATTTTTCTTGTAACAAAATGAATGGCTATCAGTATACTTGGCTTACTATGAAGACAGACAGTGTCGGTTACGCCCCATCATCAGTAATTTCTTCTATTGCCTTACGCCAATAATTAAAGATATTACACTTGGGTCGCATCAGACTTGGATTTTAGGTAGGAATAATAAATTTAAGTACTTGATTATTTTTCTCTTAATTCTTTACTCATTATTTCACAAAATTGATAGCCCCTTTATAAGCCACTGTGTACGGAGGCACGCGCCATCGTGTGTTGGGCCACGTCAGTTTTAGTTGTTTTTAGTTTGTAAAAGTTTACTAACATCGTTTTTTAAGTCATTGTTACTAATATTATATGGATTGTTTGTGCTTCTATGTGTAGTCCGAAATAAAGAATATAAAGTTATTTTACAAAGTGATGAAATGGCAAACAGCAACCTAATTGTTTTATACGATAAATCACAATCTGAATCGTTTTGAAACGGATTGCTAATCCATTGCTTCATAAGTTCGCAAAAAAAAAATTTGCTCAACAACCTTAAACAGATTAGTCTTAATCGTTTACGAAAACGTGTTACGCAATTAGATAGCTGGTTACTTTTAAGTATGTAATGACTCAGCAATGTTCATTTACGTACCTGTATTTGATAAGGCCCCAATTCTCCATAGCTCCAGCTTTAAAATCAGGCAACGCGACATGATCCAACCTCAAATGGCTATTAGTCGAGTAGTAATTGATACCAAAGTATGTGCCCAAAGCATCTACAACCTTCTTGCCAAAATCGAAGGCATATTCGCTCTGATTCTTCGCGTCTGGTCGCGTGTAGACACCAAACTCTTGAGTCCCGTTTTGGCTGGAGGCAGCAGCTTCGAACTCCGAAACCAGGAATGCAACTAGGTAGGTTGACATCCTTGGCGTTTCATAGAAGACCTCTCTGATGTAGCCATTGGTCCTAGAATCATAATAAAATACATACTGTAATTCCGTTGTAAGATTCTTAACAGTTTTTTTCTCGGTTTCTATAGCTGTTTCCAACTTATTAAAACAAATGTGTTTTTAATTTCATGGAACATTCTCGACTCTAACCATATTTGCAAATATCAGCCACATGACATTTTTTTTTAACCACAATGGGGAAGCTCTTGGCCTGAATCTCACCTGCTGGTAAGTGATGATCAGGCCGAAGGTGGAAGCGAGCTTCACCCGGAATCCTCAACCACAGAGGATCTGGCTATCTTACCTCCAACTGCCGGAACACAACAATGCTGCTAACATTGTTGTTATGGCGATAAGACTTAGATAAGATGGTGGTAGCTAGCCAGACGGACTTAAAACAAGCCCTACCGCAAACCAAACCGAGCAGAAAATTTTGCCCCCACTGGGAATCGAACCCGGGACCTCAGCTGGGTCTGAGACAGGTGGTCTAACCACTAGACCACAGAGATGGCTAAGAGGTGACATCCATCCCAGCACAGAAAGCTTTATAATAAAGAAGTTACACAAGGAATTAATTAATTTATTTAAGAACTTACAAATTTACTCTCAATTCCACTTCAGTATTAGATAACGATGGCTGAAAGTCAGCAGGACGATCGATCCCAATAACGAACGTTGCTTTCAGTTCAGGCTCGTCGAAGCAAGGGAACACCTTTCTTGCGTGTGTCGGTTCCATTTGAGTAGCACCCAGCCATCTGGAATATACATCGTAATAATTAAGATCAGCACCCTAATTGCATAATACACGATCAATCACAATCTGAATCGTTTTCCAAAGATTTAAAAGTTCGAAAAAAATATCTGCTCGACAACTTAAATAACCCAATGCATGTTGTTGAACTGTCAAAATAAAACATTAGTTTTAATCGTTTACGAAAATGTGTTCCGCAATTAGATAGCTGGCCAAGTTATCACTATTCAAATACCTACTCTAATGACCTTTTGGCATTGTTAGAGCTACAGAATGCAAAAAAAAAAAAAGAATTTCTTATATTTCGCATAAAAACAGATGTTCTGCTACGTCTGTTTTTTTTTCAGGATTGTACACAAAGAAAAAGTATGTTATAATATCCATGTAATATCGATGGGTATTAACATAATTTGCCTCAGACGCAGATACAGACTACCTAGATATCTCTCTATAACACAGCATGATTCGGGAACTGAACCCAGGACAGGGGTCTATGCAGTCGGCCATAGTCATTATCATTTACATGATAACATGAAAAGTACAATACAAAAATCAAAGATTAAAAGTTGTGGATTTATCATTCCAAGCCATAAAATTCATACATAATTGTATGAATTTTATGGCTTGAAATGATAAACCCACAACTTTCTGCAAAAGTAAATATACCTTTATCTTCAGACGTTTAATACCAGCTTATGTTTATCGTTACTGGAACTGCCTATCCTTGCAGAAGATGTGTTATTCTGATAAGATCTCAGCATTATCAAATATGTTTGCTTTGTCATAGGTGAGATAATGTTACCTACTGAGATATTTTTCTTACTTCTGTTTTTATTGCATAATGAAAAGAGGTGGTATCTAAGTAATATTTCAAACCCATCGTCTACGACGCTACTCAAAAATAATATGTTACAAACAATCACACACCAAATTAATTTATTGTCCTTATGATAATGTTCAAGTGGTTTACAATGGAACTATATCAATGGAACTACCTGCACGTGCCGACTGTGTAGGTACTTGTACTTCTAAGTAGATTCATAAGATTATTTAGTATTTATTATGTATTACATCATTATTGATTACCTATTTACAATAAAATTCACTTCTATTTAGCCGTCAAGTCTGTATTTTCCCGAAAAGGATTTTATAGTTTCCAATTTATATTTTCTTTCATTATGGTGTGTGGTTGCTTTAGTTACCTACCGTTTTATAAACATTTCATCTGTTTATTATGCCATAGGAGGACCTATTGGTGATGTTATTCGAAGGTCAGGTGCGTGGTACACGGAACCAGCGCGCGTCTATGAACGTAAACGAGGCAAAAGGAGTATTTAAGGAAGTTTGTTTGCAGGTGGCTTTTTGCAGTTTCTGCATACCCTCATGGAAAGAAGGCGTACTGTGAGTTTATGTATGTATGTTTTGTTTTGTATTTATCTCTAACTCTAAACGTACCTAAGTAAAAATAAAGGGCTTACCCCCGTCTGGCAACGCTCCCATTTGGCAACGCTACATATATTATACATATAGCGATGTATCGCGTGCACCAGGTAGTCAATGTAAGCCAAATAAATATTTATTTGAAATTGAAAAATTTTACCTATTGAAGATTTATGTACCACTGTATTTTATTTATGAATTAGGTATATAAAAATATATTGTATTATGACTAGTAATGATTTAAGCTAAGCAAAGCAAAATCAACAACTTACGTTAGTACAATATACAAATAGGTAAACTTTCTTTATTTATTCCAAATGTGTCTATGTAATTATTGTGACTATACAATAATAAAAGATTAAATAAATTAAATAAAAGTCAAAAATATAAAAATTAGAACTGAACATAGCAAATATGAAATAAATAAATGGGGGACACTAGAACTTTCTACTTTGACTGTAGTTTAAGGTGTGCTCAGGTACGTAATATCGACAAACATAACCAATTAGAGTTGCCAAACGGGAGCGTTGCCAGACGGGAATAAGTCAAATAAAGAACGATCAGATATAAAAATATATATAGTTTAGCTAAGTTATATACAACAAAAGAACTATTATTTTTATCTTGAACTATAAAACTTTCTCCATGGGCGTCATTTAAAACGCTCAGGCGTAAAACAAATAATAATAGTAGAACTTACTTTTTGACTCCATTCTGGATATAGTGATTCCTGTAGAATCCATTCAGATCAGTTCTTATCGGTCCTTTGTAGACGATTTGCAAAACATACTCCAAGTCAGTTTCCAAATTGCTTACTAAGTTGATATACGCAAACGTATAGTTTTTGTCAAATTCCAGACCATTTGTAGCATTCAGTGCTATTCTTGTATCCGTATAGTTGACTCCAACTACTATATTTTCAGAACTGAAGGTAAGATCTTCGGAGTGAAGTTTGATCTGATTGGTGCTTGCAGTAGTTGTAAAAATGATGTTGACGATCCCATCAAAAGTGAACTGGTTAGCGTCACCAGTGTCGAAGTACGGTGTTATCATTATCTGGTACTCTGATGGTACTATTGGTGTGTTCAGTCGATAGTTAGTGTCGGTAGCGAAGGCATCGTTTGATAGACTTAAGCATATAACTGCTAAAACTAGCAGATTTCGAAACATGTCTGGAAAAAAAAGATGTGTTTAAGTATCTACGTAGGACAAGCAATACAGGTGTAACTGTAGTATTTCGTCTTTGAAATCGAGGTAAGAACATAATATTTGACTTAATATCACACGATGGAGGGATAGGATAGGTTTATAGTACAACCGACTTTTCGCGAGTTAAGTTATAAGTAACATTGTAATACCCAAAGCCCAATGACAGTTTATCTGACCAGGAGATCGAACCCAGGACTCTACATGCTTGCGGCCACTATACTAACGAGGCGATTTATAGTCTAAACATCGACCGTAAACTGTTAAATCAGTCACCTACTTAGTACTTGAGGGATTACCCAAGTACAAGGGGACCAGTTTGACTGCCCTGTTGGTCTCGTTTCTCTCGCAATCGCAACTGCAGAGCGTGGGGTCCTGGCTTCGATCCCAAGTCGGGCAAAGTGTTATTGGGTTTTTCCTTTAGAAATTTATTAATAACAGCCTGGAGTTTGGAAGTTGCCGGTGTGATACCCCGTGGCACGGAAAACACACGCTGTTGGTCCTGCGCCTAATCTCTCCCAAGTCATTTCGGATTGCCGTCCCATCGAACTATTAGAGTGAGGGAAGAGAGAGTACACCTGAATCTGCGCATACACTTGTGAACTATAATAATCTCGATAGACTTGTCGCGAACCAGAACACGACGTGTTGCCACGCCGAGCGCCGGACGCAGGATAAAGTATATCTACGTCTATTGTTCTTTTTAATGGTTTTCCGCCAAGTTACGCCTGAATCAATTAACTATTTATAATTATAATTATAAATAATCAGTTTATAATGTTCCCACTAGGTGCTAGGACACAGGCCTCCTCCATGTGAGAAAGAATGGTCCATAATACACCACGCGCGTCCATGTCTTCGAGTTTTTGGTTCTAGGACATGCTGGTTTCCTCACAATGTTTTCCTTCAACGTTTTGAGAGCAGTGTGGATGAAATAATTTACACAAAGTAAAGTGCCTATTTTGGTTCGAACCTACGACCTTACAACTCGTAATTCACGGCCGTTACTGCTGGCCCACCACTGCTCTGCATTATAAAAATATAAAAATAGTAATTATAAAAAATATAAAAAAGTTATTTAGTAATTATAAAATGTGTAAAAGATTGGTATAAAGTAGAAAATGAACTAACCTGCCGTGTTCACTGTATCAACTACTATGCAAACTGGGTAGAATGTAACTATAGCATCAGATATTTGTGAGTCGTTACTCTGCGACTGATAAGCGTCATCTTAAGTGTGGTGTTATCATTCATGATAGTGCGCCACTCATCTTTTGTACTAGTCATGTTTTATGGATTTTACTGTTGTATTAAGTAGTGTAAATAATTAAAAAAATGTAGTATTAGTAGTCATTTATTATAATTAGCATCTTCAATGTAAGTCCCCGTTATAAAGATGCTAGTGCGAACACATAACATCACGCCTTTAATCACCGAAGAGTTATAGTTAGGCAGAGTTGCGTATCACCAGTGTCCCATGTAATAGGAGGCGAGCCTATTGCCGTCAACCGGGCACACTTCCAGACTCCGGGCTGCTGATGGAACAACCCAATAACACTTTGCCCGATCTGGGAATAAACCCAAGAGGGGGAGGAGAAGGCGAGTGCAAAGCACTGTTGATTTCTTTTCACCTAATATTTTTGTGTTATTTCGGCTAGTGAACTAGCAGTTAGGTGTTTTATTTTGTAGCGAATCTATAGGATTTGTTCAAAGTTTTTGTAAAATTATTACCTAATATTATCAGTACATCAGGATACTAGTAAATCAATACCGTAACCGAAATATCTCGATGTTGTTCCTATAAAGACAAAGTATATTCAAAGGATGAACGATAAAGGATGACGAACAAACATTACCTACAATTTTACTATAACTAGATCATCTTTCCCGATTGAAACGATAGAAACATCTTGACATAAGATTAAACTGATAACATTGTATAAAGTGTTTAATATATTGATATTATTTAACGGTGGATATCTGAAAACTATCCAAAATAGGTGAAGGTTTGTACTTATAACGAAATGTTTGTTATGACACAACCGATTGTATGCATTCTTTAAATAAGTTTCATGCCAATAGCATAAAATAATTTAAATCGCCTTTTTCCCACCTGCTACGATCCTTACAAACTCCTTTTGCCTATCTGGTCATACACGCACGCCGGTTGCGAGAACTACGCACCTGACCTTTCTGAAGAACATCCCCAATAAGATAACTATAATATATCCTCCTAGGGCTTCCCCTCCCGGCGGTTTCACTCACATTTGCCTTGTAAATACATTTTGTTAGTCGCCGTTCATTCATCCTCTCTACATGAGCAAACCATCTAAGCATAAGTACTCTTTTCAATTTTTGTCACAACATCTTCTTTTAAATCTGTTGTAAGTTATGTTATAATACAAGTACCTAACTATAAGTCCAGGTATCCCCACGATGTTTTCCTTCACCGATATCAGTAATGAACCCATAACTTCGTGCATGAGTGGCTAGGCCTTAACCACAAAGCCATCACGACACTCGGCTTATTAGCCTTGCAATGGTAAATCATTCCATAAATACAAAGGATTTTAAAACCAAACCAAACAATAACAACTTAGCGGAAATTTTATTTATAAATTTTTACTCATATATACAAAATTTATTACCGTTTTACTTATCTCTAAATAACATTACTATAAAATAGTTTGTGACAGAGCTCCCGAGGGAAAAACCTCCTTACATTACGCACTGCTTCGACTAAACTATTATTACAGTGCATATAAATTCACTAATCACATTATTTCAACAGCATAGCGAGTGCTGTCCACAACAAAAGCATGGTTGTTGGCATGTAGATTGCTGCTGAATTAGGTTCTTCTGTAGTAGATACTGTAGTCGATTCTGAAGTCGATTCTGAAGTCGATTCAGAAGTCGATTCTGTAGTCGATTCTGAAGTAGATTCTGTAGGTGGTTCCGTTGTAACGTCGTCCTGATCATCAGCGGCCGATATGATCAGGTCAGCATTATCGCTACCCCACTGCATAGAAGCCCTGGACGATTGTATGGCACTGATACCGACGGCGTATTCAGGAATACTGTTCTGGTTAGCGTTGAGCCATGACTCCATCTAAGAACAGACACGGGTTTTTATTAATACTTTTTGTAAATAAATTTAAAATGTAGGTTCATACGCAAAATTACATTGTCATTATTTTAGATCTTAGTGTTGATTTGAATTCAACATTCGCATTTCTAAATTCAAGAAAATATCTGCAGGGAATTTAATGCAAAAGCAACTTGCAAAAGTATAAACATAAGCTTGCTATTTAATCCTTGGACAGGCACAAATTCTCACAGATTTGTCACGCTGCCGCTGTCCCACTATAGGATAAGGGCCTCTTCTCCTACAGAGAAGGCATAGATCACCACGCTTGCTCAAGGCGGATTGGTGAATTCAGACTTATATTATTATTTCCCTTAATTTCATTTTCAATAGGTACTTATTATTTACATTTTTAAATATTACATAATATAAAAAATAAAAACATTTAAAAATATAAAAAATAGTAGCCCATCGGCATTAGGAACAGGGTCCAAGGTGCCGGTGGTAAGGGCTCTAGAGAGAGGATCCTCTTCACTATGTGTGCCGTATCCAGGGTACTGCTTTCTGAATCAAGCCCTTGCTACGCAATGAGAGCCTCCTGAGGTGTTGGTCGAGGCTTTTATCATAATGAATAAATTCATATTTTCTCACGAGTTTTTTTCTTTACCAATAATGGTATTGAAGAAATTTTAATGCATTTTCTTTTCGTGTTTGTTCGTATACCAAAATATTTGATTACTTACTTCCGTCAGGCCATCTGCGTCCAAATAACCGGCTATGTTGGAGAGAACGCTGTTGAACCACGCTGGAAGAACGACACTGCAAACATCAAAACAATATTTATAGTACATAATTAGTTCAAGCTTAAAATTAAAATCTAAAATGGTTCTTTAAGAAAGTGCACTTAATCCTTGCACTATTTAGGTGTTTGCATTAAAAGTATAATTATCATTTTGTACCTCCAATCAGAGCAAGTCAATAAGTAAGATTATGTAATTGTGTATATTTTTAAATCCCCATTTTTTCCCAAAGACAATATTTGACTACAACAATTAAAGATTGTTTGGAAGATATGAATGAAATCTAACTTAATCCTGCTTGCGTCAAGTAGATATCACAGTATACCTACGTATACATTAAAGCAATAATTTACTTTTCCTGTCAGCCTGCATCAGCCCACTGCTGGGTAAAGGCCTCTCCCCATGACTCCTACCTCTTTCGATCCAGTGCTAATGTTTTTTTTGTCCAGCTCGTCCCATAGTGGTTACTTTTGCCCACAGCTCATTGAGCATACGGCAGACATGGTCAGCCGAACCCAGTCCCACTTTAGCTAAGCGGCTTTTTGAGAATCGTAAGTAATCTGTCTTTTGCAGCCTAGTGAGGTGTTGATTATGTAATGATGATAATTATACAAATGAAAGTGTCTTACGCAGTTCTGATGGCATCAATGTTATCCCTGAGGAACGGCAGAGCGAACCTGGCGTTGGAACGGTCTCCCATGTAGAAGAACGTGAAAGCATTCACTCGGTCTTGAGCCTTCACGAAGTCGCTATTCAAGATATTCTGCAGGTACCTGATATCAAAAAACAAGATTAATAGCTGAAGTTATAAAGTTCAAATTGGCAGCTCAAGGAGAGATCGACTACCATCAAGCGTTTGTATATTGTTTATTAAAAAAAACGAAAGCCTCCGGCTTTAGTTTTCTTTTTGCAAAACCTTTACGAACTATTATGTTAGGTAATGTATGTATGTAATGTTTGTTCTTTCTCTTTTACAACAAGATCATCACCATCATTTACGCTCCTACAAATACCTTTTGGCGCCAAATGACATTGGCATAAGGGGCGCTGTTCGTAAACATTTAATTTTGTGCAATTATTTTGCGAAATATCAGTTGAAATGTATATAAAAAACAAGATGGCAAAATTAGTTCTGATTTTGCCACGCACCAAAAGAACGTTGTAGCGCTATAAGTCAAAATCACATAGAAGACACTCACTGCTGCCTAGCTTCATCGTTGGTGGTGCATCCCAAGGCTCTGAGCATAGCAACCTCATCTGCTTGATTGTTGGAACTCTGACGACGATTGTTAAGGAAGTTCCATTCTGTAAGACCACCGGCACGGAGACCCTGGCAGAATACGTGACGTCTCAAGTTAGGGTTGACGCTGTAAAAATAAAAATTATTGATTTTATAAATCCTGTGCAGTGAAATGTGGAAGATACGCATAGGTTACTAGACTATTTTGTATAACGGTGCAAAAGGAAAGACACTGTAGGCAAAAAGGGTAACAAAAACGCGAATGGCGAAAACCATATATATGTAGTCATTACTACAGGTAACGAAATACAAAGGTATAATGGCAATCACTCCTAAAAAAGACAACAGTAGTAGCTGAGAAGTCTTGACCCGGGGGCCTAATGATTGCTTGGGAACATAACCAAAAAGATTTTTAACTGTTTTTTTAATGATAACTTAATTAAAAGACTTAGTCATAACGACGTTAACCTTAATAATTGTTAAGGAAATGTAAGACTTTTAAAACTACATACCTACACATGAACTCTTAGAAACACGGTGAGGTTTTACTTCAAGATTTATAAAACTTGTACAACAAATTGATGTTGGTTATGGGCCTGGCCAATTTCCTCTTGACTTTATTAAGCCGTTACTTTGCATGATTAGACGTATATCATTATGGCGATTTATAAATTGTAAATAGCGGTTAGTCACGCGATGTTCATGCTCGGTAATGTAGCATACATTACCAAAGCACAAACGACCATGATCTTCTTCTTTAATAGAACATCGAATCAATTCACAAATTTATTATGTTACGCTATTTATTTATTATAGATTGACAAATTTATAATGTCCCCACTGTTGGGACACAGGCCTCCTCTTTCTGTGAGAGGGAGTGGGCCGTAATCCACCACAGGGACCCAGTGTGGGTTGGTGGATGTCACGTGTCTTCGAAATTTTGGTTCCAGGACATGCCGGTGTCCTCACGATGTTTTCCTTCATCGTTTTAAGAGCAGTGGTGATGAAATTATTTACACCAAGTACAGCGCTTGCCTGGGTTTAAACCCACGACTTAAAACTCATAAGTCGGGGCCGGGTCCACCACTGCTCTCAATTGATTCCTACCTTTCTTTAATTGCATTGAATGTTAGACTAAAATCAATTTTAATAATCTAGGTATATGTTTATATGAGTCTTTTCTAAAACCTTTGGGATGTCTCAAATTCTTTTCGGATAAAAAAATATTTTGATGGAATTCTAATAATCATGATTTGCCAATCTCCCAAAAAAAAACCATAAAGTCTAAAACTAATCTGCCTAGCCTTTTCCCAACTATGTTGGGGTCGGCTTCCAGTCTAACCGGATGCAGCCGAATAGCAGTATTTTACATGGAGCGACTGCCAATATGACTTCCACAACCCAGTAACCAGGTACTATACCCCTTGGTAAGTCTGGTTGTCAGACTTTCGGGCCTTTGTCGACCCGTAACGACTGTCAAAGATCCACGAATGACAGGCGGTACAATTGGCTTAACGTGCTTTCCAAGGCACGGAGGAGTCTCGATATGCAGAGATGGTCACGCATCCACGGACCAACCCCGGCTAGCGTAGCTTAACGTGATGGATCAACCTATGCGTCTTTTATTACTTAGCCACGACTCCTCGATAAAATCTAAAACTATGCTTAAAAATAATCCTATAATTAATCCTTACGTTGCGACGCTATTGGTGATAAAATTTTGGAACTTTGCTGTGGCATCGTTTATACATCCTCTATGCCCGATGTTGCAAGCGAAGGAAAGTAGGTAGAATCTGTTCAAGGTCCTAGTGAGCGGTTCATTTTCAACCACGTCGTATCCAACGTCAGCAATCACAGCCTGAAGGTGTTCGTAGAGATATGTCTAGAAAATAATTAAAATTGAAATAAGTAACAGAATCTGTAGCGTACCGTTCTTTTTTTTTAAATCTTGCTATCTATGAATTAAATTGTGACTTCCAAAACGACAAAAAGATTATTTCACGTGTTCTTTTTAAGTTGGTCTCTAATCAACTGATTGGTGACCAAGCGCCGAGCGTGATCAATTTGGGTCTAAAGGTGATCAGTGATCAATTACAGTGGTGTTGTAGCGATGATAAAATTATAAATAATTAAAATAGATAACTTGACTGCCTCGTTGGTATGAGGACCTGGGTACGATTCCCAGATCGGGCAGTGTTATTGGGTTTTTCCATCTGGAATTTCTCAATTGCAGCTCGGAGTCTGGCTTTGTACCCGGTTGATGGCTATAGGCTCGCCCCCTATTACATGGGACTTAAACATAACTGGTGAAATGTGGGTGTAGTATAGGTACACCTCTGCCCAACCCTTTGGGGATTACAGGCGTACTTACTACATTATTTCTGATTTTCCAAATCAGCATGAAAATACAACAGGAAATTAATTTCTTAAAACTATATTATGTACAGTCAGGGAAATTCATTATACCGTTGATCGTTGACATATACAAAACATAACTGTCAAAGAATGACAGTTATGTTTTGTATATAAACGGACAATTTTAAGATGGTAGTAAAACTGAACAATTAATTTCGCTGACATTGATGTAACTCGTAGACATTTTTTTCCATTACTTTTTGTTTTTGATGCAGAAGCCATTTTCTTCTCTATAGTATACTCACATCAAACAGAGACAATGTTTCGGGAAGGTGCAGGAATCTGTTCCTGAGCCAGTTGAAGCCACTTATGGCTGGGTACCAAGAATAGAAGCTTGTTTCCTTCTTCAAGAATTCAAGAACACGGAATCCGAGTGCATACGACATCTGCCCAGAACGCATGAGCGCGAACACGTCGTCCACAATCTGCAATATAAATAATAATTTGTTTGATTTTAAAATATTTACAAAAGAAAGTAAAACCTACCTTCAAAGCGAACCTAGGCAATACAATTTCTAACTAACGGTAGAAAAATAACCGGTGTCGCGTCGCGCCTGTCTGCACGGGACTTAACACGAACGCACGACGTAAACGTAACGTAAATTTGAACGATTTTTTAATAGAAAATACTAGTATCATATTGCATTTTTTAGCTATGAATAAAGTCTTAAAACTAAGTTAATATTACGTGAGAAACGAGTAATTTCTATTTTGACATCGTTCTATTTACGGTTCGTTTACTCCCATTTTGATTTTTACTAAATACCTAATATATTAATATTTTTTGATACAGACTTCTGAACCTGTAACTATTTTAGCAATTATGTGAGAAACCAGTAATTTCTATTTTGAAATAGTTCGATTTACGGTTCGTTTACTCCAATTATTTTGATTTTGTTTTTACTAAATATTAATATTTTTTGACACAGACTTCTGAAACTGTAACCAACTTTAGCAATTATACCTGAGCTCTGTTCAAATGATGGATGCTGGTGTGATCCGTATTAAGAGCAGCCGCGATCAGTCGCCAGTTATTTTCATCGTAGTTCACACGGTAGATACCTTGAAAAATAAACACGAATTAATGGCATATCATATTATCACGTCAATATTTCCCGAATGGTAATCCAGAAATGGTATCTATATCTACTATACCCAATTCCACCAATTATGTTCTTAGTTTCATGTGTCAATGCGAGCCTTTTGCCATTAACTCTCCGGGATGCTACTGAGAATTTTCTGATGGAAAAACCAGGCCAGGATCATCAAGCCTATAATGTTCTCACTGCTCCGACACGTAGAGGGCTGTATTCTACCACGTGGGCCCAGTGCGGGTTGGTAGATGTCACATGTCATCGATTTTTTAGTTCTAGGACATGCCGGTTTCCTGACGATGTTTTTCTTCAACATTTTTAGAGCAGGGGTGATGAAATTATTTACACACAAATAAAGCGCCTGCCGGGGTTCGAACTCACGACCTAAAATTCGTAACTCGGGGTCATTACCACTGGGCCACCTCTGCTCTCAGGAACCTCAAGTGACACCCTAATATCATTGGCAGCACATCCTCAAGTTGTTTTTTCGACTATTATAATAATAATATTCTTCCTAACCGTGTCCGGTTATATTTATATTGGCCAATCTCAGCGGAAACTACTCATCGACCCACGAAAGCACCAGTTACACCAGTGCACCAGTTTATGCGCAAACATGGGAGCACTCTCACTGACATAGTCCGGTGGGACGGCAATCTGACTATTACTATAAATGTTCTTACCTTTCTGTTGAACGTTGAATATAACCCATCCATTTACGGGTGCATCTGGGTTATTAATGAAGTCAGTCTTCGTGGTCATCACTTTGGATGGCAGTAGGTTTTGCCAGTTAGGATTGCTTTGAGTTGTGTAGGTCAGGGGCAGGGGCCAAACTTGATCGGTTGGCGTGGCAGTTGCACTGATGAAGAACCGGTTCTGATGGTAAAAGAACATGAAGTTAATACGCATGCACTTGTGAATTTCAATATAAAACTGTCATTTGTTTTCTATTCTAAAATTTTAAAATCCAGAATTTTTGTTATAAAAAAAGAACAGAAAAATATATTGGAACAGACGATATTGAATTAATATTTTCTGTTTTTTTTTTATTGTGGTGACCGTACGTTGCTGGTTGAACACCTGAAACAAATGATTACCTGTTCCAGGTCAATGCGACCAGTTTCCGAGTTGACGGTAACTTTGAGGACTGGGTATCCTTGCTCTTCTACCCAGTATTTCATGAAGTTGGTAATATCGAAGGTGGTGGAAGGTACTCCATCTTCTGACACTGCTTTGGCAAAGGCACTGTAGAGGTCTGCTGGGAATGCATGCTGGTAAGCACTGAAAATATAAATTATTTTTTTAATGACTACTGTTATTTCAGGAATTTCACAATGTAAAACTCAAAATAAGTTACTATTACATTCATTATCACTTTTATCAGCTCGCTTTTAAAACGTAATTATTTATAAGAATATTAATTTTTATTTTATTTTTTCAAATAAAATATAGAATATAAATAATAATATTAATTATTCAGCTAATAAAAGTGTGACATGACAATTTTAAACTTATTTTCTGCCAATTTTTCCAAATACATGATGAAGGGGCTTTCGTAATATTTGTTTTTTTTTTTAAAATAAATTGTTATCTGGTCAATATCACTTTCATAATATTATAATCAAGAAAATTAATTACTTTTCCGTCAAGAAGTAATTCAAAGCCTTTTTAAAAGTAGGTTCAGTAAGGAAATGCTTCAGCATGAGAAGTAGCGAAGCTCCTTTGGAGTAGCTGATGCCGCTGAAGTGTCCAGTGACTTCGGTGGGGCTGTTGACAGTGTGCTGAAGAGCTCTGGTGGACGTTCCAGAGTCAGCAGATAAGGCACTCTGCAGGTACATGATATTGAACTGATCTGCCAACTCTAATTCTGGGTACACCTGGGAAGAAATAGATTAAACGTAATCAGCAAGTAAAAGAGAAATAAATATATTTTTTTAAACATCACATCGTGAATATTGAAGTTGTCATCTGTAAAAAGGCAAGTTGAAAGTATTTTTAAAAACGTTCGCATTCGCATCTCATAAGCAATCTGTCAAAAATACAATCAATTTACCAACATTTTTGACAAGTATGACAGATTGCGACTTGAATGTGACCGCCTTGTGAATACGAGAATTGGCCTTCAAATCGATTTTCACATTTGTGGCCAGTTTAACTTTCGGTAAAACTAGCGATTTACTAAAAATCACTTTATGTTCTTCATAAAATACTTTCAATACAATCGTAATGGCGATTGGTTGCTTTATAAACTATAAAATATACTTACACCATCCATTGCGAAATATTCGAAGTAGCTAGCAAAACCCTCGTTGATCCAGACATTGTCCCACCATCTGCAGGTGATCAGGTTACCGAACCACTTGTGAGCGAGCTCGTGAGCAGTTATCGTACCAATGGATAACTTGTCCACAGCATTGGTTTCACCCTCTTGATACAAGAGTCGCAGCTCCCTAAAATAAAACAAAATTTATAAATACTACTTTTAGGTTTACCTTGCGAAATGTGGGTGTACTATATTATATAGTACACCACTGCCAAACCCTTCGTATAAAAAGGCTTGATGTTATATAATAAGTTACTTTAAGGTATAATTATATCAAACAACAATTAATAGAAAAAAAAACTTGGAACTGAAGGTTTCATTACTATAGTTTGGAATAGCGCCATCTAGTAGTAGTCTGGCACTACGAGTATTACATCTACACGACACTAATTCACGAAAGCACTGAGAAACAGTTCACCAATTGCTTTTAAATGCAGTTTTTTTTGTTCTTTATCTAGATAAGACTAATAAAAATTAAAATACCTGTAAGTCACTAATCCCCAGTTCTCAGTGGCACCTGAAGCCCAATAAGGCGACGCGATCTGATCGTTCTTGATATTCTCCTCCATCTCATAGTACTCGATACCGAAGTAGTCACTCAGCCAGTCTGTTAGAGGAGGTCCGACTTCTAAAGCATAGGCTCCTTGACCACGTGCGTTGGGTCTGGCCAGAATTCTGTATGGCTTTAGTGCATTATTGTTATCAGCAATCACTTCGAAGCCTTCGCTAATGTGGAACGTGACCAAGTAGGCTGACATTCTCGGGGTTACATGGAAGGTCTCCCTGTAGCGGCCGGAATCGGTACTGAAATAATAATTGACATTTTTATTTCTATTCATCTGTATTTATTTCATTCTTACTTAGTTTAGTTCATCGTGTTTTTGTTTTTGGTGTATTATTAGGTCTTGTGTGTCGACGTTTTTGACCATAAATTATTCTTATCCATTATCTTCCACATCGTTTACCACTTTCTTTATCTTTTATCTGATATTTGGAAAGTCCTGGCTGTTGTTCTTTATCCCAGAGATTAATCTATTGATTGCTAATGATATAGTTAATTGATTCAGGCGTGGCGTGGCTTGGCGTGGCTAATAACTTGGAACTAACTCTGGGTAGAGTGGCTGTATGGTATACTGTGAAGCAGTATGATGATGCGGTAAACAAAACGCCTGTTGTTTTAGTAGCTCGCTGACGGACATTTGTGCGGGTCGCGGCATATTGCAAAACTTCTCCTACGTCACTTTCGTACATTTTTTTTCGACTATCGTACACTGCCGGACTGCACAGATCTTTGCGATGCAGCTATAATGTGCGCTTAGCTACACCTTTATTTGAATTACATACTAAACCGACAGATAGACAGAGTTACTTTCACATTTGTATTATTAGTATGAATTAACAAATATCCATTCTATTATTACAAATATTGTAATGTGGATATGTTTTCAGTAAAATCAATACTCACAGAACGCTCTGAGCCAACGGCATATTAGAGTAAGTTTCAGTAAAGGTCGCTGGTCTGTTGATGATGATTCTGAAGGTAGATTTGAAGCCAGGCTCATCAAAGCTGGGGAAAGCCTGCCTTGAGTTAGTGGGTTGCAGATGAGTGGCTGCGTACCAGCTGCAAAAATATAAAATTCATGTCGATAAAAACTCAAATATGATGACAAATTGGCAACTTCACGACACTACTTTTAGTTCATCACTGTTTTGAATTCAAGTGATTCTCAAAATTATAACAAACGAGTTAGATTTCAGCCGTTTTTTTGGCTACTCCCCGTGTTACCACTTTCCCGATGCACCTCACCACTATATGTATATCAAACTTGTGTTTGTAAAAATGTTTTTAACTATTCTGATATTGAAATATATATAAAGATTATTTATAGAAATATATAGATTAAGTAGAGGATCATTAGTTTCGACACTTTTGTATATACCTACTTAAATGTAGTGGCGAATCGAGAAAGTGGCGAACCTGGAATTAGAATTTTTGAAACCAAGAACAAAATATTATCCTCACCGCAATTGACCGCTTTCGTCCGTGTAGCTTCCTCGGAACACACCTCTGGAAAGAGGCGTCTCATTGATGTTACCGATATAGTTCACAGTCAGGATGTACCGAGCACCATTAACTAAGTTTTGTCCAGCAGGTAAGTTGACTTTTAGGAAGTGGTACTCTCTAATGCGTTCGAATGGAGTTGTGGCATCCAGTGGAACAATTTGGCCATCTACGGTCGTTAGAGTTACCGATACAATGCTTCTAACGTTTTCCTGGATGATGAGAGCATTGAGACCAGCTGTCTTTACCTGTGAAATAAAATAAATGAAATATTAATTTTGATCCTAATTACCACGGTTATGGTAATTACTACAAAAACTTCATGTGAAAATTAAAATAATCTGTCTAAAAATTGTAATCGTTGAGAGACAAGATTAGATTTTTTGTATGTGTGTATGTTTGTTTATTACGCTTTCACGGCTACACGGCTAAACCGATTATGATTAAATTTGGTATGGAGATACTTTGAACCTTGGGGAAGAACTTAAGCTACTTTTTATTGACATAGCACGCAGTTGAAGCTGCGGGTGGAAGCTAGTTCTTAATAAAATTGTCCTAGTAAGACTGTTTACTTACCTCTAGAGTAATTTTGACAATACCATCAAAAGTAAAGACTGCATTGCTACCACTTGCTGTGAAGTAAGGTGTGATTTCTACGTCATAGTGTATGGGGTCCAGGTCTTCGGGGAGTCGGTAGGCATCAGATGCAGCAGTGTTACGGGACTCTACTTCTTCGACATCCAACGGCAAAGGAATATCAGCGTTAATGGCAGCGACAAGCGCCAGGAGTATCAGGCTGATGTAACGCATGGTGCTGCAATTTTAATGGTTGGTTAATATTAATTATTAATGCATGTATGCCTTAACTTGTTTAGTTAAGGGTCCCGCAGACGAAGGTAACGGTAGAACAATTTCTATGAAAACTTTAAGGAAATTGTTCTAGCGGTGTCGCACCGTCGCGTAGCGGCTGTCTGCGGGAGCCCTTACGCTGCTACAAAAAAAACTTGTACAAAAAGTTTTTAATTTTTTTGTTTTATAAAATTACAAGGACAAGCGTAGTTATATAACATTTAACTTACAAAGTGTCTATGCAATAAGCAAAACTAAACGAGGCGAAATAATTTAAATAATATTATGAATGGTCTGTTTCGAACCCTCCGTTTTGGTTAACGTGGCATTGGCCATTTTTATAAAAGTCCAAGAAAGATTTTTTTTTTTGTTATCTATTTAGTTATTTTTGTTTTTATCTGACCACTTTGTATCCCTAGTATTTTAATAACTGCAGTTAAGCATAACAAAATTCCCGTGAAAACGTACCTGTTCAACAGTTACACCATGCGAAATGAATTCAAAGTCGGTAATTTTTGGTGGTTATAATCAGATATAATGTATTATTTTTATTGTAAATGTTATCAGGATTATGGTACCAATATCAGTCGCAAGGCTTGATAAACGATTATTATCCAAAAACATTTATCTTTCGATAAATAATTAGATAAAATTATAGCAAAACGACTAAAAACTTAGCCCTCGCAATTTGTTTGAACGCCTTTAAAAATTAAAAGAAATAAATGACTACCGGTACATATAATTCCATACAAACATGTCACATCCGACCGAAGATTGCCGATATAAAATTTGGTACGTCGGATATTGCACCCAAGCAATTACTTAAGTGTTTGTTTTTTTCATTTACCTACAGTAACTTACAGCAAGTAGGTATAAAATATCGACTAGCGAAAAGATTTGACTAAAACATAGATCTTGTGAGGGCTAAGTGTGAAGTTGTTATGTTATATCAGGAATTTAGATGGAAAACCTTTTCGACTGTACTATATCCTAGTGCTTTATTAATTGATGAATTTGGTTCTTATCTGTATGTTACTCATAGTCTTTATGACGCAAAGCATAGATTTAGAATTCGGGACTTTTATTTTGTTTTCATATTTAGAATTGTGCATTTGTGCAATGATGAAACAAAATTCTTCCTTAAGAGGAAACACGTTAATGTGGTCGTTGGCGTTAAACGTATTCCTCTATTTTCTCCCTGGTGAATATGTGTCCTTTTTTTATTCTATACAATGTTTATCTACCACTGCCATGTCCCTATGTTTTTTTGTTGTCGTAGAACCAATCATTCGAAGACATGACTGTGACGATTTCAGCCGAAAGACGTTCACTGCTGGACATAGGCCCCAACTTTTCAACTAGTTCTGTGCTTCCGGCATCCAGCGACTTCCTGCGGCCTTCACAAGGTCATCGGTCTACCTTGTGGGAAGCCTTCCAACGCTACGTCTTCCGGTACGCAGTCGCCACTCTAGAACCATTCGGCCCAATCGGCCATCTGTCCTGCGAGCAATGTCCCCACTACCAACTTCAAGTAAATGCGTGCGTTAGTGTGTGTTAACATAGGATGTTATTGATGGTAGAAAAATATTGTTCTTTGCAGGAACGAACAATATTTCTGATATTTTTTTTCTTTTCTAAATGTACAGAGGCTGACTAATTGACACTTCAGAAAAACTCGATTTGTTACCCAGCTTGCAGATACACTAGCCCATAGCACGGTTGTCCCAGTCATACATGTCAGTGTGAAAAGTTACTGTAGGAAAATATACACATTATATTTTAATCAACTATATTACACCACTAGCTGCTGCCCGCGGCTTCGCCCGCGTGAGTGTCGGAAATTACCCCATACATCCCCATGGGTTTTAAGTATAAATATTGAGTTTCGCGTTAATCGCACAGCGCGTTAAAATTCTTCCATACAAACACTGACACCCCCCAACCCCCCTTTGGGGGGTAATTTAGAAAAACAAAAAACTTTATAATTTATTTAGATAACTATTCGTGCGAAGTTTCATGTTTATTACCTCAAGGAATAAGATTTTTCATACAAACTTTCATCCCTTATTTTACCCCCTTAGGGGTTGAATTTCGAAAAATCCTGATACACGTTATTCTTAATTTTTGGGTTTAAGTATAAATATTGAGTTTCGAGTTAATCGGACAGCGCGTTACAATTCTTCCATACAAACTTTGACACCCAACCGTAGGATTGGATACTTTTCCGGGATAAAAAGTACCCAGTGTTGTGCCCAGGATATTAAAGAATAATTATACCAAGTTTCATCGTAATCGAACCGGTAGTTTTTGCGTGATGCCTGAACAAACAGACAGACAGACAGACAAAAAATTTTTTTATCAAAGGAGGACCGGACAAAATGGTCCCCACGACCAATAACAACCTTACGTATGTCATTAGATAGGCATTTCAATATAGAGCAATAACTTCTATGGCGGTTCACTTCAAATCGCTGTGTGAAAAAAGTTATTGCCATGTTTCGTAGGACTGACCTGGACGCTAGATAACGGAATACTTGAAAAGTTAATCATTTCTAGTGGTCTTAGTTAACTTACTTGCATGCCTTTCGATGGTAATGCAATAACTTGGTACCATCGAGCTGGTCTGATTATGGACCTGGACGCTGGATAACGGAACTCTTGAATGACTTCTAGTAAATCCACCGAGTTTGGGCTCATTAGATGTGTCTCAACGAGTCCTGTTCATTTTACCTGATGACGAGGACCTGATGACTGACCTGGACGCTAGATAACGGAACTCTTCAATGGCTATTAGTAAACCCATCGAGTTTGGGCTCATTAGATGTGTCTCAACAAGTCCGGTTCATTTTACCTGATGACGAGGACCTGATGACTGACCTGGACGCTAGATAACGGAACTCTTCAATGGCTACTAGGAAACCCATCGAGTTTGGGCTCATTAGATGTGTCTCAACGAGTCCGGTTCATTTTACCTGATGACGAGGACCTGATGACTGACCTGGACGCTAGATAACGGAACTCTTCAATGGCTATTAGTAAACCCATCGAGTGTTGGCTCATTTAGTGTGTCTCAACTAGTCCTGTTTATTTTAATATTGTTTGAAAAAAGTAATGGAAATGAAGTAGCGTAAGTTAGGTTTATTTTGTTGTTATTCTGTAAATATATATTTAGGATATCAAAAACAAGTCAGTATAAAGAGTAAACAGTGATTATATACCGTCATAGAAAGAAAGAAAGAATAACGTTTATTTGGACACAGTTCGAGAAACACAAATACAAAAAGACAAAGTAAAAAAGTGAAAACAATGTCAACAATTTATAGTGTGTGCCTCACGGCTGCGCCAAAAAGGTTCATTTCAGCATTAATGCCACACAAATGCAGTCTGACGCTGGTTTTCTAATTAACCTTAAGGGACAAGTGAGGGGAATACAAACAGTTTCAACATACCTAATGACATCCATAATGACATCCAATAAGTTCTAAGCAGGACCCCTGCAAGGGCGATGTCAGGCAAATCCGACTTTTTTTATGCGTTATGCGACCGATTGCGTTATGCGTCGACGTGGACTTCACACCAGAAGATTTCAGCGTCATCTTTTGAGTCATCAGTCAAAATCTACGTTCGTTTGCAGCTTATGTACTAGAAAAGGCAGTATTGGAGGTTTGCTTAAGTTCCATTCATTTAGCCATCACGCCTATATATCAAATTCCTATTTATGGGGTAGATATAACTGTAGTAATCAAAGGAGAGTTCCGTTATCTAGCGTCCAGGTCAGTCATCAGGTCCTCGTTATCAGGTAAAATGAACACGACTCGTTGAGAGACATTTAATGAGCCCAAACTAGATGAGTTTACTAGTAGCCATTGAAGAGTTCCGTTATCTACCATCCAGGTTAGTCATCAGGTCATCCTCACCAGCTTAAATGAAGAGCACTCGTTTAGAAACATCTAATGAGCCCAAACTCGATGGGTTTACTAGTAGCCATTGAAGAGTTCCGTTATCTAGCATCCTGGTTAGTCATCAGGTCATCCTCACCAGGTTAAATGAACAGCACTCGTTAAGACATATCTAATGAGCCCAAACTCGGTGGATTTACTAGAAGCCATTCAAGAGTTCCGTTGTCTAGCATCCAGGTCCATAATCAGACCAGCTCGATTGTACCAAGTTATTATTATAATCATCGAAAGGCACGCAAGTAAGTTAACTAAGACCACTAGAAGTGACTAACTATTCAAGTATTCCGTTATCTAGCGTCCAGGTCAGTCCTACGAAACATGGCAATAACTTTTTTCACACAGCGATTTGAAATGAACCGCCATAGAAGTTATTGCTCTATATTAAAATGCCTATCTAATGAGATATGTGTGGTCGCTATTGGTGCTTAGACCAGCTTCCCTATATATTTGCCGATTCTCCTTTTTGGGGTCGGTGTCGGTCTAGTAACACCCCCTGCTATTTATTTTTTTGATATTTTCAATGTACAGAATTTTCACTTCTACAGATTTATTATAAGTATAGATTGGTGTATTAACAAGTTGCAGTTGGAGGAACTCGTAGCTAATTAATAACAGCCGCACGGGTCGATCCATCAGGTTAAGCTACGCTTGCCGGATTTGGTCCGTGGATGGGTGACCACCTTTACATATTGAGACTCCTCCGTGCCCCGGAAAGCACGTTAAGCCGTTTGTCCCGGCTGTCACTCGTGGATCTATGACAGTCGTTACGGGTCGTCAGAAGCCCGAAAGTCTGACAACCGGTCTTATCAAGGGGTATCGTATTACCTAGTTACTGGGTTGTAGAGGTCAGATAGGCAGTTGCTCCATGTAAAATTCAGCTGCATCCGGTTAGACTGAAAGCCGACCCCAACATAGTTGGGAAAAGGCTAGGCAGATTGATTGGTGTATTAACAACGTGGAGGTATCAACTACCTCCACGTAAATATTTCGATCATTTTCCGTCATTATCATCATCATTGGCAGCCTTGCTCAACCCACTGCTAGGCCTCTTCTCTTGTGCCATGCATCCCTGGTCTGTGCGAGTCTGAACCATTTTCCTTAACAATTATGTTTTTTTTATCTTCGACGTGAAAGCTTTTTTAAGTATGCACTTTCTGTTATCGAAAAAACTTGTTCATGCAATATTGATTTCATTGTTTTTATTTTTTGTGTTATGATAAGAATTTCCAAGAACAAGGTGTGTTTTTAGAACGAAATTTCTTATCGCACGTTAGACTCTGTACATTTTGCGAATGAGAGCTAGAGGGAAAAAAGTGTAACAGTTTGACCGTTACGACACTTTTGCTACACTATGTGTGTTTCTTTTTTTTTACCCGTCTACGGCGAAACAAAAAGGAGGGCTATGGTTTTGACCGGTATGTTTGTATGTATGTATGTTTATCTGTTCCCTCATAATTTCTAAACTCCTCATCATAATTTGACAAACGGGGTATCGTTGGAAGCGTATCGATTGCCCGCTGGTTATAGGCCATGTGACGTCATATTAAATTGGCGCCCTCTAGAGGACATAAAGTCATAAACGATTTTTTTTTATGGGTCCATGTTGGGTATCAAATGAAAGGGCATTATTAGCACATTTCCAAAATACTTCTTTGTCGTAGTTGGGTTTTAGTTTAAATTACTTTTCTTTTTTTCATTTAGTAAATCTCAAACGTTGTTAATTTATTTCATTGTGACTGTTATTTAGTACATAGTATCTAGCGTATTTAGTATATAGTGGAAGGAACTTCGTTCCAATCGGGTGGCCCACGACACATTTCAAATTTATATTAATTTCAAAGAAATAAATCCAATGTTTCTTTTGAGTAAAAAAATTGTGATAGCCATATTTAGGAAGGAGGTAGTACCTTCTCCTTCAGGGCCGCTGCCACCTTCCACCCTGTATTATATACCAAGATTTTTATTTATTTTCAATCATTAACAAATTCGCTCAAAATAGACATTTCAACGTAGGTACCTATACATTGAAATGTCTATTTTAAAAGTACGTAATAAAGATTCATTTGTGCAAGTCTGCGCCCCTTTCTACGACGGCGTAAGCTCGCATAGCACGGTCAATGAAACATGTTTTATTTTCGGGTTCTTTGATTAAATGGACCATTTTTAACCGACTTCCAAAAAGGAGGAGTTTATAATGTTCGTAGCGTATGTTTTTTTTTTTTTTTTTTGTGTACGTCCATCGATATTTTCGTCAATTGTGGACGGATGTTAAAAATTCTTTTTTTGCTTGAAAGGGTATGCTCGCGAGGTGGTCCCATATAAATTTTATTAACTTTGCTTGAGTACTTTTTGAGTTAGCTTCATTAATACGTATTTTTCCCACTTAGCGTATATGGACGACGTTTTAACATATTCCTGTCACTGTTATTTACATAGCAGGTCGTGATATTCGAACTTGTAGGGGGTAGGTACCACAACTAAAAAGTGAAAAATAAAAACTTTTTACAAAAACAACCAACCGACGAAAGTTTTAAGGTTGTCAGTCGAATAATATTGACTTTTGGGTTTATTTCGACACAGCATTTGATTGGTCTCCCGCTTTTATCAACAAACAATAATAATTATGTCTGGTATCATCTTCATCAATTCAGCCTCTGCAGAGGCCTCCCCCAAGCATCGCGCTTTATGAATAAAATTTGTGAGGTATATTTAATCATTATTTGTTAATTTTATACTTTAAGCGTATAGAAGAGACGGACTTAATGCCCTATTGCATTTTCTACCAGTCAACCGGTAACCGCGGAACCGGCTTATGGTTTAAAACCAAAATGGCAGTGATTTTTTACTGGAATCTGTCAGTCACATAAAAATAAATAGGTACTATTTTTTACAGTAACCGTAAGAAATTTAAATTTTTACCCGGGCAAATTGTGTAATAAATAAAAAACTGTGATAAAAACATTGTATAATTTTAATTATAACAATAAATACATTAACAACATAGCTTAAATCTATAACAATCAAACAAATACTAAGATAAGAGCCATAGAAACTATCATGGCCAACGAAGTCACTGCTGCGGTCGCGCTTCCCCTGGCTGCTTCAATGATGACTTCGGAATTGGCCGTGCCCCACGCTATGTTAGCACGAGCAGAGGTGATAGCGCTGAGTGCAGAAGAGTACTGAGGTATGCCCGATTGTGATGAACGAAGCCAATCCTCGTACTGCAAGACAAACAAAGAAAAAGTATTTATAATATTCAGTTTGTCTAACTGAATATTAGATATCTATTATACTTTGTAAGACCTAGGCCAAATATTAGTTGATATTCATGACCTAAAGAGGTTCCTTAAAGAATATGAATAAAAAAACTGGTGAGTGACAAAAATATAGAGAAATAATAAAATTAGAACTGTAGTAAGGTAGCAAGTAAACAAGACAAGAAGTTTTTGAAAAACATCGAAATATCATAATTATCATGTTTCACCAAGGGTTAGGTGGAGGTGTACCAATAGTACTCCCAAATTTCGCCAATTTTGACATACATATCTGGCGAAATTAATCGTATATTGAAGGCGAGCCTATTACCATCAACCGGGCACAAATTCTGACAGCTACTGAGAAAACTGATGGGAAAACCCAGTCAATCCCAAACATTAGTCAAAAGTATCTGTAAATGGTACCTAGGTCTACTAGAGTCAAAGGCAACCCTTTCTATACCCTAGTTGTGAAACACACGATCTATCACAATTTGAATCATTTTGAACGATATTGCTAATCCATTGCTTCATGTTCGAAAAATTCGTCTGCTCAACAATGTAAATAACGCAATGAATGTTGTTGAACTGTCAAAATGAAACAGATTGTGATTGGAGACCATTGATTCTAATTCTTAATTCTTTCATTCAACAGGATAAGTTTTGCCTAACTTTTATCCGAAGAACAAAGTGGCGGTTTGACATATTTATTTTCTATGCAACTGTCATAATTATATTCCTCAGATAAAACTTATCTGATGATTGAAAAACCAGCCTGAAGTTTGTAAATTGCAACAGACCTCTGTCTTAACAATCGGTTAGAACAAATAAGTATTGTGGGAGACCCATAATATTGAGTCATTTAAACTGATAAGCTTACGGACCTATGATAATGCATTAATATTTTAATATCCTGATTGCCATTGAAGATAAGGATACTACAGGAGGATGTTGACATAAATGTAGGTTACCTACTCTTGGACTTTGTGAATAATACAAATATTATCTATAGAAAACAAATAGATCATCATAATTATCTGTTATGAATCTAATCCGAATTATTTGTCCACTTAATAAATGAATAATTTAATAAGCTATGTAGACACGATGACACATCAATCTATACCATTTCCAGTATAACTGTTTTTTGAACGTCGAGACGAGAAGTTGGTTTAAATAAGTTGCTTTTTATGATTCTGCATTGCTATCGTAATATTATCGAACATATAATATAGAGAGTTAGTAAAATGTGTATTAAAATATGATCACTGCTGGATGATATTGATGATGAACGTAAAGAAGTTGTGTAGTGATGAAGAACCATTATACTTACTTCAACCAATCCAGGCTCGTCCAAGTAAGAAGCTACGTTAGACAGTGCGCTGTGCACTGGTCGGGGAGGAGAGTCTTCAATGTACCTGAATTAAAAGTAATAATAATAAGAGATGGGAATCAACACGTAACATAATATCAAGGCAATATTCCCCGTATGGGCATATGTGCACCCATAATAGTGCACCCACTCTTTGTCAGTCTTAAATTTTGGTACTATTTAACCTGACCCAACAGACCTTGTCTTATCAAAAGTTCAACATGGTCTTGGTCATACAAAAATCCCATAGAAAAAAAACATTTTCAGTTTTTTCCAAATTTTCCACTTTTCCCGGCAACTTTTCCGATATTTCTTTCCGTAAAAACCTAACTCGGACTATGGTCAACATCTTACAACAAAAATTTCCCTAATCGACCCAGCCGTTCTCAAGTGATGTGCTGACCAACGAACGGCATTTCATTTTTATTTATAAAAGAAGAGATTTTTTTCTAACAAACTACGAGTACTTACATAGTAATGATGGGCCGACTATGGGTTTTGCCAATCTTTGACTAGCTATAGTGACTAAACTATTGGAGATCTTTGATAGAATTTTCGTATGCAGACTGGGAACGTCCTTAGATAAACAAAGTGTAATTTATTGTTGTATTGTCGTCTCCATCTTGTATAGATAGATGGATTTGCGGCTGGCCTATATTGCCATCAACCGTGTGTGTGACTGTGGTTAAATTCCAAACGGAATAACCACCATATATCTTTTTCGAGCATCAACCAGTATTCGGTTAAGAATGTTAATTAAGGATACTGGTTCCAAGATTGAATATTCTTTATGCAAACTGTTCTGTGTTCAGTAGCGTTTCGAATGCAATTTTTCCCCTAAGGCCTTAGCAGGCATGCTACTTTAGCATTGGTGATCAGTGGTTTTGCAATTTCATAAAGTGTTAGTGTTGTGTAGTGTTACAAGGATATTTTGGCGCTTGAATGACAATATTGACAGGGTGGCACTGCTGGCAAATATCTCTGATAATGTTTTGTGAAATTGTATTGCAAAAGCAAGATGGCACCATAAGATCCTTTAACAGCTATAGTTTTAATGTCAGATTGTCGTATTTTATGTGCATATGTCGCATAATCCTTGAATACTAACTCTTCTCTGATTTCATCGATGTGGTTTTTAACAAACTCCAGGACGGTTTTGACGTTTTCTTGATTGCCGAGCAGAGCATAATTGAAAGAGTTAAGTTTGTCGTGCGACCTCACTTCTTTTGTTAGAGTCAGCTGCAAGTATCTGGAATAAAATATTACGCGATGTTAATTAGAAGCAGTTAAAAAAAACATTTTTAGAAGATCTGGACGTCCTGAGAAAATTCCTTATTGCCCAGTTGTGTCTTCACATATCATGATGATTGTAACCACTAACCATTTTTTCAAGAGAATATTTACTATTACAATTTATAAGGCCGCATTCATACCAAACGTATAGTCAGTGAGAATGTTTGAAAAACAAAGGACAGTCAGTGGACCACCGACGTTGTTTTTTTCATACATTTTGAACTTGACGCTGACTGTCGGCGGCCGACATGGAATTAGTATGTACTATCACTATAGGCTTAGTTAGAGGCATAGTTTTAATTGAGTATTGCATCTTCTCTAAATTAAACAAGCCCTATGAAATGGAGACTGGACTGTGGCGACATCTACAACGCCACATGCGAACGCATCAAAGACCTGACGTCACACAAATCCTGCATCTCGATATTAGAGTTTACCGCGCGTTTAATACATATAGTACTGACTTTAAACGTTTAGCGTGAACACGGAATATGATTTCATAAGGATCCAGTTTGCGAAAGATATAGCCCGTTACCTGGTCAACAACACGGGATCTTTTGTAGCGCCCATTCCTCGTAACATTTCAAGTTGGTCATTGGCGTAGTTCGACTCCCTGAATCGGTTTAGCAAATAATCAAAGTCATTCACGTCACCTTCTCTCATAGCTGTTACGTAGACGTTGCGACGCACGCGGGCATTGACCCTGTAACAAATAGAGTTGTTGAAAATGCTGGTCTTATTTTGCTAGATTTATCAATCTACCGAGCCTTTTCCCAACTTTGTTGGGGTCGGCTTCATGTCTAACCGCATGCAGCTGAATACCAGAATTTTACATGGAGCGACTGCCTATCTGACCTCCACAACCCATTAACCGGGTAATACGACCCTTGGTAAGACTGGTTGTGAGACTTTTCGGGCTTCTGACGACTCGTAACGACTGTCAAAGATTCACGAATGACTGCTTTTCCGAGGCACGAAGGAGTCTCGATATGTAAAGACTGTCACCCATCCACGGACCAACCCCGGCAAGCGTAGCTTAACCTAATGGACCGGTGTGGCTGTTATTACTTAGCCACGAGCTCCTCTTTTGCTAGATTTATATAATACTTATCAAAAGCCTTCACCAGTCCTAATTAATTTTCAGATTTTTTGGAATCGTTTCCTCAAGCCCTTTAGTTTGATACCCCATAATTATAGTCATGGTACATTTATTTTTTCATGAAATTTCATATTGATTGACAGCTAAAATCAGTCATTTATTTTATAAAAACAAAACCTAGATGTATCTATGGACACCTCATGTATTTAAATCCATCCAGCCGTTAGGATGCTTCGAGGGTATGTAAAATTTCACGTACAAAGATACAAAGATACGCGTGAAAAATACAAATAAAATAACCCTGTATTTGCAGTCGTGCAGTCGGGTAAGCAGGTAGTCAGGTAGTTACCAACGTTTCCGTAAGGTTACATAATTTGATTAAAACACTCACGGTACTTGATTGTCTCTCAAGTCAACGAAGCGGTCCCAGGAATCCTGGTTACACTCCTTATGGCCAAGAGTGCAGGCGAAGTGCAAGATGGCTTGTCTGGCCATGCTAGTGGTAGGGGTCTCATCGGCAGTAGGCTCGAAACCTAGTGTAGTGATGGCGTGCTCCATCAAACCTAAGATGATTTCCTGGAATCGAATAGTATTTTTGAAAAGTTTAATTTTGAAAAGGGAACAAGAGACATAATAAAGGATTTATCAAAAATAAAATGATTTCAATTATAGTGGATGGGACATACGGTAATCCTAATGGTAGGAACACTTCCGTGGTAGGTACGCCCGCTTTCACTAACACTAAGAGACACTTAAATGTAATGCCCAAATATTATTGAACTGTTTATTTTTCAATTGTGTGCATTTTGTCATTACATTGAGGTGTGCCTAGTGTCACTGAAAATGGGCATTCAAGTATTATGCATCGTTTGCACAAAGATATCACCCAAGCAAGTAGATAGGTCCGTACAGCTGCAGTGTTTAGTGTAACAATAAAATGCAATTGCAGTCCACTTCAATTAGGAACTATTGGTGCTCTAGCAATTTTTTTTATCAAGGCATGGTCTATTCCTGAATAAGTTGCGCCGATCCCGGAGAAAAAAAGCAAGAAAATTTGCAAATTTAAAGTCAGGGAAATTACTTGTTTATCAAATTCACACTCCGTCAATTTGCCGTGTTACAGCCATTTCATACAAATGTTCAAGAATGACAGTTGTGATTTGAATAAACGAGCAATTTAAGTTGGTCGTCAATTTCATAAACACTTCCCTCGCACTTTCGCTGACTTTACAGCCTTTATTAGCGAAAATGTTTTTTATAATGTCACTTACATCAAACTCAGCTTGCTGCTCAGGCAAGTGCCTCAGTCTGTTCCTGAACCAAGTGAAGCCACTGATTGCTGGGTCCCACACGTGGAAATTGGTCTCTTTGGCCAGGAACCTCAGGATGTCGAATCCGAATGCTAATTCCATTCTTTCAGACCTCATCAGAGCGAACACATCGTCGACGACCTACAATGATAGATAACATTTCAAAACCAACGTCTAGAATTTTCAATCCTGAGTTCGAATATACTTTTTAGTTTCGTAGATTTTTTTTTAGTTTCGTAGTTTTTTTTTAGTTTCGTAGATTTTTTTTAGTTTCGTAGATTTTTTTTAGTTTCGTAGATTATTTTTAAATTTCATTGTTAGTAAAAACCATGTCAATGTTATTAAAGAATGTCAGCATAAAGTCTGCAGTAGTTAAGCACTAACCTGTGCTCTGTTTAAATGGTGAATTGATTCTAGATCATTGCGTAGGGCTTCACTAATCAAAGTCCAACTTCTAGGATCGTAATTTACTCTGTAGTGCCCTGAAACAAAATTATCATTTTTCATTAATCAAGAAAGAAAAATATTTTATTTGGGACACGCACAGGAAATGCAAACAGTAAAAAAACCGGCCAAGTGCGTGTCGGACCACGCACAATGAAGCTGCGTAGCTGTGATGAATTTATCCCAAGAACAAACTTAACATTGTAGTTGAAAAACATCATGTCCGTCTGACACGTCTGTCCTTGTTAACTACGGAACCCTAAAAAGGAGCATTTAAATACAACTAACAAAATTAACTAATAATATTAAAAAATACTACCTGACCGAGGCCAAAAAGGTTCCTATCTCAGCATAATACGGCGATATTAAAAAATATACTGCAGCGCTGGTATTCAGATAGGGCCCGCTGGCGTTGTCATGTCAATTAACAATCATTAATTGATGAATGACATTATCCTCCTGCCTGACGTCGACGCGTCTATGGCTGGTGCCGACAAGTGTCGACGGCTGCAGTTGCCTCTGCCATCGGCAACGTACCACTCGTGTATATGAGCACTAAGTCAGTACTAAGATATACTTATAAACCACATACCATGCTGAAGGTTGTTGAATATCACCCACTCTTCCCCGGAATTCTTTGTGATTGTCTCACTTGGCCTGGTCATCATACGAACGGGTTTCAAATCGGTAAAGTTATTGTTACTCCTCGTAGAGAACGTAATAGGGATGGGGTATATCCTTGTATCGGGGTCGACGTTGGGGTTCAGGAAGAAACGTTCCTAAAAGTTGTAGAAAAAGCGTGGTTCAGTTAAATGGCAGCATATGTAGGTACCTAGATCTTAGCTCCAAGCATGAAAATGAACAAAATTCAAATGAGTTTTAATCGATTATACAAGTATCCTATTTATGTATAGCATTTTGGTTTATTGCGACAAGCACAATTAGTATCCGTCATAGATATGAATAGTCTTAAAGCTAAGTACAGTTCGGTTCAAACTTAATGGCGGCTCATGTTCCGAGCCGCCATTAAGTTTGAATCGAACTTTAATGTTATATGGGAAACGAAAGTCGTTCGAATTTACGTTACGTTTAATCCGCGCCCTCGTATTCATGGAAAACAAAAGCAGCGCAATATTGTTCCAGCAACAGTTTTGTGAAGCTCTTAAACAAACGGAGTGTTGTGAGGAATGTTAATGTTAACATTATTTTACAATTGGAACAAAGTTTAGCAACAGCTGCTCAACTTTTGTTTATCTAAAACACTACTTTAGAATTAATACATCATTTTTGGTCGGCATTATTGTCGTAAATATTACTATCTAATGAATAAAAATCTTAAATTCACTGACAGACAACGCCCAGCCTAAACCGGACGGAATTCTGTACAAAATTTCAAGCTTCTAGAGCCTGCTAGAAGCTTGAAATTTTGTACCGGGTTCTGTATAGAACTTAGTTAAGTTAGTTATTTCGAGTGGTCGAAATCCCATAAGCACACGGCTTGTTATTATATAAAACCAATAGAAAAAAATAAGTCCTAACCAAAGGTTGGTAAGTGCAAACCTGCGTAAGAGTTATTTCTCCAGTAGAATGATTGATTGTAACACCCAAAATAGGATATCCTGGATCATTGACCCAAACACTATAGTATTCCGCAAAACTGAAATCAGGGTAATCAGCCAAGCTTCCGTCTTCTTCAATGGCTTTAGTCATGGCTTCCAATAGGTCGTATTGATCGGTAGGTTCGAAGAGACTGCAAAAACATTAGTATAGTCTGTCAGTATAGCCTTTTTTTGAGTCAATGGTACTTTTTGAGATAGTGTACCCAGTAGGTGGCCACGTAGGTAATAGCAGCATAAGTGGCCTTCATTAGACCATCAAAAAAAAATCTCCCCGTGAAATCTTAGATGAAGTCTTAGTAAGCTTGAACTGAGCTGGCACTCCACCTGATGCGGATACCTGACACCTGACACTATTGATAGCTATCACATTAGATTTCATGATGATATTTTATAGAATAGATAGGCCAGTGTATGGTACACTATAGTATAGTAATCTTTAAATTAGAAATCATTTAATGTTGTGCCGGTATCTACATCGCCACATTCGAACTACGCATCAAAGACCTGACTAAAATGTAATTCTCATACATATATTCAAAAACAAAATTACGTTTTCACTAAAGAGGTCACTTATACGTTTTTACATCTGACATTTAATATCTGAATTTGTATTTGTTTTTTTTTAATATTTGTATTTATATTATACAGGGTGTAAGGGACATCGATGGGCAAACTATTACCATGAATTCAGTATCTATATGATTCAAGACCCACGCATCTCTTACAACCTGTATGTAAAGAAATTATTGAAAATATAAAATCTTAAATCTTTAAAGAATTTTCCCAACAGAAGTTAACTAATATGAAACGATCTTTTTTGAAAGTTACCCAAGGTAAATCGTACTAACTTGTTCAACAGGAAGTATGTACAAGACTTTTGGAAGGTGTCCAATCCAATAATGTTAGCAGTCATTCGGAGGAATGAAGCGGCTTTCGAGTAGCTGATAGTTCCGAAGTGGCCAGTAACTTGAGCCGGGGTGTTGACGTCATGGTTCATAGGAACCGTGCTGGCACCAGAGTCGAAAGCTAAGGACGTCTGAAGGTAACGACTGTTGAAGTGGTCGGAAAACTCGTACTCAGGGAACATCTAGAAGAAAAGAAAAGTGGGTCAGCAAAATTCTTCCTTTCCTGATGAATGTTCTCGAAAATATACAAAGTAGCACCTTAGAAATTTTCCTTTTTATTGCCACTTACTGAACTATCTATGTAGATAGTTTAGTAAGTGACAATGACGCTAAAATAAGTACTTTAGAGTTATTATTATAGCCTCAGTCGAATTATGAATGCCTATTTGTCAAAATTTTGGTCGAAATTGAACTTTATCATGTGTTCATAACACATTGAGTTCATAATACCAAAACTTAATAATTATAATATAAGATTTTGAATCAAAACAATAGCTTACCGCATTTGTTGCAATATAACCGAAGTAGCTGGCATAGCCTTCATTGATCCAGGTGTTACTCCACCAGTAGCAGGTGATCAGATTGCCAAACCACTTGTGAGCAAGCTCGTGAGACACCAAGGTTGCCGCGTAGTGCTCGATGGACATGATGGTCTCGTTTTTATTTATGATCAGGTACAGCTCCCTAAAAGAGAAAACAAAAACAGTATTTTAATGTAACACTTTCATGTAGTGCAAGTTCAGTTTTATAAAAAGTTCGTATTCTTAGAGCGTTTTCTCAGACGCTTACATCAGTGTGAACTTAATTTTCTAAAACGATAATTTGCCATATTTATGGCAGCCATTGCTCTTTACAATAAAAGTGAAATAGGAATCTGAGGAAACAAAATAAGTTGAAAATCTGCTAGTTGTAGCTTTATCATCATGATATTGTGTTTTATAATGTCTTGGTTTAGCCTGATTACTTCTTAATCAACTTGATAAAAATATACCTAATAGGTAATGAACATTAGAATAAATAAAAGTAATATTGCTGACCTGTAGCTAACCATGCCCCAATTCTCAGTACCAGCCGAAGCCCAATCAGGAGACGAAATATGATCATTCAACAAATTAGGATGCAATGTCGCGTACGGAATTCCGAAGTAATTGTCAAAGAACTCTGTCATCCTGACTGCGAGTTCCAACGCGTGGTCGGCAAGACCAGCCGTGTTGGATCTACCGATGATCCTGATCGGAGGGTTGAAGGTCGTGTCTTGGGCAAGCACAGTGAATGTCTCACTGACGAGGAAAGTTACGAGGTATGATGACATTTTGGGTGTAGCTGCAAAGTCAGTGCGGATGCGATTGTTGATCGACCTGAAAAATAAAATTACATTAAAAAGGAACAAAATTAAACCACTCCACCTCGGAATGGGCATATTTCGACAAATAATTTTAAAAGTGATACAGTACTTATGTTATAGTGATACAGTAGTTTGAAATTATCAGTTATCTAATTAAACTGGATCTCATAATTGGATACGATGAAACAGACCCTTACAATACACACAAAGAGTAACTCAACAATAGAATACATACACTCCGTGAAAATCAACGACAGTGTTAGAGAAAGTGCCGATGTACTCAGCTGGCTTGCTTATGTGCAGCTTGAAAACGGCCTTGAAGAGGGGCTCGTCCCAGCACGGGAACGCTTGTCTGGCATTGTAAGGCTGGAAGTGGGTAGTGGCGTATATCCTGAAAACAATTTAAAAGCATTACTGTCTACATCTAATAAAAACCAAAGTTTTATTAATCTCGTTATTGTACTGGATTAAGGTTTACGTTATCGATTAAGGTACTATGCACTACGGCTATGATTATTATCAAAAAAAGGGGAGATAATTTTTTAGCATTAATTTTTTTTTAATGATTTATCATAAAACGCATATTTATCATAATGAAAGTTAGTATTCCAAATGTAAATAAACAAATTAGTTGGTCATCACATTGTTGATGATTATATCTAACCTCAATGATGTATAATTACACAGTTTAAAAAAAATCAATAACGTACCTTTCTCTACCGTCATCATCAGTGTACCACCCTCGCCAAATACCTCTCTTCATGGGACCTTCATTCATGGTGCTTGAGTATTCAATATTCAGAGTATAATTAGCGTTAACTGTCAATGGGTCCACAAGATTGACTCTCAAGAAATGGTACAAATCTTCAGTTTCATATGGGTTCTCGGTATCTAACGAAACCAAAGCCCCTGTGCCATCTACCACAGTGACTGACTTTATTTCATCCACATTCGAATGGAGGACTATTTGTTGAACGTTGTCTTCTGTAGCCTGTAAGTAAACAACATCATCAAAATCGAATTTATCATACTTGATGTAGTTTCGTGATTTTTTAGATTGAATCGAATCAACATTTACAATGAAGCCACAACACAGACTATGAAGTTTAGTATTGTCTCTCCTTTCTCCCTTTGTCAATTCAAAGGTTGTCTATAGGATCACTTTTATCTATAAGACCGCCCATTGTGACATCCCTAGTAAAATTTGTACATATGCATTTGTAATAATTATGGTGTACATAATAAATAGTATTCTATTTCATTCTAATGTTTTGATTGCCAAAGAAATCTAAATAATTTTATAAAAAAATATTTGGATCATAATCTGGTGGGTAAAAAATCGTGGACCAAACGAAACAACAGCTCTACCACAGATAATTTTTTTACTGCAAATAACTCCAACTATCACCCTGACTCGTTTGATCCACGATTTTTTACCCACCTGTTTACCTACAAATCATAGGTACAGTCTTATCAGTTATCACGTACCTGTATAATAATGAAGACCCTGCCATCATAACTGAACGGTCTTTCAGTATTCTCATCGAAGTAGAGATCGAGATAAATATCGTAATCCACAGGAACCACGTTTGTGGGTAATCTGTAAAGTTGCTCCGAATTCGCATCCCTCGTCACGGGAACATCATCATTGGCAAAGTCCTGGAATTCCTTGTACCAGGATATAGGGTGGTCACCTGTAGCGAACGCCAAAAGCGCTAGGCTCAAGGCTACTAATAATATTTTGGACATTTCTGCAAAGAAAAACATCAAAGAAGTAAATAAAGTAAGAATCGGTATCACTGGCCATAAATCAATGAATCTAGAGCCAATCTAAGCCCCAGTAAGTGGTTAATAACACTTGTGTCGGGGTCAATAGAAGTAAGAAAAAAGAAATATAGGGAGAGGCTCCTCAATAGAAGCAAGAAAATAGAAATATAGAGAGAGGCTCCTCAATAGAAGTAAGAAAATAGAAATATAGAGAGAGGCTCCTCAATAGAAGTAAGAAAATAAAAATATAGAGAGAGGCTCCTCAATAGAAGTAAGAAAATAGAAATATAGAGAGAGGCTCCTCAATAGAAGTAAGAAAATAGAAATATAGAGAGAGGCTCCTCAATAGAAGTAAGAAAATAAAAATATAGAGAGAGGCTCCTCAATAGAAGTAAGAAAATAGAAATAAAATGAAAACAAAATATATTCAAACTAACCTGATATCAAGAATGTCCTATAACAATGCCGATTCGATTAACTGACTGGTCTGCCGAAACCGATGAAGTCAATAAAAAAGTTAACGATATCATCAGTCACTGATAATGATATAATCCGCATATCGGTACAATGTCGCGTTAATTGCAGTTTGATAAGTTGGTAAACATTTTGGCTGTAACTAAGCCCTACAATAAATTTATTGTTTTTGATATATATTATATATTGTTCGTAATATTTTACTTTAATAATTGTATACCTCGCATCGCCTGCCTCGTTGGTCTAGTGGTTGCAGGCGCTACTGCTGCACATGAGGTCCTGGTTTCGATTCGGGCAAAGTGTTATTGGGATTTTACATCTGGAATTTTACAGTAGCAGCCCGGAGTCTGTATTTGTGCCCGGTTGATGGCAATAGGTCCGCCCACTATTACATGGAACTTTAACATAACTGGCGAAATGTGGGTGTACTAAGGCACACCTCTACCCAATCCTTCGGGGAAACACGACGTGTTACGTTACATATAAATATATTTTTTCTTTCTCTGTTATTTAACTGTTTCGGTTTCGAGTTTAAATGATGGCCTGACAGTTCTGAGTACTTTATCCGGCCTAGCCAAATGTCTTTTCTTTGGTATTGTTCGTCGAGTCGCTGAGCTCCTTAAGTTCTGATTTGAGTCTCACGATTACACTGACAATTGCTTGCACTGACTGGACTGGTCCACTCAAATCAATGGGGTCCATTCCTCGAAAGACCATTTCAGACCCCCATGATGTGACCAAGATTATGTCTAGACGTTAAAATATATTTTTAAAGGATATTGACCGATATGGACTTTTTCTCAAAACTCCTCGGATAGATTTTGACGAGCTTCGGTTTACAGATTAGTAGTAGCCCAAGAAACATAAAGCACTGTGTGTTCATTCTGGGCAGTACTTGTTTCAACTCCCATATATCAATTCATCAATAAAAAAATCTCAACAAAATATACTTTTTCTCAAAACTCCTGGGATAGATTTTGACGAGCTTCGGTTTACAGACTAGTAGTAGCCCAAGGAACATAAAGCACTGTGTGTTCATTCTGGGCAGTACTTGTTTCAACTCCCATATATCGATTCATCAATAAAAAAATCTCAACAAAATATACTTGTTCTCAAAACTCCTGGGATAGATTTTGACGAGCTTCGGTTTACAGAATAGTAGTAGCCCAAGGAACATAATGCACTGTGTGTCCATTCTGGGCAGCACTTGGTCCAACTCCCATATATGGATGGTCAATGTCCTTTGAGTATATGTCAACATTTCTTCTCAGGGTTAGTTAGATAGAAGATGTCGACTCCATCTAGTTTTTTAAGGGGTTCCTTTCCGAATGAAAAAACAGGACCCTTATAGGATCACTCGTGTGTCTGTCTGTCTGTCTGACTGGCAGGCTGTCACAGGCAATTTGCTCCGAATCTACTGGACCAATTTAGTTGTTTGGTATACATATAAATTTTTGTGACCAAAACATGGACGTGTAATGTAAGTAAATGAATTTAGATCATGGGGAAAAACAAAAAAAAAATTTTGGTTTGTTTAATAATGGCCGGTTTAGTGATTCTGTTATTCTATTTACAAAATTAACAATTTAATTTCATTTTATTAGCGCGATTATTATGTGCAATGAAATTGGCCTAAACGATGAAACATTTATCATTGGTTTGAACTATGTATGAACGGTAAATGAAGCTAAAGGAGTATGTGGGATCGTAGCAGGCGTTCTGTAGTTTCTGCCTAGCTCCATGGAAAGAAGGCGTGAATTTATATAACTATATATAAATGTATGCATATGGTTTGAACTATAATCTAGTTAGAATTGGGTAAATCTTGATTTTTTCCCGAGCTGAAACTCAAATGTGTAAATGGTTATGTAATGAAATAATCAGTTATTCCTAATCTCAAATATTTGAATTACACTTTTGACGTTTTTATTTCCCACAAAGTTGTTAGAGTCTAATCGCTAACGTGGATATTACAATCAAAACCCATGTTGGTGGGTTTTATTTTCTGATAAACACTTGGTTTATCTAAATCACTTTAATAATTTTTCTTATTACCTACTCTAATGACCCGTCCATTCTTCGCACAGGTTCAATATACCTATTGATGTGGCAATACTACATCAAACCCTAGAAATTGCTGTATTTAAGTTGAATAAATGTATTAAACACAAACCTTCTGGAATAAGTTTTTCAAATGATGGTAAAAACTGCAACAAAATCCTTTGCTAAGTTCACAAGTAAGACATGAATTGCATGAATTCAAGATATTATTCCAATAGTATTATTAAGTACTTATTTTTGTATATATTTACATAATACAGGGTGAAATATTAATTATGGGTCCTCCATCCAAAAAAAATCAGCTGTTCCCTACATTTATGTTCGCATAGCAAGTCAAAATGTAGGGAACAGCGTATATTTTTTTTCGCGATTTCAGTGTAGGTCCCATAGTGAAAGTTATTCATTACTAGCTTCCGCCCGCGGCTTCGACCGCGTTGTATGCCGATAAAAAGTATCCTATGTTCTTTCCCAGGGTTCAAAGTATTCCCTTACCAAATTTTATCAAAATCGGTTCAGCCGTTTTCACGTGATGCGCGATCAAATAAGCAGCCAAACAGACAAAAATTCTAAAAACTGTTGGAACGTGTTCTGTTATCAATTCTAAATATCCCCAGCCAACTTTTTTTCGAATATCTTCCATGTCCAGACTTTCGACCCTCTTCAGCTTTATAATAGTATACAGAATACAGATGATGAGTACAATGACCTCTTAAGAGGAAGCCCATAAATTCAATGTCACCCAGTATAATGAATGGCCTATGTCCATCTAGAATAATGTACTTCATGTGTGGTTCTGGACATTACCCTCCACATATACTCAAACTCACAAACTTCGCTCTTTCTCTTGGTAATATTAGTATAGATATTTAATATTTATTATCTCAGTATGTAACGTCCTCTAACGCCAAGACGACGCTTGGATCAATAATATTACCTACCAACATCTTTTGTTTAAAATAAAGGGCCATATAATTAAAGATAGTAATAATTTAAGATAGTTGATTGATTTAGCGGTGACTTGGCGGAAATCCATTATAAAGTACAATAGATGTAGATATATTTAGTTACTATTCCACTTAACAAAAATCACAAAAAAAAACAGTTTTTTTTTTTATTTGTATTGGCCCTTAAAAATACAATAGACGTAGATATAATTATTAAGTAACTATTTCACTTAACTTTTCCTATAGTCATAAAAAACCCTGTAAGAAATCGAAACGTGTTTCATCATCCTGAGGATGCCTCGTTGAGGGGTGAAACACGTGTCAATTTCTTACAGGGTTTTTTATGACTCTTTAGGAAAAGTTAAGTGGTATAGTTACTAAATATATATACGTCTATTGTATTTTAAAGGGCCACTACAAATAAAAAATATACGTGTTTTTTTTGGTGGTTTTAGTTTGTGTCGGGGGTTTTTATCGTAAATCGTTATAAAGCTACGAAGCATATGAGTTACTTATCGCCAAATTAATTATATTAATCGCGGTTGATCAAACAATCCATCATCTTTCAACCTTGAAATTGCCTTTTTTGGTACTTACCGTGCGTACTAATTGTGGCTGTATATTGATTTTTTATTCAATCAAAGTGTTCTTTTTAATTCCGTCTGTCGAAGTCCTGAAACATACGCATCATACCCTGCCTGCTATGTCTCTGGGTAATGATTAAGTCATTTTTCTTATTCGAGTAGCGGGTATGACAAAGCACTATAAACGCAATACGAAGATTATTATCAATTTATTTTGTACCTTGTGATTTGACTAGCAAAGGACATAATTACAGAACATATTTCCAGAACACAAAATGATTCAGAATACGTAATCATATGTGAGATCCACTTCTTGTAAGATCCACTGTAATGGTGATGAAATGTTTAGTTATTATTGTAAGCCATCAGAATAGATTATTTGTACCTAAGAATAAATCACTAAAAATAAAAGTATTGTTTATTTACAAAAATATTTTATTATAAATATAATTTTATTACAATCATTAACATTAAAAATCGTTGAAAACTATTTTCTAGATTGTACGTCAAGACACAACTTTCTTAAATTTAAATAAGGTTAAATTATTTAATTTCTAATTAAAATTAAATAAATTAACGGAACAATTGTAGAACCATCGCTGCTATTAGGAGGACTGAAGAAGCAAGGATGGTGGAGGACGCGCCCCTGGTTACAACGAAGTTGAAGATTTCAAGACCGGCTTCGTTACCCCAGTTCAGGTTACTCAAGGCTGAGTCTATTACTGCCTGACCAGCGGCGAAAGAAGAACTTGGCAACTGCGCTTGGGCACCATACAGCCACTCTTGGAACTGAAAATAGAAAATGTATATACATATATAAAAATCTCGTATCACGGTGTTTGCGGTCACACTCCTCCGAAACGGCTCGACCGACTTTTATGATTTTTTTAATGTATATTTGGTAGATATATAGGTCGTAAAGTATATTTCATACCGCTAGGTGATTAGGGTGTCGTCCAGCATATTTTTTATAGATGAGAAAATATGGAAAAAGCTGTAGGTAGGGTAGGAAGGAAGGTAAATAATGGGTAGGGTGGGTAGGTAGGGTTCAATTTTCTTTTGACACATACAAACAATTATTTTTCCTGTGTCTGTGTTAAATAATGAACCGTAACAAAATAAAGCAGACTTAATAAACAACACTTACCGTAGCGATGTTCTGGAAGTCAGTCAAATGTGCAGTGAGGGCGTTGATGCAAAGGTTGAGGCGAGCTTCGCCACCATATCTGTAAAAAAAATGATATTAGTAAATGTCAAATTTTTACCTATCAAAATGAACGCGTTCGCAAATACCTAATGGGGTAGAGGTAGACGGTCAAAATTGCTTGACAAGCACGTGATTTTTTCGTGCTTGTCTTTCATGTTTTTTAATATTTTTCTTACGGAGGCTAGTAGGCAGTCACTCCATGTAAAATACTGGTATTCAGCTGCATCCGGTTAAACAGGGGCCTAAGTCTGCTAATTTATAAACGTCACAATGGTGTCATAATGATTAGTTTTTGACAGATTTGCCATACAAAAACTGTCAGACTTAGGCCCCTGGTCGCCGCAGCAGCAAATTGATTGATTACGAATGCTTTTAACGTGCACGTCCTTCTACATCGTTCTTTCATGTATAAATTTAACATAAATTATGTAACCATTATATATTTTGTTAAAATATTTTAATTTAAAAAATGTCCGTGCATATTCTTGCCTGTATTCTCTATAGATACCTACCTATGCTTTGGAATGGGCAACTAGCTTCATCTTTGTGAATTACCGACCCCTTGACAATGCAAAAATGCCAGATTTAATTGAAATAAATGGTTTGAGTTTGAGTTCAACGTCACCAAACCGAGCGGGATGGTTAAGTTTCCTTCACTCTTCAGAAAGGTCGTGAAGGGTGGGCGTTTTGGGGGACTGTCTTATGTAATTTTGACGTTCAAAAAGTGCTGATTCTCAGCCTAGTTTGAATAAATGACTTTTGATTTTGATTTCTTAAAGAAATTTTAACTTCAAAAACACAAAATAAAATTAATGGTAAAACAATACTTACGTGGATGTTAGCGCTTGTACGTTAGTTCTGAGGAAGCTAAGGACGACTGGCACATTGTCTCGGTTGCCTTGCAGCGCAAAGGAGAATGCATTGGTACGGTCGTGGATACGGATTCTGTCATTGTACATGCTCTGCTGTAGGTAGCTGTAATTAATAAACATTGTTAATAATAGTTGTTTTACGTAAACTGTAATTTAGAATCTCTGATACGTGTCGCAAGGTTCAAATTCCATTGTAACCAAAAAATTTGAAGGATATTTTTTTATTACAAGTGGTCACAAAAAACCAGCTTAGACTCATAAAGGGGGAACCTTCATGAGTTCTTTTTGCGTCATATTTATTGCAAATTAACGTATTTTCTCTCTTTCTTTCTAAATGAAAATCCAAGATGGCTTCCGCGACAATTTGTTTGACACCTAGTTAAATATTTCCCTTTTGAATTGTTTAAATTCAGTCACATCATAAACTACAAGTTATGATTCAATTAACTTACTGCTGAAGAGAAGCCTGATCTCTGGTGCAAGCGAGTGCGCGGAGCATGACCACCATATCTGCGGTGTTCTGCGAGGCGTTGTACCTTGCGAACAAGAATTCGTAGTCGGTGTTGTCGCCCTCACGAAGTCCCACGCAGTAAACGTGACGACGGAGATTAACTGGAACCCTGGAAAAAATCATATCATTAATACCTTGATTGGACATACAAAACATACATACTTACATAATCCTGCCTGTAATCCCCAAAAGGTTAAGCACAGATTTACCTGTAGTATCTACACTGACATTTCGCCAATCTTTAAGTCCCATGTAATAGGGGGCGAGCTTATGCCATCAGCTGGGCTTGAATCCAGACTCCGAGATGCTACTGAGAAATTCCTGATGGATAAACCTAGTAACACTTTGCCCGACCTGGGAATTGAACCCAGGACCTCATGCCCAGCAGAAGTGCTTGCGACCACTAGACCAACGAGGCAGTCATGTACATGTTGATTAGACAAGTAATAAAAGAATACTATCAAATACGGTCATATTCGTCGTATCTTAAAAACTGCTTATGTTAGTTGAGAGGTGTAAGGAACAGGGTGTAAAGTTCACTCATCCTCTATTGAAAAGGGAGGATCCTCCGACCAGACGGGTGTTGAGTCTGGCGAGCAACTGCCTAACGATTGAGGTCGAATAGTCTTATATAATATGATCGCGCGATAAACTCTAATTGCGCGATGCAGGATTTGTGTGACGTCAGATGTTTGATGTGTTGTTCGCATGTGGCGTTATAGATTCCGCCACATTAGGATAGCCATTTCAAATGTATTAAGACGTCATCATAGCTCTTGAATAATCATGTGGCATGGTGCTTTGCAATTCATTATATAGTCGACCGTGCATACTATGCAGTGACACAGATTGGTTTTCCACGTCAGCTGCGCGTTTCATTTGTTTGCCAGTAACACGCATTAATTGTACGTAGCTTGGCCGTAGGGTCACAGTAGACGATCCCGTCCACATTTTCATACAAAGCGAAGGTTAGAAAGCATTGGGCTGCTGTGGAGTAGCGCCTTCGAGTACAAAGAGAACACCATCACTTACTCAACAGATGTGTTTTGTCTGTGCGCTGTCCATTTTGCCACGCTGTCCTCAACACAGCCGCTGTGGCCGAGGTTGCAGGCGACGTTCATGATCTGAGCTCTGTTGAGGATTGTGGAGGTGGAGTCAGTGGCGCGTTCATTGTAGCCGAGGTTGTTGATGACGTTATTGAGAAGTCCACGCATGTAACTCTGCAAAACAAGAAACAAACATTAAAAACGAAAAGTTTTTGTTAGCGTATATTCTTCGCATTTCAGTCACGGGTTACTGGATTTTAGAAGCCTGAGAACCAGGGTGGAAAGATCCTCAACCTCCATTCAAAAGGGAGGGTTCTCCGACCTGACAAGTGTTGTGTCTATTGGTTTACTGCCCGATGGCTGTTGTCCGACTGTTGTAGTATAGGTACTGTGCTGATTTCGCGGTTAACTTTACTTCTTCTTCTTCTGCGGGATGCAGGATTTGAGTGACGTCAGATGACATGCGTAGTTCATATATGGCGGTATAGCTGTCCAGCTATTTATTACCACAGGTTGTAGTATAGACAGTTTTAATAATATCTTACTAGTATTATTATTATGCAACACTACACGCCTGCATACGTGCTCCCAAAAGGTACCTACATAAAATGTCTTATTAATACTTTGATACGTACAGAGAAGGCTTCGTGAGCTCTAGGCATGTGTTCAAGGCGGCGCAGGATCCAGTCGAGCTGGGTAAGAGCGCCATTCCATACGTAGTAGTCTGTCTCGCTCCTCAGGAAGTCAAGTACGTCAAATGCGATGGTCCTGTTGAGGGAGTTGGAACGCACGAAGTACAAGACATCGTTGACGATCTAGTAAGATGAAAAACATATTTTAGAATTCATGCAAGGTTTAACAGAATTTGTTTCTTGGTAGTGAAATGTCCGGCCTAAGTATGCCATAAGATTAAAAAGTTATTACGCACACAATAGAGATTAATACTGACAATGTAGTGTAAAGTTGAATATTTATGCCTGAGATGTACTTCGGTTATTATTTTTACCCGATTACAACAGAAAGATATTAATGTTTCACAGATTGTAGACATATTATACCTGAGCCCTGTTCAGCTTGTGGATGTTCTGCCTGTTATTACTTTGCAGATATGTTGAAATTAGCCCCCAGTTATTGATATCGTAATTGACGCGGTACAAACCTAGAATAAAAATAAAGTTTTTGTTAATTCGTAAATATATCTAGGCTAATCAACTTGCCGATATAATTGTATTTCAGCAGTAATGCGTCAAATGTTTTCAACCAAGTGCTCAATTGTTTCTGGTATATCGGCGTAGACATGGAACTTTACATCTCTCCAGAATTGCGGGATTTTGTGAAATTGGTCGTACATCAAATGTTTCCTTTAGTAAATTAAGGCAAAAAAAAAAGTGAAGCTTTCAGTAAAGGTCTTCGCGATAGCCGCGGTGGCAATATGCCCGAAATCATATTATTCAAACATTAATGCCATAAAATTATCTGTCAAATAAAGCCAATTTCATGAATATTTAAAACATTTTTCTGTGCTGCTCTTCGCCTCTCACCCGATATTATAAAAAAATCAACAAAAATATCACAATGTGTTTGCTTCAAATTTTTTTTCATGAGGGAAAAGTATCTTTACTCATAATTCATGTTAGTTTTGCCTTTGCCAAATCAATTTCCTTATTTCTTTCAAGACGTTTCAAGTAAATTAAAATATGGTGTTTAGGCTAATACGTACCAGACTGAGCAATGTTGAAAATAACAAAGTTGTTTCCTGCAGTGCTGGTTAGGGTGGTAGACTGTGTAGTGAGGACTTGTCTAGGTCTGGTGTTGTTGAAGTCAAGCGCGCCCGCTTGGGTCCAAGTAAGAGGAATCTGCCACGTCTGGGCGGCCGGAGTACCAGAGAGCAGATAACGGCTCTGTAACCAGAATAATAATATTATGATTGATCGAAAAAAAAAAAAATACTTTAGATTTTAAACTAATCCAATTTATTCATTTCAGGAAAAAATTAATAGAAGGAGGTAAACCTCCTAGAGAAAGAAAATTAATAAATACATTAATTTTAATAAAAAAATATATAAGTTAATAAATAATAATTGATTAATAAAATATATATTTAAAATATAAATGGACATATAATTCTAATTATAAATGAATTCTTCTATTAAAATCTCAATTTGCAAGAAGTGAATCATAATTCCTAAATTCCTGAATTTAATTCATAAATGATTTTATTTCTGTAAGTACGTTTTATAAGCATAAAAATAAGTATAAGTTTCCCTACTAAAAATTGTATTTATTATGAAAATAAGATCGCTAGTTTTTTTTTTGAGTGATTGGCAAAATACAGAGGCTCAAAACCAGGCCAAAATCTTCTTAGCTTGTCAGATCAATACTCAATACTCAATTCTTTATTGCATTCCACATGTATACAAGGATGGTATAACAGGATATAAGATCAATATGGACCCTGTCGGGCACAGCAAAATTAGGAGAGAAGAAGAAGAGGATCAAAGTTTCAAAATTTTGTCTCTGTATCTTTTGAATTGTGTTTTTGTGTTGTGGTACCAAGTGCTCAAGCACTACAAAAACGAAAAAGGCGTCACTCTTTAAAGCTATAAATGAAACTAACCTGAGTGACGGTTATAGCACCAGTTTCAGCGTTTCTGTTGACGGACACGACAGGGGAGCCGGCGTTCTGGACCCAGCTGTCGAATAATGCTTCAATATCGACGTTAGGGAAATCGCGACTGAACGTGAAATCCTCAGAAACCGCCAGTATGAAAGCTTCATACATGTCTTTAGGAGTACCGAGGCCGTAAGCGCTAGAAAAAAATGTAGAAACTAAATTCTCGAACGGTAACTTATTGGTGGTAAACACCAGTAACCTTTTGGTGCACTCATTTAGAAGAATTGATGGTATAAAAATGAAATTAACGTTTAAAATATTAGTAGTGGTTATCATCTCTTAAAAATCTACAGGCACTAATCAATCATAATCTAAGTGATTAGATAATTCAAGAATGTAGACGTCACTGACCAGACAAAACTGACGCACATTTAATTGCCTCTTCATGTATACGATGCCGTAGGTTCTAACACTTGAACTTACTTGTCTCTCAAATAATATCTGAGGGCATTCCTGAAGGTCCTAGGGCCGACGAAGTGCTCCAACATTCTAAGGACGGAAGCTCCCTTGGCATAGCTGGTGGTACTGAAGTGGGCACTGATGGAGGGGTTGCTGGAGACTCCAGTCCAGTTCATGGGCTGAGCGCCGGCGCCAGCGTCATGGTTGAGTGCGCTGTGTACGTAGTCAACCACGAATTGGTCATCTAATTCTAAGCTGGGATCAGCCTGTAATCAAATAAAGTGTGTTAAAGCCAACTCATGAATTGCAATGAGATCGTTGATAGCCACTTTTGAAAGTCAAAAACAGAAGAAAAAAAAACATGTTGAATTGCCTATCCAAAAGTTAGATTTGACATTGAACTATCTATAGATGATAAAAATATAGAAGACAATTTTTAAAACTTACCCAGTGAGCACCGAAATATTCGAAGAAGCTAGCGAAGGACTCATTAAGCCACAGGTTACTCCACCAGAAGCAAGTAACTAGGTTACCGAACCATTTGTGTCCAAGCTCGTGGGCCATGATAGTAGCAATGAAGATCTTGCTGTTCAAATTGGTGTTGTCTGGGTCATACAAAAGGTACGCCTCCCTAAAATGAAACATCGATAAATATTTTGTGGTTTTTTTTTTATATGAGGCAAACTAGTGATCTATATTATACACAATATATTATTATTATTATTTATCATTGCACCTAGAGTGATCATACAACTTAACACGTTGCAATTAAGCCGTTGTTTATTTTGTCTTAACATACCTGTAGTTAACCATTCCCCAGTTTTCCATAGCACCAGAGGGGAAATCAGGAAGAGCGATATGATCGTTCTTCATCAAGTTACCCTGTCCCATCTCGTGATACTGGATAGCTAAGTAATCGTCCAATTCGTTGGTGATCTTGAGACCGATTTCGGCAGCATATTGGTGCTGGGAGGTGACTCCTTGGCGGGAGATGATCTTGAAGGGTTTGGCAGGGGTGCTGGTTAATTCAGTTTCGACGAAGTCACTCACGTGGAAAGCGACCAGGTAAGCAGAGATGATTGGTGTAGGGTAGAAAGTTTCACGAACACGGTCGCCTATTCTGTAGAAGTTTAAAAAAATCAGATTATAAAAATGCCAAAATTTCATGCAGAATTTAAGTGAAAATAATTAGGTATAAATACACAAGGAATTCGTGTGTGATCTTACTAATTATTCATATGAACAAAATCTACCTGTTAGGAATGCTTTGGGTATTAAACTGCCTTTATATTATAATCTATTTTTAGTTATAATTATTAAGACCGCCTTTGTAATTTTTGTTTGTTAACTTGTGCATAACAATTCTGCTTTCCATGTCATGATTAAATATTTAAGTAATAATAAACTGCAAACTATTAATAGGCAAAATTATCATGTTTCTGAAACATGGTACAATTTTGAACTCATTTATATCTTCATACCGCTATTAAATAATATATTTTTTAACAGTTATATCAGCAGTTACCTACTCTATTCAGCTTTAAATGGAAAACGTTTCAATTTTCATTAAGGTGTTACGAATTGCATCCATATTGCATCTTATAATATAAATTAACATATCAGACCAATAATACATCATCCAACAAGATTTGAGTGAGTCACCTGTTAGTAGTAAAACTACGAAGTACAGAATTACCATACTCACTCTTGAACGCTACTAATGTCCATGTTGGAGTATGATTGGCTGAGGGCACGGTCACGAGTGATAGAGATTATGAAGCGGGACTTGAACTGGGGCTCATCGAAGCACGGGAAAGCTTTCCTGGCGTGGAACGGCTGGAACTGAGTGGTGGCGTACAGCCTGCAAAAAAAATCAATAGTAAAGTTAATCAATCAGTCAATATGGGTGGTATGGTGTGGTGCAGCTGTTTCTTCCATTTCAAAATCCTCCCCCCTCAACTATGGGCCGCCCATCGGAAGACGGCGTGAATGATGAATTGATGAAAAGTTTTTATTTCAAAATTCGAGATTGATTGAGATGACATTTTTGTACTTTTATCAATAACTAGCACTTTACCAGCGACTTCATCCGACCGTAAATTTCCTATCCCATTGGAATGTAGAAAAGTCCGTGAATCTCTGTGCAATTTCAGCTTTCTAGCTCCAAAGGTTCCGGCTGTGCGTTGATGACTCAGTGAGTGAGTCGAGAATTTTCTTATAGTATGTATATTAACGGATAAGTTAAATCGGGACAATTGTCCGGTATTATGAAAAAAAAAAACGATCTTTCTGTATCAAGGTATACCCGATTGGACCATTTTGTATAAAAAAAACGTTTTTTTTTGCGAATTCTTATTTGGTCCCATAGTAAAAGTTGTTCATATTGATGGGTAGAACACCCCCTTAAATTTGGTCGCATGTTTTCAAAGTCAGCCTGTATATACAATAACATAATATAAAATCTCACCTCAGTTGATTGTTTTGGTAGTAGTAACCCCTGTAGAAGCCTCGGTCGAGAGGGTTGGTGTTAATCCTTCCATTGTAACGGACGGTGATGGTGTAGTTGCCTCTATTAATAGGTGCAGCTAAGTTGATGTGGATGAGTTCTAAGTAGGAGTCGGTGGTGAAAGGATCTGGGACTTGAAGGTTCACGGGCTGATTGTTGGCGTTGTTGATAACATTTACACCTGTGATTGACACCACATTTTGGTGGAAAACAATCTGCTGGAGGTTATCTTCCTGCACCTGGAGAGAAAATAAAATTGTTCATTGTATCAATCAATTCAATCGTTTTATTATAAACGGCTCTTGACCTTGACCTTGATTGTTTTTAAAGAGGTCTCCGATGGAACGAGCGTATATGACCTTAGTTTTTGTGTACCCTAAAACTTAATTGTATCAACTTTATGAATAAGGGACCTATCCTTAAATTGCGAAACAAAATCAGCTGTCCCATACTTCTGTGTTCACACAAATCGAATTTATTTATCACATGGAAAACCTTACATAAATACAATAAAAATACGGAATAAGAAACATGAAGCCAATTATAGCTTTTCACGGCTAGCAATGATGATATTGTGATCTGCATTTTCAGCGTTTCAGGTTGATAATTATAGGGTTTATTTATAAACGTTGACTGTTTAACCATACATTTTTGACATTTGAACGTCACTTAACATTACGCAACGCTTATAAATAAACCCCATTATGTTACAAAAAAACACATTTATTGACATACGTTTACTTTCTTGGACTTTCATATAAATGTCTTGTCTAGCGTTGGATTTGTGTTGTTTGTTGATATTATTATGGCAAAGCCTCCTACAGGATTGTGTGTTTCTGACTCTATTGATGTATTTTCTGACTTTATTGATGTATTATCTGACTCTATTGATGCATTTAATCCGTATGCCTGCCTACCTATAATTTTCTCTCAGGAAGTTGTGACGATGAATAATTGAATACTATGGGGACTTAATATCTAACCTAAGCATGAGGTCCTGGGTTCGATTCCCAGGTTGGCCAAAGTTTTTAGTAAGTGGTAAGTGTTTGTGTGTATTGGGTTTTTTTATCTGTTTCTCAGTAGCAGCCCGGAGTCTGGATTTGTGCCCGTTTGATGGCAATAAGCTCGCCCCCTATTACATTACCTCTGCTCAACCCTTCGGGGAAACAAGGCGTGATGTTATGTTATGTTATGTAAATATCTAACAAATAAAATACTTATATGTATAGGTTTAGGTACATTAGGTACCTACAAAATTACGTTAAAAGTAATCAATTAAATTATAAAATACTCATTGTAACACGGATTTAGATATAAATGCCATCATAGGTTATAAAAAATATTACTTAGTCACGAATAATTTGTGTCTGTGTTAGTTTCAATATACGATAATAATCGATAATTACGATGGGACTCGTTTATCATCGGATAACGATATCGGCATAGCATTGTAAAAGTTTGATAAAAAAATATATTGAAATCTTTTTTCAGAGCCATAAGGAAATATTACATTTAGTACAGTAGATGCTTTAGATGAATGACAACGTGACGCTTTTTTAAATTATCTTTATAGAGGTTTCAATCAATTATCAATACCAATCATAATCTACTACTAAAACAAACTATAACCACGTTCAAAAATATTCATAAATCTTAGTTTTTCGCTGAGTAAAATATTCCACAAATTATCACAAAATATTAAATCTTCGTCACCAAAGTAGGTGACCAAGACACATTTTCACTCATAATACCTACAAAGTTTAAAGTTTATATATTGGTAACAAACATAACGTCATGCTTTTATTCCCTGCTAGGGGCTCAGTTATTTTCTACATCCACATTTCACCAGTTATGTAATAAGTCTCAAACGACGACCACCTATTGTAAATAACCGCGCCAAATACTAAATTTTGGAAAAACTCAGAAAGACGTTACTCGATACAGGAAAAATTGATCCCTGTACCGAGCAACGTGTTACCGGGTTTGTTTACCTTGAGTCAGTTCTTGAGGTCGCAAATGCAACCACAAAAGACTAAATCAGCAGTCACTATTATTTTCATTATAGTTTCTTCATCGTCATCATCTTCATTATAGACATCCATTATTAGATTTAGGCCAAAGGCTATAGTTATTTATGCTTAGAAAAAAAACTAGCTGTTCTTTCCTAAAGTTTCGAGTATGCGAGGGTAGCGGGGTATCAAAGGGGTGATTCTTATAATTTAAGGCATTTTATTCTGTATTTTTTTTCATATTGTGTTTATTTTTCCAGAATTAGTTAACAGAATGTTTCTTAGTTCAGTGTGCCTCTTGACAAAGGCCTCCTGTAACAACTTTCACTGGTTCCTATATCTCTCTACGAATTAAAGCTCACAGCGGGTACAAATTGGACAAGAGTTCCGAGAGATAGGTTTCTTACAATAGTAGGTGCAAGTTAATCTGGAGGAAGACAAACCAAGCATACGAGTTAATTCAAAAGGTACTTACAACTACGTTCATCTGAACGATTCCTGTGAATAGAGCCGTGTTGAGGTTTACGTCAAGGTCGACATTAATGTCAGTAGGCTGCACAACGTCAGTCAGGCGGTATCTGTCTAAGTCTATCTCGGAGTCGGTGTCAAGAAACTCCAAGTTCGACCTGAAGTCATCCTGAGGGATGGCCATGACCGACCCCAGGAGAAAACAGAGGACGGTCGGAAGCAACATGTTGGTACCTACGGACAAAATTTCATATAAGTGGCTGGTCGAGAATCAGGCGAAGATAAAAGTAGTTTTAAAAGAAAACTATAGTAAATGTCGCTCTGGTTTGCTATAGGTACTTAATATTTTAATTTGTGTTAAATCATAAGTTTTTTTTAGGTTAAATTTTTTTGGGTTCAAAGTTCAAGAACAAAATCTTTGAATTTTTTATGCTAATAATGATGTCAATATAAACGCATCAAAATCCTTCAACGATTAAATTTAATCCATAAGTACACAATTTGGTATTTATGTCAAATTCCAAATTGGGTATTGGTATAATAAGGTATTTATACCTAATTCCAAATTGGGTAGGTACTTAAGGAAAAAAATCAAATTTTATCACCTAAATGCATCGCAATTTATTTGCGTATCATGTTTAATCTGTAAGGCTGGGCTACTTTACTTTATCAATTATTGTATTAAAACACTACTTACCCATAGCTGCCTCGGACGGTACCAAACGAGCGACTAGAGAGGCATAGTTAAAATATTATATATTTATCAATAATTATTTACTTATCTTTATGTACCTACCATTAATATTTTCGATGAAGAGCCTTTAATCAAAAGCATGTCTGAAATACACAGTTATCGTGTAATCAAGAGATAAGATACTTTTTGTTTTTCGTGTATAACTCTGATATGTAATTATTCACTGCTGGTTACTCATTTGAGGACTCAGTCGTATTTTTATGTATATACATAAAAATACGAGCAATATGCAAGATATGTGCCTTCGAAAAACCATATGAACCACATCAATTCAACCTATTACCACTATTAGTTACAAGGTGGCTAGCATATATCAGCTTATAATGACACAGGCCTCCTCTAGGCGAGAGGGAGTGGGCCGTAATCCACGACGAGGGCCCAGTGCAGGATGGTAGATGTCACATGTCTTTGAATTTTTGGTTCTAGGATATGCAAGTTTCCTCACAATGTTTTCTTTCACCGTCGTTGAGAGCAGTGGTGATGAAACAATTGACACAAAGTAAAGAGCCTGTGTGTCTGGGTTCGAAGCTACGGCCTACAACTCGTAAGTCCCAGCTGCTACCACTGGGCCACCACAGCTCTATACAAGCTCACTATAAGCTTACATCTTAACTACGATAAATACTCATCTCATTTTCATTCAGACCTCATAATGTACTAATAAAACTTTCTCAATGTAATTGAAAAAGCATGATGCCAATTTCCTACAACAATTCAGCAGACACTTTCTGAACAAATTGAGGAACAAGTATACCTATATTATAACCTTAACGTAAAGAAAACTTCAGTAATAACACTACTACCATTTTTCATATTATTATCATCTAATTAAACCATAATATCATACAAAGTCATCATCAGCATTTCAACGATAAAACATCCACTGCTGATATGTCAGAAGCCGTCTATTAAGCATCGTAACGACAAAGGAATCACCACAGTCTTCACCAAGTGCGGGTCCTCTTTGTCAGCTGTATACCCATGAGCTCATTTGCGCCTGGTACAAAGTCATACAAAGTTATTGTTTAAAAAAAAAATCTTTATCTCTATAAGCTTTGATTCATTACTGATATCACATTCTTTGAGGGACACTAAAAGCCCATAGGCATTATATGTAACAATAAAACTACTATTGTGTCTCGTTCAGTGTCTTTGAATGTGTTAATTGATATCGAATAAAGTTGCAAGAGCTTTGTAATATTGACCTTAATACATGATTATAGGAATATTAATATTTTTAATAAGACAGTGTTTCATTGGGTGCTCTAGAAATTATTGCAAAATTACCTAAACTAAGAAATGATTATCCTTCCACTGCTGGTCCATCTGCTGCTGGGATCTTATAAACAAAAATGAATCGTTTACCAATGGTAGATTTTTATTCCCAAACTGGGGCTGCAGTCTTGACATAGATAGCGATCGCCATACGAACGGATTTGGTCGCAAAGTTCCTAGACGCGTGTGCTTGGCACGAAAAAATCACGTGATTGTCAAGCACGTCACGCGCATCTTTCACGCGTCGAATTTTGACCGTCTAGGGACGCCATCAAGACTTTGCAACTGAATTCGAGCACATAGCCATCTATGTCGAGACTGCAGCCCCAGGGCGTATAAATCGATTCGTAAGCTAATTTTGGCTGAGATAGCTACTTCCATATGGGATATGGGAGGGTCTACTATGCAAAGCTATAAGTCTTTGTTTCATTATTGGTAACTCATACAGGTCTTAATTTTAACCAATAACTATCTTAAATTATTATAGGAATCGGCTATTAACTCGATCCTAAGTAACTCTTATCCAGCTGCTACTAGCCATCCTGCGAAATCTTCGCTCTGGTTGCCTACGGGCATTCTACCGTAATTCCGTCATCACCTTGTTACTTTTAAGCTACTTCAGAGCCATCCTAATCTCATACAAGCTGACATCCGGGACGTCGTCGGTACAGTGTTTGATCAATCTATCTCTTCGGTCTTTTGCCAGATTCGTAACGGGGTTACTGGTAGACGTGTATAACTGCCCATAGAATCTCTCGATCTCTCTCAACAACTCAGGTTTGGAGGATACGATTTTTTGTGGAATACGGGGTTTTCATTCGGATTGGTTAAAGTTGTAGTGACAACCATTTGGTTTAAATAGGTTTTATTCTTATTATTTTATTCATCCTTTATATAGATTCCTTTACATTTTGTGAATGTCAGAACGTTGTAGGCTCAACAGACTGTTGACTTGCAGACTATTTTCTATTTTGTTATTAAGTATCTTGTTGACAGGCTTACACTGTCCTCTCTTAACTATTCAAACTGTACATTTTTGAAAACATTGTAAAACCCATTTATTTTTAAAAGAGTAACTGTGGAGTTGTATAGCCGGCTCTTCTCCATAGGAAACGAGCAATTGGAACCATGCACCTAGCTTCTGTCGTTTCATAAGTGCCCATGTAGGTTATTGTGTTTTTTTTTTTTTTGATTTTTTGTTTCTGCCATCATCGGTCTACAGTTTCGCTAGCTAGCTCTGCCAAATAGACAGATCTCTTGCGCCTTGAAGGCCTTATTCCGCTCTACTGCGTCCTTAAAGTATCCGTATTAAAGCTGCGAAGGTCGCTTTTCAAGGACTTAGAGCTAAAGAAGATAATAATCTACATTACACAACACATTTCGACAACCGCAACTGTGTGCACATTATCATGACGGTATAATTGCATTATCGACACTACCGATAGTAAGCTAAACATTATCTTAATCGTCTTCATGTTGATACGCTTAATCTACAATAGGCGATATTCACTCTGGTGAATTAAGATTGACGCAAAAGTCCCCACCCAGTTTCGTCATTGCCCTTGGGTACCTAGATATTGGTAGATTTCCTTCTAAATCCTTCCGTTCCTTTAATTTATAATCAATTAAGTATTATGACGTCATTCGTTATCTTCCCTGCGCGTTTGTTATAGGTCACAGGATTGTTTTTCCAACACGAAATTACCGGAAAAATAAATAATTAATCGTACAACAAACAATCGACTCACATAAATAGCTTTATTAAAACATATAAAAATATCATCTTTATTTAACAAATATTCTTACAAAAACTTACTCATAAATTACTCATATTATTAAAAATAGTTTATAAAAATTAGGCCATATTAATGACAAGTGTCACTATTAAGGTGACGAAGCTAAGAGTAGCAATGTTCGCTGAATCAGGTACGGGAGTTGTTGTTGGCTCAACTGTTGTCGGAGCTGCTGTTGGAGCATCTGTTGGAGCAGTAGGGGCTGCAGTCGTAGGAGCTTCAGTAGTAGCGGTATCTGGTGTTGTAGGTGCAACTGTTGTTGAGGTTGTAGGCTCTACCGTTGTTGTGGGTGTCTCAGCTACTGTTGGTGTGGTGTCTGGTGCGACTGTAGTAATTTCGAATGGATCGTCGAATCCCGTATCGAAGTACGCATCGAATTCGTTCACCCTTGCGACATAAAACTGGAGGTTACTACGTGAATTCGCGACACCAGTGTTACCGGCAGAGAAAGCTGAGTCTCCGATGACTTCTCGGTTAGCAGTCAGCCAAGTTTCCACCTAGAAGAAGTTAGGGAGTGTTAATATTTTTTTCGGGGTATCGTAAGTAATAAAAATTGTTGAGGAGCTTTTTATAGGTCAACATAAAAATCTGTAGTATGTATAGTATGTATCTAAAACCCCACATGTAGTAGAAAAAAGTTTACCGCAGTGATTTCTGCATCAGTCAATAGACGGTTTGTGATCGAGGTCAGCATGGTGTTAAGAAGGCCGGGTCTGTAATTCAAAATAATTGCAATCAATAAGCATAATGGTAATATAGTTACTTTATTGTTCACGAAACTAGAAGGTCAGCTTCTAAAAAAATTCTTAATTTTAAGGTACAATACCGATCTTGTTGTTGCTGATATTATCTACCAGACATGCGAAATTCCCAAATATATTCATTAAGTAAAAAAGCTTTCGCTCTAGCTTAACTGGCTTGCGCTTCAGTAAGATTATCCCTGGTATATTCAAATATTTAAAGAAGAAGGGATTAGGTGTGGGCAGTTTTAGAGGCAACAAATTTTCCAAATCTAACCACATTCTAGAAGAGAGACACAAATGTATTCTACTTACGTAGCAATGACTCTCTGGAGATTACCCTGTAGCCACTGGAAGACCCTCATAGTGTTGGGTTCGTTGCTAGTGACAGCTGAACTTACAGCGGTGCTGTAGTCTTGAGGTCTAATAATAAAGTTATCAACAGATCCAGAAGCAATATTAGCGAGGAATCTGTTCAAGCTGGGCTGATCTTGGGTGCAGCCTGCCGCTGTAATCATCACGACCTGCTCGTTAGCCAAGTTCGTTCCGAGGTATTGGTTCCAGAAGAAGTCGTAATCTTGAGAAGTTCCGTAGCGGAGACCATTGCAGTATACCCAAGGACGCATGTTAGGTGGAATGCTATTGTAAAAGAAACAGGATATTAGGTTTTAAGACAAAATGTACGCTCAGTGACTAAAGTCGATTACAACTGCTACTTTTACACCTCATTAAAATTAACACACTTTTTTTTTCGAAACTTTTTGTTTCAGCTTTTCATAAAATAACTAAAAGTTATTATTATTTTTTATAATATTTAGCTTAATAATTAAGATATTAAAAACTGAAGTGTTAAACAACTTTCGTCGCGGCCGGTAGGTTTGTTCGCTTCATTGTGTAAAAAACCTGTCGTGCTTACCGTCCACCATTCCTCCAGGCCTGGAAGTTTGCTCTGGCCGCAGTGATGCAACCCTGGTCTCCAACGTTGCAGAGGAAACTCATCACATGCATGCGCAGGAGATTATCCATGAAAGTACCACTATTTTCTGTCTCGTTGTAGCCCAGGCGAGCAACAACCGCAGTGCTCAAGTCAATGATTTCATTCTAAAAATAAATTTGAATATACACACTCGTACAATTCATCAATTCGTAAAATATCAATGATAACAAACTACATTTTAAAATCGTATATGAAGTTTGTGCTTTGCTACGTCACAATTAAAATGAGCTTACCCTCAGTCTGCTTTGAGCGAAATTGCCGTGAGCCAATCTTCTAAGAGCGAAGTTGAATCCAGTTATGGCAGCAAGCCAAGGAGCGTACTGGTCTTCGAATTTCAAGAAGGAGATGATGTTAAACGCTCTAGTGTAAGTCAAGATGTTAGCTCTGGCTAGCAGGAATACGTCATCGACGATCTAGAAACAAAATAAAAGAACATGGTATATACCCGTATCAATTTGAAATACATGCCGAAAAACTATAGTCGATGATTCGACGTCAACATGAGTCCGGGCCCTATACTAAGGGAAGGATCCTTAGTATAGTAGCCAGTCCGAGCTGCAACAGATAATATTCAACACCAAATATCTTTTTACGAGGAATAATTAGAATTATTATATATTCTGCCTAGCCTTTTCCCAATCATGTTGGGGTCGGCTTCCAGACTAACCGGATGCAGCTAAATACCAGTATTTTACATGGAGCGACTGGCTATCTGACCTCCACAACCCAGTGACTGGGTAATACGATACCCCTTGGTAAGACTGGTTGTCAGACTTTCGGGCTTCTCTCAGGAGGAGTCTCGGTATGTAAAGATGGTCACCCATCCACGGACCAACCCCGGCATACGCAGCTTAACCTGATGGATCGACCCGTGCGGCTGTTATTACTTAGCCACGAGCTCCTCCAGGAATAATTAGAATTATTAACAGTTTTTAAAGACGTCAATTGTATTCCCTGGATAAAAGTCATCTGACGTTTGAAAAATCAGTCATAAGGTAAAAACGAACCTGCGCGCGATTGTATTCGTGTATTAGAAGCCTGTCGCTACCCCTAAGGGCCTGAGTGATAAGAGCCCAGGTGAGTTCATCGTAGTTCACCCTGTAGAAACCTAAAAAAATGTCACCAGTTATTAAAAACAGAACTTTTAAATCATTAATAACGTTTCCATTTATTTAGTTTGATTATTCTGATAATCAAAAAAATACGCATGAATACTACTTTTATTAAAATAAATTACCAGACTGTTGCTTGTTGAAAATAACCCATTCCCTTCCAAGGCTTACTCTTGGGATGTTCACTTCTCCAAGTCTCATAATCTGAGAAGGCTTAAGGTCCTCAAAGTCAGGAGCTCCGCCCCTAGTCCAAGTAATGGGAATGTCCCATAGATCGTTGTTTGCAGGTGGATTAGCAGCAAAGAAGAAACGGGACTAAAAAGTAAAAATTATTTTGTAAATTAAACCAATTAAATTCTAGAAACCCAATAGATTGTGACACATAGCGGATTCTGGATAAAAAACTTAGTCCGTATCTTTGGTTTAGAATTTTCGTTTTTTGCCACCGACTTCCGAATGGAAGTCGGTTGTCTTTTATTGTAAAAAGTTTTATTTTATATTTGTTTTTGTTTTTGTGTGGTACCTACCCCACAAAAATTCGAATATCACGACCTGCTATGTAAATAACAGTGATTGGAACTTATTAGAACATCATCTACATATATAGGCTAAGTGGAAAAATACGTATTATTGAAGGTAACTCAAGAAGTACCCAAGCAAAGTTAATGCAATTTATATGGGACCAACTTCGAGGTATAGACTCCCCAATAAAAAATGAAATCGTTCAAATCAGACTACACTATAAAAAGATACGCGTTTCATAAAATAAAATAAATTATAAGTACGAGTATACGTGTCGACTTGAGAACCTCCTCCTTTTTTTTTCGTCGGTAAAAAATTTGGAAACAAATTGACAAGCGCGCGTCAACTGCTGTAATTGGTTGACTGAATTAACTTGACTTGCGTTTAACTTTGACGCATTGTTGATTTTCGATCCAGAAAACGAGTGCTAAACTGTCAAATCCTAACTGATAAGTCAGGTACAATTAATTTTAATTAATTAATTAAATTCGCCTGTAAACTTGTTCGTAATAAAGTTTAAATATATTTAAAGTATCTTGAGAGTCAGCGAGTCTCGTAAAACCTACTTGTTGAACATTCATGTTTCCAGTTTCATGATTTACGGTGACAGTCAACAGAGGATGTCCAGGTTTATCTGTCCAGGTACTGAAGTACTGGCTGATGGTGACACCAGTATATTGAGTCAGAGCACCGGATGCGGTGGCAGCATTTTGCAAAGCAAGGAACAAATCTGAAGGCTCAGCGGTAGAAAATCGACTGTGAAAAAAAAAATGTTTGTAAACGCAGCAAAAGTTCCATTGAAGCCAAAGTTTAAAATGGAAAAAAACGTTTAGATATTTTTGGAATCTCAAAAGATCTCAACAATAGTGCTATAGCATCAAAGAATAAAAATGTCAGTAAGTGTTTATTATTACTTAGTAGACAAGTAGTTCCTAAGGCCGGTCACATAAGTGTCGTTGCCCAACAAGTGCTGTGTCATTCTGAGGACGCTGGCTCCTTTCCCGTAGGTGATTTGTGAAAAGTGAGCACTGACTCCTGTTGGGTCGGACACGGTGGGATCAGTGAGTGGATGAGCAGTGAGAGCGGAGTCAGAGAGCAAGGATACTTGCACCTGCTCGGTGATGAAACGAGTTTCGAAACCCATCTCTGGTGAAACCTGGTGATTAGATAAGATTTTAAATATAATATGTAAAAAAAATATATGTTTTAAGAAATAAAAAAATAAAATACATTTACAGAAATAAAGAAAAATGTTTATACGCATTCATGTGCACTCTTATTTTATGTAAGTACAAATTATTTTTTGATTTTCGTATTAGAAAAACTTGAAATCAACATAAAATTTCTATAATATTAAATAAATTTAAATAAATTTGATAAAATAATGGTAACAAAAAAGGTAAAGGAAGATAAGGGTTAAGATAGAAGATAAGGATAAAGTAGTAATAGATATATAACTTACTATGGCAGTCAAGTAGTACTGGTAGAATCTGGCGAATCCTTCGTTTAGCCAGAGGTTATCCCACCAGTCACACGTGACAAGGTTTCCGAACCACATGTGAGCAATTTCGTGAGAAATAATGTTAGCAATGCGTTGTTGGTAGAAATTGTTTGTATTTTCAGGATCGTGGAGAATGAGAGCCTCTCTGCGGAAAATAATAAAATGGAAATGGTAGCAAAGGAATTTGGTGAAGCGAAATCAAACTAAAGACTACTTTATTAGTTAATCAAGTTTTCATTACTAAAAATATTTTACCTGTAGGTCAAAAGACCCCAGTTTTCCATAGCACCCGCAGAGAAATCTGGGATAGCAGCTTGCTTCATGTTCATGTTTGTAGCCATTGAATAGTAAGGGTAATTGGTATACCGCTCCATAACATCCAGAAGAGGCACACCAATAGCCAAAGAGTATGCTCCGGTATTACCAATATTCTCCCGAGCATAAATATGGAAAGGTCTAGCATCATTGTTGTTTGTAGCTACTTGTCTATAGTCGGACACGATGAAGGCCAGCAAGTACGTGGAAGTGCTAGGTGTTCTATAGAAATTCTCCCTTATTTTTCCGTTTCCGACCCTGAAAACATTTTCGGTTGATTCACTTGTGAATTGGAAACGAAATATCTCATTTGGCAAAACACATACAGTTGTAGGTAGATCAATAATTTTGTCTAGCTTTTTCCCAACTATCTTGGAGTCGGCTGCCAGTCTAGTCTGAATACCAGTATTTTACATGGAGTGACTGTATATCTGACCTCCACAATCCTGTAAGGCCCGGCGCCCATTATCGGCACGGCATGGCAAGGTATTTTTAGGAGACGAATAAAAATATAACTTAATAGTATGGAAATAAAGTTGAATTTTTTTCCGACGGCAACGACGCCTTAGACGCCTTAGGCATGCCGCGTCCTATATGCATCATCATTGAAATTTCAGTTTTATTATCATACTGTTAAGTTATATTTCTATTCGTCGCATATGAATTACATTGCCATGCCGTGCCGATAGTGAGCGCCGGGCCTAACTGGGTAAGACTGGTTGTCCGACTTTCAGGCTTCTGACGACCCGTAACGACTGTCCAAGATCCACGAATGACAGCCGGGACCAACGGCTTAACGTGCTTTCCGAGGCACGGAGAAGTCTCGATATGTAAAGATAGTCACGCATCTACGGAACAACCCCGGAAAGCGTAGCTTAACCTGATGGATCGACCCGTGCGGCTGTTATTACTTAGCCACGAGCTCCTCAAAGTTGAAGGTAGGAAGGTGATATAGGCATATTTTTTTTGAGTAATGACTACGAATTAGTTAACTTGCTAATGCTTACGTGGCATCGGAGCTTGCGATCGGCATGTTTGAAATGGTGGGGCTGAAACCTTCAATGTCTCTCGTTATAGATATATCGAAGGTAGCCTTGTACCAAGGTTCGTCGTAGCAGGGGAAGGCTTGCCGGGCATGACCGGGCTGGAACTGGGTGGTAGCCATCCACCTAAAAAAAAAGGACACATGTTACCTTTTTTAGTTAAAAGGGGAAAATAATATTTTTGGAATTTAGGTCGATTGAAGCTACTTTAGTTAATGTCGCTCCGCTGAGCGAAACTTTAACAATTTTTTAAATTATTCAAATTACATTTTTAATACCTTATTGTTTGTTCAATATTTTTTTCTGTAAAAAGTAAAAAATGCCTATGGCATGAAGTCCGCAGAGCACACAAATGTCCAGAGCTACATTTGTGTGTGCTTGAAGTGTTTAATAAATAAACAAATAAAATGCTGGCCGCTTACCTTCTAGTACCAGTGGCGTCGTTGTACCAACTTCTGTAAAAACCTCTCATGTTTGTCTGCAGGTTTCCTTTGAATATAATTCTGACGATGTATTGTTGGTTCAATAACAAAAATGGGGTAGTATTAATCCGGAATTTGCTGTACTCATCGCACGTGTACGTCTGCCCAGCTGTAGTTATGTTAACGTTTGGGGCAGTGGAAACCGCGACGAACACATCTTCGATGGTTAAATCATTGCAGTGAAGTTCAATTTGGTTGCGGCTGGCTACTAATGGTTCAATCGTGATGGTTACTTCACCGTCAAACGTAAATTGATTGTCACCACTCGCCAAGTGTGGTGTTAGGTGAACTTGGTAGTTGATTGGGCGTGTGTCACGAGATAGACGGTAAGCGCCATTCCTCAGCAAGTTCCTGTATTCGATCCATTCTTCGTCCGTCTCGTCGATGGGACCAAAGGATAAAGCGCCCTGTAGTAGGGCTACCCCCAGAAGGAGGTTTAACCAGCGACTCGCCTAGAAAAATAAAAAAAATTCTAAAGGCTACAACTATGAACTTAGGCATCCGAGCGTTCCAGACAATATAAAAGAAAAATAATGTTACTAACGACATTTGACTTAGGGCGCATTCGACCAAACTGGCATACATTTTATCCGCGGAATAAGCCTTCTCTTCAGAATAAATTTTGAATTTTTGACAGTTTCTCCATACGGAAACTGTCAGAAGTAAATCTTATTCCGCGGATAAAATTTATTCTTGTTTGGTCGAATCCACCCTTAGTAGGTAAACTGTAAAGGTGAGTATTATACACTAAAGCATTTTGTAGAGCATTTCCATGTAATGTAACGTTCCTGCGAATACTCGACGCTGCGTTCGACGTAATGCTCACTGCGAGTGGTGCGAACCTGTAACATTTCTTTCTACCTTACCGCGCACCTCACTCCGCTTCGCCCGCGCTCGTTTGCTCGATAAAATGTTACACCAATACGCTCGTTGGGTTTTAAATGTTACACCAATACGCTCGTTGGTTTTTAAGGTGCGAAGTGCGGTTCGATTTAATTTAAAAACGGCGAATGCTCGATGTTCTGTTACAAGTAAATGCTCTAGTCTATACTCATCTTTAGTTGTTATTTCTTCTTTTAGTTTATATCCTTTAATAAAAAGTGGCTTTTGCAATTGTTTTAGGTGCTGTTCTAATAGAAAGTTATTGTTCCGCGAATGTGCGAATACGCCTCGCGCCGACTGAGGGCGCGTTCGACAAATGATCGCGACCATAGCGTATATACTCGGATAGGACACCCAGTAAAAGATATGATGGTATGTGTAATTATTAATAGATATTGACCGATAACTTGTATTTGCGGTGCAAACTGTAAATATTAGTTAGTTTAAATAAATAATGAAATAAATAAAAGCTCGTGTTTTTTTAAGTTTAGTAAAAACAATTGAATGGCAAATTTTTTACTAGATAGGTTAAGTCTTTCAGGCGGTGTCCTAATAGAAGCGAATATGCGATCGCCATAGCCGCACCGATCAGTTGTTGCAGCATCATGCTGAGATACCTTTTGGCCTCGTACATGTATGTATACATCTTTTTGGGGCTTTTTGCATATTCAATTCTTGTTTCATAAGCAGTTGTTTTTATTTTTCTGTTTTTGTTTAAATATTCTGTCTATGTCTTCCTATGCGAGTCCCAAAAAATACTTTTAGGGGTTTGTACCCTAAGGTCGCCAAACGGAACCCTATTACAAAGCCTCCACTGTCCGTCCGTAGGTCTGTCTGTCAGCGGGCTGTATCTCCTGAACACAAAGTTTTTTTAATGCCTCGTGCAGACTAGCGCGACGCGACACTGGTAATTGTTCTACCGTTAAGGTTTCTATTGTTAGAGTCATGTGCACCAGTCTGCACGAGGCTTGAAACAGCGTTTTAAGTTCTGTCGCTTTTCAACAAAAATGGAACGGAAAACACTTTTATCAAAACGATTGCATAACAATTATATCTAACTAAATTACTTCATAAGTAAATGATTTTAACATCCTCAGGCCCACTTGCGCGTTCACGGGTAATTCCGAGCAGCTAACTCTGGGTTAATTCCAGGGTTAATTCTAATAAATTATTGCATTAACCCTGAGTTAGTTGTTAACTCCGAGTTACCCATGAACGCGCATGGGGGCGTTAGTAATATAACACTATTAAAATGTATATTTTTATATTTTTTTGTTTTTGAATTTGATTATACTTAAAAAAACATACCATTGTCGCGCTGGTTCGAAACAGGAATAACCGTCGCTGATACTAATTTATCTATCTCTATATAAACTGGTATATCTTATCCAAAAAATACAATTTACTTAATCATCTGATAATAATTATTTTGATAGTGAGCATAATGTACCTATTTGTTTCAAAAAAGGTGAAACGGATTTAATATATAGCAATGTTTTTAAGAATTTTATCGGTAGGTACGGTTTATGATATTATACAATTTCGATTATTTATGTTACTCATATATTTAGTAGAAAAATTACCTCATCCTTCTAAGCCATTATGAACCTCCTATACTCATAAAGTGAACTGAAATTTCAGTATTTTTCCTTATCGCCCTGTTGTCTTGTGAGACTTCAAACTTCATGGTCATTGTTAATATTTTTCCTTAGTTAACTTATTATTCCTTTGTTTATGGCTCACTGGTTAAGGCCTCAACTGTCATGCCCAGGGGTTCAAATCGGAGTAAATACTCATGTGACTTTTTCAATTTACATATACTTTCAAAAGTTTGAGGAGCTCGTGGCTAAGTAATAACAGCCGCACGGGTCCATCCATCAGGTTAAGCTACGCTTTCCGAGGTTGGTCCGTGGATGGGTGACCATGTTTACTCATCGAGACTCCTCCGTGCCTCGGAAAGCACGTTAAGCCATTGGTCCCGGCTCTCATTCGTGGATTTTTGACAGTCGTTACGGGTCATCGGAAGCCTGAAAGTCTGACAACCAGTTATACCAAGGGGTATCGTATTACCCAGTTACTGGGTTGTGGAGGTCAGATAGGCAGTCGCTCCATGTAAAATACTGGTAATCAGCTGTATCCGGTGAGACTGGAAACCGACCCCAACATAGTTGGGAAAAGGCTAGGGAAAATGATATACTTTCAAAAGTTTATCTTGGACATCACTGACATTGGTGAAGGAAAACATCGTGAGGAAACCTGGACAAATAATTTATCTTTTATACAGTGTGAGTCTTCATAATGTGCACATATCGAAATGGGGGAATCTATGCTTAATTTTATCGACGGAAAAATTAAAAAATAAAATCTAAATACATTTTTTTTCCATTTTTTTTTATTTAAAAAAAATCGTCTTATTGATTTTTTTTTACGATTATTGTAAAAATTGATTAAAAAAACAGATTTTTGGACGAAATACCTGTTTATTTTCAATTGAGGGTTTTTTGGGTTTAATTGGGACGGGTTTTTCCCACAATTTTCATTTTATAAGAACACTTAATTACTATCAATCATTATGGAGTTGAGTTTGTTTCATCGCGATAGATCATTTAAAAGTTACACCGTTTTTTTACATTGGGGTAAAAAATACAAAATAAATAAAAAGATAAAAATAGATTTTTTTAAATATTTTTTCCGTTTGTCAAATTAAGCATAGAATCCCTCATTTCGATATGTGCACATTATGAAGACTCACACTGTATATATTCTTATTTATTTTATGAATGGGAGAACGTTGTAGACTTACTTACCTGTCTGTAGTTTTATAGACCATTTTCTGTCATCCCGTAATACTTATTAACTGTATAATTTGAACACATTCTAAACCCATTAATTTTCAAAAGAATTGCCTTGGAGGTTCTTGCCGGCTCTTCACCATAGGAAACGACCAATTAGAACCGTGCACCTAGCTTCTGACGTTTCATAGCCCATGTAGGTTTATGTGAAATAAAATAACTTGATTTGATTTGAATGATAGGCGTGTATTTTTATGGGACTCATAACTAAAATATTAGCAGATCAATATCGTTCTGCGAGGTTATGTCTGAGGTCCATGGTAACATTGGTATTCTTAATATTCGAGGCTTCAACTGGCTGGCATGGCTAGTCAGAATCTCAAAAGATGGCCAACAGCACCCTAATTGGGTACCACACGATCAGTCGTAATCTGTTTTATTTTCTGTTCAATAACATTCATTGTGTTCTTTACGTTGCTGAGCAGACAAATTTTTCGAACGTCTAACATTGTATGAAACAATGGATTAGCAATACACTTGAAAATGATTCAGATTATGATTGATCGTGTGTTACGCAATTAGGGTGCTGGTCTTACCTCAGAACAACGTTACTATGTGTAGATGAGAATTGAACTGAATCAAGGATTGAGGGAATATGAACTAACGTTAGAAAAAAAAAAACTAACCTAAAACTAAATTATGGTTTCGAAAAATTCCTCCGCATCGCTGTCAACTGGTAATGCACCTGCGTTGCCACATTGTGTAGCAATCCTTAGCCTCTGGCCAAGTAAAAGCCAGCCCTTGAGTCACGGGAAACCAGTTTGGAGATTTCGTTGAACAAACCTTGAGCGCTCCGGACCCCATGGCCCGAGGGTTCAACCCCAAACGGCTCGAAAATATAATAATCGAAGGTATACTTTCATCGCTTCAAGTTTTCCGTAGCCGCAGCAGCAGCGCCAGCACAGTACGCCGAGGCAGAACAATGGGATGGCGCAATAATGTGCGGACGCCGAGGCCTCCCATAAGCATGGGAAGAGTAGCTAGTGCCCAAACTCGGTCGTCCATGGCCACATTTAAAATCGAAGTTAATGTATCGTCGATAATTTGGTCCATTTTGTCTAAAAGTAATAAAAAGTTTATCCTTTATATATTTATTTTAAGCTTCATGTTCTTAACACCGGTTGGTATGCGTCCTCCGAGGCTTCTGCCATCTAGCAGGCATAAATCAAAATTTCTAACTACTACTGAAAAATACCAAATACTGTAAAATACTGCCCGACCTGTGAATCGAACCCAGGACCTCACGCTCAGAAATCGTGCTTGCGAGCAATAGACCAACGACACAGTCGCATGCAGATTCGTGTGGCATGTAGACTATAGTTCGATCTATATCTATCTGATGCATAACACATGACAAAGTCCAGCTTAGATAAACCCAAAAAAAACAAGGTCTTTTGTGATAATGAATTATCATGACACGTTATTGGATCTAAATGCACGTCATAGTAAAAGCCACAGGGAATTGTCATTCCTTTCCTTTTCCCATCAATTATAAACTGGCATTAGCTGCTGGTAAACGACATAGCCCGAAGAATTTTCACACAACCTCAGGTTTTTATCTCGCTCGCACCATACTACTCGCGAACTGAGTGCGAGCGAGACGGAGGCGGCAATAGTTTAGGTAATTGCTTTTTACGGCGAAAATAATGGTAATTAAAATATATATATATATAAATAGTCGCTGCTCTGTAGTTAGTTCAGTTATGCAAAGTTTCATGATCTAATTTGAAGTATTTTTTGAATAGCAGCGGTTTATTGTTCGGTTTGGAGGTGTGGATTTTTTTTACTATCGAGATTTTTTTATGAAATCGTGTTTTCGGCTAACATAGTACTGAACATTAATCCTCAACTTTAACATATATTTATTTCAAAATTAATGCTATAGTAGTTTCAATATAACGGCGGATCTTGTTAAGCAATTTGTGGTCTTTGTGAAGACTGCAGGAATCCGCTGCATGCGGGAAATACAGAACCTGTCGATGAGTTGCTATGATTGGGGAGGCCATGTCCAGCGGTGGACGTCTTTCTGCTGAAGTTATGATTAGCTACAGCATCTTCTTCCATTGAAATGGGGACAAACACATATTCTTTAATATCGTGCAGTTTATCTTATTGATCGCGCAGATCTACTCGACTATAAGTTGAAGATAAGAATTTATACTCTTTATTGCACACCACAGAAAACTCGCCGAATGCATATCCTCCTTCTATTTTCAAGTAGGTTAACAACTACATAATCATCAACATTTTTCTGATACTTAAATGTGTCACAGATAGACCGAAAAAAAAACATATTTTATCGATATTTAGTCACTGATTGTCTAAGGGACGTTTTGGTTAAAAAAAGGTATACATATAATCAAGCCAACGTACGATACAATCTTGAAACACTTTTTCCACGTTTAGAGGGAGGCCGCTAAACAAAAAAGGACGATGTCTTTTTTCTCGTCATTCCCCAGCTGTACATAGTGTCGTTGGATAAGCCGTTCAAAAGCATTGCAGCTGTGTGAAAACCGTTTTTGACAGTAGGTATGTTACATAGGTACAATACCATTATATCAATCAATGACAAAAAATTATCAATTAAAATTATATTTATCAACTATAGATCTGTTAATATTCCGTGACGCGACAATTTCTTATCAACTTAAATAATGTTTATAATTTTTTTACTCGATTGTGCCTAATTTTCACAGCTACCTTACTAAAAATCAGTTGAGGCATAATTAAAAAAGAAAAAAGAAAAAATAATAACACTTCTACTGTGTCTCGTTCCATGTCTTTCAACCGATTAATTAAAAAACGTTCAAATTCCAGTCGCTATCTCATCTCAGCGGCAATCAATGAAATAAATGTAGGTATGTAAATGAAAGATTTTATTAACAGATTAAGACTGAGATTAGCATTGCTCAGATCAAGCTAATGGCTAGACCTCGATACCCTTACCTCCATATTTCGGTCTCGGCAGCCAATCTCAACAGAGACTGGCCGAGTACGTACGAGATGACAATATTATAGTGGAAAAGTGTGTGCACAAACACTGATTTACTCTCCCTCTTCTATCACTCTCATTGTTACATGTGCCGGCAATCTGACGGACAGATGAGCTGCCCTTAACTACCCTGCTACTGATAATAATCATTTTCTAATGTTTAAATCCAATAATAATTAACTGACCTAGGGAATTGATCCCAGGACCCCACAAGTGCGGTCTCGCTTGCGACCACGAGACCGACGGGGCAGTCGATATATTATAAGTTCATAATTAACTTTACAAGCTCTGACAACACTACAAGAAAGTATTGAAGAAACTTTTCAGGGCCTTGCCAATAATAGCAACCTAATCAAAAAGTATGTAGCACTTTGTTTACTTAGCCTTGTGTTCATTTAAATCAACTGTTTAGATATTTAATCAGTTCTAAATATTTTCCTTATGTTTGACATAAACCAACTGTTTAATACGTAACCGGCGGTGGTTTGAATGTTGGAGAACACAGGCCTACCTCAAATTTAATAACCATACCTACTATAAATGTTAGTAAAATACTATTTATAACATAATTAACCTGGATGCATTTATTTTCAGATTAAAATCATAAATCAATATCTTATCACAAATGTGGCGGAGTAATCAGTAGTAAAATGTTATCTTTATAAAAATGGTAAGCTATAATCTAAAATTCATAAAGAAACAACTTTATCTTTTTTCCCCATTTTCCTGCTACAGTTTCGAGATAATAATAAAACACACAAAAAATGTATAAAAATATATTTTTAATAATTTACAAAAGCCTATTTACAATTCAGACGAAAAATTATAAGGCTATAACGATCACTTATCTAAGCAAAATCCATATTTATAAAAATAAAAATAAAACATTTAAATTCATCACAAATATGTATTTAACATTCTTACTGTAACATCTCTCTAAACACGTGCAGTTCTAAACGAAATGTCACTCACTTATTGACTATGTTCGGGATTCTACTAAAAAAATCCTTCATCCCAAAGGCTTGAACCCCATTTACACGATGCAAGTTCCTTGCCTGTAGCATACAATAAAATTGAAGCAATAAATAATTTGCATCGTATAAACACTGTTTAGATAGTGCAACTTTTATTGTTGCTTCAACTTATGGTACGCCACTGGCAATTAAATTACACCCTGTAAAAAAGGTTTTAGAAATTGGTGCTTATAGAATAATGTGCGCGGCAGCAGCAAGCGCTAAAATGAAAAGAGACGCAAATGTGGTGACTGCTGAATCAGGGAGTGCAGGAGTAGTTGGCTCGGTCAAGCCTGGGGCAGTAACGGATGTTGGAGCCACCGTGGGGGCCGCGGTACTGGGGGTGGCAAGTTCCTGGTTCCCGTTCTCGAAGTAATTGTTCAAGTCGCTACCGATAGTGGGGGCAAATCTGATGCTCTCAAGAGTGGACACGGAATTCTGGTATACGGAGTTGTAGGAATTACCCAATTGACCTTGTGTAGCGTTTGCCCATGTTTGGAACTGTGGGAAAAAATAAAATATGATTTAATAAAAACATATAACAAAATGAAAACGACCAAAATATAATTTTACAAAAAAAGACAGACGTGTACAGAATACCCACCAGAAATTTTTCATGTAACGTTAAAACCCCATAGAACAGGGGGCGAGCCAGTTGCCATTAACCGTGTATAAATCCAGATTCATGAGAAATTCTTGATGAAAAAACTCGAAAAAGCTATGCCTAAACTGAGAATCGAACCCAGCAGCTGTGCTTGAAACCACTAGGTCAACGAGGCAGACGAAAAAATCACTGATATCAAAAATATTGAAAATTTTCTTACAGCAATAACTTCAGCTTCAGTCCTCAGCCTGGACGAGACGTAGGACAATGGTGTCACTGGGCTTCCAAAGCTAAAAACGAACAAATAGTCCATTAATATATCCATATCTATACTTATGTAGATTATAATTACGTAAAGTTGTTTTGTATGTTTGTAAGACATAACCTCTGGAAATACTAATCAATTTAAAGAAAGCTAGTTAATTGATTCAGGCGTCACTTGGCGGAAATCCATAAAATACAATAGACGGTAGACCTATTCTGCTTGACTATTCCTACACAGTCATAAAAAACCCTGTAAGAAATCGACACGTGTTTCACCTCTCAACGAGGCAGCCGAGCGCTTGTCGCAGAGTTCTGCATCCAGCGCTCGGCTTGGCAACACGTCGTGTCCGGATTGGCGGCAATGTCGTCATCCTGAGGATGCCTCGTGGAGAGGTGAAACACGTGTCGATTTCTTACAGGGTTTTTTATGAATGTGTAGGAATAGTCAAGCGGAATAGGTTACTAAATACGTCTACGTATATTGTATGTAAAATAAAGCTAAAAACAAAGGATATTTTTTGCATATTTTTAATGACACTAGTCACATAGTTTTATAGATTCAAAAAGTTTTCATTTTTTTTTGTTATAGAGTGTACTTACGCAAGGGTAACAGCGGCCAGATTCTGCTGGATATAACTGAAAACCCTCTGGGTATTTTCCTCATTGCCTGAAACAGCAGTGTTGAATGCGGTGGTGTAGTCTTGGCGACGGATTATATTGTTAGGCAGGACAATCGCATCCAAGAACCTGAAAAAGAATAACCGAGTATAGAATACGACAGCAAGAGGAGGACCTCGTGGCTAAGTAATAACCGCCGCACGTGTCGATCTGATAGGTTAAGCTACGCTTACTGGGGTTGGTCCGTGGATGGGTGAGATTATAGAGTAGTTGAATAAATAAAATCATTTCTATTTTCTTCCAAAGTTAAAATGATAATCATAAGTGGTTGACGGTTCACGCAAAAGTAGGTACCTACATCCATCATGAGGATTCGCTATTAATAAATTGAAACGTCAATGACGAATATCGTTGCAGGTGGCGTTCTGTAGTTTCTGCCTACCCCCATGGGAAAAAGGCGTGAGTTTATGTATGCAGTATGTATTTAAACCGAACAATGATTTTACACTATTCATCAAATCGATTCATCGTCTGCTATCGACGATTTTGTATAAAATATTGCGTGATTTTTGGATCCCGACCCGTGAGCATATTTATCAATAAACGAAAGAAGAAAATAATGACGATTGACGTGACGTGGGCTTACGTTCTTAGAGAGGCCTCATCACGGGTGCAGCCAAGAGTTTGGAGGAGCAGGATCTTTTCTGTGTAGACGTTATGATTCAGGAACCTGTTCCATAAGAAATTGAAGTCTTCCGCGTTGCCTCTTCGTAGAGCGTTGCAGTATACCCAGTTGCGGCTGTCAACTGGCACCCTGTTTAACAAGAGTTATATGATTTTCAAAAAGTAACTTTAACACCTAGATATACATAAAGTTCAGTTTTCAGTATCAGTAATCATTCTGAAAAAAAAAAACATTCATTCATATGTAGTTATTTAATTGGAATTATGTTTGAATAAAGACTTCAATAGTGTTCACATTTACACAATTTACAATTCGTGCCAGAAAAGTTTGTGTATTTTTCATGAGGAAAACTATATTTCCGAGTTGAAATGCAATGCGTTGACTAGCATAGAAACGCATAAAGCATGCATCTAAATTGTATGAACTGTGCGTTATAATGTTCAATTGGTACTATACAAGGTCCAATTAGATAAGCTAGCAAAACTCCACAGACTCGATGGATATCCATAGCTAATAGTTTTTTTTTTAACAGATATACGATTCCGCTTCCTTAAATTACACCTTTGTAAAAGTTACCTATGTGATATGAAGGTTCTTATTTGTTTTTTTTTCGTTAGATTTTAATTACGATTAGGTTTTACTCACTCTACTCCATTGTTTCGTAGGTTATCAAACTGTGTGGCGGCAGAAGTGATGCAGTCTTGAACTCCCAGGTTACACAGCACTGGAGCCAATTGGTAACGCAAATACGAATCCATGAAAGTATCAGCAGGGCGAGGATTATAAGTCAGCTGGCTTATAGCAAACGACGACCATTGAATAATAATGTTCTGTTGAAGAAGAAACGATTTAAAAAACACGTTAAAATTCAAAATTATTAAAAAAAAACTAGATATAAGATAACTATTTTAATAAAAACAGTCCGTCGTCAAATTCTTAGTAAAATAGGACAAAATAACGTTGAGAAAACAAACTCAAAATACTAACGTTTAGTGGAGTCTCGTGAACAGTTCCTATAAGTCTGGCCCTGATCCAGTTGAAACCGGTTATAGCAGCAACCCACGGAGCGTACTCATTCTCAAACTCAAGGAAAGAGAGTATGTTCATGGCTCGTTCATAGGTCATGATGCCAGAGCGAGCAAATTGGAAAACATCGTTGACAATCTGCAAATAGTTCAATATAGAAGGTATTGTTTGTAAACACATTTATCCATATTGATCCGATCGCAATTGCGAGATTCAATAGATTTTTATTGCATCACACACATCAGCTACCGTAAATGGAAAAGCAATAAAAATTTAAACACATTTTTTAAATAAGTACCCTCAAATTGTTGTAAACAGCAAAAGCTATCAAAATGCCTCAACATTATTTGAAATTGTTTACCTGGGCTCGGTTATATTCATGAATGAAGGCCCTGTCATTGCCTCTTAGGGCCCTAATGATTAAGTCCCAAGTGTAATCATCGTAGTTAACTCTGTAGAAACCTGTAACCAATGAAAATAGCATCATCAATATGAGATAAACAGATAATAACTGTTTGTATAAAAATAATAAAAATTATGTTGTTTTAAAAAAAAACATGCTATCATGCACTTAAAATTATAAAATTATTACTAGTATTAGTTACGATACAAGTACCTATGCACCTTGTTACTTCTTTTATATCTAATGATTAATTCAAAAAGTGTGTGGAGCGTTTTGTTTAAATTAATATTAAAAGCACATACAACCAAAAAAGATCTTCATGCTTTTTTAATTAATCATCCAAACTAAAAAGTTTAATTTCAATACGACAATTAGATGTTGTTGAAAATTACGTTAAAAGATTACATGGCGAGCTAATAAAAGCGTGTTTTTATTGGACTCTCATTTTCTAAAACTCATAATATACAATTCTGATATTATTATTTTCATCATGATAAAAAATATTACTTACCAGTTTGTTGAATGTTGAAGATCGTCCAGTGGTCACCATACGCGTTGCGGTCAATGACGGTCACCGATTTAGTGAGGACATGAGACGGCTTCGTGTTCTCGAAATCGATGTAAGGTGCAGAAGTAAAGGAGATGGGGATGATGTATTTCGTGTTAGCGGTAGAATAACCGGTATTGATGTTAAAACGACGCTGCAAGAATTAATTGAGGTTAGTACTGAAAATATTTCCGATCGAAAGGAGACTAAATTATCTGAATTATTAAAAAATAAAAATAAATACTTTTTAAGAATCTATACCTGGTAGATGGTCATTTGTCCAGTGCTGTGGTTTATTTGGACATGAAGCACTGGGTGTCCAGGCTGTTCTGTCCAGCTATTGAAATAGTCCACAAAATTGAAGTCGGCTCCATAAGCATTGAAAGCACCGGCTGATCGGCCTGCTAGGTCCAGGGCATTGAACAAGTCAATGGGTTTGACTGTACGGAAATGGCTGCAAATATTTTAACCAAGTCTTATTTCTGTTTTTAATCTTATTTTTTATTTTTTATTATTCATTGTCACAGCAAATAGTATTGCGCTATACAACACATGAGCTTTGCTATATTATTACAGTTAAAACAATCAAACCGAAACCTTACTTATCTCTCAGATAATTCCTGAGGCCTGCTCTATGAACAGTGGAGCCAAGAAGATGCTCAGTCATTCTGATGACAGCAGCTCCCTTGTTGTAAGTGATTGTCGAGAACATGGCGCTGACAGCGGCAGGGCTGCCAACACCAGGATTAGTCAGAGGCTGAGGGTTGTTCGAAGAGTCACTAAGCAGTGATGTATGCACTTGCTCGGTGATGAAACGAGTACCAAGACCCATTTCTATTTCAACCTGAAACCCAAAAAACATCTATAACTCTTCTGTATGCAAAATTATTTTACCAAAACATCAAATAGAAAAACCTGAGGCGAAGAATTTTGTCTTAAATCGTAACGTGTTTTTACAAAGAACTTATGAATAAATTTAATTTGTTAAAGGTACATTACGTACCGCATCAGTCAAGAAGTACTGGTAGTATCTAGCAAAGCCTTCGTTCAGCCAGAGCACATCCCACCAGTCATTGGTGACAAGGTTACCGAACCACATATGTGCAATCTCGTGGGAAAGAATGTAAGCAATGAGCTGCTTGAAATAGCTGTTGGTTTGATTCTCATCATACAACAGATATGCTTCCCTGAAAAAAATAAAAATTACTACTAAGTACGTCAACCAGAACTAATCTCGTAAGTTATGTTTCGTAGAATAAATTTAATAGCAGCACTTTTTCTTTTGTAAGCGTAGGTAGGGTAACCCACCTGTATGTTAGCAATCCCCAGTTCTCCATAGCGCCGGCTCCAAAATCGGGGATAGCAGCTTGAGTCATCTTAAGGTTGGCGCTTTGAGTAAAGAAATCATAATCTGTATGTTCGTTCATCCAAGCCAAAAGTTCCTGCCCTACTGTCTGGGCGTAGACACCTTGACCATTGGTGATCGCACCAGGCCTTGCAATAACTTCGTGCACCACATCACCGGGTCGGGGTTCCGGATAAGTGTCATAATCTGCGACGATTAATGCGAGCAGATAGGTGGACATTACTGGGGTAGTACGGTAAATATCATCATAGTAACCACTGCAAAACAAGAAAAATGTCAGTGTAAATAAAAATGTACAATTGTAGACTTAAAATCAAAAGAAAACCATATTTTATGTTTACTTACACGAAGTTTGCGTCTGTGGAGGCTTCGCTGGTCAGAAGCCTAGTGCAAAACCAGCTTTTGTAGTCTGAGGAGCGTCTGATGGTGACATCGAAGGTAGCCTTAAAGCTGGGTTCATCATAACACGGGAATGCATAGCGAGCAGCGGTTGCCTGGAACTGTGTAGTGGCCATCCATCTGCAAATGAATTACTTATGAACATATACCATCTTAGCAACATTATATTAATTACATTATGGATTCGTTTAAAAAGAAAATTATATTTGAAAGTAAGTATAACACCAAATCTTTGTTTAATTATCGAACTCTTTACCTTATTGCTGTGTCATTTCCAAGGTTCCTGTACCAACTATGATAAATACCGTACATATCATCGCGCATATTAGCGTTAAATTCGATACTTAAAATGTAGTTAACAGGGTTCGCCGCATTGTACTGTAGGACGCCATCGGTTAGCGCGACCCTTAAGAATTGGTATTCGCTCTGAGCGGAGTAAGTTACAGAAACGTTTGTAGTTCCCTGACTCAAGGCTAGTTTGGTCACTGATACATGGTCACAATGGATGACGATCTCGTTAACGTTAGCTTGTGTTGCATGAAGAGTTATATTTACTGAACCAGAATAACGAAGTAATGAGAGGTCTATGTTCCAATGTACTTTGTAGTTCGAAGGAGCGGTGGTGTTGGGTAGTCTGTACGGTGAAACAGTGCCTGTATTCAGCTCGATATTATCGAAGGCATCGACATTCTCAAACACCTCGCCTTCCAAGCGTTCGTCTCTGAAGATGGTATTTCTCGTCACTGGCACTGGTGCAATATCAGATAATGCAGTTGCGCAGACGCAAGCCAAGGATAAAACTACAAGTTTTATCGCTACCATCTGAAAGTGAATTCTAATGTTAGTATTGAGTATTTCTGAGGGTTGGTGTGTGAGATCAAAACTTACATCGACAGAATTTTTTCAATTACAATATTATTATGATGATGCTTGACTTTGAAATAACTGACAGATATTCAAGTTAGTTATTAGATAAAAGTATCTAGGCATACATTGTATACTACCCATGAATTATTGATTACAATATTGAAGGTCAACCGATTAAAATGTATTTATTCATGATGATTCCTGAGTATCTTCCATCGCGCTTTCTTATCTTATTTTTAAAAACTGATAAAGTTTATTAATCATTATAAAAACATCATTATCGAAATACCTTTATCTGAACGAAATAAATGAAACAAAAAATGTAATGCTTAGCCTTAAAACAATTTGATAAATTCTATAGACATACAATATATGTGTATGATGCCTATAGTTTTATATATCACGTACGTAGAAACGAGTTTATACATATTTTTTCAGATAAATTGCCATCAAGAACCCACTCGTAATAAAACCAATTTTGACTTGCTTAGCTAATTTAGTTACAGTAGGCACCCTATCTTGTGAAAATATGACGTCATCAACTCACAATTAATAGATAATTTTGTTATGACGTATATCTGCCAATAAAAACTATTTCATGACAATTTTTTTATTTTCTCTTACGTCACATAAGAAACGCATGTGACTAAAAGAGTGATGATTATAAACGTTGATGGATGGAGAGGGAGAGGGGAGGTCAAAGAAAAGATGGATGGATTGTGTGAGCAATGTTAAGAAAGAGAAGGTAGTGAATGATAGCGTGATAGTTGACAGGGGAGAATGGAGGCAGAAAACGTGTTGCGCCAACCACAAGTAACATGAGACAAGGTCAGGAAGATGATAATACTGTTACGTCACCAATTCAAATGCTTGGGAAATTGGAAAAGTTATTGGCAGTGGATTAATTCATAGAGTGTTTAAATAATGGGCACACCTTTGTACTGAAGCAACTGATAAGATTCAAAGTAAAAGAATTTACACTTGCAGTAAGTTGAAAGACAGATCATACTACCTACTTCGTAGCTTATTTTTCGTTATTGTATAGATCTCCAGCTTTACATAATCATAACACTATACATACCAAGGAAAAGTAACGGGTACGTAAGATTTGATAAATATTTTGAATTATTTGAAACATTTGAAACTGATTATTGCATAAAATTATACTGTGACACTAACTCACAATCTAGCTCATCAATTCATGGACTTGAACCATAAATTACTATCGTCTATATGTGTGTTACCTTTGACCTTACCGTTATCGTATCTATTTTCATTTAGATATTAATTATAGCAATAAATACTAAATGTGCAGGCAAATGTAGCCCTTTTCCTCAAATATTTAAGTACTATAGACGTAATTTTACTTTATTTCACTTTGCTATAATATACCCAAAAATTTCACTTACCTTGGATACCAGCGACCACTGAAGCGGGCACTAAACCCGCAACTGGATTATTGTAATCAAATTATTGAAATATACACATCAATGCGTAATCACCAACGATATAGTATCAAGAATTATCAACAATATCATAATACGGAGATATTTTTTCGACAATTATCGCCATATCTTTTATGTGAGCTGATTAGTGCATGTCAATCCGGTTTAATGAAACTATAACTATATAACACAAAAGTTTGAAGTACATATTTCATGTGTCATATAAATTCTGGAATGTGATGGGGAAGATTTCATCATTCTCTCGTCCTTATCCCAATTCATTTGGGGTTGGCGCAGCATGTCTTTCTATTCTATCTCATATCTTTCTATTAGTTGTCTTCTCAGTCTGCAGTCCCCCTTTTTCTAATCATATCATCTGTTACACAGTCCCTCCATCGTGTTTTGGTCCCTCCCATATCTTTCTATTAGTTGTCTTCTCCTTCTCAGCTGTCCCCTTTTTTCTAATCATACCATCTGTTACACAGTCCCTCCATCATGTTTTGGTCTTTTCCTACTCTTATAACCTTCCGAATTCATATTCAATTTTTTTCTCGCGACAATATTCTCATTCCTCTGCATCCTAAGACAATCGTCTGTGTGGGTTTGTTGTCCCGTTTTGGTGATTTCAAAATCGGAATATCACGAGCTATCAACAGCGCGGCTTGCGGTTGGAGTTGACTGGCAGAAATCATCGCGTAAGGAAAACGCCACCATACGACTTTCTCTCTCTCTCTCTCTCTCTGTCTCTTTCTATGATATACGAGTGTGTGTGCGTACGAGTATTGCGTAAGGAATTTATTTCCTGATGGGGATCCTTCAACCGCACATGTTTTTTTTTAAATAACGACTGTGCCCTTTACAAGCAGTATGTTGATAGGAATGCATAATAATCATGAAGATATGTCATTATTTCTAGCAGACTATTGAACTATATCTCATTTTAAAGCTTTATTAGCTTAATATCTATAGATATATGATATAGGCGACGCCTTTATTTCATATTTCTGTTTTGAGGGTTCCATATCTAGATGGGAAAAAATTTAAACCATAAAGGATCACTTCGTCGTCCGTCCGTATGTCTGTCTGTATGCTAAAATCCTTTTTCTCAGGAACGCGTGGAAGTATCAAGTTGACATTAATATCAAATACGAAGGTCTACGGTCCCTTGGAGCTTCAAAAAATCATGCTTCTAACTCAACGCAATAAAAAAATACGGCCATTTATGCGACATATTTTGATACTCACAAACAAATCAAAACCGAAAGACTTAGAATCATGAAATTTGGCAAGAGGCAAAGACTCACAGTACAACTAAAGGCAAAAATTGTTTCCGTAACGGGTAAAATTACCCCCTTGACGAATACAGGTGACATGCTGTGCTTTTCTTTAAGTTACGAGGCGCTTAGACTTAAGTTTGCTATGTACAAATTATAAATTAATAGTGTATTGTTAAAGAGCCTAATAATAATACTCGTAACAGCCAATGGCCTATAGCCAAGAGCCACGACCAACACCTGAGGAGGCTCTCGTTGGGCAGCTGGATCAAGGGCTTGATTTAGAAAGGGATACTTGTGGACACGGCTCGCATTGTTAGGAGATTCCTCTCTCTGAAGCCTTGACAGCCGGTAGCTTGGAGGCTATTCCCGATACCGCGGTGGGCTACTAATTTGTATAATTTTCAAAGTTTTTATATCATAATGTTTAAAAATATACCTAATTAATAAGTATTTAAATGAAATAAAAGAAATAAATACTTAAATCATCACGCTGTATATATTATTATCGATTCTCTGTCGATTGACTATGACTTTATTTCGTAGAAATGAAATGATTTATTTCTGTAAATAGGTTTATACAAACACTTCTACACGTCAATACTTTAGGTACTAGATGAGGTCGGCGTTTCCTATCTGACTACTCTGAGAAGAAAGGCCGAAACCAACTCAGAGGTCACAGTCTCTTTTAAAGTCCAGACTTAGATAATATTGGTCAGATCATGTGAAAACCATGTATATTAGTGTCTGGAAAAGGTCTTTTGAGAAAAGAACCACACAGATTGAGTATCCACAATTTAAGTCAAACACTTTAACCCCACAATCCCTGTACCGTTGCGTGCACCCTTAAGCACTAAGCTTTTTCGTGCGTTCCATCATCAGCGATTTTTCCCTCCAAAAATAAAAATCGTTTCCCAGCAATTATTGTTGTGCAATATTACTTAGTTTGATGTACAGAATGCGTAGTTGACGGCTATGTGATGGGTCTTGTAACAACCTGTATAAGTGGCAACTTCCTATTTTTTCTTATTATTTACTAGCTGCTGCCCGCGGCTTCGCCCGAGTGAACGTCGAAAATTACCCCTCTGGGACGTGCTACTGCGATAAAAAAGTATCCCTTGTGTTAATCCAGCTATCTAATTGAGTGAACCTACTAGGATCACGGCATCTTCGTCAACTTGTCTTGATAATATATTTAGTGATTGTGATGCCAAAAATAAATTAGTGTTAAGTGACTTAACATCTGACCACTGTGGTTTATTAGCTAGCTTCCCCATGCCATTAAATAAAAAGCCGCATAAAATAGAATGCAGGCCCTATACAGCTAGTCGTTGCAATAAGTTTAAAAATAATATTGCTCATAGATTAACACCATCTATAGTAGATCACGAGAATCCTAATAAAATCTATGGAGCCCTTTTTGATGTTGTTCAAAAAGAGTACCAATCTACTTTCAAGACCAAAACCATTAACATTATTGGAACCTCCGTTGGCTTTAACCAATGGGCCACTCCAGGTATTTATAAAAGTAGAGCGAGACTGTACGAGTTATATGGTTTGAAAAAGTACAGGTTTGATACTCCTTTCCTTGAGTATGTCAAAAAGTATTCAAAATTATTTAAAATTATTTGTGTTTTTGCTAAATCTAAATTTTTGGGCGATACAATTAAAAATTCCAATAATAAAGTGAAAACCACTTGGAAAATTATTAACAATGAAACGGGTAAGTCGATTAAACAAGAAAAACAACTTGAGATTATGGTCAACAACAAATTAGTTAATAAAGCAGCTGACGTAGCTGAGGCTTTTAATGAGTTTTTTGCCAACATACCTATAACTACGACCCGCTCCTTAAATTCGTCACCGTCTAAAGCTGAAACCCTTCTGCATAGTAGTGTGCCCAAATGTAGTAGCTTATTTAGCTTCGAACATGTAACACCTCGTGATGTAGTTAATGTTTTTAACACACTTAAGTCTAAAAATACTGGTGATTACTGGGGCATCTCCATTAAAATATTAAGTAATATAATAGACATCGTAGCCCCCTATCTAGCTGTTACTTTTAATAAATGTGTTGATTTAGGAATTTTTCCTGACCTCATGAAAAGTAGTAAAGTCATACCATTATTTAAAACAGGTAATAAAAATGACGTTGGCAATTTCAGGCCTATTTCTATCCTTCCTGCATTTAGCAAAATATTTGAAAAGTTAATACTCAAGCAGTTGCTAAGACATTTTAATTTAAATAGCCTCCTTCATGATGAACAATATGGCTTTACAAAAGGTCGTTCGACTACTGATGCGGGTGTTGCTCTGCTGAAACACATATTTAACGCATGGGAGAACTCGCAAAATGCTATTGGGGTTTTCTGTGATCTCTCCAAAGCCTTTGATTGCGTGCACCATGAAACGCTATTACGTAAACTACGTCATTACGGTGTCCAAAATGAAGCTCTCGAAGTAATAAATTCATATTTACATAATAGGTTCCAATGTGTTGATGTTAATGGTGTGAAATCTTCCGGGCTGCCAGTTCAGTTAGGTGTACCGCAAGGCTCTATACTAGGCCCATTCTTATTCTTGGTATATATCAATGACTTGCCATTTCTTTTAAAGGATATCTGTGACGTTGTACTGTTTGCAGATGATACCTCTCTTATTTTTAAAGTAGACAGGAATAGACAAGAGTTTGACGACGTAAACAGTGCCCTCTCAATGGTTACGGATTGGTTTACGACAAATAACTTAGTTCTCAATGCCAAGAAAACGAAATGTATAAAGTTTGCCTTACCGAATGTTAGAAATCTAGGACCCAACATCGTCTTAGATAAAGAGGAGCTTGAAACTGTACACTCGGCAGTTTTTCTGGGCATTACAGTAGATGCCAAACTTCAGTGGGGCCCTCATATATCAAGCCTAGCGGGAAGGCTCAGTTCGGCTGCCTATGCCGTCAGGAAAGTTAGACAATACACTGACGTTGATACAGCTCGGTTAGTCTATTTCAGTTATTTTCATAGCGTTATGTCCTACGGTATTCTGTTGTGGGGCCAAGCGGCTGACATTCAAAATATATTTGTTCTTCAAAAACGAGCTGTACGAGCAATTTACCAGCTAGGTGCCAGAGTTTCTCTAAGAGATTTTTTTAAAGATATTGGTATTCTCACGGTGGCATCACAATTCATCTTCGCGAACATCATATATATTAGGCAAAATATACACTTATACACTAAAAACAGTGATATTCATAATGTTAACACCAGAAATAAAGACAAATTAAGAGCTCCATTTCACCGGCTTCATAAGGTGCATAACTCATTTGTTGGGCTTGGTATAACCTTTTATAACAAGCTACCCTCTTCTTTGTTAGATTTGCCTTTTAATGCGTTTAAAGCTAAAGTAAAATCCAACCTTTGTTCAAAGGCATACTATTCTATCAACGACTATTTGAACGATAAGAATAGTTGGGCGCTGTGATTAACTCAAGACAATGTTTATGTTCTTTCTCCAGAATTAGCTTTCCTACCGACATGTTTATTTTTGTTGACTAATAAGTCTATTTATTTTGGTGTTATTTTTTATTTTTGACATAATCTACTCATTAAAATGTTTTTTTTAATGAGTTGTATTGCAATAAGTGGTTAGCTAGCGACCTCGACAATTGATCATATTATTTTGCCTGAGCAACCGGCAGCAAGTTCGTCATGCTCCCTTAGATGTCACTGCTTGCGGTAGCGTCGGGGGTCGGGTTGCCTCCTTCCCTCAAATATGGCGAAGGGGGTGATGGCTGATCTTCGCGTTATGCTCGTGAACGGGTGCTGCTCGTGGTGACTGGTCGTCTTGCTGTCCATGGTTTTGTTATTGTTATTAGTAATTAACTGTTTATTTATTTTACTTCGATGGTCCTAGTTTAACATTTTTGTGGCTTTGAGTTCCAGTTTTAATAGCTATTATGTAAGTGGGCACGCCCTTTATGCTTGCATGGAGGCTTTTATTCGATTAAGTTCTGTTTACGTTTTTAATTTATTCGCTTGAGTAAGGATTTCGATGTTTTTTGTGGGTATATTGGCGTGTGCTAGCTGACATAAGGCAAATAATTTAATATAAGTTTGACGTTTTTTGCATTGCATTGCATATTATTTTGGATACTATTGTATAGATTCATTTTCTTTTCTAAATGATCAGACAGCTGTGCTGCTGGGGAGTTTGTTGCGCCACTTCTTCTTCCCAGCTAAAGCACTAGGAAGTGGTGAAGGGCGGGCGTTTTTGGGGGACTGTCTTATGTAATTTTGACGTTCGAAAAGTGCTGATTCTCAGCCTAGTTTGAATAAATGACTTTTGATTTGATTTGATTTGATTTGAGTACCTTATTTTCGTAACCGACTAAGGGCATATTTCACCAATGACACTGAACGCGATCAGCACATCTAAATTAAGTCAGTGTCAATATTGCCCAATAAAGATGACACTGACAGCTCTTGATCGCAGTTTAGATGTGCTGATCGCGTTCAGTTTCATTGGTGAAATTCGCCCTAAGACTAATCTGTTTCATTTTGATAGTTCTATAACATTCATTACATTTTTTACGTTGTTGAGCCGTTTTTTTTTTTTCGAAATTATGAAGCAATGGATTAAAAATTTGTTTCAAACCGATTCAGATTGTGATTGATCTTGTATTACACAATTAGGGTGCAGGTTATAAACTATCTGTGTGCCAAATTTCATCCATATCCGTTCGGCAATTTTTGCGCCAATCCGGAACATACATTCGAAAAAAATTGTTAGGAGACGTTATTCGAACCACGCGTTAAAATTCTTCTATACAAACTTTGATAGCCCCCAATCTCCCTTTAAGGAGAAGTTTATAAAAACTAAAAATTACAAACTTTATAATTTACTTAGATAAGTATTCGTGCGAAGTTTCATGTTTATTACCTCAAGGAATAAGATTTTTCATTAAAACTTTCATCCCCTATTTGACCCCCTTAGGGGTTGAATTTCGAAAAATCCTTATACACGTTATTCTTTATTTTTGGGTTTAAGTATAAATATTGAGTTTCGAGTTAATCAGACAGAGCGTTAAAATTTTTCCATACAAACTTTGACACCCCCCCCCCCCCCCAACCCCCCTTTAGGGCGTAATTTAGAAAAACAACAAATTACAAACTTTATAATTTACTTTGATAAATATTCGTGCGAAGTTTCATGTTTATTACCTCAAGGAATAAGATTTTTCATACAAACTTTCATCCCCTATTTGACCCCCTTAGGGGTTGAATTTCGAAAAATGCTTCCTCATTCCTTGCCTACATTATAAAGGGAACATCTGTGCAACCTCTAGTAGGATAGGATATTTTTCCGGGATATTTTCCGGGATAAAAAGTACCCAGTGTGGTGCCCAGGATATTAAAGAATAATTATACCAAGTTTCATCGTAATCGAACCGGTAGTTTTTGCGTGATGCCTGAACAAACAGACAGACAGACAGACAAAAAAAATTGTAATCACATTTTTGGGTTCGGTGTCGGTCTAGTAACCCCTGCTATTTATTTTTTTGATATTTTCAATGTACAGAATTTTCACTTCTACAGATTTATTATAAGTATAGAATAGATAAGCTGCTCGCGACTTCGTCCGCGTGAAATTTCTTGTTTAATCATACACTCGGCAATACTGTAGCTTCTCATTAGTGGAAGAATTTTCGGAATCGGGCCAATAGTTTCGAAGATTACCTACCCCCTACATACAAACTCATAAATACCTTCTTATTATTATGGTCTTTTATTGCATTTTGTTAACTTATTATTTACATTTTTCATAATTTTCATTTAAAAAAAACATTTAAAAATATAAATTTTATTATTATTAGTATAGCGGTGAGTCAGTCAACCCCACCCATTTTTCTTCCAAAAAACGATTTAGTTCTTATATTTAGTTCTTATTTAGTCTTAGTAAAATAGAGAAAAAACTGAAATCTGTGAAACATTTCTTAAGTTTCTATTCTCTTATCTCTTTTTTTCTTTTCTAACCTATGTTGTGTGCCCTGACAGGGTCCATAATGTACCTAGCTACAAGCCTTTATGTATATTACATCTCATAAATACAATGCAAAAAAAATATATGAATATGTTATTTAAGAACTTTAAATAATGAAAACGTCATAACTTTATTCTGATACAAAATATGAGCTTCCAAAGTAACATTGAAGATAGAATTCACAAATAATCGGTGGTCGGCCCGCTAAGTAACTGAAATCGTTATCAATAATAAAATTATGATTAAATCAACGTTGCGGCCAAACGAGAAGCTACCAGCGCCATCTATTATTTAGATAATAAACTGATTGCTGACATTATTCTGCCGAAACAATGACATTGTGTCAGGAAAACACACTATGATGACATTCAATATTTTTATCACAATTTATGATCTAATGAAGACTTATCAGTCTGCATAGTTAGACTGATAGTCAGCTTTAGTATACAATACGGACATGATTAGTAAATAAAGTGTGGAAGGTAAGGATCAACCAATATCTGAAAAGGCTGTGGCTAATTCAAAGCTTTCTAATTCTGAAATCTTTGTGTCTATAAAATCGTTTGCACAGCGAGATGTCATGCATTAGGTCAGGGGTTCCGAAAATGGGGCCCGTAGGTAGACCTTAATATTAGTCCGTGAATATGACACAAGGAGCATATAACATCAAAACGGCATATAGAACCAAAAATTCAACATGACATTTACCGAAACGCACTGGGCCCTCGTGATGGATTACGGCCCACGCCCCCTCATCGAGAAGAGTTATGTGGCCCAGGAGTGGGGACATTATAGTCTGATTAAATATGCTATTATTATTATTATTCATTTATTTATTCAAGTAACAAGACTCATACACAAATATTTCATACATTACACACACAACAGACAATAAAAAACAAGAAGCCACCGCACTATCAATACTTACACAGAAATTTATACAAAAATTAAAAGTAAGGAAATCACTGCTGTGCCATTCCATGAGAAATAGCATGCTAGCTAGGCTATGCTCAGCTCAGTACAGTTAAATACCCAGCGCATAGTTGCGAACCCTGAAGGATAATATTGATGTATTCATTGTATATATATTATACTAGTCTACATGGTCCTCATATGGCCTGACCAAGATTATGTCTGGACTTTAAAAGAGACTGTGACCTCTGAGTTTGTTTCGGCCTTTCTTCTCAGAGTAGTCAGATAGGAAACGCCGACCTCATCTAGCTTAGCTCTAATTTTTTTTTAATTTGACGTGTAAAAGTTATTCCGATATCCTATTTACAGAATAAACAATTTCATTTAATTTCTAAGACCTTACGGACCCAAAACGTGGACACTTCCGGTAAGGCTGGTCGATAAATTCAAGGTTGCTCAGTGAGCTATGGAACGAGCATGCTTGGTCTCTCTGAGGGCTCGAATCCGAAACGAGGTGATCCGGCAGAGAAACAAAGTTGTCGACATAGCTCACAGAGTAAGCAAGCTGAAGTGGCAATTGGCCGTCATTATTAACCGTAGAACCGATGACCGTTGGGACGTTGTAGACGTGTTCTTGAGTGGAGACCGCGAATCAGTAAACGTAAGGACATCGTCGGGCTAGATGGAGCGACGATCATCGCAGGGTGGCTGAATGGAGTTCAATTGGAGAGGTTTATTTCCAGCAATGGACTGCTGTAGGCTAATGGAGATTCCAAGAACTAGCCAGAAGATAGAATATACTTTATTGTACAACAAAATTGTAACATAGGTCTTTTAGAATATTGATAATTCTACGGTAATGGTACAAAGGTCGGTACAAAGGTTGCTAACGTTATCTTCCAGCCCACCACAGCAGTTATAAAAAAATCAGGTGTCAGAACACGGATTTAGAATAGCTTCAGTGTTGGGCAAGTTTTTTTATGCCCATTTTCTCGCACTGCTAGGCAAAGGTACTCTCTTTCCATCTCTCTCTGTCTTGCGCTGTCAACGACCGATGATATATTTAGTCACTGCAAATGGGTTTGGCAGACAGTCTGTTATCTATCTCTTTGGTCTATCTATATATTTGACAGAAAGCCGGGCATAATCCGTCTATTAGGTCTTAAGGACTAAGGTGGTAGTGGTGGTAACTCTGTAAATAAACCCGCGACTTTCCTGTTATTACAATTATCAAACTTGGCCAAATCCTTATCATTTCATTTGGCTTATTAATTATTTCATGATAAGTTTGACTTACTAACTGATTGTACTTAAAGATAATTTAATATCGGTTTAGCGTCACTTTTAAATAAATAAGTATTATAATTGTTATTATATCTTCTGTAGATTAATTGTTTTCTTCTGTAGAGTAAGGGCCTGTTCAGACGACACGCGCCCACTAAGCGCACGCCACGGGCGTCAGCACCCGCATCTAACTCCTTTTGAAATTTGTTGTATATAATTTGAGTCTCATCAATAGATCTCAAATTGCATTTATCGAAGTCCACCCGCACACGCCACGCGCCCGCCTCGCGCCTGCCTCGCGCCCGCCTCATGCCAACCCCGCGCTCACCCTGCACACGCGCTGCCCTGCGCCCGCGCTTCGGAAAGTGTCTATTGACGTAGTAGTCCAGTCACTAGTAGCATAAGCGGGTGCGAGGCGTGCGCTGATTTTACGCGTGGCGAGCGCGGGTGTACGGCGAACATAACGCGTGTGCGGGCCCTGTCCGTGGTCGGCGCATATCGTCGGAACAGGCCCTGATGACTTTTAACTCCAATGGTGTAATGATTACTTGTCTTAGTTAAAGGATTTGTGATTGGTGGTATGTTGATATAAGTAAGAACGAAGCAAGACGCAGCCCACCTACTTAAAGAGTTACGTTAATCAATCAACTCAGCCTATCGTAGTCCATTCTTCACATCTCACAGAAACGGGTTTTGTCGACGGAAGAATAGACAAAATAATAGATTGTGATTGTTAATCTCTCATTTTGTCTGTTCTTCCGTCGACAAAACCCGTTTCTATTGTGGTCATGCTAAGCGTGCTGGGATTAGGTACATGCGTGATTTTCTGATATTATTATGTTATATTTATGTAGGTTTAGGTGATAGGAAGGCCTCCCACAAGGAGGACCAATGATCTTGTAAAGGCCGCAGGAATCCGCTGGATGTGGGAAACATAGAACCGGTCGAAGGCCTATGTCCAGTAGTGGACATCTTTTGGCTGTTGATGTGGGTGTTGGTGTAATTATAAAAGTATAACAGATTTTAGCTTCATCTCTACTCAAAGCACTTGCGATGCCTCTGGTGTGGTATTGGTCTGCTATAGGCGGTGGTGATCATTACCATCAGATGATGCCCTCTTTGTATGCCACCCAATGATGTAAACGAAAACAAGAAGTAATATAGACATAGATATTTAAGTAGCGTATATCAGAAATGTGTAGTCATATTTAAGGGTATACAGACCATCAGAGTGACAACTTTCTCAATGGGACTAACATCGCAATCGCGAAAAAAAAATCAGCTTTCCAATACAAAACTTCAATACCTACTCGACCTATGGGGCAGCAGATTACTGTACACCTTTAAATATGATCACACATTTATGATACATACAGTATGTATCAGATATTAAAAGAAAATGTAACGATTTGTAACTGTAAAATAAAAATAAAAAAACACCATTTTTATAAACCACATATTTTTATAAACTTTAATTTACGAAAGTTATTACAAGAAATAGAGCTAAATAGTACAAAGTTTAGGTTTTATTTACATACAATTAACTATCTAAGATAAGTTAATACAATAATTTTATTTTAAATATTAATTTAGATTATAATTTAAAAACTATCGCGAAAATTATAGGAAAAAAATATTTTGTGTTTTAGTGTTCTGACTGTTGACAAACAAACATTTAAAACAAGTGAGATTTTTACAGAACAGATTGGCTGATTCGCAAAGCTGCCGAGTTTCTTAGTGAATGCTTATATTAGATAAATAAGGGTTTTTTCAATGAGGGTAAAATAGAAAAACAATGTATTCTAATATTCTTGTGTACTTTTCGCACGTGTATATTAATAACGATACGATAAAACTATAATAATGTTTAGTAGATAACTATACCAAAAACTTATCTCTGATAAGCTGGTACAATAGAAATGTTATGAAAGTTCTGCACTTAACGGTATTGATAGATATTTGAACATGCAAGGGAGCTGATAATTATTTTTTAAAAACGGAGCTAATGGCCCTTTTCACTATCACTATACTCCATTCGACAAATAACGGTTCAAAAACGTCAGTTATTGTGTCATATTGTTGATATTACTGCACCTTAGAGTTATTTTAAACAGGGTGTAAAGTTCACTCATCCTCTATTGTAAAGAGAGGATCCTCCGACCAGACGGGTGTTGTGTCTGGCGGGCATTGCCCAAGGATTGATGTCGGATACTCTTATATATGTTAATCGCGGGTTAAACTCTAATAGCGCGATGCAGGATTTTGTGACGTCAGGTCTTTGATGCGTAGTTCACATGTGGCGTTGTAGATGCCGCCACAGTTATTTTAAAGTATTGTAAAAGCCAATTATTTTTAAAAGAATTGCCTTGGAGTTTCTTGCCGGCTCTTCTCCATAGGAAACGACCAATTGAAACCGTGCACCTAGCTGCTGACGTTTCATAAGTGCCGAAGTAGGTTTATTTGAAATAAAACATTTTGATTTTGATAAAAACAAAAATGAAGCGATTGATAAAATTGATGAATGCAACTTTTAGATTAAATTCTGATCAGCTACAGAACTAAGCTGATTTGAGATCGCAATCAGCTTTAATACTGATTAATGAAGAAATGATCAGAAGTAAAAAAAAAAACATGAAATAGGAGACAATTATTGTTAGTTCTCAATTTATACTTAAGCATCGCCTAACGGTAAAGTTAGAAAAATCGTTGAACAGAACCTATTTTAGATGGAACATGAAGGCATGAAGAAAGAACACAATTTAGGCCGCGCTCCATCATTAAATTATTTGATTGAGATGTGGGGTTCGACCTTTTTTCCGTAACTCCAAGATCACTGAGCAAAAACATGCTTATAATTGGCCACTAATAGCCGATGCACGTCGTGTCAATGTTGTACTTAAGTCCATTTATATGAAAAAATTATAAAGTAATTCAATTAGGCCTTGTGACAATCCAATTTATCTTTGATGAATTAATCGTGGCGTCGTAAGCTGTACGATTTGCCAACTTTGACTTCAGATTTTGGAAACATTCTTGGTTGGAATGTCGCAGATACTAATTTTATATCCGACTGTGTCTCAGAGCTAAATAAACGCAGATCAGATCTATTGCATCTTTTTTTCTATAAATACCTAAAGATAAATATTTAATAATAATATTGACTTTATTCGAATTTGGCTGCAAAATACAAGTTTTTCATAGGTATAAGTTTTGCATAAGATCATAATTCCACAACTCAGTGTCCACATACATAGATTAAAACTTGCGTTCCGTTGCAAATACTGTTTCTTGCAATCCATTTAATTTTACCTCTTTAGATCAAATGTAAAAAAACCTTTTGATTTGAACATAATACTATACTTAGGTACATAGATTTGACTATCCTTAACAAAATGTACTGAACTATTATTTAGAAACGGCACACAAGAACTCTAGATATCAGAGAGAGAAAGATCACGCTACGGCATCTGGGTACTATCGCAGACACACATGTCTGAACTCCGTAAGGGCTGTTCCTGCGGCGCTCGGCCGCTATAGTAACGCTTACCTACAAAAAAAGGGGCGGTAACAAATGTGGTCCTCGTGTGTACGGCATTTTGTTTTCAAAGTGGTTACATATGTGTGACTGCGATGGTACCAATGCGTTTGAAAGAGACTTCCCGCCGAATTTAGTGCCGTCGATAAATAATGTTCCTGTAGGACACTTCAATGCCCGATTCCTAAATCCAATAATGATTCGTTTTACTTACCAATCATAACTTTAAAAAAAGAGATTCTGGTGGAAACTTTTAAACGATCTTAAGTATGAAAGGATTCCAACATAGATGGAAACTACACTTCGATATGGCCAAAATGCAAGTAAGTTTTTACCCCCAACCAGCCGCTGTAGATCATTAGGAATCGGGCATGTTACTGTACATTGATGCTGTCATGATATTGACTATTTCAATCTAGAATATTCTTAGGCTACTTTAACTAGCTGCTTGGTCTGCCACCCTCAGCCAGTCGACAATGGTGTGATAGTTTCGATCCCTCCATTGCACGTTGGAAGATATGGTCTCCAATACTTGTTGAACCGGCCTGCCCAAGTCACTGCAGGATTCCGTGACGAATCTTTTCAGCTGTGGGGAAGAATGAATATTATTTGTTGGTCAACAAATTAAGTTAGTATGAAGAAAAAATATCTCGGCACTGCACCAACAAAAACATTTTCCTTTTTAACAAAGTTTCGTCTGTCGATGTATTATACCTAGATCTTAAATGGAATCCGCCATAAGAACTAATTCATCATTTTAATGAAGTCAGAGGCCCATGGGTGGCATAAAAACTCTGTCATCAGGTTAGTCATAAACCACACGACCAAGAAGAAGAAATAATGGAATTGGATTTTAAACATACAACAAGATGTAACTATACGGGCACGCTATGTATGAATGTCATGTACCTTCTTGTAGTGACAACCATATTATTTGGTTTAAATAGATTTTTATCCTATAAATAAATTCCCTATATTTTGTAAATGTGACAACGTTGTAGGCTCAACAGACTTCTAATTTGTAGACCATTTTGTATTTTGTTAAGTATCTGGTACTACACTGTCCTCGCATCTACAATGTTTTCAAATTACAGTGTGACTGGAAAACATTGTTAAACCCATTTATTTTAAAAAGAGTAACAGTGGAGTTTCTAGCCGGCTCTTCTCCATAGGAAACGACCAATTGGAACCGTGCCGTGGTTTATGTGAAATAAAATATTTTTATTTTTTCATGTGCATTTGTCCTTTATTTATTAAGATTGATCCTTCAGAGTGATCATAATAACTAAATCTTAATGAACAGGATATCAAGTATCAAGCCGCCAACACCGTTAATCATTGTGAAACAATTTCGATGACAATTTGTTTTTACAGAGATAATTTCCACTGTTCCGGTAACTCTACTTGAGTAGAATGATTCATTTGTTCTATCATGGTTTACCTTCAATAAAACAGCTTTCTTTAGATCAGTGGAATAAAATTTATCGTAATGTTATGATCGATGTGTGTCACGTGGATCATAATAAAATGTGCAAGGTACATCAACCGATAAAAAACCACAGCAACAACTCATGCATTATGCTGATTATTAAAAGTACTAGAAAAAGTTTAAATAAATAAACAATAAAATGTTGACAAGACAATGATAAAATGTTGGTATAAAAACCATCTGCTTAGCCTTTTCCCAACTATGTTGGGGTCGGCTGCCAGTCTAACCGTATGCAGCTGAATACCAGTATTTTACATAGAGCGACTACCTATCTGACCTCCACAACCCAGTAACTGGGTAATACGATACCCCTTGGTAAAACTGGTTGTCAGGCTTTCGGGCTTCTGACGACCCGTAACGGCTGTCAAAGATCCACGAATGAAAGCCGGGACCAATGGCTTAAGACCAGGCACTCCAAAATAATTTCTACGCAAGCTCCGCCACTGAGAGACCGGTTAGACCGCTATGGTGTTAGACGCTAACATAGACGCAAACATAGCCGTAATAAGGTTGAATACCGCGTGCGCTCTTTGATCGCGTTCGAGCTCGAAACTAAATGTCGTAAGTCTCAATTCTTATTTTGTTTATAACTAAAGTAATAATTGATCTAGAGAAAAAATATCTTGTGGCTGGATAGTAAACTATATTTTCTTACTGTTAACATTTATTTTAGACATAAAGGCCAAGCAATCTTGAAAAAAAAAGTAATAATCTTTAAAAAAGACATGATTTTTGAATAAAAAATTAATCGAGCGAAAATGTTACAATTACGTAACTGTCTTGTACATGGAAAGAAAAAGATAACTTAGCCACGCGCTCCTCTCTTCTATTGGACTCGAAGCCGACGTCAAAATAGTTGGGAAAAACTTGATAGTGTGATATCAGATAATGTCTCAAATGGATGACACACTTTTGCATTACGGATTTATGCAGATTAATCCTGCTCATTTTATTGTGATTTGCATGATACATCGATCATAATACGATTAATTGTATTCCACTGATCTCCAATAAGCTCTGTTGACGTGATTTGCATACCATGATAAAACAAATGAATCATTCATAATGAAGTTACCGGAACAGTGAAAGTTATCTCTGATCAAACAAATACTCATCGAAATTTTTTCGCGTTGATCAATTCGGTATTTTGGGCTTCAGACATCAAGTAAAACACTCTTTAACACTTATTATTACTATTACTCTGACTGAATCAAAGTTTAGTAAAAGGCAAATAAAGGCACAAGAATCCTTCCAAGATAAATATAGATACTTAGATAGAAGCTTAATTTTACCATAAGAAATCAAAATCAAAAGGCATTTAATCAGACTAGGCTGAGAATCAGCATTTTTCGAACATCAAAATTACATAAGTCAGTCCCCTAAAACGCCCGCCCCAAACCAAAGAAGTGGCGCAACAAACTCCCCAGCAGCACAGCTGTCTGTTTAGTTACTACTCTAACTCCCCAACAGTCTTGTCAGTGTCAATCAGGGTCGACTGACTGGTGTGTGTCACTTTAAATTAAGGTGGTTAACTAAAGGTGGTTTTATACTCTCACAGCGAAGCGAGGCGTGGATAGCTTGGGAATGAAATGTTTATTTTGCACCCTACCTGAGGGGCAATTCTCGTATTAATCGTATTCTAATCACATTCGCAATCTGTCAAAAATACAAATCAATTTACCAACATTTTCGACAAGTTTGACAGATTGCGACTTAAATGTGAACGAACGAGAATTGGCCTTCTGTAATTTTTTTGTGACTCTTTACGAATAGTTAAGCAGAATAGGTTACGAAATACCTACATTTACGTCTATTGTATTTTAACAAAAGGTTGATAAGTGTCATACTGGCATAACTTACCTCTTCATATTCATGCTCCTGATTCAATCGTCTCGTTACGAGCTTAACAATCAAGTTGATAGTAGATAGCGAACCAACACTGAAAAAAATTATAAAGATGAAAATCAGAAAATAGTTTATAAAACTTTTTAATGATACTTAAGAAAAGTTGAAAGTAAGTCCTGTTTTATCAATATTTGGAAAGTTTGATTTTGTAGGTACCTACATAATAGTCCTCTAAACCGAATTTCGGCCATGGCGCCAAATCTCAGAGGAGACCAGACATCGGCGTGGAAGATATTATAGTGCCCACGTGTGTACCTGCGTACACACGTGGGCACACAGATGCAGAGTGCACCTGTATCTGCCCCTCTTCCCTCACTCTCATAGTCCGATGGGACGGCAAACCGACACGACCGGAGAGGGATCAGGCACAGGGTCAACGGCTTAACGTGCTTTTCGAGGCACGAGGATATCAGACCACCAACTTCCAAACTCCAAGCTGTTACTAAGAAATTCCTAATGGAAAAACCTAATAACACTGCCCGACCCGGGACTCGAACTCAGGACCACCCAGGACACCAACGGGGTCCGTGTCGGTTAGATACTAATTACCAGCCTATAATGTTCCAACTGGCCCAAATACTTAAAAGAAACCCGCTATTTTTAAATAAACATAGCTGCTTTCTGTGGTACATACAGAAAGACATGAGATCATCAACATTAATAAATAATAATGATGACTCACAAGACATTGTACATTGTACATAATGATTAATATCAAAAAATCCATTAACAGATAAACAACAGGACTAATGAACTCATCCGATACCTAGTAGGTAAGACATATTTTTGAAATGAGATCAAACTGAGAATATTGCCAATTACTGTTCTACAGCTGCGAAGCACTTTGAAAGCGAAAATCGTGCAATTATTTATGCCTTTGAACTATACAGTGTCCAACGGACTAGCCTAGTTTTGCTACCATTTGAAGTGGAATTAAATCTGGGGCTGTAGGTACACTTTTTTCTCTGCTGGTACACTTCAGAAGCATGCATTGATCACCACAGTTGCTTGTGAACAAGTGAAAATAACAGCTAACGACGTCATTAGAATTATGAATGCAGCTGCACCACAGATTAATACTAAGGATGTAGGACTTCCAATTTTTTTTGTTTTATGTTTCCCCTACTGGGAAGCTATTGGCCTTCATCTCTCCTGATGGTAAGTGATGATCAGGCCGAAGGTGAAAGCGAGCTTCACTCGGCATCGTCAACAGAGGAACTGGCTATCTTACCTCTAACTGCCAAAACACAACAATGCTGTTAACATTGTTGTTATGGCGACGGACTTAGATAAAATGGTGGTAGCTAGCCAGGCGGGCTGAAAACAAGCTCTACCACCAACCAAACTGAGCAGAAAATTTTGCCCCGGCTGGTAATCGAACCTGGAATCCAGGGGGGTCTGAGACGGTGGTCTTACCTATAGACCACAGAAGCGGTTGAAAGTTCAAATCCAATATAACGTCACAGGGATCTTTTGGCGCGTGGCCGAAATTGGAACTTACGCCGCCATCTTGTGTAATATTTGTGTGTGAATTTCGCAAATGTTTACCAACAATGCCCCGGGGTGTCACTGTCATACAAACGCCAAAAGATCCTTGTAGGAATCTACTTACAATGATCGAAGCCTCTGCCAGTTGGCTCTAATGTAGTTGAACGCGATTGGCTGTCCTATTGCAGTGCCTGCAACTGCAGAGAACACTCGTACGATGTCCTGCTTTCTGATGCCGCTGTCGTTGCGCAGTGACATCTCTAAGTACCTGAAGAGTATAGAGATACATACATTAATCATGACTTACTGCGCCATGTTTTTCTAACATTTTTCAGTGCACCACAGTAGAACGAAGGACCCAAAAATGTCAATGGTCTCTTTACTTTTGGTCTAAGTTCCGCTTCACGCATTACCAAGGTAACCTTCGTCAGTTCAAAAAACCCTGGCTACTGCAAATTGCCTAACAGAATAAATTATTATGGTTTTGTTGTAATTGAGAATGCATACAAAGACCTCACACTACTTTAGTAAAGCAATTTAGGCGTAGGTACATAATTATGTAGGATAAGTAATAGACCTACCTATGCAGCAACGAGGGCGATCTGGTACACCCGAGCACAGAAAGCAGTCGGTGTCGTTCAGAAGGCGCTGTTGCCACTCTGAACCTCTCCCACGCGAAGGTCCATTCCCTGACGCCGCCAGCTCGCACTCCCACACAGTAGACTATGCCGCGGAGGTCTACGTGAATTCTGAAACGGTGAAGGTCTAATTTTAATTCTGGCTTCAATAGGTGCTAATAAATCTTGTCCTGGTCTGAGAGAATGCTGTTATTATTAGGTTTTTGCAATTTAAGTTTTTCGTTGGTATATTGGCGTGTGCTAACATATGGCTAAGAATTTAATGTATGTTTTGCGTAATGTAAATGATTTTATGCCTACTATTGTATAGAATCAATTATTTTTTCTAACTGAACAGACAGCTGTGCTGCTGGGGAGTTTGTTGCGCCACTTCTTCTCAGCTAAAGCTTTGGAAGTGGTGAAGGGTGGGCGTTTTGTGGGACTGTCTTATGCAATTTTCAAGTTCGAAAAGTGCTGATTCTCAGCCTAGTTTTAACAAATGACTTACGATTTTGATTTTATTAATTATAAGCCCAAGTTTCCTCACGATGTTGTCAGTTATGTCCAAGAAAACATAGAAATCTGCTACCTACAAGTAATGCAATCATACGTACTCATTGCTGGCGTCAGGGTTCGGCGCCAGCATCCAGTTGGTGTACATCCTGACAGCATTCTCCAGGCAGTCAGGGTGTTCGAAATGACAGGCTGAAGCCAGCAGGTCTACTCGGTACTGCGACGTGATGACGCTTTCGTTTGAAGAGACCGTCCATCCGACTTCCTTTACGGCATCGTTGAGAAGACGGAGGACGTAATGCTAGAAGAAGCAAAAGAAATCCATAAAGCTCTGTTCCTTTGGTTAGGAAAAAAGATTTTGGATTTTTCAAATAAGGAATTTTGTCAGTAGCAGCCCTGCTGGGTAATTGTGTAATAACAGTAGCAATGGCTTTAATTTTGACAGATCAACAATATTCATTGCGTGATACGTTGTTGAGCAGCCAAATTTTTCGAACATATGAAGCAATGAATTGGCAATATGCTTCAAAATCATTCAGATTGTGATTGAAAGTGTGTAACGCAATTAGGGTGCCGATTGATGGCAATAGGCTCGCCTTCTGTTCCTTATCATCATCATCATCGCTTACCCAACTGTTAGGGTTAGTTTCCAGTCTTACTTCTTACCTCTATGGAACTATAAACATACCATGCGAAATGTGGTTATACTGAATTCAATATTTTAACTATGTAGGATGTATTCCTGGATCCGATAATTCTGGATGTCTTATTAACTCATAACCTTTGATAGACCAATTATTATTACAATCTTTGACTGACTCATTATATTTTTGTTATAATCAAAATCGGATTAAAGTGTTATCAACATAATTACCTATGATGATACAAAGCTCACAGTCATCCATAAAGAATTTATGCATTTGCGCAACAATCAGCGACATCTATTGAGCGAAGGACACATACAAGTGTAAAGGAAGTATAGTACCTACTTTAATAGACCTTATGTAGTTTTTATTCTTTTTCGTATGCTTTTATTATACCTACAAAAACAAAACAGATCGGGCAGTGTAGCTCTAATAAGCCAAGTGTTGCTCCACGCACCATTTTACAATTAAAAGAGTATTAATCAAAAGTTATCTATTTAATTAAAATACCTGGACGGTGTATCAGAGTTAATGATCATTAAAATCAGATTGATAATCATTTAAATTAAATTCACAAATGGTTACGCTTCGATGCAATAAGTTTTGCTATCAATGACACCTCTACATCCTAATTATTAGTAAAGCTCAGAGTCTAGATTTGTGCCCGGTTGATGGCAATAGGCTTGCCTATACACCACTGGTTTAGTTAATTAAATAAAGGTAAACAAATCGTACAAAGGGCTATTATAGATGACACTTTCTTGAAATACGTTGTAACTTAAAACCAAATTAAAAAAGAAAAAAATTTACGAGGGTTTCTTCTTTTATTCATGTCGATATGTTAAACTTTATCATTTATTCTTAAACTACTCTTCGTAGACGTAATTGCTTGAGCACATTTTTTTTGTTAAGCTGCGTCTACGCTAGGCGATCCCATCACGAGCGGAGCAAGAGCCGAACACAATTCGTCTAGTGTGGACTGACTTACAAGCCTCGAACGAGCACGTTGCGAGCATTTCGCCGCTTGCCGCTCCGCCAATTGTCGGTTTTTTGACGAACACAAAAGGATTTGCTTCGCGCTCGAGGACAGTGATCGTTGTAGGTTCGTTGTAGGTTCACACTTGACGCCGCGAACGACGAAGCCGAGAACGGCTCCGCTCGTGCTCGGCTCGCCTAGCGTAGACGCAGCTGTAGATATTTATAATAACAATTTTGTAATCTGTCAATTGTTAACCGCCCAAAAACACAGGTTCTCTAAATGTCCACGAATTATAACGTTGCTAAATTGAAAAGTACAACTGTGACGTAGCATGACAACTGAACTGACAGGTATTAACTTTAGTCGGTTACTTAGCAGCTCTCTCGTCACGAGTTTTTTTTTTTGTTTACCTTTAATTACCTAAACCAACGGAGTACCTATAGTAACGTAACTGGCGAAATGTGAGTATAGATAGACTGTAGGTACCACCATCTCTGCCACCACCCTCTGGGAATAGGTACTCTTACAGAGGTACTAATATTTTTTTGAAACATCGTCATGACTTTTCTTGCATGATTTGATGTTAATCTGTATCGTTAATGATTGGCTTCCCGTACTCGTATCAATCATTACATATCATTGTGCTACGAATACACATGTCTGTAATGAAACTTTTGCACAAAAGTATGAAACTTACACAAAAGTAAAGACTACTGACTTGTGCGCCTATGAGGTACTTAAACGTCAAAAGTGAGGCAGGTCTATATAATATCGTAACAAGTCGATTTGACGATTTGACGCTTACACGATTATTTTTCCGTGTGCATTGCGCAAAATTTTCCTTGTTTTTTTTTATCGTTTTTTAATGACAATATCATCTTATCTTATTTCATAGAATACCATATATCTACCTACCTATTGTTTTTCTTCAACATGATTGTTAAAACTTTTTGTGTTAGTCAATCGTACATTAATGGTAATCATTTGACATTAACAGCACTCACAAAAACAAATTTTCAAGTAAAAAATGAACGTTACAGAAAAAAGGGTACCGTTGGTACATGTACTAATGAAAAATCCTTGTATCACAGACCCCAGAAAATAGTGCAAGTGTTACAACTAATGAGGGGGTTTCTGTACCTACACGTTTTATGTGCATTAGTGAAATCTCAGCGTGAGTTTCGATCAATTAGGTAATTTATATTCATCACGTGACTCATAGATTTCCAAAGTCCTGATAAAGAAACGATAATCGATAATCATCGGAATTTGCCAATGCATAAACCTGCACCTACACAATAATAAAAACATGATAACAAGTAAAACCGCATAAACAAGCCGTTAAAATTATTTTACCCTAATTCTTTTATGAACTAGATTTTTTTAGAGATAATTATAAATTTAAGCATGGACTAGCAACAGAAATATTTCGAACCATATCATATTATGTTGTTGTCTTATCATGCAGGGTATTCCCCTATTTAGTTAAGAGATTGAATCGCGATCATTACCTTCATTAGGTTTAAGCTGGTAAATTCCACAAGCAACAAGCAACTGGCAACAGGTCTTATACAGACTTCGGTAGAGCAGAATGGCTATGAATCTCACTTGCTGTGAAGTAACATTTACATTTTTGTACCACGAATAACGTAAACTAAACTAATAATTATTAGATATCTACAACTGCTCAACCGATTTCAACAAGGACCCTTGGATTTCTTTAAAACCAAATTCCTGTATACCCTAGGAAGACAACCCAGTCGTAAAAAAGTGGAAATCCAAAATTACATAGCGAACAGAATGATTGGCAACTACGAATGGCTTACTACTAGCGCCATCTCGTGAACGTTAACAGTAACAGTTTCAATTAATAAACTGATTATAAAACTTTAAAGAAATAAAAACTAGATTTTTAAAGAATAGCACCGAGTATTGATACGGCTAAATCTAAATTGATTGTATTAGAAGAAACCATAGTGGTTTCTACGGTGGCAGGGTCACCGTAGAAACTCCAACTTAAATAAGTAGGAATGTTACGTTAAGTTATAACTTGCTGCGAGAAAAGTTTTGAGCATTCATTTGAATGTCTTTAAAAATAGAGAAAAACCAATGAAAAGATCCATCTTTTTATAGGGTTTTCTAAGAATGCAATTGCTTAAAAGACCTAAGATGATGGACTGCAGAAATGTATGGAAGAAATACTGTGCTGACCTCAAATAAATTCAGATAAGAGCAGAAGTATGATATTTACCTAGTATTGTGTGCCTATTTGCTTATCAATAATAACCTGAAACCCAATCATTATTAACATAATTATTATTTACCTACTACTATAAAGTCGGGATATCTTCCATCACCATTGTAATTCTAACCGAGTTATCCTTATCAACAACTGATATGACCTAATGTCATTATTATAATCTTTATTGAACACATTATAACTATACAGGTTTCTTGTAACAGATAGATATTAATCTAACACTAATTTGATAATGGTATCATGGGATTTGGTCATTGACGTAAGTAGATATGGGAGCTAAGTGCAGTTTAACTGACGTTAGGCTTCCGATCTGGTGGACAAATCAAGATGGATTGGCAAAAGCGTATACGAACTCCTCCGTTTTTACGGACTTTTGCGGCGGGCTGCACTAGTGTGGCAGCCTGTGAAGAGGTTTCACACATTATCAGATGACACTAGATTTGCTTGTTATAAAATTTATGGCGAAAATGCAAACATGTTACCCTCAAAGCAAACCTTTCGATATCCTGACCCACCCTGACTACATTCACCGCGCTCAACTACTTATCCTAGCAAATATCTACGGAAGGATAGACCTATGGACAGCCGAAAAGTACCCAACTTATATTTGGTTAAGGTGTAGCTATTCAAATCATCACACTATCATAAACTACCAATACCTACGTTTATTTTAGTAACAAAAACAAGTAAAGTAACTTAACATTGCATGTTCAACGAACAATAATAATTAGATAGGAACATTTAAAGACTACTAGCGCCATCTGTTGACAATTATTATGTATTAACATTTATTATGTATTAATTATAATAAAGATATATATTATTATATAATTACATATTAATTATTATGTGCGATATCGTAATCCAATCACTTAAAGCATTAAAATGTTCCATTTGAAGCTTTTGAACTAGTTTGGGTATGGGCGCTTTCAAAGTCCAGGAGCTAATTTAACAAAAATCGTTTTATTACACTTAAAACGATTTTTGTTAAATTAGCTAGAAATTTTTATGCTACTCACCCCATATTCTAAATAATGCGCTCCCTTCGACAGCATTGTGTCAATGTAGCCCAAAGCCGACAGTCCAGCTTTCCAAGGCACATAGCTTCTCTCATGAGACAGGTAGCTAGTGACATCCAGAGCAGTTCTATAGTCCAGCCGACCAGTAAGGGCCAGATTCATAGCATCGTCTACCATCTGAGCTCTGTTGATGATATGGATCTCTTGGAAACGGGAAGGGTCCTTGAGTACTTTGATAAGGAGTTTCCAGTTTTGTAAGTCATAGTTGACGCGGTAGAAACCTAGAAAGGATTATTTAAGCGTATTAGTGAATTTTTTGATTATTACGATGGGAAAGAAAAACAAAGGAATATTGGAAAACGATTATTTTATCATAAGTGGAACTTAATCTGATTTTACTGAGTGACTGAAGAACGCCCCTGTCTCTAGTTTAAAATACTAATTTCCTGAGAAAGTCTTCATTCTCTGTAGTCACTAATTGTAATTTATCTTCTTCGTTGTGTTATGTTCTTAATGGGTTTTGACTATCACACAGTAAAGAAATCGCATTTTTATTTTCTGCTCCGAGATAGATATTAAAATGAATACCTGTCTGTTGCACATTTGCAATGAACCACTCATCAGGTTTCATGGTGATGTTGCTAACAGTTAAAGACTTCTCCCCTTTCAACCATATCTTCGGTTGGGTAGTCTCGAAGTCTTTCTCCGAAGCCGTCGTGTACGATACTGGAATCCACCATATTGGTGACTTCTGAGTTTCAAATGTATCGTTGATTAGGACGAAGCGTTCCTGCAAATATAAAATATTTAACTTAGTTTTTTTTTACTTTTAATAACTAAGTATAAGTTTCATAGAAAATCGGGATATAAAAAAATATCCAAATCTATACTTTATCATCACATTCAACAGCCTTAAAAGGTTCCAAGTTTAAATCTTAAAAATGATTAAGGTCGGTTATGCTAATACGAAATAATATTTTAATTCTTTTCGCCACTATGATGATGAATCTTAGCTGATTCGAAGGCCTAATTTACGCATTTGCTATCCTCATCTGGGATTACTGGCGTGACTCTTGCATAATGTTATGTAAAGCGTAATAAACCAAAAGTCATTGTCCACGTGACAACTACCACGTGAATCTATATACGATAGTATTAGATTGTAATCATGATTAACAATAGGCCTTAGAGATAAAATTAATGACCTAAATAAATGACCTGATAAATTGATAAATGGATTTTTCTTTGAATAATCAAACTTGTTAATAACGGTTTAATTCAAAGTTAAGCCATCTATTAATTGTAGAACCATTAAATATTGAGTAGAAAGATTAAGAAAGGCGTGGAGAAAATAACGTAAAAAAATTGTATCTATAAACAAGGTGAATGACTTATGTGCAGCGGTATAGGTTAGGCTGGATAATATCGCAACTTTTAGTAATTAAGACCTATTTGGTCAGTCAAGGACTGGACATTATCTACTAGCCACATTTCTGACAAACATTTTGATAATTATTACGTCAAAGTTCTATCATAATATTTCAAGTACAAACACGAGTCTAGATAAAATTCCTTTTTTTATGTATTGCATAACTTAAATTGTATACATAGGTAAGTATAGTACCGATGTAGTATTTATTAGGAATTAATAAATCAAATCGTAGATTAGCGCCTAATGATCCATTTGAAAAGATAGTTCATGTTGGTGATTATGTGGGTGATTAGATAACACAGTCTGTAAAATATCAGTATTTAGTATTATCGATCGTTAAATCCATTTATGATCATCGATTAATAAAAATAATCGTTAGACACATCTCACGAGGACAATATAATCGGTTTATAACTGGTTTATAGCCCAGTGTCGTGTGGCATTCATATCAGTAAAAAAAACTGAAATTAATAGATGTTCATAGTAACGACATCTGTCGAACGTTGTGGTATTAAAGTTATGACGTTTTTAAAGTTCGTGAGATCGTTGCTAGATGGCGTTACTGGAGCTTGATTTTGGCCCGGAAATTATTCAATGATTATTGCCCTAATAGATTCAAAATCAAGACTTTATTAATATAAATTTAGGTAAATAAAGCGCTTAGGTAAATAAGTAGCCTAGATTTTTTATTTTTAAAATATCTTATCTGAAATTCGAACAGTGTGAACCTACCTATGTGTGTTGCTTAGATTTTACAACAGACGAATATGAAATAAAATATTGATCAAGCCGTGTAAAAAATTACCATATAAGCTTTCATCCCCCCTTTAGGCGATGTATTTCAAAAAATTCTTCCTTCGTTATATAAGGAACTCTTGCGCAGTTAACGTTGTGCATTGTCTGTCAGTGATTGAATGAAATTAAGGTGGATGCATAAAATCAACAAACCTGATTAAAGTACACCGTCCCATTCGCATAATTCCTCGTAACAGTCAGGACTGGGAACCCAGTCTGCAAGGTCCAAGAGTCCATGACCACTGCCACATCAGCATCGAAGTCTCCTTTCTTCCTAGCTGCACTGGTTAGGGCACTCCATAGGTCTCTTTGTTCGGCATTGCCGTACATTTTGGAGTTCAGGTAGTCCGTTACTCCATCATTGAAGACATCGCTTGTTAAGACATGGTTCAGCATGCGCAGGAGGGCTGATCCTAGGTGGAAAATGTATGGAATATTAGGTTTTCCTATCCTTCTCTAGGAGAAATTAGGTTTGGTTTCCAATACAAGTATCATCAAGCGCAAACTGACATGACACGATAATTATTACTGTGTTGTGTCCGCAACCTAATCAGAGGATCAGTGTACTATTTTAGAGTATCGTCGGCATGCTCAATTATACTATACCCGAATACCCGTGAAATTTCGTGTTGTTGCATAACTTTTTAATTAAGCGAGATTTTTAATTCATATTCTTTAGGTCATGAGCTATCCTAATATCAAAAAATATTTGGCCTAGGTCTTAATGGGGAGGCGTGAAAATGATTTCACTGTTACAATGTATAGTAGATACCTCATCACATTGTAATAGCCACAACAAATTCTTCTTTGTTCTCTCTTCTTTCCCTGTTCTAAGCGAGCATACATCCACTAGCTTTGTTTTTAAAAAGGTTCGGGCGTGTGAACGTGTTACTACAAATGTTTGTTTTTTCCATTTATCAGTGCACAGCATACACAATACTTGACAACCGTCCGCGCGTCCTTTACCTTTTCCGTAGGAGATCTTGTCAAATATAGCGTCAGCTTCTTCAGAGGCGCTCACTTCAACAGACAGCTGATGTGAGGAGTTGAGGGCGTCAAGCTGGAACACGTTTTGAACTATGTCTAGAACACACAGCTCCGTAATGTTCCAAGATTTCTCCACCTAGAACAGATAATATTTTTGAATTAATTGGTAGCTCTAACAGAGTTAAAGATTTTTTTTTATTTAATTTAGAACAACATTGCTAATCAATAATCCAAAATTAATGCATGAAGTAGAAAGCAATATCATCCCGGACAATTGTGTAGATTAAGTTCAAATTACCCAGATTTTTTCTATGACACCCTGCCTGCCGATCAATAAAATATGGCGGGCTTTTTGGTAAAGAAGTTATGCTTGGTCCTGCTCTGAATCACCCAATAATCCTATGAGACTGTCCTATTGAGAGCCTCAAATTGGTTAGCATGACCTCCGTTATGCCGAAAATACTGCAGCATTAATTTTGAAATAAATGTAATTTAAAAATGAGGATTAATGTTAAGTACTTTGTTTGACAAAAACACGAGTCTATACAATTTTCGATAGAAAAAAAATCCGAAACCTCCATAGTGAACACTAAACCGCTGGTATTAATAAAATACTTCCATGAAACTATGCATAAAAACTGAACTAACTATAAAGCAGATACTATGTTTTTTTTAAATTTTAAAATTAAATCAGCTAAACTATGGTCGCCTTGGAGCCTTTTCCCCGCCGCTCAGTCCGCGAGCAGTATGGTGCGAGCGAGGTAAAAAGTGAATTTGAGCTGAGGTAGTATGAGGTCTTATGGCGACTTATATCCGATAATCATATCTCGGTATACTCACAGCATTAACAGCAACATACTCCACATACGTAGCAAAACCTTCATTGAGCCACAAATCTCTCCACCAGACTGGAGTGACAAGGTTGCCAAACCACTGGTGAGCTATCTCATGGGCCACTACAGTTGCCACGTGAACTTTGTCGGTGCTGGCTGACACGCCTTCTTCGTAAAGCATTGATATTTCTCTGAAACATTTAGTTCAAAAAATATATTTGAATAGAATAGAAATACTCTTTATTATGTACACCATAAAAATTACAGACATAAATTAATAATTATAAACGAATAATATAATTATTATATATTATAATTTGATAAATGAATACGTCAACAGACACAGAAGAGCTACTCAGAAATCTGTTAAGAGGTTCCCAGACGCGTTTGTGTGTCCAATTATTTGATCGGCAGAATCGTATGTAAGGACAGATGAAACCAATATTTATAAATATAAACACCGTTTTAGTCGGGTAAACTTGTACCTTCTTATTTGTGAATATTATATATTAATGATTACTTTATAAAAATACACAATATGTGGAAATCCCAAGCAATTGAATCAACATTCTTGTTCCATAATTTTACCACAAAACCGTCCCCAAATTAGTCAATTCATCTAACAAGGATAAAAGGAAACAAATTCGCCAACACTCAAAACCAGTATTATGCCAAAATCTTCGGTCGCCAACACAATATGTGCGAACGCCCTGCGACCCTCTCCCCAAATCAAAGGGATGATGGATGGTCGGTCCCCAGCCGATAATGAAGTGTTGCGATTCATTCATCCGTCAAAAGACTCACCCCTGTACGAGATTTAACGGAGCTCATGTTATTTACCGGTTCGGGTTTAGTTTCGTTTTTGTTATCGGGGAGCTTGTCTTTTGGGTCTATCGATTTGGTTATGGCAGTAATAACTTTTGGGGCAGCGAATTCTATCTCTCTCTCTCACAACTTACTTCAGTTTGTGATATTCTTAATAAATGTCTCATAATTGTGTGAAATCTGCTGTTAGAGGTCGGCCGATTTAATGTACGATTATTGGCAAACAGAAAAACATTAGACAAATATTCTTTGAAGTTCCTTAGCAAACAAAATAGGCTTCTTTTTAATTGCCAATTAACGTAACATCAAAGCTCACAATTATAGTTCCTCTTTATTCGTCATAAGAAGTTAGACGTTAAAAAAAATCCTTACCTAAAAGTAAGCAATCCCCAATTCTCCATAGCTCCATTTTTGAAATCCGGCAACGCAATCATATCGATCTTTGGTAACGGGAACTTTATCTTATAATACTCCTCCAAATACTTCAGTATCTTCGGACCTATCTCTAGAGCGAATGCAGCTGACTTGACAGCTTCACTTCTTGCCCAGACAGAGAATTTGTCATTCGTCATATTCTTAAAATCTGTAACCGTGAATGCTACCAAGTAGGTTGACATCGGTAGAGACTCAGCATAGTGGTCCCAAGTGTAGTCTTGCAGAGTTTCGCTGTAAAGAAAACGTTATGATTTTAAAGTACATTGTAACAATTAAGTTGGTAACAAGTTTAGATATTATGAAATACTCTAATTTAATTGAAGCCTCCTGATCAAACGAGATCAGTACTTGGACTATATAAGGCCCAGTCACTGCCTCGAGCAATGCGACTTGCATGAAGCAACATGCGCGTGCGTCCGCTGTTTCCGCCAATCGCTCCGCAATTCGCTTCGACTCGTGGCATGTTCTAAATACCTTCTTTCATTTGTTTTCTCCGCAGGCGCAAGACGCATGTTGCTTGATCTTGTACCTCGTGGCCACGGGATAAGAATTTTGGTGTTTTGAAATCTTTGGTACTTACTGCTTACTCTTGCTAACAATGTTCATGTTAGAAAGAGACGTCATATTGTTTGGTCTTGCGATGCTGATGGTGAACTTCGCCTTCAATGCTGGTTCATCCCAGCAGGGGAACGCACGGCGGGCGTCCATAGCCTGGAACTGGGTGACTGCTATCCATCTGGCGATCAACCAATCACAAAGGTTTTTAATCATACAGGCTATTTGAAAGCATTTGGGAATGTTTTCAATATAATGCTTCTATAAGTCGATAGAGAATGACTAGAATGAAATTGTTGTGTTGTAGGTAATTATCAAAACAATACTATCTAAACAGTACCTATTAATATCCACAAAATATGTTACAGAAAACGCTACCAGGATGAAAGACGTAAACACTTTAGACCTATGCTTGAGAAAAATAATAAACAGTAGGTATAAATGAATTGCCAAATAAAGACTGTAATTATCTACACCTCAAGTATTACTTACATCATTCGTCGCTCGAAAATAAAGGTCTATTTCCGCCACCTTGAATCTACTGATCCAGAATACCGCTGGGAAATTGTCTGTCTTATATTACCCGCCACGAACGGAAGGGAATATCTCATATTTAGGATACATGATATTCCTCCTTATTAGTTACTCTTTCATAGCGGAACATTATAATTTTCCGGAATGAAAAGTTAGAATTTATGTAAGTAGGCACTTTCTAAAAACATAATTTCGTTAGGTACCTACATTATTCAAATCGGTTCAGTTATTAACCACAAAAGCTGCTATGCATTTCATTATAAGAAATCTAGACTTCGATACTGCACTTTAGCACTTATTTAGACAAAAAAAAACAGAGACTAAACAAAACGAAACTCATAGACTTGATTAGCTACATAACAGCACACGATCGTTACCCATAGCAAAAAAAAAACAGAAAAGTTCCCATAGACGAAACTGGCATTGGAAAAGAAAATTTGTGTTTTGGCGCCAAAAATCCACCATTTTGATTTTTTTAAATTTTGTTTTTACCCACACATGAAAAATACGGCCCTCCAAAGTCTATTCCAAATTATATCATTTCGCAATGACAATGCCATTCAAAATTCGCTAACATGCGCGAGGAAAGCAATTAGTACCTCCATTGTACCAGAGGAACATATTAAAGTATATTTTTATAGCTGCTAATCTATCGTTCGTATTCAATAGCGCGCGTGTATTCATGTGACCAGCCGACATGTCTCGAAGAACGTGCCTCTTGCTTAATAGACACAGTATAGGATATTATTTTGTTCGAGAGAATATTTTTAGAGTAGGTAGTCTGTGCGTGGATTCTTGTAATAATTTCCAATTTACGGAGTGGTGAGTTATGCTATGTTCTCGAATTAATAAAAAAAGTATTTTAACCGGAACTCATCCAGCACCCTAATTGCGTACCACACTTTCAATCACAATCCGTAGAATTTTCAAGGAAATTCCTAATCCATTGTAGTTAGAAAAATGCGTCTGCTCAAAAACTTTAATAAAGCAATGAATGTTGTTGAACTGTCAAAATGAATGCAATTGTAAGTGTGTTATGTTACGCAATTACCCATCAGATGTTGTTATAATTAAGGAGCTCGTGGCTAAGTAATAACAGCCGCACGGGTCGATCCAACAGGTTAAGCTACGATTGCTGGGGTTGGTACTTGGATGGGTGACCATCTTTACATACCGAAACTCCTCCGTGCCTCGGAAAGCACGTTAAGCCGTTGGTTCCGGCTGTCATTTGTGGATCTTTGACAGTCGTTACGAGTCGTCAGAAACCCGAAAGTCTGACAACCAGTCTTACCAAGGGGTATCGTATTACCCAGTTATTAGGTTGTGGAGGTCAGATAGGCAGTCGCTCCATGTAAAATACTGGTGTTCAGCTGCATCCAGTTAGACTGGAAGCCGGCCCCAACATAGTTGGGGCAAAGGCTAGGCAGATTGATGTTGTTATAATTAACAACCTCTAAGACTGGCTCAGGCTAGGTGGAACGATGATCTTGGCAGGGAGGCTGGTAGCGGCTGGATGAGAGTTGCAGAGAATCGAGCTGAATAGCGTGCAATTGGAGAGGCTTATGTCCAGCAGTGGACTGCTATAAGCTCATGATAATAGTGACGATGAAGTGTGTATCCAAGGAATTTCTTATGCGTTGCCGACGTTAGTGACAAAGTGAAAGTAAGTAATGTCCGCAATGGATGCCAAAAAATCATGACATTTACTAAAATACAATTCGTTCGCGACAAGTCAATCGTCATCATGAGGATGCCTCGTTGAGAGGTGAAACACGTGTCGATTTCTTACAGGGTTTTTTATGACTCTTTAGGATTAGCGGAATAGGTTAGGTTATATAATATCTATTATACAATGTTAAAATACAATTATTTTAACATTGTATAATAGATCATGGATATCCGCTAAGTCACGCCTGAATCAATTAACAATATCATTTAGTATTAAGGTATTTTCAAGATAAACTTTAAGTAATTTGGACATTCATTGAGGTATTATTTTTATCTAAGCATTATTTAATGTCTAGCCGTGCACCGATAAACGAAAATGCATATCACTCACTATACTATATAATCTCAATAACTAGATTACGTAATATACCTACCAAACACGTTTTCTAAAGTGGCTGTAGGACTGAACTTGACAGTTGGACCTACAACAGCTTTAATAACTATTTATACACTATGCTATGACGCAAATAAATAAACATACCCAATTATCGATAGCAAGGTAAAAAAACTGACTCACTTAATCTAATTACTCGATTCTGCTTAGATTTTTCGATTTTACACCACTAAAATCCAAGTGGTGAGGAAGTCTTCAAGAAGAAAAGAAAAAGATTTTTGGTATTTAGATGCTTCAACTTATCAATCTGCCTAGCCTTTTCCCAATCATGTTGGGGTCGGCTTCCAGTCTAACCAGATGCAGCTGAATACCAGTATTTTACATGGAGCGACTGCCTATCTGACCTCCACAAGCCAGTAACTGGGTAATACGATACCCCTTGGTAAGACTAGTTGTCAGACTTTCGGGCTTCTGAGGACTCGTAACGGCTGTCAAAGATCCACGAATGACAGCCGGGACCAACCGCTTAACGTGCTTTCCGAAGCACGGAGGAGTGTCGGTATGTATAGATGGTCCCCGATCCATGGACCAACCCCGGCAAGCGCAGCTTAACCTGATGGATCGACCCGTGCGGCTGTATTACTTAGCCACGAGCTCCTCGATTTAGATGCTTCAACTATCCTTGCTTTTTAAAAGGTATATATTATATATTATACCTACATTGTAACCGCGAAACCTAGGCCCAATATTTTTTGACAGCCTCAGCTTATGCGAAGGCACTCCTGATAACTCTAAAGAGTTGAGAAATTCAACAGGGTGATGTTACTTGTTTGGTGACCATGACATTGTGTACCGAGAGATACTCCACAACGTCACCTTCCACATGTGACAATGTTTTCATTTATCTTTCCCACAGTTTCGTTCGCCGGTGCCAAAATTGTCCTTTCACACAACCATTCTCTATTCTCCATTTTAGTTTGCAGATCGCTCAAATTATCTGAAAAACAACGTCTATCCACGTTGTTGATATGAACCATATTACAAAATTTGTGGTTTAATGTAATCATGCCGTTACCATCTGTTACCATGCGGTCTTCGCCAATTTTCAGAAGTGCTGCCGCATATTGCCCCGATTCTATATCATTGTGCAGTTGTACTCGCATATTTGTAGTCAGACAAAACTTTTTTATATGGTCTTATAATGTCGACGTCTTTAGACATCCATTTATTTCACCTACCGGTGTTCCCCTAGTTATTACCGGCAGAGTCTGTCTAAAATCGCCGGCTAACAATCACCATCCCTCCCATGCGCTTCTAGCCAAGTAGTAATAACTTTTGACCGGGTGGCCCGATTTTAATGAAATAAAGACTAAATGTAACCTCATGATACGGAGTATGACTATATTTTCAATCCCTTAAATTTCTTGAATAGAGTAACTCAAAAATGTCAATATTACATGTGAATTTTAAAATCATCCCCTATTTTACCCCCGTGCGGGATGATTTTTTAAAAACGCTGATATACGTAATTCTTTATTTTTTACCAAAAGCACAAATTTAAATTTTCAAAGCCCTAACTTAAGAAATGATATGTTTCCCATACAAACTTTCAACCCCTATATCCGCCCCCTTGGGGTTATTTTTGGGACAAAAAGTAGCCTATGTTCTTCCCCGGGATGCCATATCTCCTTGCCAAATTTTATCGAAATCCGTTCAGTGGTTTAGGCGTGAAAAGGTAACATACAGACAGACAGACAGACAGACAGACAGACAGACAGAGTTACTTTCGAATTTATAATATTATTCATATGGATATATGTTACCGTTTGTATATTGAATACTTAAAATTCGAGGTTTTGGTTTATAAAGCTTTCTGAAAAATTACCCCACACGGAGTAACCATCCATAAAAATGTTACATACATAAATATGTTCCTACATTACATTAGTATCATGATTCAATCAATTGGAAGGGACATAAATATAAGGTAACAAGTACCAACGTATAAAAATATTTCCACTACCGTTGCCAGGCATTTTGCCAATTCCAATAAATACCTATATTAACCTTGTGCTCTAATAATCATTGTAATTTATATTCTTCACTCGTTCCATATCGTTCAAAGAGTCTAGCGAAAACATAGTAGAAACATCAATATTTTTACTGTTATTGAATACCTGTTTGTGTTATCGTTAATATTGCTTCATCATTAGCCTGTAAGGTTCCAAAAGGAAAAAATATGTTCTTAAAATATTGTTTAAAGACTATTTCAAATGCATCAGTACTTACTTCTTTATGCCTTTCTCTTCATAAGAACTTCTGTAGAATCCATGTAGATTGTCGTTCAATAGTCCAGTGTATTTGATGGACAGAATGTACTGTTTTCCAACTAATAACGTGGACCCTAAAGTTAGAATGTGGAAATTTCTTGGTGCGTCTTCCAGCCTTCTAACAATGTATATCAAATGATCATCATCTTTCTCATGTATTTTAACATCGTGTATCGTAAGTTCTACACCATGAAAAGTTATTTCTTTTGTTTCTTCTCGCACTGCTAAAAATATAGTGACTTCTCCATCAAAAGTGAAATTGCCTTCATAAATGTAAGGCGTAATATTAAGGAAGTATCTTTCTGGTTTCACTTGACTTGGAAGCCAAAGGTTCGTCACATTTGGGACTGAGGAATGAGTCGTAGTTTCTAAGGGTATGACTGATCTACTGCTTTCTGTCGGTATAGGTAACACTAGGAGTTTTGATTGGTCACAGTGACAAAGTTCGTATTTCGTGACGTTCGCTAATTGGTCTATTTTTGGGCATGCTGCGTAGTTGTAGACTAGGAGGGAGGTTGTGACGAGGGCTAGCACGAAGATTACGAGAATGATGAAGGCGAGACACTTGGACAGGTAGACACCGCGCTTTGTCTTGGTAGAGTAGTCAGCTTGTGTGCTGTCCATTATGTTGAGAGGCTCATGGGCTTGGGTCATAACGTCACCGTTTACTCGACCTGGAATAAAAAAAACTTCGTTATTAGGTGTCGTCATCGTCGTATTTGTCTCCTGACTAATTCATTTTAAATTAATCGATAATATATAATAATAAGAAGTTATATATTATTATATAAACAAGATGGTTTTGTTTAAGATGATAATTGATGAACACAGAAAAGGCCCAGAGGCTTATCGAGCCTTCAATGCAATGATACATTGTGAGAATCCTAACACCAAACTCATGACTTTAGTTTCATTATCCTTGTTCTTTCTATGATTTTAACTTAGAAACTCATCTACCACGTCAGTAATTGCATAAAAACAAACAACATTCAAAACCACAGAAAATATTGCAAACAAAAAGAATTACAAAACTATAAATTGAACCATCGATATGGAGCCACAGAACAGCCGCACGCAACTCTAACGAATGTTTGCGGAGAGCGCCGCTAAAACCAATTTCGACGAAAACAAACTCATCAAAATGTCGGTTTGTTTGTTTCAGAACTAAACCGCTTGTTACTGAGTGTAGTTGTTTACCTAGGCCTACAGGCAGATGATTAGGAGAGGAATAAACAAAGTCTTTTAGAGTAAAGTTGTTGATTTAATGAGAATATGAGTGTATCCATAGGTATATATCTACAGAATATATCTTGTACCTGAGCTCATAAGTCTGTGAAGAATACAATTAATAAAATCTGTAAATAATTATAGTAATCTCCCTCGCACAGAGAGTAGGCCGTGTCCCAGCAGTGAGTACGTTATAAAGCTCATTATAATGAACATGTAATACTTCAAGCTGGTTGAGTACGACATTTCACACAGAATGTGTGAGAATGTGATCAACATGTGACCGGTTTACATAGTTATGCAGAAGAAGGGAGAGACAACTTTTACAAGTGTCAATAAAAACTTGTAAAAGGTGCATTTCCCTGCCTATCAATTATTCTAGTGCTTGCATGGCTGCTACCTACAGTGACACGTGTTTGACATTCACGTGGTCTTCTGCTCAGAGATCGAAATTATCGTCACGTTGTCAATTGACTCGCCAAGCCCACAAAGGTCTGTCCATTGTTGAGGATCGTAACCAATTTGCAGCGGCACTAGAAGGTTGTTGTATACTATGTTAGTAGCGTATACCGTAGTAATGGAGTGAGTATGAATGAGACAAACTATTGACAGTATATCTGAAGTCCTTGCAGGAGTCTGTGACTTCTTTAAACTGATAATGATCACGTCTAGAATGAACCGTGCACCATCTAAATAGATGATGGGAAAACGCAAGCCTAAATACGTAACTCCGTACGCATGTTACTGGCGATTTCTTATACAGGGTGGCGGATCAGACACCTGCATCCGTCATAGAGTCTACCCGTCATACTAAAGAACTCTGACCATTCAATCAGATTCGTGAAAAAAAACAAATTCCTATATAACAGTAGACAGACAGATTATTTCGACACACGTATGTTTTTTTACGAATCTTATTCACGTACGTTCCTGTATGTGTTACATAGCGAAAGTTGTTTAGATAGGCAGAATCACTCCTTTGACGGATGCAGGTCACTAAATAGCCACCCTGTATTGTTTACCTATTATTTTTTACTTTTTTGTTTATTACTAACGCGTGGCAAAAATTTCACACAATTTTTTACCAAATTTTTTTTACTCCTGTCAATCTCATACAAGCACCAGAAGGTCTTTGTAGAGGTTATATTTGACTTTTTATAATATTTCCCTTCTTGGTATTGTGGTAAAATAAAAATAGTTATCAATTTCCTTAGGATTTAAAAAAAATGTTACCTATTAAAAACTCAGAACCGCCATCAGCGAAAAAAGTATTTAAATTGCAAATAAATAACTTCAAGAAATCTATTGAACTTGCTCACTAGCAAGTGAAATCTATTGAACTTGCTCACTAGCAAGTTTAATAGATTTCTGGTGGAGGCAGTTTAAGTTGGTAAATGTCGCGAGTCCACTTGCCTCAACTTTTTAAATGGGACAATTTGCTTGCGGAAATCGACTTGTGCAATTAAACTTACTTACTTATTTGATTTTGATTTTGAGCGCTTTTGAAAATCGAATATTGAACCACTTTTTTATAGGTACCAGATTTATTTGGTTAAATAAAAGTAGATTCTAAGTAAAGTGAGGAAACTTGAAGGAATAAATAATTATATAGTTTTTTTTTTCGTCTAATTCATACCCTTTTGATGTTAGTAGCAATGTTACTATTTTAGTGATGATGTGAAGATTGCAGTAGGTACATTCTGAGAAATCTATGAAACAAGGCAACTGTGATAGGACCACTTAATTATATTTTTTTTAACAACTAACGACATACTTAAACTAAAGAGAAGCATTGTTTGTTTATCAAAATTTGAACCACATACTACGTTTTACTTAAGTAGATGTAAACCTTGAGGAGATTGAGAATGGATTACATCTTTTTCATTCCTGGATGTCTTAAGCCGGGTCGCGACGAGTGTAATGTAACGCGAATTCTGAGCCCAGAGAATATGACTCACAGATCTGTGATCATAGATATTATGATACTTTATTATCCCCTAAAAGGTTTTAAACAGATTAAAATGAGGATTAAACTCCAAGAATGTTTGGATCTTCTGTTTTATATCTGTTTATCGACCATCACCACTCCTTAACGCATTATAACATGCCATGAACAGGCTTCGTTTATAAACACTAATTTATAAGCTAATGACAAATATGTCTACCGTGCATAAGCTATACGTAATGTAGTATTCAAAGGGCAACAGTTTGTTAGTTAGTACACATGATGATTCATTGAGGTGGGTCAGAAAAGGCAAATCTGAAACTAAGTATTAGAGGCGATTCTGGAACCACGTCGTCATATTTAGAGTTAAGAAAATCTGCTATCAACGAGAAAAAATAAACATAATTTTGTTATAGATATTATTTATTCCATTCAGCCTTCTAAGTTCATTGCCACGTTGTATGGCAATGCTGATTACTTGGCCAAAAATACGCCAACCCTTTGGTCACATGAAGAGATGACCAACCGCTTGGCGATGTCTTGGGTAACCAAGAGGGCACTTGGACCCCATGGCCCTAGTGTTTCAACCCCAAACGGCTCGAACAGATAACCTTATAAGATTGAAATATTTTCGCCGTTTGAGATTTTCCGCACCTGCACCTGCTTCCCCAGCACAGCTCGCCGTACTAGGAAGATGGGATGGTGCAAGGGTATCAACACATGTTGCATCCCTCACCAAAGGCCGACCTATCTTCCAAGACATCAAGGGCATAAGATAAAACTCTTCTTTACATTACTGAAAACTTCTAACACTAAAATAAATACGTGGATAAAAGGTCTATTTGTAAACTGTTCTAGCGGCAACCGATGACAACATGGTCATGTTTCTTTAGATTAAGATTAAGCACGACTTGTCAACACGATTGTTCAATGAAGAGCTCTCCAAGATCTAACTAAAGGAACTAAAGAAATATACAGGCTGACTTTGAAAACAAGCGACAAAATTTAAGGGGGTGTTCTACTCATCAATATGAACAACTTTTACTATGGGACCAAATAAGAATTCGCAAAAAAAAAAAAACATTTTCTTTAAAAAAAATGGTCCAATCGGGTATACCTTTATACAGAAAGGTCGACTTTATGCTACTGTGCTACTTTTTGAAACAAAATTCAAAATAATAGATAGATACATTCGAATGTATCTATCTATTATTTTTGAATTTTGTACATACACAGTAGCATAAATAAAACCACATTTCAAAGTCAGTTAAACATTACAATACATTTATTGGTAGATTATTAAATAATCTTTGTGGACCAAGCGTGTATTACCATTTTAAATCTCAGCAGTTTAGAAAACGGATTTCTTTATAATCCTCCTATTAACAACTACAGCCAGAATAAATAACAGGATCAGGATTTCCCACCCCTCTTTTCTCGCTTAAATTTTGACACTTCATAAATCACTTCAACGGTTACTAAACAAGAAATCACTTCAACGGTTACTAAACAAGCAAGAGCCGGTCCGCCGGGTTTTCAAAATTAATAAATAGGTACAGGGTGGCGATTTAGACCCCGCCGAAGAGCCGTCGACTAGTGCAACCTTAAATGGTCACGTATAATTTTAATACAGGGTGGCGATTTAGTGACCTGCATCCGTCAAGGGGATTCTACCCGTCATACTAAACAACTTTCACCATGAAACTTATATCCGATTCGTGAAAAAAATACGAATTCTTTTAATAGTAGACTACTAGTACTACTACTATTACTAGAGAGAGTTACTAGTATTTCTATTCGTGTATGAAAAGTGAATTTTTTGCGAATCGTATTATGTGTTTCATTGCAAAAGCTGTATACCCAAGTAGTCACCCCCTTGGTGGATGCAGGTCACTAAATCGTCACCCTGTACCTGTTTATTACCTAATAATTAAAAGTTATAATACATGACCATTTAAGTTTTCACTAGTACGTTTGTATAGAAGAATGACCGACAAGCGTCACCTTAATAAGTAATTATTAATTATGAATGACAAAAGACGGCCTATACAAGTGGCAATCGCTTTCAAAGCGGTTCGTATCTCTACAACACTGAAAGTAGTAGCATGCCAATCTAATACATTTTTGACTTTTCCATTAACGTTATCGCTAATAGAATGTCACTTTATCAAGGCCCTCAGGTCTTCTATTACTCGAAGATATTAAAAATAACAATTGATTTCCGCTGATTTCGGAAAATACGACATCGAATGTGAGAATATGATACTAAGTTCACAAAGACCGGCTAATCCACCAATTAATTTTCCATCAAAAGCGCTCAGTAAATCAAAAGGAACGTTACAGCTTCGCTTAGTCAGCGAGAATACTGTATCTATCTTGCTTTTTAATTTATTTTTTTCCTTGACAAAACTGAATAAAAAGGGTAAAGGCCTTTTGAGTTCGTTTAGTGCAGTGTAAGTGAACTTAAAAACAGTAGTGCAAGTGCTGACTTTTATAAAGAACACATGAATCAAGTGTCTTCCCCTTAACTTATAGTGAATGAGAAAGACGTTATTGGACGATTTCTTACTTTTATAGTTGCTTAGCAGTTTAAGTTATATTTAAATTACTCATTAGCTAATAAAAGGCTAGATTGTAATGTGAATAAAGTATTAACAATAGTGATACTTTATAAAAAAATAAAAAACTCGGCCTAATTATCAAAAGTAATAGAATTTTATATCGACGTTTTCTATGCTGCCTCATTGGTCTAGCGGTAATGCTGAGCACGAGCTCTGGGGTTCAATTCCCAGGTTGGGAAAAGCAGAGTGTTATTGGGTTTTTCCACCGGGAATTTGTCAGTAGCAGTCCAGAGTCTGGATTTGTGCCCGGTTGATAGCCATAGACCCCCCCTATTACATGGGACTTAAACATAACTGGTGAAACGTAGGTATACTATAGGTACACCTCTGCCTAACCCTTTGGGGATTACAGAAATTATCTATCTAAATTCCTCGACGTAGTTAAGTAACTATGTCGAGGAATTTAGATAGCTTTATCGATAGACATTAGAGAGAGAAACTGAGACGACTGTTCTTTAATAAAAAACAAAAGAATATCAAGTAACTGGCACACTGAAACTCATACCCACAAAAAGGTTTTAAACATCAACGAGATAATAAAGGGGGACTCATACTAGTAACACTAAGCGGTCGTAAAATGAAGAAGCGGCTCAATCGGTCGCCCTCATTTCCAGCGACACACAATCAACATTGTTAGAGCTCTGATTGAAATCTGTACAAGTAATCAGTATAAACTTCTTGTTGGGTGCAAGTGGTAAGAACTTTTATTTTTATTTTTTGTTACGGACGCCTTTATCATGCACGTCTTTCTACATTGTTCTCACATAATTATAAAATTTGAACATGAATGATGTAACCAATTTTTTGTAATCATTTTTGATTAACAGTGTCCGTGGAGTTTCATGTCCGTTCTTCTCCATAGGTACCTACTACGCTTTGGTATAGGCAACTAGCTTCTTATTTCTGACTGACCGACTCCTTGACAATTCAAAAGTGCCTGTAAATGGTGTAATTGAAATAAATACTTTGAGTTTGATATCATTACATTACGAGAATTAAACTTAGGAATGGTAGATTTTGAATACTGTTATAAAATAACTTAACAATAATTTTATTAATAGTAAGTATACAAAATCGCTTTGCGTCCAAACTTTCTCCATTTAACTATCTATAACTACATATTTAAAATACCTACTTACGTAGTTATGTGTGTCACTTTTCAGTTTGTAAATTGTTCTGTACAACGCCTTGGGATTCTATTCTAAGGCCCGTATTACAGAACCTCACTCAAAGCTCAAGCAATACTTAAAACTCGTTTAAAGCCTTTTGATTGGTTGAAACTAGTTTTAAGTAATGCTTGAGTCTTAAAAAGGTTCTGTAATACGGGCCTAATTGTTGATCCTGCGTTGTACAGTGGCCAGCACATCAAGCTACCCAAAACTGTCAAACTTTCCCAATCAAACTTGAACCTAATGCTTTAGCGATAAAGTTTAAAATCTACTAAAGAAATTTGACAGATTTTAGTAGCTTCATGTGCTGGCCACTGTACATGAAAACTTAAATAAATAAAACAAAAGATATAATAAAAAAAGGAACAATATGCATTTCTATCTTCACTTTCCATTTCAAAAACGCTCTACGCTTGTACCATCAGCCAAACACCCAAGATAACCCTACCAGCGTCGCATAGATGCAACTTAATACCGTCGTGATGAAACTAACAGATCCCAGGATTGAACCAACGGGTTAAAGTTTAACTGAAAGTTTTAACTCAACGAGTTTTAACTGACGTAATATTTGTATTAATTAAAGTTAGTTGAATATCGTTGGGGTTCGCCATATATAAAGAGTTGTTTTGTTAGGAATGTTTATCTTTGATTTAGGAGGAGCTCGTGGCTAAGTAATAACAGCCGTACGGGTCGATACATCGGGTTAAGCTACGCTTGCCGGGGTTCGTCCGTGGATGGGTCTTTACAAACCGAGACTCCTCCGTGCCTCGGAAAGCACGTTAAGCCGTTGGTCCCGGCTGTCATTCGTGGATCTTTGACAGTCGTAACGGGTCGACAGAAGCCGGCAAGTCTGACAATCCAGTCTTACCAAGGGGTATCGTATTACCCAGTTACTGGGCTGTGGAGGTCAGATAGGCAGTCGCTCTATGTAAAGTACTGGTATTCAACTATATCCGGTAAGACTGAAAGGGAACCCAATATAGTTGGAAAAAGGCTATGCAGATTGGATATATTAAACTAATAATGACCGCAGTTTGTAAGTTGATATTAAGAAATGAGAAGACGATTCTATCCATCCCCTTGACATACTCCCACAATTGCTTTTTAATATAAAGAGTAACCCAACTGTTCCAGGAAACAATGGAAATATACAGTTACGCGGTTACGCCCCATGCTACAGATATGTCATATGTGTATGATTGTTAGAAATCGGCATTATTTACGTTAAATTGTAAACTGTCGAAAAATTGCGAACTGGGTGAAATGGGTTACGTTAGTTTAGAACTGTGACCAACCGCGCTACTTTCATGTTGCAGTTAAGCAAGCTATTTATTATCAGCGCAAGGTGTGTTACGTCGCAAGCAAGTTTGATGCCAAGGGCTGCAGTCTCGACATAGATCATAGCTCGCTAGTCGCGCGCGTCTAAGGACGCCATAAGGACTTCGCGAACGAATTCGGTCGTATAGCGATCGCATTCTATGTCGAGACTACAGCCGGTGTTGTTGGTTTCTCATGGAAACTGTCGAAAAATAATTCGTTAAATTGTAAATGGTTTGTTGAAGTTCATAATTTTTCGACAGTTTATAACCTACGGAAATAATACCGATAGATAGTAAACTATAGGCTCGTACAGACCGGCGCGCCATCGCGAGCGCAACAATGGTCGCGCTGCCTGTCGCCCTGCGATATCGCGCCGGTCTGCACGAGCCGTAACGAAGTTCGTAATTATACGGTGACAGATGTAACAGAAAAAAATATTCTGATAATGGGCGACACCACATTTCCCGACCATTTTCCATCATAGTATTTGCCGATGATCCATCAATTGCGATATATTGGTGCTAATGGAAAAAGAAAAGTAATATATTTATAGTATCACTGTAAATACAATATGTTCTGTTTACAATATACATTACACTACTAGAGACATGAACCAACTGTATGACTGTACCATCTACACTTCAAAACAGTGATAGCCTAGTGGTGTGACCGTCGGACTGCTAAGTCATAGGTCTCGAGTTCGAACCCAAGGCACGCACCTCTGACTTTTCGGATTCATGTGCGTATAGTATAATTTATCACTTGCTTCAAAAACGGTGAAGGAAAACATTGTACGAAAAATGCCTGAGAGATATTTCTCGACGGCATGTGAAGCCAAGTCAGAGGTCCATGGGCGGCATTAAAACTCTGACACTTGTTTAGTCACTAACCACAAGAAATATCTCAAAACTCACTACGATTGCGCTGCGCCACTTCTTACCGGCGGGCGGACGGCGGCGGGCGTTTTGGAGGACAGTCTTTTATAGTAAGTTTTGACGTTCGAAAAGTGCTGATTTTCAGGCTTGCTTGAATAAACTTTTGATTTTGATAGAATGCAAAAGAGAATCAATTTTTTTAAAGTACCCAAAATATCATAGTAGATTCCCGTGCATTGATATATGCGTGCCCCGATGATAACACAGCTTATATTACATTTGGTCGTATCTACGTCTGCCTGCATTGGGGTTTCATGTGAGATGTCTTAACCTAGTCCAATTTGGTCACCCAAAACGTTAATTAGAAAGAAATAAAAGAAAAGAAAGAAAAGAAAGAAAGAAAAGAAAGAAAAGAAAGAAAGAAAAGAAAGAAAAGAAACAAAAGAAAGAAAGAAAAGAAAAGAAAGAAAAGAAAGAAAGAAAAGAAAGAAAGAAAGAAAAGAAAGAAATAAATAAAAGAAAATAGGTTTATTTGTACAATAACATAACATCACGCCTTGTTTCCCCGAAGGGTTGAACAGAGGTATACCTATAGTACTCGGCGATATATCAAGCTAAACATTTTCAGTAGGTATAAGCTGATCTCGCATTGTATAGGATTTCATTACGCTTGCGCCAGTTAGGTTTATTAAGTCCCATGCAATAAGGGGCGAGCCTATTATTGCCATTAAACGGCTACTATTATTGCAGAAATCCAGACTCCGGGCTGTGCTACTGAGCAATTCCAGATAGAAAAATCCAATAACACTTTGCCCGGCCTGGGAATCGAACTCAAGGCCTCATGTTCAGCAGAAGCGCTTATGAACACTAGATCAGTACTCGACCAACGAGTCGTTTATTACAATGGTAGTGTAATTATGTGATAACAATACGCATGCAATGGTTAGTCTCTTGATGCACCTTAAGAATTTACATAATAATAACTAGTTAGCTGCCTGTATCTCGTTGAAGATATCAAACAGACAATTCCTGTTGATAGCCAATAAACGCAGTCAGAAGCCCGAAAATCTGACGAACGGTTTAATCTGAAAATGGTCAGAAGGTGCTTTAATAAAGATGTTATCTAATAAAGGTTCCATCTCTACTATCATGTTCCTTTCACATCAATCTTGTACTAATCTTAGCACATTGCACGAGATTTCTTTATTAACTGCGCTGCGCATACACAGCGTTTGTACACACGGCAAAAGAGTTAGGTATAAAGTGATGACAAAGCAAGCTATGTCATCAATATACACATGAAAGCACCATTATTTTTTTAGTTGGAATAAACATAATTCCACACCAGTATTCCCCGAAGCGTTAGGCAGAGGTATACCTATAGTAAGTACACTCACATTTTGCCAGTTTTGTTTAAGCCCATTGTAATATGGGGTGTGCCTATTGCATAAACCGGGCACAAATCCAGACTTTGGGACACTACTAACAAATTATAGATGGAAAAAGCCAAATAAGAATTTTGCTCTACTTGGAAATCGAACCCAGGACCTCATGCTCAGCAGTAGCGTTTGCGACCACTAGACCAACTAAAGGTTACTTGCCTACCACCACGTACCTTTCACATCAATCTAGTACTAATCCTGACACACTGCACAAGATGTCTGTATTAACTGCGCAAACACAGCATTGGTACACACGGCAAAAGAGTTAGGTATGCAGGCAAGCTATATCGTCAATATTTGCACAAAACACAAACACAACTCAAGTTTTTTTACGATGAAGTAACGTTGGAATGCATAGTTTTAGTATTCCTGAATATTTAGTAGAATACGGGTGGAATTCTAAGCAACGTATGCCCGACAAACCCCCAAGAACAAGTCTCAGACCAGTCAGTTGAGCAAAATCACAATAAAAAATCAATATACCTAGTCTTTTCCCAACTATTTTGGGGTCGGCTTCCAGTCTAACCGGATGCAGCTGAATTTTACATGGAACGACTGCTTATCTGACCTCCACAACCCAGTAACTGGGTAAAACGATATCCCTTAGCAAGACTGCTTGTCAGACTTTCGGGCTTCTGACGACCCGTAACGACTGTCAAAAATCCACGTATGACAGCCGGGACCAACGGCTTAACGTGCTTTCCAAGGCACGGAGAAGTCTCGATATATAATGATGGTCACCAATCCACGGACCAAACCCAGCAAGCGCAGCTTAACCTGATGGATCGACCCGTGCGGCTGTTGTAACTTAGCCACGAGCTCCTCTGAATCACAATAACATACCATTATTATAAGATTGTATTGTATTTCACAACATTTAAAAAATCAAACACACTTTCAAAAACAATGTTCAGCCACTCACCACACGCACTCTACTGAATGCATACAAAGTCGACCCGCATACTTATCTCCTTTGCTCACAGTACCAAGTAATCTTCCAAAGCACGTACGAGCTTTCCCCACTGAAAACTTAATGAGCATGGAGCTGTGACGCCTTTGTACAATCTAAAGCCTGAATACAGCCTGAATTTACTGAAGAAAGCGAGGTTTTGTGTCAAAGGACTGGACTGGCCTAGAAAGCTTGGCTTTGTGTATTTGTTTGGCCAAATGGATGGTACAGCAAATGTATGTATGCGGGTGGTGGTTGGTTTTACGATAGTAAGTTTTTTTTTTTCCAATTAAGTTGTGCTCGGCTTCCAGTTTAACAGGATGCAGCTGAATACCAGTATTTTACATGGAGTGACTGCCTATCTGACCTCCACAACCCAGCAACTGGGTAATACGATACCCCTTGGTAAGACTGGTTGTCAAACAGGTTTCTGACGACTCGTATAGGCTCAAAGATCCACGAATGACTGCCTGGCAGCGTTGGTTTTAGGATAGTAAGGAGGCTGTGGGATTTAATTTAGTAAGAATGATATTGTTAAGACAGTTAATATTGATTCAGGCATGACTTGGCGGAAATCCATTATAAAATACAATAGACGTAGATATATTTAGTAAACTATTCCGCTTAACTATAAACCCTTAACCCTGTAAGAAATCGACACGTGTTTCACCTTGTGATATTAGGTCTTTACCTATGAAATTGCCGTTCTGCAGTACTGGCCATTTCAAATCAAAATAATTTTTGTTTGGCTAAGAATTCTAATTTCAAATTAATTTTATTTTAAAAACATGGATTTTTTTTTCCAAAAGTAGTCATTTGTTTATTGATTAGTGTTACATTTTCATCGCATTTCAATCTTTTTAGTCATCATGAATACGTTAAAAATTCGAGTAATTATGGAATATGAGTACCGTCGTGGCAGCAACGCGGCACAAGCGGCACGCAACATCAACGACGTTTACGGAGCTAACACTACAAACCAACGCACCACCTGTTATTGGTTTGCTCGCTTCCGTTCTGGAAATTTCGACCTGACAAGTGAACCTCGCGGTCGTCCGAAGACTTTGGTCGACAATGACGAATTAAAGGCGATTGTGGAAGCTGATGATACACAATCTACGGATGAATTAGCAGCAGCTTTCGACGTTAGCGTCAAAACAATATTGGTCCATTTGCGTCAAATTGGCAAGGTAAAAAAGCTTGACAAATGGGTGCCCCACGAACTCAGTGATCGCCAGCGCGAAGTACGCGTCGAGACGTGCCTTGCACTGCTCAACAGACACACAAATGAAGGAATTTTGAACCGCATTGTTACCTGCGATGAAAAATGGATTCTGTTTGATAACCGCAAGCGCTCAGCAAGTTGGTTGGATCCTGGTTCAGCACCTAAACAATGCCCTAAACGAAAACTTACCCCTAGAAAAGTGATGGTCACTGTTTGGTGGTCTAGCGCCGGTGTGCGTCATCACAGCTTCTTACCAAACGGGGTGAGCATTACTGCAGATGTGTACTGTGAAGAACTGAACACAATGATGGAGAAGCTGGCACATCTCCAACCAGCATTGGTCAATCGCTCGTCTCCGCTGCTCCTGCACGACAACGCGCGACCTCATACTGCACAGCAGACGGTCTCCAAGTTGCAAGAACTGGGGTTGGAAGCTCTCCGTCATCCGCCCTACTCACCAGACCTTGCGCCTACAGACTACTACTTTTTCCAGAATTTGGATAACTTCTTGGCGGGAAAAAAATTCAATACCCGAGAGGCAGTACAAAATGCCTTTGAAGAATTTGTTGCCTCCCGTCCAGCTGATTTCTTTAAGAAGGGCATCAATAAACTGCCACTGCGATGGCAAAGATGCATTGATTGCATGGTTGATTACTTCGATAAATACAAATAAAAAATACATGAAAAAAATTCGTTTAAATTTTTTCATACAAAACGGCAATTTCATAGGTAAAGACCTATTATTATGTAAAAGGGACAGTGTCAATGGACTTGTGTTGCTAACCGTACCTACTTCCACAGCTTCGAATATTGTTTTGACACCGTGCAAAAAGCACCTTAATTAAATACTTTTGAATAGTTAAAAGTTCTGGACTCTTAATAAAAGTTGAGAGAAAATAAAGAAAATAATTTTCATCGTTAGTAGTAATTTTCTTTTAATTAAAAGTCTTCCTTTTTATGGCACGCGCTGAGAATTACTTCCTTTGCCAGGATATTAAGAAACTCGACGAAGACATACATCGACAGTTTTTTAATTAAATTCTTAGATTGTTTTTTTCTTTCAAATTGATTTAATACCCGGTGGAAATGGAGAGATGGAAATTTTCTTTTCGCGAAATTATTTTTCTCGGAAATCATTTCTTGGAGAAAACAGCTACAACGTCAACTCTCAAAGGACTTACTACGCCTATAACCTATGAAATATCAAACCCAAACGAACTTAGGGCATATCCCTTTTGAAACTAGCTGCCCGCCCCGAATTCGCAGGGGTAGCACGTACAGGTGGTAAGTACTTATCTACGGCCTACCTACCTACCATCCTACCCTACCTACCTACCCTTCCTAGCTACCCACCCTTATACCTATATCAAAACAAATACATACTTAGCCAAATCGGTCCAGTCGTTCTCGAGTTTTAGCGAGACTAATGAACGAACAGCAATTCATTTTTATTATGTAGAAGATAAATTAGAGCTGACATGGTTGTCATCGTAAATAATATACAATGTTAAATAAGAACTTAAAGATTTTAATAATTATCCAAATTAAGGCTCCTACATACCTACTCGTACGACTAGTCGCGGAACGCGACACCGGTAATTGTTCAAACGTGAAGTTTTCTTAGAAATTGTATTGTTAAAGTCGCGGCGCGCTGTCGCGCTGCGCCTGTTTGCGGAAGCCTTCATACTATATACAAGCGTTTTATATATTACAGGACTGTTAGCTCGCTGAGAGCTATAAGGGGAAAAAAATGATGTTATTCTGTAACCATCTCACCGTGAAAACTTAGGTGAAGTGAGCTGTCAGTCCACCCGATGTTAGTAATTGACACTATTGGCAACTTCACGCTCACTTCACTTACGGTTTCACAGTGAGATTTTAACAGAATAGACCGGCAGATCCTATTAACAATACAGAGTGGAAAAAGACCCATCAAATAGCCAATATCTACGTATTCTGTATACCAAACTTAGTCACATTTAGCAAAAATGATTACTGGGAAACTTTTATTTTTGGTGTGGAAGTGACAGTCACTGTTTACGGCAGCGCGCAATGTAATGGTTTGTGTTGCGTAATGTAAATTATTTTGCATACTATTGTATAGAATCAAGTTTTTCTAACTGAACAGGCAGCTCTGATGCTGGGGTGTTTTTGCGCAACTTCCCAGCTAAAGCACTAAGAAGTGGTGGAAGGTATAAGTTTTGCACAGCCGGCCATATTGCGATAAAAGGGATATGCCCAAAGTTCGTTTGGGTTTGATATTTCATAGGTTAGTAAGTCCTTTGAGAGTTGACGTTCCAGCTGTTTTCTCCAAGAAATGATTTCCGAGAAAAATAATTTCGCGAAAAGAAAATTTCCATCTCTCCATTTCCACCGGGTATTAAATCAATTTGAAAGAAAAAACAATCCAAGAATTTAATTGAAAAACTGTCGATGTATGTATTAGGTATAATTTGTTATTTATGTACTTATATCATTTTAATTCTGAATAAATCAATGTCCAAGGTTAAAACAATCGTAAAGAATCCCGTGACATTGAACCACGTGACAATATCAAAGATAATCTGTTCAAACATCAGCTCTCAATAACGTGTGGGAAAAGAAAACATTGAAACAGTACTCACATGTCCATTATTTGATCATTCAAGTGACACGCTATAAATTGTATGTTTGGACTAGTTTATATCGGTGTGAAGCTTAGTTATATGAATCGTAAGTTAAATATATATTTAACTTACGATTCATCATTCATGTAATGTAGCTACAGTGCTGCGACTTCACTTTCATTTAAAAGAACATAATTATTCTGTAGTTACAAAGTACTATTTTTAACTACAGAGTTACAAAGTACTCTTTGTAACTGCAGAGAGTTACAAAGTACTCTTTGTAATAACAGAGTTACAAAGTACTCTTTGTAACTGCAGAGAGTTACAAAGTACTCTTTGTAATAACAGAGTTACAAAGTACTATTTGTAACTGCGGAGAGTTACAAAGTACTCTTTGTAATAACAGAGTTACAAAGTACTCTTTGTAACTGCAGAGAGTTACAAAGTACTCTTTGTAATAACAGAGTTAGAAAGTACTCTTTGTAACTGCAGAGAGTTACAAAGTACTCTTTGTAATAACAGAGTTACAAAGTACTCTTTATATCTACAGAGAATTACAAAGTACTCTTCGTAACTACTTGAATTATTAGTACTAGTATTAATTTTATATGGTACTGTTACTTTGGACAAGAACAGCCAAACTACGGGACGAATGGAAACTTTTAGAAGAGCCTTTTACCGCCTTAGGCAGTCCTTACATAGAGGAAACAAACATCGGAGATGGGATCGGGAGACACATAATACTAACAAATAAAACGTGAAGATATTTGTTCATTACTAACATACGGGTGATCTGTAACTCAGAATCCTGCTACCTTTCTTTAATTAAGATTGTGCATCTTATTAAGCAGTGCCTGTAATGTAATGTTGAGTTATATAAAGATTTATGATTATGTTTATAATTATTTACACTAAACTTTAAACACACCTACTTTAAAATACATACAGGGTGGCCGGAATATAGACGTCCAAAATTAAAATTTAGTTCCCTCGTATCTGAATCACCCCATGTATGTTCCGCGATTTTTCATAGTTTTCGAGTTATGAATGTTTTTCTGAATTTTAGAGAATTTTCGACCTGACCAATTTAAAAAAAAAACTTAAAAAGAAGTAGAAGACTTTAATGGTACACCCTGTATTTTTCATATAATAGAAACCTCATTGATGTGAATTAATAAAAGCTTTTTCATTTATAGTACTGGGGTTGTATTTTGGTGTGTGGTTGGCAGAAACGAAAAATTCTATAGGGTGAACAGCAAAATATTCGTAGAAACTGATAACAAAAGCCCTTGCCCCTTGCCTAGCCTTGGAGACACTACATTTTATGTTAATCCTGGCCTTGGAATGCTCGTTAAGCTGTTGGTCCTGGCTGTCATTCGTAGATCTTTGAAATTCGTTACCAGTCGTCAGAAGCCCGAAAGTCTGACAACCAGAACCAAAGAGTATCGTATTACCCAGTAACTGGGTTGTGGAGGTCAGATAGGCAGTCGCTTCATGTAAAATACTGGCATCCAGCTGCATCCGGTTAGACTGTAAGCCGAACCCAACATAGTTGGGGAAAGGCTAGGCAGGCTTGCCCTTGGAAAGCCACAAAAAAGGTAAAGAAAACTTTTATACCATTCATACGATATTTTCCTAACGCTGCGCAATCCTTTACCCGGTTTACCTTCACCGAGAACTAACAGATTAAGGCTGGCCCTACATTTACTTATTTTATTTTTATATAGCTTTTATCGGCTAGGATTAGCGCTTAATCCAGGAATATAACACATGACCTCATTTTTATTGTACGTTGTAAAGCTAGGTCGTTATGGCATCCTTTATAGTGTGTTGTAGTTTCAGATAGTTACGGCACAGAACTGGGCGATAACTTGTCCTATATCATAATAGTTAGAAAAATAATAATATTGGCAATACAGTAACATGGTTACTAGAGTAATGCCTCTTGGGTAGTCGGGTAGTTGAACTATTGCAGGCATTTCAATATAATCTTAACTTAATACCTACCAAAAATCGGAAAGTGAGTTTGTTTGTTTGTAACAGTTTCACGCTACAACGGCTGAACAGATTTGGATGAAAATTGGGACATGGGTAGACCATGGCCTGGATTAGCACATAGGGTACTTTTTATCCCGATATTCCCACGAGATCAAGACTTATACGGGTGAAACCGCGGACCGTAGCTAGTAATGTATTTTCGAATGGCTACCTATAACAGTCCATGACCCCATAATGTTATGTCCGTCAATGTTGACTCTATTTGCTAATTACTTACTTTTATAAGTACTGCACATCACATACATTAATTGTAACGTACCTTTCTAGGCATCGAATTCATTACGTGGGTTCTCAACCCCGACACTCTGAAGAAAGTACGTGATAATTGTAAGCTACTCTGAACAAATCGTATGGAAATTATGCTATTGGATCATTGGACGTACGTAAACTCGCCGGCTGTCACTGAAAACCAGCGCTGAGGCTATATCCCGCATAGAGTAGCAGCATTATGCTAAGCCATGGCCGTTTTGCGTGGATATGATGCATATTTTCCCCAACTTGTTCTTTTTTGTTCTGTGTTCTTTCTTTGCGTCATGTTTATCATTGATAGTATTTTTCTTTCTTTAAACTTGTGTCTTTATCCAACATTTTATAGTTTCATTTACGAACACTTAAAAAAAATAGGGCATATCGAGAATAGGTCTTTTTAAGAATAAGTCCAAAGTAGAATAGGTTATTTCAAGAATAGGGCACTTTCAGAATGAGGCATATCGCGAATAAGTCCATATTAAACGACTACAGAAAGCCAATTCTCGTACTTAAAAAACGTTCACAATCAAGTCGCAATCTGTCAAACTTGTCAAAAATTGTTGGTAAATTGATTGTATTTTTGACAGATTGCGAATGAGATGCGAATGCGAAGGTTCTTAAAAATACAGGAATTGCCCCTCTGGTAATTTCGCGAATAAGTCCAATGTCTACTAAACCGGAAAAAGTAACAGAACATCACACGATTCATACATAATGGCATTTACTTCATCCATGTTCACACACGTGCCGTTTGCGAATATTACACGCCAAACATTTTGAAGGCCGTCACCAGATAGAATAGTATTGCTGTTACTCTTGTCACAAAACAAATTCAATTCCCAGCATCTTTTCTAAACAAAACCGGACGTAACATCCGAGCTTATGCAAAACAGCAATCTTGTCAATTGGTGTCCACTGTCCAAGTCAGAGGACAGAGTGCCAGACATCTCATTGAATCGCAAATGACTAGCGAGGATAGATCGGAGGCAACCTGTGGAGTCACCTTTATGGGTATAGTGGACTTTGTGATGAAAAATTTATGAATTGCCGCATTTGAAAGTGGACAGATAAGGGTTTGGCTTTGGATTATTTTGAATGTACCTTTTTAAAGTGTGAAAAGTGCGTAATACACGATCATTCACAATCTGAATCGTTTTGAAACAAATTGCTAAAATAACGCAATGAATGTCGTTGAACTGTCAAAATGAAACCGATTAGTTTTAGTCGTTTACGAAAATTGGTTACGGATAGCAGATCCACAAATATTTATTTATTTAGTATATAAATATACCTAGTACATAAATTTCATTAAGCTCTGCCCTTGCCAATGACTCACTCGATACATTGGCTTCTTATAAACACACATAGGTACAAATAACATAAGAATAACATCCGACCAATAAAAGAAAACGTACTCAATTGATTGATTTATTTTAAACATAACTACGAAACATCCTTTTCGTCGATACTAAACAAGTTTACTGAGATAAACTCGTTATTAGAATTGAAAAGATGCTGAAAAGATGTAAATGTTTGACCTTGTGTTTCCGTTGCTAGTTATAAGTACGTATGGATTATTTCCACCAAACGGCTCGCATCGCATCGGATTGGAAAGGATACGAACGGATGCGGCGACAGCCGATAGCGTCCGGCAGGATGTCGACGCACACGATCGGCTCCGTACGCTTACGCTTGCGTTTCTGCGCCTAGTCAAATATTCATTCCTAACGTGTTGCAGCCGAAAGGATCCGATCGGAAACGACGATAGGCGAACGGAGCCGATCACGCGTCGCAAAATACTTTCGTCTACGATCGCGTGTCGCGGAAGACGGCCGCGGTCAAGCTGCTGTGCGCGGCTTTAAAAATACTGTGTACACGATTTAATATCGTTTAAAGATTGTAAAATCCGTTCCGATCCGATGCGATGCAACCCCTTTTGGTGGAAATAATATCCTTTACTAGTCAAGACTGAATTTGAGCAGTCGCTTTACTTTGTGTTAATAATTTAATCACCACTACCACTACTCTCAAAACGATGAGGGAAAACATCGTGAGGAAACCGGCATGTACCAAAAATTCGAAGACTTGTGACATCTACCAAAGTACCAACACGCACTGGGCCCGCGTGGTCTGCGTTCCAGCTGTAGGAATATTATAGGCTGTGATTATGCTTATGCTAAGGCCTCCCCCACATTTGGCGTGCGCGATCCACGGGCGTGCGACAGGCGTGCGAGTAGCGCTAGCGGCAACACCCGACGCGCGCGCGCTGCGTGAGCGTCGGGTGTTGCCGCTCGCGCTACTCGCACGCCCGTGGATCGCGCACGCCAAATGTGGGGTCAGCCTAAGACTGAATTTTGAGTAAAGATACCTAAAGGTGCTCCCTCACCGGGAGTATTATCATTTCAGATTCGATTTTAAGCATTACGTTACAACACAGCCTCCGTGACTGACGAGCATTCGCCTGTTATTGACATTGCACACTGTGAAATGCTCGGTTCTCCTCCCTCACTGATGTAATGCTCGAATTGTATCATTACAGGTTGCGCACTGTAATGCTAGGTTCTCCTCCCTCACTGATGTAATTCGCGACTCTGAACGTTACATTAAATGCGAATGCTCGCGGTGAGGGAGCACCTTTAGGGTTAAACAGAGGCGAAATCATCCGATAAGCCAGCTTTATGTTAGTAATTTTATCTCCATCTGTTGCTTTCTCTTCATAGAAATGTGATAGAACAATGATTGATTTTCTTGAAATACTAAGTATACTCGAATCGCTCTTGAGTGGCAATAACGGTCATTGCCCTTCCCGTAATAATATCTCTCCGTAAGAACCCAAACAATCAACTATGTATGGTTTTTGTTATTGGAACATGTTCAAGATCACGATGGATATTGATTTAGGACGTTAACGGACTTTATTTAAGTTTTTTAAATAAAGAATGCTAGAAAATGTCGGTGGGTCATTGACCGTTATTAGTAACAATTATGCCCACATGTTGTTACTATATCCACATTCATTACAAAAATCATAATCCTAACTAATATTATAAATGGGAAAATGAGTTTGTATGTTTGCTACGCTTTCCCATCTTAACGGCTGAACAGATTTCGATGAGATTAGAATTAGCACACAGGTAGACTGACCTGAGTTAGGACATAAGATAATTTTTATTCCGGTACGACGTTACCATGGAATATTTGCCAACAACCACGCGGGCGAAGCCACGGACTAAAGCTAGTAGCTCAATAAAATAAATTAATACTGATTTTAACATCCATACTTCTGCACCAGGCGTATTATTGTGTCATACATAACATAATACAAGTAACAAACAAAATATATGATCTCAAAATGAGGTAACTATGCAAGAAAACAATTGAACATTAATCATGGTGCTACATATTGAAGTAAATAACATGTTTATATCCTCAAAAAAGACCAACATAGTTCTTGGCAGAAATATCCAACTCTTTTTTTAACCCCAAGGGGTTTACCGTGTAATACATTGCGAATTTATCTTGAAAAACCAACATTTATTTTGTAAATGAAATAACATCAATCGTATGAAAAAACCCGAGTTCCCTCAGGCTTATAAAACCCGGAAGGCAATTGTTTTTTGTCAAAAAACTGTATTTTTGTATTTCTCACAAGGGAATAATACCTACCATACCAAGAATCAAATTCGCAGAAATTGTATGAAAATAATATGTGTACTTTTGTTCCATCCCTCGCGTGATATTCAAATCAGAAATTATTGATCCATAAAGATGTTACAAAGAGGAATATTTTAATATTGAACCCAAGGGTAACGCGGGTAGTGATGGGTAAATAAAACATTTTATTCCAAGTGTAATTCAATATTTCGGTGGATGAACCATTAAATACTGGAAATATGATAACATGATTGAACGCTGTTGGTAAAATAAAAATAAAAATTATATGGCATTCAAATTAGCGTTGGTATTTTTTTAACTGTTTTGTAGTATAATTTCTGTGATCTATTGATATGAAATGCTGAAAAATACAGTACAATTTGAGTAAAAATATAGCGAAGTTACACAATGCTCATCGCATTATTTAAGTTCGCCATATTTTTACTGGGTTACCATTGTGATAAATATTCAAATGAGGGCAATTCATTATTCAAAATAGATTTGAAAACTTCCCAAATGAGTATGTGATATGGGTGTGAATGAGTGTGTGTGAGCATGTAGGCATGTATATAAGTATATCCTCATAATTTCGTTACCTATGTGAATTGTTAATTGATAACTAGTATTTTATTTACTCTTCTACACACGGTGTCTACATCTCTTTTATCTACTTCCCTATCGCAGGTATGCTGGAAGAGATTTCTTTAGAAAAAAGCGTCACCTTCGTAGTATTTTTCTGTTCTTTTCTCCTTGTCTGTTTATATTATGTATATGTGTGTACATCAATTTTTAAATAAATAAACAAATAGATGTTCGAATAATTCGTCAATCAGTTTTATACAATTGCCCAATGCTAAACGTGGGATAGAAACATAATGTTCTCACCTTGACACGAGATTCTCTTAGATACTGAGATTCATCGATATTCCGTTGTTCTTGTTAAATGTTCGGGAGATACAAACAAAATAAGACCTTGTGATCCCCCAAGGATTAGGCGAACGCGTACCAAAGTGGTTTGAATACCGATCAATGATAATTTAAGCAAGGTCTTTGGAAATAATGGGTAGGCTTAGTCCTTGTTTATATGCCAGAGTGTTGATGGTAAATTTTGTTTTATATTGGGCTTTCTTATAAATTTAATATGGGCTTGGATTATGTAGGGTTGTCTCGAAACCGATGTCCCGTATTGAGTCCAAAAATAAATGGTCAGGTTAGGTATACCGGAAGAGTTGCTGAGTGTATTGCAGTTTTGGTATCGTAACCAGACAAACCGTTCTTAAGTAGTCTAATGCGCTCTTGGAATCATATGTGTTGCAGTGCGGGGAGACGAGTAACAACGCCAGCCTCACGGCCGCGTCATGCGTCGGCGGCATGGTCGTCTCCGCGGCTCTTCAATCTATATGTTAATAACCTCATTGCTCAACAGCATGCATGTCGGATGTATGGTAAGGTGTAAGTTGCAACAACATCAGTTATGCGGATAACATGCTGCTGCTGGGCCCATCTCCGGGGCCGATCGTGGAGTTGCTGTATGTGAGACCTACGCTGCTGCACATGGACTGGTCTATAATACCACAAAATGTAAATACATGTTCTTTGGGGTCGCTGATAACTACACTCGAAATTCCCATAAACGGTACGCCAATACTCTACGTCACAAAGTTTAAATATCTTGGGCATTTTCTTACCGAGGACCTCAGTGGTGACACTGAGAGGGAGCGTAGGGTTCTGGCGGTCAGGGGTAGTATGTTGGCACAAAGATTCGCCCGGTGTACCAAGTAAAGATTACGCTTTTTAAAGCTTATTGTCAGGAGCTCGTGGCTAAGTAATAACAGCCGCACGGGTCGATCCATCAGGTTAAGCTGCCCTTGCCGGGGTTGGTCCGTGGATGGGTGTCCATCTTAACATACCGAGACTCCTCCGTGCTTCGGAAAGCACGTTAAGCCGTTGGTCCCGGCTGTCATTCGTGGATCTTTGACAGTCGTTACGAGTCGTCAGAAGCCCGACAGTCTGACAACCAGTCTAACCAAGGGGTATCGTATTACCCAGTTACTGGGTTGTGGAGGTCAGATAGGCAGTCGCTCCATGTAAAATACTGGTATTCAGCTGCATCCGGTTAGACTGGAAGCCGAACCCCAACATGATTGGGAAAAGGCTAGGCAGAATGAATGATGTCAGAGTTTTTACACGAGTAAACTTTGGGTCAACTACTTGAAAACGTCGCTGGATGTTCTACGCGTCCAATACAATAATGTTTCTAGGGTGCTATTGCGACTACCTCGTTTTTGCAGTGCCTCAGAAATATTCGATGTAACCCATATACCGATGGTTTTTTTTTTATCACGACGGGGTATCTCTTGGCCTGAATCTCATCAGGAAAGTGATGATCAGGCCGTAGGTCGAAGCGAGCTTCACCCGGAATCCTTAGCCCACAGGAACTTTCTACCTTCCGGAACTGGTTTTCTTTCATGCCATCATCCGGAAAAACGGCATCCCTCCTGAGCAGAATATGACGCAGTCACAATAGCATCCTGAACGCTGTGTGGCCCGATACTTCTGCCGCCATCATAAGGCAATTTGTGGGAAGACTTTAAGGCCCGTATTACAGAACGTCACTCAAAACTCAAGCATTACTTAAAACTCGTTTAAAGACTTTGATTGGTTGAAACTAGTTTTAAGTAATGTTTGAGTCTTGAGTGACGTTCTGTAATACGAGTCTTAGTGACCCTAGTTTCCATTCTCGTTGTGTCTAGTTAATGAGTGTTACTGCTCATTAACTCTGCTCTCTCATTCTCGCTCTGCTCATTAAGTCTTTAGTTTAAGTTACATTACTAACAATTTATGGAGCCTTTAGTTGTCCGAAAGAAAATGATTTTATTTTATCTATTAATACTATTTTTGCAATTATTTTTATATTAAGAAGACAATCACAAAGACAATTTTAGATCGAAAATCATAAAATGAAATCAAATTCAGGTAAAATCCATAACACATCAAACAAAAATCAAAATTTAATAAAATTACAATAAGTAAAATAAAATTTCACAATATTGTTCCAGAATAGATTAAAATTAAATATATGTAAAGATGTAATCCCTACCATATTGCCCAACCCAAAACAAAAAACAAACACAAACTACGTCACACCAATTTTCTACTTACTCTAATAATCAGATACGATAAAACATTGCCCATATATTAGGCATCGATAAGATAAACCCTGAATAAAGCTAATATACAGTTCGCAGGGGTGCATCCCCTTGCATTCCCATCCCTATTGTTACTCAAACGTGATTGTAACAAAGGGTACATCTCTATGGGTAACAAAAAGGACGGTTGCACACAGAGGGTTGAATTGAAACGTACGCTTTTTGTGACAGTGTATGGCCCGATAATACGGCGGACATATTGGGGTATTATTATACAATTTTTAAGATTTTTATGGAGAATGGATTTTATTGATAGCTGTTATTGAATAGGGTAATGCATAAAGTATATGCATATTGTTAGACAATATAATATAAATAAATAACAATACAAGGGTTGAACTTGAATTTTAATATTATAAATATTTGATATAATATAAATGTCTATGTACAAAAGTTAAATAGTAAATAATTTGTTTATAAAGGCTATTTGAATTTGATGTTAGTTAAAAATTGCTATTTTAGCGACAGGTGGCTATTCCACAACCCTTTTACACTAGTTGGTAACCCCTTCCCTACTCGACGTTTTACAATACACTAAAGAACAACCAGCTGCTACATTTCGCGGTACCCATTCCGCAAACTAGAATAAACTGCAGTCAATAAAAACGATACTACGATAAACATAATAAAACAGAACAAGACGTACGCTAAACAAAACAAAACGTTACATTTTATAACCGCAGGCAAAACTTTGGAATAAGCTTCACCGCAAACTGTCAAACTTTCCTTTCAGAGGGATGGAGGTTAAGGCCTTCTTATAAACTTTGTTATCGTAGGCGCTGTTGCGAATGCCGGAAGAATTATACAAAGTGACGTGCCCTTGGGTTGTAAGACTCCCTACGTCGACATCAAAGATGGATAGTAAATAAAACGATAGTACGTTACAAATACTAAAACTAAACAAGACGTACGCTAAACAAAACAAAACGTTACATTTTATAACCGCAGGCAAAACTTTGGAATAAGCTTCACCGCAAACTGTCAAACTTTCCTTTCAGAGGGATGGAGGTTAAGGCCTTCTTATAAACTTTGTTATCGTAGGCGCTGTTGCGAATGCCGGAAGAATTATACAAAGTGACGTGCCCTTGGGTTGTAAGACTCCCTACGTCGACATCAAAGATGGATAGTAAATAAAACGATAGTACGTTACAAATACTAAAACTAAACAAGACGTACGCTAAACAAAACAAATCGTTACATTTTATAACCGCAGGCAAAACTTTGGAATAAGCTTCACCGCTAACTGTCAAACTTTCCTGGCAGAGGAATGGAGGCTTAAAGAGTTCTTATAAACTTTGTTATCATAGGCGCTGTGGCGAATGCCTGAGTGACTTGTCTTTGGTTTGTAAGGCTCTCCACGTCTACGTCGTACACATTGACTTTATTGATAAAGAGCTAAGTTGCGCTGCTGGCATCTAAACTCAATTTTATAGTATATATAGGGGACTATGTTCACGTGCAGTTTCTCTTATAAGTTTGCCTCATTTGACTAACTACGAGCAAGGAAATTAATTTATGCTAGAGACTCTGAGTTTATTTATCAAAGACTAGCTCAGGCTCAGAGTTATATCTGTCTTATAGAGATATAGAATTATATCTCTCTAAGGGCGGATTCGACCAAACAGGAATAAATTTTATCCACCGAATAAGATTTACTTCTGACAGTTTTCGTATGGAGAAACTGTCAAAAATTCAAAATTTATTCGGAAGATAAGGCTTATTCCGCGAATATTTATTCCTGTTTGATCGAATCCACCCCTTGCGCACTTGCGCGTTCATGGGTAACTCGGAGTTAACAGCTAACTCAGCGTTAATCCAACAACTTATTAGAGAATTATTGGAATTAACCCTGAGTTAGCTGTTAGAGAGAGCACGTAAGTGGTCTAAGAGAGATTCCTAGATTTAATTATAACTCAGAGATATATAGGTCTCATCTGCAATAATTCAGTTGAATCTTGCATATAATAGTTCTATCATTTGTATCCTTTAAGGAGATCTATTTTTCTGTATAAAAATTATCCATGTACTACGGAAGAATAGACAAAATGATAGATAAACAATCACAATCTGTCATTTTGTCTATCCTCCCGTTTCTACGGTGGTCATACTACGCGTGCTGTGGTAGACCAACCAGTCGCGCGTACAACTGTGGCGGCATCTACAACACCACATGTGAACTACGCATCAAAGCCCTGACGCTACACTAATCCTGCATCGCGCAATTATAATGATTAATTAATTAAAATACCGCGCGACATAATATATAAGACTATCTGACATTAATCGTTGGGCAGTTGCCTGCCAGACACAACACCTGTCTGGTCGGAGGGAAGAAAAGGGAGGATTCCCTTTTCTATAGAGGATGAGTGAAGTTTACACCCTGTTCCTCTAAAATAAATTTAAACAGGTCTATGAGGGGTAACCTCACCTGGTATCCGCTTGGTTGCTCAACTAAACACGCATTTTTGACAGCGCGACCATGGTTGCGCCACCGTGGTGTCCTGGTGAGATATAAGCTTTAGAACTAGGTATGTATCAGTGGATAATGTTATCGATTCACGTTTTCAAAGTATATTGCTCCTGTTTATCATACAGAGTGGAACAAACGCAGCAGGTGCGAGAACTGTAGGAAAATTGCTTCAGACCAATCGAAATGTGGAAAGTTATATTGCGTTGCGATCTAACTATAAACTGTCAAACTTTCCTGATGATAATAAAACAACCCGACGTGTGGACATGGAATGTTGTACTGCTGTTTTTAAATTATCCGAATTCAAAAGGGGGTTATTTAGGGTGAATTTCACCAATGCAACTGAACGCGATCAGCACATCTAAAACGAATTCAAGAGCTGTCAGTGTCAATATTCCTTAGAAAATAACGATAATGACAGCTCTTAAACTTGGTTTATGTGTTGATCACGTTCAGTTGCGTGACGTTAAAATCTATATAAGTTTTCATGTAGTTACCAAGATATTATCATCTCACTAGCCTTTTCCCAACTACGTTGAGGTCGGCTTCCAATCTAACCGGATGCCGCTGAATACCAGTATTTTACATGGAGCTGCTGTCTATCTGACCTCTACCACCCAGTTAGTCGGTAACACGATACCCATTGGTAAGACTGGTTGTCAGACTTTCAGCTTCTGACTACCCGTAATGACTGTCAAAAATCTATAAATGTTTTTTTATAGATACCAAGATAGTATATATACTAATACCATTGTATACTATTACACTTATTTTACATGTCTTATCCTAACCTAGTATCATAAATGCGAAAGTTAGTTTGTTTGTTTGTTACGGCTTCACGCTAAAACGGCTGAACGGATTTGGGTAAATTTGGCATATTTTGGGTAGGTAGACCATGACCTGGGTTAGGATTAGGACATAGGATAATTTTTATCCCGATACTTCCACGGGATCGAGACTTTTGTGGATGAAACCGGCGGGCGCAGCTAGTACAGACTTATACATAATATTTATCTATGTAGCCTGCCTTGTAAAGGATTTATTTATCTTGCTTCTAATATTTTTCCACAGTTTGCCCTCAAAGGAGTCGGTGTATATAGTAAAACCTGGTATTTAGTGTTTGTATATTATCTTCGAGAATAATAACAGTTATTATGAATGCATAAATGCTAGACAAAAGCAGATACGTTTTCCTTATACAAAATTGCATCTACCTTATACCTTAATAATTATTATGTAGCTAGAAAAATAAAGTGACAAAACGATATTTAAAGACCATCGTGCATTTGAATGTTTTCAACAATTATATTAAAATACTTGACAAAATTTAAATATTATTCCCTTGGGAATAATATAAATTGGTATTTTCGTACAAATGACGGCATGTAGAAGGCCGATGCCTGTAGACATTAACAGGGTGTTAGAATCCGCAATGGGATAAACTAGCTATTACCCGCGGTTTCAGTCGTATCCTACGGTACCTACTTCATGTACCCGGCCTTTATTACTATCCAGAACCTAGTCTATTCTTTATCTAAATCCGTTCAGTCGTTTATGAGTAATAGAGCAACAGACACATTTACAAACGTTGACATTTATAATAGTAATTATTGTGATTGTTGAAAATTCGAAGACATGTGACATCTACCAACCCGCACTGGGCCCGCGTGGTAGATTACAGCCCACTCCGTCTCGAAGAGAGGCCTGTATCCCAGCAGTGGTAACATTATAGACCGGTTTTGTTGTTTTATGTGTGTAAGATTGTAGTGTACAATGTACGGTCAGTTGCAGGAAATCTCACCCCCCAGCAATGAAAAAATACATTGCTAGGGGGTGAGATTTCTCTGCAGCTGACTGTACAACTAATATAAAGAAAAGAAGAAAGAATGAAAATACATTTCAATATCTCGATTTAAAAGAATGTCCTTGGAGGTTCTTGCCCCTTTTTCTATATAGTGAACGACGTGTTGGAATGGGCTTCAATTTTCTGCCTAACTGACAGACTCTTTGACAATTCAAACGTGCCTGTAAAATATGGTTTAATTGAAGCAAAGGCTTTGAGTTTCAGTTGTTATTACTACGATTGTCTTTAATCTATACCAAGATGATCATGCTATTTTAAGTTAATACTTTTTGAAGTCATTTACCGCGTTTTTCTTCTATGTCTAAACACCCATTGCTCTGTATGTATGCCCAATAAAAAAACACATAAATCAGTGTCAATGTTACAACCGTGAAATGTACACAAAAATACACAATCTCTATGATCATGCAACAGATGAAGAAAACTATAAAAGAACGGAAAATTATGAGTTTTAAAACAAACAAATAATCTGCCAGGGTATGTGGAAAACACAAAATAGTTAATATGGAAAAAAAATCAAACGTTTAGATACTATAACATGTTAAACAAAAACGTTAAAGATGACTACAATAAGATATTGGAGATGATAAACAAAGCGATAAAAATAAAAATGATCTTATTGATCAAGTATTTTTTAAATTATGCTTCAACAAACAAGCACACATTCATCTTTAAACATTATTTCAAATGAACCAAGATCAAGCCGTAAGATCCTTTAAATTAATCAAAGAAATTCTCACTCACCATCTCCAAATTTTGTTTACAACACTCATCAAACGACCATCTTGTAACAGAACAATTGTTGAATAAAAAAATTATCCTTTACCTAGCTGTGACGTATATTCCATTGTGTTGAATTAATTGGTCGTCAGTCCGTCCATGGCGACGTTTCGTAAGGCGGGAAGGCTGGTGGGGAGTGACACACGCGTGGTGACGCTACGGTGGTCGCACCGAGACTGCGGGCCCGCCCAGCCTCCTTGCGGGATGGGGCTTGGGGCAGATATTTGCCCTTACGTGTAGGGTGACCACTGTGTTGTACAACTCAGGATTGTGTAGGGTCGATTTGTTTGTTGGAGTTCGGTTGGTTTTCTTTCTTGTTATTCTGGTTGTTTTAGTTCAAGGCTCGTACACACTGGCGCTATATCGCGAGCGCGACAAGGTTTGCGCTGCCTGTCGCGCCCGCGATATCGCGCCGGTCTTCACGAGCCGTCACTCGTTTGTTTCTTAAGTCCTGTGCTTGTGTTTGACTCCAAGATTGTAGTACTGATTTTTTTCTACTACTTTCTACTTAACTGACTTCTAACAATCAAGGTGCAACGAAATGCAAAAACATCATCCTACGATATATTATATTGTACAGATGTCAGTTAAATTACATTTTAGATGCTGAATTCATGTACTGTCTACGTGTCACTTGTCATCTTAAAAGTGACGAATCGAATTTTATTACTTCTAAAGAAAAAACAATGTCATGTCAATTCTGAAAGAGTCATAGTTTTAACAATAAATAGCCTCTACGAATTGTAATATCTATAATCTACTTAAATCCGGAACAGTCAGTTGGATAATTTCTAGTAACTATAAGGATCAAATTCGCAAAACACAAATTCGTTAGTATGAAACACACAGGTGTCAAAAATAGGTACATTATCTAGAGTCATATTGACTCTAGATATAAAAATCAATATCCAAAAATGCCCAACAACCCCATTATCCCCAATATTTGCTCCATGAACTCATAATTATTGGTTTACCTTTTCTGAAAACTTATAATTGGCCATATTCGTGTTATAAACAATAAATGCACTATTGTACATACCTAGCTCTAAGTTTTCCAAAAAATATGAAATAAAATAAACAAACCCTATGTACAACACACTAACATGACCGTCCGGAAAATCATGAAATTCACAGTGCTCCTACTCATAATGTAATCAACTGTCAGTTTTGCGTTCCCACAAATTGGTGCCGTTTCCCGCGAGTCCGTCTCTCATTAACATTCGGAGCTTTCGAATTGCTCATTAAGGTTCCCTTTGGAGTTGTCGTAAACGGTTTTTGTTAAATCGACTGTTTTGCTCGTCATGTTTGGTGTACTCTCGACACTTTTTTGCGCTAATTGTGTCGGGATTTGTCTCACACTTAACACTTTAATACCAGTGTAACACTGCCCGTGTTTCACTGGTATTAAAGTGTTAAGTGTTGTTTTTTTAGGGGTTCTGTTTAAATCCCTTAATTTGTTGTTTTAGGGGGTATCTATATGTTTGTAGTTGTTTCGAATGGAAAATCTTTTTGTACCTAAAACATATATTTGTGTAATTGTTTCGAGTGGCAAATCTTTTCGTACCTACATCATTGCTGTATTTCATTTTAATGTTTCGCATAACGAAAGGATTTATAATCTAGATGAAAAGTAATAATACATCTTAGACTCATTTGGAAACAGCACGGCAGTATTGTTTCTAACTTTACCGACACCCATGTCGTCAAACTAGAACAGAACAATGGTACAGTGGCCAGCACATCAAGCTACCCAAAACTGTCAATCTTTCCCAATCAAACTTGAACCTAATGCTTTAGCGATAAAGTTTAAAATCTACTAAAGAAATTTGACAGATTTTAGTAGCTTGATGTGCTGGCCACTGTACTTCTCGGTACAGTGCATGCATCCCTCGTCGAGGTATTGGTGAGCACTAATCTGCGGTGTAATTGCTTACCACACTTACAGTAGCAATGGGCTTCATTTTGACAGTTCAACTACATAAATTGCGTTACCTACTTAAGTTGATGAGTGGATAGATTTTCCGAACATATCAAGCAATGGATTAGCAATAACCTTCAAAATCATTCAGATTGTGATTGAAAGTGTGTTAGTCAATTAAGGTAATCTTTCCACAGACAAACTTTCTGATATGTAACGTCAATTTACTTTGTATTCTCTAAGCGACACACTGATTTGCCGTTCAATGCTGTAAAATGTCTCACCATGAAAACTTAGAAAACACAATAGACGTAGAGTAACCTATTCCGCTTAATTATTCCTAAAGAGACATAAAAACCCTGCAAGAAATCGACAAGTGTTTCACCTCTCTACGAGGCATCCTCAGGATGACGATTAACTTGTCGTGAACCGGAACACTACGTTGCCACGCCGAGCGCTTGAGACTTCAAGTTCCCATAAATTTTTATGCCAAAAGAATACAGAAACACGGGAACGAAGCCGTGGGCACAGCTAGTCAGTAATTAATGGGATTTCAGTACCTAGTCTCTTGTTAAAATAAGTTTTATTTTTATTTTAAAATCTTATCAGCGTGTAAAAAAAACAGTTTTTTTCCCGCTCAACTGTCGATTGGCGTTTAGAAAGGGATAACAATAAAAATTCTATTGTGTCTCATTAGTGACCGTTGAACTCATAGTAAAATAATAACGTTGTATAATTAAACATTTACTAAGGCCCGTATTACAGTACTTACCTCACTCAAAACTCAAGCATTAGCCTTTTGATTGGTTGAAACTAGTTTTAAGTAATGCTTGAGTCTGTAATACGGGCCTAAGTTCTTCATGACGGATTGATTGGGAAAAAAAGTGAAGCAATATTTGCTAACAAATGTTCCTGAAAACAATTAATGATGTTCAGCTTTTTTTTCCTTACGAAATACTTATCACAACACAAAAACATAATGCTAATGCTGAAACAGTGATGCGTCACTGTGTTTCCTAATTAAACGAAGCTTTCAGGTAACAAAGTACTATGACTCTGCTAGTTGTCAACTTTTCTTTGGGTGACCTGCTTCGTACTCTAGAGGTATGTCATCCATTAATTACGGCGGCAAGAGCTAAAGTGCTTTTTCAAGTCTAAGTGCCTTTTCTTCCAGCGCGTTGCCGGGTATCTGATGGTGAGGTACGAAAGCTTTCACACGTACCGGTATCATTAACCCGGCTTACACCGTCCGGCAGTAATACGCTTCGCCACAGGAGGCCCCAGTACGAACGCGGATCGTAAACGTAAAGTTAATTCGAACGATTTTTAACCGACTTCAAAAGGTTCTATGTCCGTAGCGTATGTACGTATGTTTTTTTTATACTTATTTATTTCTCTCGATATTTTCGTTAATAATTAAAAATAATTTTCAAAATCCGAATAGATCGAAAATCCGATTTTGAAAATTATTTGGTAGAAGAAGCTTGCAAGGTGGTCCCATAAAAATTGTATTAACTTTGCTTCTAGGTAGTTTTTGAGTTAGCTTCAATAATACCTACGTATTTTTCCCGCTTAGCCTAAGTGGATGATGATAAATGATAAATGATAAATGATTTATTTTCTGTAAGTAGGTTCATACAAACACTTTTACACGTCAATCATATGTTTTAAAACTAGATGAGGTCGGCGTTTCCTATCTGACTACTCTGAGAAGAAAGGCCGAAACAAACTCAGAGGTCACAGTCTCTTTTAAAGTCCAGACATAATCTTGGTGAGATCATGTGAAGAATATGTAGATTCGTGTCTGAAATGGTCTTTTGAGGAAAGAACCACACAGATTGAGTGGACCTGTCCAGTCAGTGCACGCATTTGTCGGTAATCGTGCAGCTCAACTCAGAAGTCAACGAGCTCAACGATTCGACGAACAATACCAAAGAAAGGACATTTGGGTAGGCCGCATATAGTACTCAAACTGCCAGACCATGGTTAAAACTAACTAAGAAAGAAAAAGAAAAAATCAATGACCCACATAGTCTTCACATTCACAATAATAAACAAAAAAAAAAAATACTTTACATAGTAAATATTCATGTCATTGTATATAAAAAAGTTCATTAATGTCAATATATAAAGTCCAGAGATGATCTTGGTCAGATGATGTTCTAATAAGTTCCTGTCCCTTTTATTATATCGTGATAATTATTCGAATTTGTAGGTAGGTACCCCAACTACAAACTGCCTTTTACTTACTGAACATATTGAGGCTTTGTTTGGGCCTTTACTCGAGATTTGGGGGCCAAGATCAGGGGCCCGCATCTGCCCCGTAGTCCTCCAGTGTTCCCAAACAAGAAACGTGTTTTTTTTTACTAGGTTAAGTAAAAAAAGTAGTTTTAAATATTGTGAAAAGTGTACGGAACCCTTCGTTTTTGAGTCCGACTCGCACTAGGCCAATTTTTTGTTTTCATGACTCCCCTTAAAAAGTTATTGATTTTCGCATGTCTCAGACAATTTTGTCACCTACTTTATAGTTATTTGCTAAGATCAGTCTTCGGCTAATTATATCACTGGCACTGTGTGCCAATGTTAGTACAATATTTGTGTCCAGATTTCTGTTAATTCAAGTTTTTTAGTCAAAATATTAACCACGATAAAATCGTCTGAACTTTTTAATAAGTAAGATTTTTTTATATAATTTTGGGAAACCTAAACGCGCGATGCAGTTTTGCTGAGTGAAATGTGACGTTCGTGAACTGTATCGAGTTCCTAGTTATTTAATAAACAAAGGTTTAATCAAACCTCTAATTTCATTAGGTAGGACCGATCTACTTTCTAATTTGCTTACAAGTTCAGTCCCTACCTATATAAAACTTAAAATGCGTTTATTTCCATCGTTTATTGGAAAGAACTCAAAACAACGACATCTATTGGCGAATGTAAGAACAATTCACAGTTTTGCTGCAACTCCTAACACAAATGGTTCTATTTTTTACAACAAGATGGCAGTGATAATTGTTTCAGTTTCAAGTTCATCATTGCGACGGTCTATTGTAGTGTAGGCAGAATGATTGTAATACCTGCATATCGTTATACAGTTCATAATTAGTATTGTGATACATAAACATATTTGTTATGAATGTGGATGTTTGACCACAGATTGTTGATCCTGGACTGCCAAGAGTCGTGTTAAGGTGAAAGCGTCAAGGTAGCTCGCAAAATTCAAATACATGCGTTTTTTTTTTTTTTTGAACAGGTCAGGCTGTATGTTAACGTAGATATGATTCGCGGCTGAATGAAATATTTATTTAGAGAATTATAACCATAAAAATCATCAATACAACTCTGGAAGTTCATATTACACTATTGAATAACTATTTCAAGAAAACATGACATTTGAGTTGTATTGCTGATTCTAATGATTATAATTACTAAAAAGCCATAATTGTTACGGTTGTCATATTTTAATCACCATACCACAGTCAGATAGGTACTTACATATATTGTAGCAGAAAAGATGACCAAATATTTCTGAACAATTTAAAATGTCAATAAGTTCCATACACTAGAAATATAGAAGAATAGAGAATTTCTATACACATGCACACAACTAACCAAAAAAGTTCTGAACACATGTTTGCCTGCGTAGTAAACGTCTAGTATCTACGCAGACAAACACTGAGCTTACCTAGACCACCCCATCTGCGTAGATACACTTGACGTTGTAAGTGTTCAGATATTTTTGCATAATGAAGTAATGAATGTTCAGATTTAATGGTAACTTGTAGTGTATGGAACTTATTGACATTTAAAATTGTTCAGGAGTATTTGTTCACCTTGTCAGCTACAATGTATCTGACGGCGACAGTACACAGTACACTATTATGATTGATACAAGGACTTCACAATGGACGCCGCCATTTTGCGATCCTGGTGTTGATATCAGGCTACAGTGATAAATTGAGTGAAGCAAGATAAAAGCAAATGTCAAACTGTGACTTTGATAGTGTTGAATTTTTAGGGGTATGATGAACAGGGTGTAAAGTTCACTCATCCTCTATAGTAAAGGGAGGATACTCCGACCAGACGGGTGTTGTGTTTGGTGGGCAATTGCCCAAGGTTTGATGTCGGATAGTCTTATATATGTTAATTGCTCGGTAAACTTTTATACTGCGATGCAGGATTTTTGACGTCAGGTCATTGATGCGTAGTTCGTATGTGGCGGTGTAGATGCCGCCACAAATCTATCAGGGGCCTAAGTCTACTAATTTATTGAGATTTGCCATACAAAAACTGTCAAAAACTCACCATTGAGAGACCATTGTAACGTTTATAAATTAGTAGACTTTAAGGCCCCTGGACATATGCCTCTCCAATTGCACGCCAATGAATTTGATCCCTCGCTCCTCTCGTTCATCTACCTTCATATTATTATGTGATAGCTATTACCTGTCACCCTATGAAGCTAATCGCTCCTGTAACGGCGCCCTATACCTACCGATTCGCGGTCTCCACTCATAAACATGACAACAATCATCTTAGTTATCTCAGTTCACGGATCAAGTTTACCAAAAGATTTAACGTAAGTGACTGGATCAGGCAAAACACTCGTTACTCCTCCAGTTAACTGCAACAGCTGATTACCATATGAAAGGATTCAATCTCCCCCTTTCGAGTTCACAGCAATCGGTTAAAGTGTCACAGAGGCGGTTAAACTAATTATAAAGCACAACAGAACAGCCGTTGGCATCGCTGACCCGACCCATATTCTGTCCACGACACCACTTTAAGTAGACCTTCCCTACGTCCCCCAGTCTTTAACTAAAAGGCGGTATTAAGAGAACTTTAGTTGAATAGTAGAGGTCTGGGTATGTTGGTTTTGTTGCGTGACGTCTGTCGTACTCTGGTTTATTCCTGACGCGACCGCAGACTACGGTCCATGTTTTGATTTCGTATTTATTTTTATACGATTGTTACACAATGGATGCGCCACAACACGCAACGGTCTGATGGTTGCGGTTGGCAACCTTGATGACCGGAGTTTGATAACCAGAGTAAAGGAATACTCGGATAATTGCTCGGGGATTGATGTTAAGCTGACTATAGTAATACATCGTAGCCACATCGTAGGACAAGTCGTAGGCGTGATGGTAGGCCTCATCGTAGCCACATCGTAGGGTACGTCGTAGGCCATATCATAAGCCTCACCGTAGCCACATCGTAGGCCTCGCCGTAGCCACATCGTAGGCTATGTCGTCGGCCATATCGTAGCCACATCGTAGATCATGTCGTAATCCAAATTGCAGGCGACAACGTAAGTCATTTTGTAGGCTCAACATTTTATCGCCTAACACAGATCCGGCAGAAATGAACATTGAAGTTATAAGTACTTGTAACTTCTACGATACCAATATATTCATATTCTATTTACTATTTATCTATAAAGATACCGAATTTCATAAGTGTTGTCTGACTCAAAGATGTGCATGTTCGTACATTATTTATTAACGAAATAATTAATATTATCTATTGTTTCTGCAATTGCAGTAGCGAATGCAACAGACCATTCACCTGTTATCTACGCTACGAACGTGATTAATTAAGTGTTAGGGCTTAGCTTAGATAAGATATAGTTATTACTCAAGTCATATCGGGGATACACTTCACTTTAACTAGTAAAGGTATTTTTTTTATTGTGTTCATAAAGCATAAACAAACATAGTCAGCTCATAATGTTCCCACGGCTGGGACAGTGGGCCATAATCCCTCACGCGGGCCCAGGGGTTGGTAGATGTCACATGTCTTCGTATTTTTGGTTCTAGGACGAGCCGGTTTCTTCACGATGTTTTCCTCCACCGTTTTGAGAGGGTTCGAACCTACGACCTCCAACCCGTAAGCCGCGGCCGTTACCATCAGGCCACTGCCCACCACTGTTGTCTTAAAATTCGGTCTTCGGTTTTAAAATAACATGAGTAACTTGTCAAATAGGAACAACACATCGACACTATTTATTGTCTTACAAGTTATGTGCCCAGCTATCTAATTGCGCAACGCATTTTAAGTCATTCATTCCGATTAGTTGCTTTGGTTTCCATAGGTATTTACTTAATTTTACGACTTTCGAATTGCGTAACTTCAAAATCAGTGAAGCCGATACCAATCGCTTAAGAGTGAACGATAAGCGTCTAAGTAGGCTAATATTGGAATTGTGTAACTATTTTGACAGTTGGAATTTTCTCCAATCGGAAAAATATCAAACTTCCACGCAAACTTTCATCATAATTTTATATCAATTCAGTGCTCAGTTTCGTTTTAAAAATTAGAACTTTAGCAAAATTGCATGCTTCTGGACCTGCAAGTCCTTAATTCTGGGCGTTATTTGTCAGTCAATAAATGAATTTAAGATTTTTATTAAGTAGAAAATGATGTCTAAGATAACGTTATGAAAATCTTTTGGCTAAATGGGAACCCAATCAAGCTCAACTAAAAGACAATGCCAGATCCTGCCCCACCTTTCATCCATTTACACCAAATGTAAATCACTCAAAATTATCGCATGAAATTATGATCCTTTGTTGCTTAACTGATAATCTGTTGTAGTTGCGGATAAAAAGTTAGTGAAAAAAGGAATTCAAAAAACCCAAGTCCTATTTCCTGTATAAATCGCGACCATCTGCGTTACTTAGTACGCATGAAACACGCGGAACAAAACGAGTTTTTTAATAATAAAAATACATCTATTAATGTATTATGTACGGATTTTAATATGTATTCGGTTTAAATACACACAGTTAATGAAAATAAAGGTTTTTTTTAAATATATTTTATTATGAATCTCATCATTATTTTAGTATGTCAATAAGTCTACGTGTAACGAAACGTCATTGACGCGCTAATCGCTATGTCAAAAGTAGGGATGTACATAATATATAATTTTCCCGATACGATACCGATGCCGATTATTATTGTAGTAAAAATTGGGGAAACCGATGTATGTCTATTATTATGGATGGGAAAACATTTTGCACAACTGTTAATAGTGAGTTGAAACCTCCGTTTATTTGGTAAATCAAATGACTCCATGTCTATCCATATTTGTTCAGCTATTGTTTGCGTGAATACTTTTGCACTAGGATCATCAGTACCATACATATTTTTTTCCAGAATGTGATCTAAAGTGTTGCTTGTTTTAAGGTGACGGACCACTCGCGTCTTTGAGGTAGATGGGGTGTCGTTTTCAAACTCCTTTTCAGCCATTCATAGCGGTTTACATGTGTCCTCATGTTTGTTGTCGCGTAGCCCATCGATGAAACCGCTTTACTTACACCACAAGAAACGCTGACATTGCAGTAAAAACAAGTCGTTTGTGTATCATCATCCTGTTTTATTTGAAAATGTTTCCTGATGGAACTTGTACTTTTTAAAGGCGTCGCCATTTTACTTATATAAAATAAAACATTCTAATAGTCCTCATTTCACTTTGCGAATAAACAGAATCACAAATAGCAGTGACGTGAAACAGGCATAAAACAATACATCGCTCTACCAACGCTTAGTAAGCTGGAAACATGGCAATCGGCAGATTGCCGTGTTGCCATGTTGCTAAGCATGCACTGCGCGGCTCTCCGTCAGACCGCTAAGTGTTCTGTGTGCCAGTCCCGCCTGCGACCGACGCGACGGAGCGAACATGTTGCGCGCGCGTCGTCGCTTCGCGCGCTTTTTGAACTGTTAGATATCGGTTGTATATTATAATCGACGATACCGATATATCGGTATCGGAACCGAAATCGTTACATCCCTAGTCATGACTTTTTGTCATTCATTCGCTCTGTTCTGTTTGCATTGTTGTCTGTTCTTTTACGCTTCCTAATCTCTCCGTGGTCATATTACTGTTTTAAGTTCACGACGCTTTTTGTTTTTGTACACGGAGTTGATCTCGCCAACTCGCCGAATTTTGCTTTTATACACTGCCTCGATCTCGCCTACTCGCCGACTTTTGCTTTTATACACGGAATCAATCTCGCCAACTCGCCGACTTTGTGCTACTTGCCACGGATTCTGATCATCGCTGCCGACTTGGTGATGTTGAGGTGCATAAATTGTTATTTGTGGAGGATGCTAAGACATGTTGTGTTGTCATTACAAGAAACATTGCAAATTCTTCTCGCAAAATGGAAATCGTTGCAACAGGTATGTAAATACTAGGTTATGATGATCGTATTTGACCGACGTAGTGAAAAATCCTAAATAATAATGATTGTACTAACTGCGATTTCGCTTGGCTTGTATTGTAACCATAATGCAATAAACTATGAATACATATTAAACCGACCTAAAAGTATCTGGCAGCTAGCTGGTATAGGCAAAAAAGACAGGTTTTTGCTTTGGGGTCTATGTGTGGATGGTAATTTATACATAATTACGAACTTGTTTATCTGAACCTTATACTAATATGTGTTTCTTACTTTGCAGCTTCCACCAGAAGTTGTAATCTGTCAAGAGTGCCTCTTGCGACTAGACCAGCATTGAATGAATGGAAATGTGAATGCTGAAACAGATTTAGTTCCCACACATGTTTTCTTGGATTTAAACAGAAACCGCAAGTCCTAATTGCATTTAAACATATTTTTAGTGATCACTATTAAAGCAGCAATAGAATGCTACATTCGGCATGCTTATAAACCAAATTTTATTTGATGGGTCAAAGCTCTATAGAGTTTCTGGCATTTTCCAGTCCCCGTTAAGTCTGTCACCAGTTTTTTGTAAATTTTAAATCAACAAAAAATGTATTGCTTATTTGCGTTGACAGCTGATATCCTACCTTACGGCCCGTTATACAGAACTGATTTATAGTGATTCAGTAAAAGTGACGTCACTAGGGGCCATTCTCCGGTATTAAGTGTAGCGAACCACTCTCAACGGGTTAAAAGGTCGCGACCAATGACCAGTATAGACACTTCATCTACCTGCTCTAAAGATATCACTGTCACTCTTCAAATAATTTATACAATAAGCAGAATGACTGATCAAGTGCCTACCAAGAGTATCGTGTTACCAAGGAATTAGGTTGTGAAGGTTAGATAGGAAGTCGCTCCTTGTTAAATACTGGTTTTCAGCTGCATCCGGTTAGACTGGAACCTCAGCATAGTTGGGAAAAGTCTACTTGCCTTTTTTTTTAGATATTATTATGCAATTCTAAATTTGAAATGGACATTAAGCATGCAGTCAGGTGTAGTTTTAAAGCTCCAACCGCCGAAAATAGCAATATCAGCCTCTATTCGCAGGATATACCGGATGACTTTTTTTTTTTTCGAAAAAAAAAACACTAAGTATTCCATTTGCTCCTACTCCGTTCCCCTATTATACCCATTTTCGAGACGGTACAAAAAGTATAGGCCTCGGTCCCCGTACGATGTTTTCTATCATTCACCATATTCTCATTCAATCAATCAACTCAGCCTATCGCAGTCCACTGCTGGACTTAGGCCTTGCCCAGGCTGCATCACAACAACCTGTCCTCCGCCTTCCGCATCCAGTCTGTCCCAGACACCTTTCTAAGGTCGTCACCGCGTCAATCCATCTAGCTGGGGGGCGTCTCACACTACGCTTGCCAATAAGCGGTCTCCACTCCAGGACTCGTCTGCTCCACCAGCCATCGGTCCTTTGACAAACATGACCAGCCCACTAACAGTAGCGTATCTAGGCGTGGGCGAAGTGGGCCTGCGCCCACGGCCTCGCATTTAAAGGGGCCTCTTTAAATGCGATGCCCCCAGACTTTACCACATACTAATTAGTTAAAGAAAGTAAATCACGCAAGTTACAAAATAAAACTTTTTTCAAATCTATATGCTTTTCAATATTCTCCCACCGCCTATTTACATTTTTTCACTATCATGAGTAGGTGCTCGTCTGCCTCTTCTTCTCTTTGCGTTTGGGCCCTTCCAAGCAGTTGTTCTAAGAATCCACCTGTAGTCTTCTCATCGCGCCAGATGGCCCGCTCATGTCCACTTCAGTGCTTGAGCGTGTTGCAGGTCATCTATAACTTGTGTCTTCTTTCTTATTGCTTTATTATTCTCATTGCTATACCTAGCTAAAATCGTTTTTGATCGACGACGCAAAACCTAACCTAACGTGCATAATAATATTCACGCATCGTCATTATTATATATTTTCTCAAAAATAATCAAAGCCCTTATCATGGAGTGCTGATGATAAGCAGATACGAGTACACCATTGTCAAAACCATAACACCTATATATTTTTTGGTACTTTTAACATTTACATTGGATCATTTCAGGGGTATCCCCGCCCTCAACCACCATTTTACCTTGACTTTCAGACTGCGAATCGCGATAATGCTCCATTAGCATATCGACAAACAATCTTGTTATGCTTTTTTGGACGAATATAATAATTTATGGTCATGCAAGCGGCTATAGCATGACCATAAATTATTGTATTCGTTTTTATTTCGTAAAAACTGCGTGAATAGATATTTCAGTACCTACCTTCTGTACCTTTAGTTTGTGTAGTTCAGTCCGCGGCTGGTTGCTCTTTACATTCTCCAAGTAGTCTACCGTTACAAATAGTTAGGAAATAGAATACTTTTTATTCCGGGAAGTACGTTCCCGTGACATTATTTTTGTCATTCACTTTGGCAAAGGCACGGCCAAAAGCTAGTTCCCTCAACTGTCGATTTGCCTTTAGAAGTCGATAACAATAAAAATCCTATCGTGGTCACAGTAACAATTTACGTCCCACGGATGCTCCTCAAATTAAAGGGGAAAATCTACAAGGCCGTGATAAGGCCTATCGTACTGGTACTATATGGATCGGAATGCTGGGCCGTAGAGAATACGGATTAAAAAAGATTGCATGCAGCGGAGATGAGAATGTTGAGATGAACGTGTGAAGTGACGAAAATGAATGAATTAGGAAATGAGTAGATATATAAGGGAAAGTTTGAAAGTGGCGCCGTACTTGAAAGGGAATCGTTTAGCTTGGTATGGGCATGTGATGAGGAGGGAGGAAGAAAACGCATGTTGATGGATGGAGAGGGACAGGAAGGCCAAAGAAAAGATGGATGGATTGTGTGAGGAATGATATGAAAAAGAAGGGAGTGAATAATAGCGTGACGGTTGACAGGGGAGAGTGGAAAGAGAAAATGTGCTGCGCAAACCCCAAGTAACATTGGACAAGGGCAGGAAGATGATGGTACTGCACTGTAATGGGTTAGACGTGGGGGTCACCTTCAGCAAGGACGTGTTAGGGCTATAAGGATGTTTGTAAGTACAGTTTGCACCTGTTATTATCGCTATTGAATCCCTTTGCAATTTGCATACAAAGTGACCTATTGTTATAAGTCGCAGAACCTGCGTCGTAGACCACATAGGGCAGTACCACAGTATAAATACGGACACCAGTATTAAATCTTCATAGAAAACGGGCGAAACGTAGCGCTTTGAAATCTCAGTGTATATCAGTACGCAACAGTATCGTGTGCGCGGCAGTTACGCACGGACGCGGAAGGTTTATCTAGCTAGCGGCTGTCGCCGCGACGGTAATTGTTTCAAGGTCACTGCCGAGATATAAGACTGTTACTTATTTATGCTGTAGCAGTACTTTAAGATAGGCATCTTGATCAATCAAACCAACACACAAGAATATAATAAAATTATGTTAATTAAAATAACGTGGAGGTATGGAACTCCATATCCTCAGGAAAAGAATACTGTTCTCGAACTCCTCCAAAGTTTCTCAGCTTGCTAGCTTTAAGGTTTTCCAGTTTTATAATTAATTGTTTCATTCGTTCCTCTCAAGTCCCTTCTTCAGGACAACAGTATTGAAGGCTGTTCTTCAAAAAAATATTGATAAAGCAGAGGGTACTACGTAGTACCCTCGTACTACCAAACTATTCAGCGCCCTAATTGACCAATACATGATCAATCAAAATCTGAATCGTTTGGAAACAGACTGCTAATCCATTACTTTATAAGTTAGAAAAAAATCTGCTCAACAACGCAAATAACGCAATGAATGTTGTTGATTTGTCCAAATGAAACTGATTAGTCTTAATTGTTTACGAAAATTTGTTACGCAATTAGCTATCAGCTTAAAAAAAAAACTCAGAAAGAAACGCAATAAGCTCAGCAAGATAAGTCCATTAACACTTCAGTATTTAAAAAAAAAACGTTCATGAGAATAATATTTAAAATATAAACACTTGTTTAATTAAGTTAATACACACTCTTAGCGATTGTATGAAATGTTTATAAATTGTGTATCTTATAAATTGTGGTTGTATTTAGATACACTATACAAGTAAAGATCCATGTGTTAGTACTTCAGTTGCTGACCGTACCTACCTACATGATAAATTATAACATAAACGCCTGATTCTGACAAAAAATACACTTTTCTCTCCCTCTGGAAGTCGAAGACCATGAAATAAGAAGTAATAATTGCAGCGCAAATTGCTCTTGAACTTGACCGTATATCATGTCACTCTATTCAGCCAGACTCTAATTTACGGCTGTTCTTTTCCGGGGCAAAGCTCCTCGATTTTTTATATTTTTTTTTGTTAAATTCATTTGTATTGCCAGTAACAGCTCGAAATAGGTCATCAACGGATGATAATGAGTTTTATGAGATCACCGGACGCACATTCTCCTATTTTATATTAGTTAAATTGACGGCACACGGTTGCCACTTGCTCGGTAGAACTGACGGACGTAGGGATGGGACATCCTCACTGCGATTACTAAAAAAAATACGATTTATAAATTTATTCTATTTATTTTCAAACAAGATATTTACATAGCCCATAAGCTTAAAATAATGGTAATTATAGTATTTACATTTTTAGGGAATCATTTGATTAGTCGTTGTTAAAACATAACAGCACATACACGTAAATTACCTATTATGATTTTCCAACATGCAAATATCACGATAACCTTATGTATACCTATTGCATATGGTGGCCGTGGCCACCGTGGTCACCATATGCAATAAAAATATGCGTTATGTATTTCAGGTATATTATCTTTACTGAAAGCTAGGAAAAAAATATTCTTAAAATGTCATCGTAGTTGCTCAATTATGTAGTACTTACTTAAAATTCATTTTAAAAAAACATTTAAGTATTTATAAAAAAATAAAGAATCAATTTCTTTTTTAAACGTTAAACGTTAATTCACTAACCCACCCGGTACTTATACTAAGACTCAGCTTCTACTTTTCTTCCAGAAATTACAAAAACAAACAATATAATAGATATCCGACAAAATCCTCTATTCCCAGCCCTACAAAGGTAGGTATACAATCAAACGCTGCAGTAGTCGCGACACGACCGAGCGCACCGCTCGTCCGGCCGGCATCGCGCCAAGTTACGTGATGTACCGAACTATATACGAACACACAACAATATAACAAAAAATAACACCCCAAGTGAACTTAAGTGACAAAAATAACAGTTCAGTGATTAACCGTCACCGGTAAGTCCCATCACTAGACGTGAAAATTTTATTTATTAAACTAAATACTTATTTCTGCTAACGATGTAATTTTATCAATAACACTAAACAGACATGATGACCTTTCGAAACTTTAGTGTTGATTTATTTAATAGGATAATACAATTATTGGAAGCAAAAATAACTTTAATTAAAATCAAGACCTCTTTATTAGTTAGCGTTTAACGATAAGCGTTCGTATCAATGGGGATTTGAATTTTTGATAACTCGGGAGTACTATTTGGATTGAGTCCAAATGTAAAAATACAATGCCTAACGTCTCGTTGCAAGTCTGCCTGGGAATTGGGCCTGACTGCCTGAGCTAATTCTTCCATCCGGGAACGACCGGCCGTGACAACTGTTCGAGTGCTGAACTATCGCCGTCCGCTGACACGAGATGAGATGACACTTTGGAAGTTAGAACGCGCTAAAATAGTTTTGTTACTCACTTGTTTGGTTTGTCGTGTATTTTGTTTTGGTCTACGGAATTTATTTTGCAGTTTATTTAAGCTGCAATAGATAATAAAAAGTCCCTACCTACGTGAAAGGCAGCTTGTATGAAAACATTTAAAAACAAATGCCAAACGACTCGAATGGAACCTTTGGAATTCCATTTAATTACGAAATATTTTCAGATCATTAGTTTTATAACCTTTTTAATATTTTCCAGCTAGCATTGTAAACAGTTTTATTTATGTTTTAAAAACCAAAAAGTATTCCATATTTGAATAGGTATGAGAAGAGGCCTGTACCCTTCATAAGGGCAGTTACAAACCCATTATATTGGGCATCATACAAATCACACAAGTAAATATCCAAACTACATCATATCGCAAACAACTACAGAACCGATTGGTCCAAGATCACGGCAGCAGATCATTCTCAGTAATGTATGGCCTGATCGCTGCCAAACTCGAAAGATAGGTACTAACTTACGCTTGGAGTCGCTTCGGTTTTGCATGCGATTATTTTGGCAACCAGCTGGCTAAATTAGAAGTCTATCTATAACTAAATTACAGAACTAGCTTCCGTAGGTACTAAAAGAAACCTAATTATAATTTTAGTAGAAAGAAAAAATGGAAGAAAGATGCGTTTATTGGCATTACAGCAGAAAAATACACCATAAAACTATAAAAACAGAAAACAATGATTATAATGCCAAAAGGGCCTCAGCAAGTAATTTAAATTCTGAAGAAGTAGGTACCCTTGACAAAGTTATATGAAGTTATAAAATGGTTGCAAATATCTGTTTGTTTCTTCTTGGGATAGTTTTAAATCTATTTCTTTAATAATTTTTTGTTTAGTATTTCAAACCTCTTAATGGATAATTTATTATATAGGTATGAATATTATATTATGAATGTATTTGAAAAGTCTTGGTTTACGGTAAATATCGATTATGGTTTATGTAATACAGGAAAAACCTATAAAACGTTTTATTGGTTAATTCCAATTCAGTAAACATTGGAAATACCACCAATAACCAAAGGCATAAATAACGAAATAACTACTTATAAATAAATGGACGAGAATGTTATGTGAACAGAGAAACAATGGACCAACCAATTTATTATCCTCCTACAGCTAGAAACTATTGATAAAAAAAACTTCATAACGCAACATAATATTATCAAATATTAACTTTGAACCTTCAATATTTGAACAAATGACTGTCGGTCGCAGTTCAACTAATTAGGAACCATAATAACGATGCTATTTAACATGCTATAAAGTTAACAGCGTGACAAATAGCATGCTGTTTTTTTACCAATATACTTATTTATGCACTTATTTATGCTATCTTCTTGCAAGCTTATCTCGAAGTATTATTGCTACTTCTCTCATAAAGGAGCGAAACAACATGACATCTCAAAAATATAACTTAGCCAGCTCGGTGGTCGAAATTGCTGTTATTACCAAGCTTATCAGGCACACTGGCGATAAAGAAACCCGGAGGACATTGCTGAGGCCTAAGTCTACTAATTTATAAACGTTACAATAGTCTCTCAATTGTGAGTTTTTGACAGTTTTTGTATGGCAAATCTGTCAAAAACTCACCATTCTCAGACCATTTTAACGTTTTTATATTAGTAGACTTAGGGCGAATTTCACCAATAAAACTGAACGCGATCAGCACATAAACCACGTTTAAGAGCTGTCAGTTTCTTTATTTTCTTTGTTATATTGACACTGACAGCTACAAATTTATAAACGTTACAATGGTCTCTCAATGGTGAGTTTTTGACAGTTTTTTTATGGTAAATCTGTCAAAAACTGACCATTGTGAGGTCTCTGTTCTATTGACACCCCGCAGTTTCTACATCAGTAATAGAAAGATGGTTCTTTATTTTAGAATCTACAACGAAATAACCATAACAGTTAATTGCGAAATATGCTGTGTAGACAGGTATGAACTTATATGTTGCAAAATCAGTAGGTACTACTAAAAATATTTTAAATGAGGCGACTGACTGAAATATTGCAATCGTAGTGAATTTTTGTGTGGGACCTACTGACCCGGTTAAACTACAAACGAAAACCATAGCAGTATACTACTGTTTCACTGCAGTTCATACCGAATGCTTATTTACTTTAAGCACATAAAACTACATTACATTGATTTGCGTTTGCGTTTGCGTTTGCGTTTGCGCAACGTTGACTTGCGATTATGGACGCGTTCGTGATATTTTCATTAACCGTCAAAAACTGGGGTGCAAGATTATCTAAAGAAATACATAGCTATAGCCTTTTGCCCTTATCCCAATTTATTTGGGGTCAACCCAGGGTCTTTCTTACATAAGTTATCTCAGAAGACACCTTCTTTCTAGTCATATTATCTTTCACACAATCCACCAATTGGTAGTTTCTTTGGTCTTCCTGCACGCTTAGCATGACCGCAATAGAAACGGGTTTTGTCGACGGAAGAATGACACAAAATGACAGCTAAACAATCACAATCTGTCATTTTGTCTATTCTTCCGTCGACAAAACCCTTAGAAAACCCGTTTCTATGCTTGTCATGCTACGCGTCTGTAGTCTAAAAACCATTCACATTCATACTCAAAATTTCTCTCCTGACATTTTTGTACCAGTAGGTAAGTACCTTAATTGCGTAACATACAATCAATCACACTCTGAATCATTCTGAAGGATATTGCTAATCCATTGCTTTAGTTCGAAAAAATTGTCTGCTCAACAACGATAATACAATGAATGTTGTTGAAAACGTCACAATGAAATCCATTGCTACTGTTAGTGTGTTACGCAATTACTGGTCCTAAAATTCTTCTCAAAAGTCGGGAGAAAACCCAATACATAATACGCTATGTAACATCTCTTCGGTTATTTGCAACATCAATAGCATGAATTGTTAGCAAAACGCAAGTTTCATGCGCCGTCAGTTACAACGAACACAATACAACTGACACGGCTAATAAAAAAGTTAATTTAAAAAACTGCATTTTGTCTTTATCATGCGTGACGTCATTCCGCGCAGGTTTCAGATTACGTGTAATTCATAATCGTGATTGTGACTGTCGTAATAATTACGTTGATGTTGTCATTTTTGCCAGTGTTTTTTTTTGCTGTTTATTTTGGTTCTGACTTTTGTAGCACCTAATGCAGCTCGCTAGTGATTATTCAGCTAAATCATGTAGTGTCTTTTGCATGTTATATTCGAGTTGGCTTCCCATATCGGCTGCTCCATAATTATTGACCATCAAAACGTGTGACGCGATCCAGCGATTGAGTCAAGTACTTAACACAAATATCCAAAAAAAATACCGGGTATTAGTCTCTTTCAGCTGCCTCGTTGGTCTAGTGGTCGCAATCGCTACTGCTGAGCATGAGGTCCTGGGTCCGATTCCCAGGTCGGGCAAAGTGATTTTGGGTTTTTCCATCAGGAATTTCTCGGTTTGTGACCAGTTGATAGCAATAGGATCGCCCCTTTTACATGGGACTTCAACATATCTAGCGAAAAGTGGCTGTACACCACCACCACCTCCTCCTCCACCTCTGTCTAACTCTTCGAGGATTACAGGCGTGATGTTATGTTAGTCTCTTTCGGCTGGAACCACAAAAACTGAAACAATAACGGTGGCCTGAAACAGCGACCAAAACTCTAAGGTACTAGTTCTACTACTACGACCCTTTATTTAACCATTATGCACACACATTAGACAAGAAAAAAGGAACAGAAGAATACGTACAAAGGGAATTCTTATTTCTAAAGAAATCTCCTCCAGGAAAGTACGCTCAGTAAGTGTGCCCTTTCTGCCAAGCTGTCCTTAACTTTTTTCACTATATTTTAAAGAAACTAATAAATTACTTCAATGGATACCTATAGCATGTTTTCGACATAGATAATTATTAGACTTCGATACTCTAAGTGGCAAACAATTAATCTCAATGAAAGACACTTGACAAATTGCTTGTTATTAAAATTTATGATCATCGATGTATGTAAACAAAATGAATCGTTGGCGTTGGTAGAAATATTTTTCTATACATCTGAGGGACTAGACAACGATTCTGAAACAGTTCTCCGATATTCGCATACCCAATGTACGGTTCGCCGGCAGAACGATTCACTTTTCAGTGTTTCGCCGATAAAACAATCGCTATAATCTATTATGAATCGCCCATTATTCCATCTTCTGAAACATTAATTCAATCAAGCAAAATCATAACCCTTCTTTTTGGCTATGCCGCAAAAACCTAACCGGCTACGTATTATTTATTTTTAACTAGCCTACGCTGTCTTACTCCTGATCAAAGGCCTACCTGTGTTTAGGGAGGCCTTCTATCCTCCGCGAGCCCACGCTTCCTCCTTCCAGTTTTGACGGAACCCTTATCCAGCTCATTACACTATCTCGGAACCTACGTGGTCTGCCGCGACCCTATCTCACTGTCTCAGAGCTGTTCTGTGCTATCAGGGCCCACAGTTTGCCCGGTATGCGGCAGACTTGTCCCGCCCAGTCCCATATAAGCTGGGCTGACTTTTGAGCCCCGTCAGCTATCTTGGTTTGGACCTGGGAATTTAACGGAAAGTTATAGTTAGTAGTTAGTATAGTTTTAGCAATTGTTTTAGATTAATTATTCAAGTACCGAAAAGGTTTTAAGGAATAGTTTCTACTTAGTTCTCCAAACAACAGATTTTCCAACGATCGTTTTTTGTTTGCTCTGTTCCAACCTTTCGGCACATCACGCGTTAATTGATTGAGTTATGTCGCCTCTTCAGTTAACTAATGTCAATCACCCTGGCCTCGGGTCATTATATTCACAAGCTCGGTACTTTATTAACACCTAGGCTTCTTCTTCTTTGTCGTTCCCTCAATGCTGAGGATCGCAACCACATACGACGCGTCTGCAAGCCATGCGATCTTCTGCAGTGTGGACCGCTTGATAAATGCTGCCTCCAACAGGCTTCTTAATCGCGTCTGACCATCTTGCCGGCGCTCTGCCTTGAGCGCGTTTTCCTTCCACCCGGCCCAGTATCATAAGCCTTTCCAGACCATGCTTAGGTGAACGCATAACATGTCCGAAAAAGCAGAGGGCACGCTCCTGGCATATTTTAGATAGCCGTTGTATTCTATAATGCTTAGCTACAATCAAAGAGAAAATAAAATGGTATGAAAAATCCAATGCTCGCGTTTCGTAGTCTGAATAACTTAAACAAACGATAACCTTTCGTTAATTCTAGCTTTCATTTGCACAACTTATTTTTCCTGTTTTTTGTTAAAGCTTCGCTACACGCGAGAATTTCTTCTAAACACTGGGTGCGTTTACAGATATAAATCTCTCACGTACAAACACCCAGTTATCTGTAGACCAAATAATTATCCCACCTGTGACCTAAATTTACGACCTTATTCACTAGAAAATCAGATGCTACTGAATTATTATCTCACACACGGAACGGAAGAGATTGTAAAATCTATTCTTAGTCAACTACAAAACCTCGATACACACATTACACACATCTATAGTCATAAAAATAAAACCTACATCCGATTCAACGCCACGTAGAACGTAACCAATCGTAAGACTACGTAACATATCGTACAAGACGTAGGTACTATTTCTGTTCAAACATTTGCCTACGATCACAGACGTCAGTGTTCGGATTCCATATACATGCGGCCCGTTCACACAGCAACGATCCGTTTTTACTGGACCATTAATTTCTTGATGCAACTGCTACGGTTGGTAGACGTATTGGTAATTGCTATGCGGTATCTGTAAACAGTTGGTGTTTAATTGCGTTTGCTTGATTGAATCGTTTACCTATAAAATAAGCGGAAGGAAAGAGTTCTTTTAACTTATTTATTTCCCCCAATTCGTACTAGACCAAAGCAATATCATCCATCCTTTTCTATCTCAGAGGAAAGTGTTGCAAATTTTCCGTTTTTTTCTCACACTTTTGGGTATGTGTGGTCTCCTAACTTTTAATTTAATACTACATAAAAGTTGAGAGGCAATCGTTTGCATTGGTATGGGCATGTGATGAGGAGAGATGAAATAAATGTGACTAAAACAGAGCACCGGCCCCAAGTAACATGGGACATACATACATACATCATAAAAGACAAAACAACAGGGGCCTAAGTCTACTAATTTATAAACGTCACAATGGTGTCATAATGGTTAATTTTTGACAGTTTTTGTATGGCAAATCTGTCAAAAACTAACCATAATGACGCCATTGTGACGTTTATAAATTAGTAGACTTAGGCCCCTGAAAGGGCTCGCTTAGTCATCATTGCAATACCAGTAGCAGAATATAATGTAATAGAACAAATAGAATTTACTTAGATAACTATACTCCATTTATTTTAAGATTAGACAAATAACGGTTATCACCCTTTCGTTAACGTATAAACGTATTATAAACTCCGTTATTTCACGATAAGTACAAAGCAACGTAATCTATTTACCATTTACATTAAAAATATTCTAAAGTGCAGTCATTTCAATATTATTACACAATGGTGCCGATTCCCTTGTTCACAAACTAAACTAAATTTAAGTTCAGTGCTTCGTTTTCTTTTTATTTCATTATGAAAAGGACAGAAGATAAATTTTAGTTTAGTCCTGTCAAATTAATCAGCGCCTGTCACTACTCCATACAAGTTTAGACGTGATTAAAAACTTGCCTACTAAACTTACGTCAATTTACGTCAGGCGCTGATTAATTTGACAGGACTAAACTAAAATGTATTTATTTATCTAGAGATCTAGAGAATGTATTTAGTCATCTTTAACTATGGACACTTCAAACTTTGAACATTGGTGAAATTCTTGGACAGTAGCAGTCCTGAGTCTGGATTTGTGCCCGGTTGATGGCAATAGGCTCGCTCCCTATTACATGGGACTCCAACATAACTGGCGAAATGTAGGTGTACTATAGGTACACCTCTGCCTAACCCTTCAGGGAATCCAGGCGTGATGTTATGTAATGTTAAATGCTGCGCTACTCACACGCGAAAATGTCACTCGAAGTCGAAAGTGAAATCATTTATTTCAAGAAGGACATTAAAAGAAACTTTTGAACGTCAACATGTACAAGATTTAATTGATTCTAAGTGCTCCTTCCAAAAGGTTGTTTTGTATTGAGAAGAATGGAACAGAAACTCCATAGCTGTTCTTCAAAAATGTTTTAGAATATTTTGTACGTATCCAGAACAAAATGGCTATGTATTAAAGTGATTTTATCGGTACAAAGGATTAAAAATTAAGCAATGACGGATAAATTAATGATGTTAATATATACTGTCAGGCTTACCCTTTAGGTCTGACATAATTTCTGTCTTTATTCAAAACTCACCCTTGGCTTTTTGCTAACACGGTCGCTTAATTACCGCCCCTGGGTATTACCCAGTAGGTGGGTTGTGGAGGTCAGATAGGCAGTAGCGCCATGTAAATTACTGATATTCAGCTGCATCCGGTTAGACTGGAAGCCGCCCCAAACACAGTTGTGAAAAGGCTAGACCAGTGGCCAACTCTTTTGCCTATAGAGTGCAGCTGTATAAATTTCGTTGAGCATAGATACACGCAAACTTGATTTCATCCCGTTTTATTCAAAATTCAAACTATATGTCGACTTGATTTATTTCCGAGGTATTTTCACCAAAAATGTAATAATCGAAAATTAATAATTTACTATAAAAAAAAAACCAAGTTACTTATTAATAAGTAAGATAATCTTCATCGTTTTATTATCAGCCGATTTGATGATGATGATGAAGGTAGCCTACTTCTTATCAAGTTAGTTTTAGGAAGCATTGTGGATTAACGTAACATAACATCAAAATCTTTATTACATAAGAAAGTGGTTACAAATTGTGTGAAGTCCCTGAAATTGTGTGAGGTGGTAAACCTGTGTAACATGAGGCAGTGCACTCTCCCGGGAGGAAATACTATTGAAAACATTATGTAATAAATAATAAAATAATAAATAAGTAATTTTTGCTTTTATTCTGTTTATTTTTATATCGTTTTTTTTCTAACAACTAGAAGATCTGTTTAGTAATTTGTGGATAACGTTGTGAGTAGTGTATTTGTTACATCTATTATTAAGTTCTAACCTATGTTTACTTATTATTACACTGCTGTTTTTTGACCCTGAATAAATAAATAAGTAATAAGATTAACAAAGGCGAAATAAAAACAAACAAGAAAAAGGATTAAAACCAGACAACAACAAAAAAATTGCCTTTGTTTATGAAAAGATGGATTGGGATCGCGAGTAAGGGTTGAAGTTTACTGATTGAAAGTGGATGGGAGTTTTAAGGATTAAGTGAAGTGTATTTAGACAGTTCGGACCCACAGAAAGTATTGGCTCTCATAAGAAATCTTAGTCGTATTGATATTTGGCTCTATTGACTAATGAGTTTGCTGACCACTGGGCTAGGCAAATGATGAGACGCATAATTTCAGTGCCACAAGGTACAGTAAGCAGATTTGAAATTTTAATTAAACATGGCCTTGAAATTTAAACATCCACTTTTAGAATCCATGAGACTTCAGCACGGAACCGAAATAATTCAAGTACTTCAAATGTGTTGTAGAATATTTGGACCAAACGTGATTTCAAGTGGTGCTTTGGCATTCATTCTAATGGCTGCCGGAGCACGCATACGTGTATTCAACGAATAGAATCGATTAGAGCCACAACAAAAATAATAATGAAGATTTATTTCCAACAAGAATTCCCCTGTTTTATGGAATCTAAAGATAACTATAGAAATGTGGGTGTACCATAAGTACACTTCTGCCTAACCCTTCGGAAATTACAAGCGTGATTTTATATTATGTTATTTTTTCTTTATATACTTATACATAATATATACATATTTTAGTGTAATTTAGAGTCGGAATTCTTATTAAAAGAATTACACACAATTTAAATTATGCTCCACTCACATTCTGATGTTTTCAGAATAAAAATTGTATGTAATTCTGGAATAATTCAGAAAGGAATTCAGAATGTGTGATCCAGCCTTACATTGTATATTATATTTAAGATAGCTTCTGCCCGCAACTTTATCCGCGTGAAATTTTGGGCCCCGACCGCCCGCGCTATTACTTCGTTTTCGCATAGCGTACTTTCAGATTTTTTTCTTTTTGCTTCTAAGGGTCGCAGCGTGATGTTACATAGCCTATTATCTTCCCAAGTATTCGGCTATCAAATGGTATTTTTTTAACAAATCCTACTGGTAGTTCCGGCGATTACCCCCTACATATAAACAAACAAATTTTACCTCTTTATAATATTAGTAGGTATAGATATAGATTTGGCAGCAAACGTTGAATTCTAACACAATAAATGAATACTATTTACTACTTCATTTGTTAAAACAAATCAAATTTCGAAGTTAAACTTGGCCCTCACAGGGCCTCAAAATCAAAATCAAAATCAAAAGTCATTTATTCAAACTAGGCTGAGAATCAGCACTTTTCGAACGTCAAAATTACATAAGACAGTCCCCCAAAAACGCCCGCCCTTCACCACTTCCTAGTGCTTTAGCTGGGAAGAAGAAGTGGCGCAACAAACTCCCCAGCAGGGGCCCTTGAGTAGGTAACTCTAAAAGTAGAGAAATTGTAGACAAACCTGCGAGGATCTGCTGAATCTAACATCAATAATACACCTGGCAAACAACTGTAGAGATATGGCACCAACATAATTATTATCACTTTGTATTAAAACTCATCAACAGTGAAGGTACCTATTTATCTATCTATTATACAATGTAGCAGCGAATAAATTTTCACGCCTCCCCCTTAAGACCTAGGTCAAATAAGTTTTGATATTCGGATAGCACAATAACCTAAAGAGGTGTCATACAGAATATGAACATAAAATTTCGAATAATTAAGAAGTTATTCAAATAAATCCGCGAAAATTCGCGGGTATTCTGGTTATATAAATTGTTTAAGATATATTCCAAATATTTTTTTATATTCGGGTAGCTAATGACCAAAAAGGTGCCATAAAGAATATAAATTAAAAAAAAACGATATTTCGCGGAAATACTCGCGAAATATCGCGTTTAAAAAAAAAAAAATCCGTTGTCTTTTAGATCATTATGAATTCATTCAAAGTTTTCATATCTGGGGAAGACTTTGAGTGCATCCCACTTTTTTTCCAAAGTCTGCGTCTATGTGACTGTGTGTGTGTAGTTCATATAAGGCCTGATTTCACCAATGAAACTGAACGTGATCAGCACATCTTAGGATATCACAACACAACCACAAAAACGTGACATCTCAAGTAAAAAAACCACATTTCTTAGAGAAGTACATTGGACTCGGCGAGTTATAATAATAAAGATGTCGCAAGGCCATCACTGCATTATGTCTGGATGTTGGAGTGTCGGCATCCAAGTGCGTGGGTCGCAGTCTAGTCGATAACGAGCATCAACTAGATGCACGCTGAAACTCTATACCTACGTGTGTTAAAACGCTAAGGATCGCCACAGATATAATAATATAAAAAACATCACGCCTGTTTTGTTATATTATTATATCTTACTGTTGAAATGGAACGCAACCATAGCAGCCAATACCTGTCATCTGTCAATGTCGGCTGCTGTCATATGCACGTATACTAGTCTATGGTCATAGGGACATAGATACATTTAATCATGGTGCCTTTTGCTCTGTATGTACTTTTTATCTTGAACTGTATTATATTCCAAATTCCATGTGCATTATTTAAAATTCGCAATCAGTCAATTTCCACACTTACCGCGATGTACACCTGTGTAGATCGCTCGCAGAACGAATGGCCGATGGGGGCCGAAAGGTTCTTTAGTGGCGACCGCGTACTCGAAAAACTAGCGTTGGAACGCCCCCCACAAGGTGGACCGATGACCTTGTGAAGGCTGCAGGAATCCGCTGGATGCGAGAAGCACAGAACCGGTCGACGTGGAGGTGCTCGGGGAGCTAGCTTCATCTTTCTGACTGACCGACCCCATGACAATTCAAAAGTGTATAATGCTTTGAGTTTGAGTTTGGAGGCCAGCAGTGGAAGTCTTTCGAATGAAATGATGATGATTAAATGTATGTGAGAAAATGATCACTATCGTTATATTTGTTTGCCTCAATTGTCATTGTGTTTAATTTGATGGAACTGGGAACCTCTGGGAACGTAACAAATAAATTCAAATAAACATCATAATTCTCGACAATTGACTCCTATAACAGGAGTCAATTAGAGATCAGGACTTCATTAATGAACCTCGTTTTATTTTCAGTCAACACAATCAGTTCTATTTTTATTTATTTATTTAATACTGCAAACACAAAAATGTACAGAAACGGACTTAATTCCATAGACATTTTCTACCGCTCAACCTTTGGGTGATACAGAGACAACAGTGAACTTTTTACCCGACTACGGCAAAGGCAAAGGAGGGCTTTGATTTTAACAGGCTATGTATGTATGTATGTATTTATGTATGTTTATCTGTTCCCTCATAACTCCTAAACATCTCGACGTATTTTGGCAAACGAGGTCTCGTTGAAAGCTTTATGTTGTTCCGCGGGTTAGGGACGTTATATATATATGACGATGACGATGATATATATATCGTTATATATATGACGTCACATAAAATCCAATATGGCGGCTTATAGCGGGTGTAAAGAGTCACTGGAAATATAATTAATTTTATAATTTTAAATTAATATAGCTTGTTTACAATCTAATGATTAGGTCTTAAAGAGTACTTTCTGAAAATATTTTGGTTATCTATAATTATTTCATATATAAACACCGAATAAGGTTTTTCTTAAATATTTTTCTATAATAACTGTTTTCAATAATACCCCAGTCAAAATCGACACAAAAAAGGCAAACATCGCAAACGCGCATTTAACTACGATTTTTATATGTTGTTAGGTCCTCTGAGAGTAGTTTATACCCAAGTTTGCAACCTTAAAACCTTGTGCTACTCCCATGATGCTCGTAAAACTGCGAAATTCTGGCACATGTTTCCGTTTTTTTGAATAATATACCTTAAGGGCGAGTAAATTTGCTACAATCTGAGCCCAATCCAAGCACTCTGGCCCTATTGGTTGCAATGACACAGCTAGTCAAAGATAGGCATTTCTTTCCAAAAAGTGTATTTTTTTCCCTTAAATCATGATTTAGTGCTCCTCATAGCCTCATCTTGTGGGTATCCATCGAAAATCTAGCTACGTTTTTATCAGAGTGGTCGAAAACATAGCTGAAGTATCCCTCCACAATGGCTTTCACAGAATCATTTCGATGCCACCATCGCCCACTGTGAACGTTCCATTTCCTCGATACCCATGTAACATATATGACACGTTACATGGATATTTACATGTAACTGAGCTTTTCAGCTTACCACATGTAATCGGAAAGAATCAAAATGTCTTAGTGCGAATTTCACCAATGAAACTTAACGCGATCAGCACATCTAAACCGAGTTCAAGAGCTGTCAGTGTCAATATGCCAAAGAAAATAATGACACTGACAGCCCTTAAACCTAGTTTATGTGCTGATCGTGTTCAGTTTCATTGGTGAAATTCGCCCTAAGTTATCATAACAAGACAAAGCTAACCGGAAGATACTTATTACAGCTGGAAGACCTTGTCACCTTGCTCACAAATAAGATTTCATGCCGTGTTATGTATCTTTGCATGGCTTCCACGAGACTATTTTCACTAGTTCGCACCGGTTGAACTTCAGACGTGAGGCGCGAACGCGCGATTACAATCTATGATCATGAAGATTTATGTATCTTTGATGAAAACTGAAATAGTTCTTGATAAGCGTGTAGTAATGGCTATGACAGTGAAGGAAGATGTCGTAAGGATACATGAAGTGGAACCGAAGATTTGAAGACATGTGATATCTACCAACCCGCACAGGGCCTGCTCTCTCTCGCAAAGAGGACGCCTGGGACACCTTCGTCACAGTCGTAGGGTTATTATGTTAATGCTTTGGTTTTTTGTAGGAGCTCGTGACTTAGTAATAATAGCCGCACGGGTCGATCCGTCAGGTTAAGCTGCGCTTGCCGGGGTTGGTCCGTGGATGGGTGACCATCTATAATTCTTTACATACCGAGACTCCTCCGTGCTTCGGAAAGCACGTTAAGCCGTTGGTCCCAGCTGTCATTCTTGGATCTTTGACAGTCGTTACGAGTCGTCAGAAGCCCGAAAGTCTGACGACCAGTCTTACCAAGGGGTATCGTATTACCCAGTTACTGGGTTGTGGAGGTCAGATAGGCAGTCGCTCCATGTAAAATACTGGTATTCAGCTGCATCCTGTTAGACTGGAAGCCGACCCCAACATGATTGGGAAAAGGCTAGGTGGAAGGAGGCTTTGGTTTTTTGTACATGGAACGGAAACTGAAAATGACGATGAATTAATTCAAATCTATTTCACAAACAAAGCATCATTGCCTCTTCTTCTTTCATGTCCGCAAATTTAGATCAAGTTCAGTTCTGTTGAATAAAAAATAACGATGAGAGAACAGTGGTGGCTCAGTGGTAACGGCCGCGACTTACGAGTTGTAGGTCGTAGGTTCGCACCCAGACTGAAACTTTACTTTGTGTAAATTATTTTATCATCACTCTTAACGGTGAAGGAAAACATCGTGAGGAATCCGGCATGTCCTAGAACCGAAAATTCGAAGACATGTGACATCTACCAACCCAAACTGGGCCCGCGTGGTGATTACGACACACTCCCTCTCTCAGAGAGGTCCCAGCAGTGGGGACATTATAGGGGGATTATGCTAAACAATGACGTAGCAAGTTTCCATGTAAGCTTACCTCTAACAGTTCAAAGAATAATGTTAGTTAGGTAAACGGTTAAACGACGGTATTTTGTACCATTTACCGACCTTCAGACATAGCCAAGGATATGCTATGACTTGATATGGCAGAAAAGGTAGGTGTCTATTTAAATTCATGGTGAGCAGGTACTCATTTAATTATAAATCAAGAATAAGTAAGTATGTATTGTTTTGCGTAATTAACTAAGAATAGAGAATCTATTTTGTAAGGAAACCTTTGAGTGGTAAATTAACTCTGGCTTACTGACATTCCGAAAGTATTAAGTTCACTCATGGAGGTAGTTTTACGTCAATAAAATTTTAGTAGGTAAATACAAATTAACTTAATTAGGCTAAGCTGGGTTTATTTTCAAAACAATCTGACATGCATAAATACATTCAAATCAACTAACTTTAGGGATTACATTTTATTGTTCTTTGAGGTGGAAGTGCCAGGGTAACCCGCGAAATTCAAATTTTCTTAAGTTTTTTGCAATTTGCAGTATCAGGTTGTATGTTGATATATATATATATATATATATATATATATATATATATATATATATATATATATATATATATATATATATGTATATATGATTCGCGATTCGTGTGATTTATAGAATTATAAACATAAAAATCATCAATACAATTCTCTAAGTTCATATAACCCTATTGAATGACTATTTCATGAAATCATGACATTTGAGGATTATTCTAACATAAGGAGTTGTATTTCTGATGCTAATGATTATAATTCTGTAACGCATGTTTTCTACGGTTGCGAATCATATTTTAATCAACATATAACCTGAGACTGACCTGCAAATTGCAAAAAACGTAAGAAATTTGAATTTCGCGGGATACCTTGGCGCAGCAACCTTAACGACAGAATCCAACTGTAGCTCAGTTGGATTCTGGGATAGCAGAGTCGCATCCTCTCATTCAAAAAGATTAAAAGGTCATAACTCAGGTTTTATAACTGAGAACTAAACTTAGAACTTTTTAAACGTTCTGTTTACAAAAGACTGACCGACATTTCATGTCCAACCCTTATGTGCCAATCAACTACTTACCATCAATATTTAAAAAGGTATGATTGCCATCTGACCTTCAAAGCACAAATAGAAAGAAGGCATTAGGCCCTTTGTACACGGCACGGTTTTTTTTACGGTACGGCGTATAAACCGCGCCGTAGAAAAAATGTGTCTGTCAACAAGCTTACATAGTGATCCATACAACACTGACACCCGTGCCTACATTATGGACCTCAACATAATTGGGAAAAGGTTTAGCAGATGAGTATGGTGATGTGGCAACAACTAATTATGCATGTTTTGCGTACCCTCGACAATCATTCCCGGTACCGCCTTTTTTTTAACCACAACGGGGAAGCTCTTGACCTGAATCTCACCTGATGGTAAGTGATGATCAGGCCAAAGGTGGAAGCGAGCATCACCCGGAATCCTCAACCACATAGGAACTAGCTATCTTACCTCTTACTGCCGGAACAAAACAATGCTGGTAACATTGTTGTTATGGCGACAGACTTAGATAAGATGGTGGTAGCTAGCCAGGCGGACTTAAAACAAGCCCTACCTCCAACCAAACCGAGCAGAAAATAAAACCTTGCTGACCGGGTAGGTAATATTTTTTACCACGGCCTCATATTTTTTTATAATCAGCCTATAATGTTCCCACTGCTGGCAGTCCATAATCCATCACGCGGTCACAGTACGGGTTAGTGGATGTCACATGTCTTAGAATTTTTTGGTTCTAGGACATGCCGGTTTCCTCACGATGTTTTCCTTCACCGTTTGGAGAGCAGTGGTGATGAAATGAAATACACAAAGTGCCTGCCTGACCTCGTAAGTTGTGGTCGATACCACTGCTCTCATCATTCTCATAATATCGAAGTTCTCAAGTTCATGCCAATATGAGATAGAGAGAACAAATCAAATACTCCATGAATATCAAGACATAAACCAGCACAGACTCAGGTCATGTATGAATGAATGATTACAGTATCCTGCATCCGTCAAATCAAGATCCTAGCCATATAAGCCGACTATTTAAACATGGCCCCTCGTGTATGTGTAGTAAGTATGTAGACGTAGGTCAGCTAAAGTTGGTGGTGTTACTAGGCAGATTAGAGGCAATGTAAAAGGCGGGAAGTGATCCGTTGCTAGGTCAAGAGGGGCACTGATGGCCATCATTGTAATAGTTGTTATTACGCAAATTGGGCATGTTTTTATTAGTTAGTGGATTGGTATTCTACAAGGTGAAATAGGTATCTACTGAAAATAATGCTGTGTTTTTCAGATATGTTACCGCTAATGTGCGTAAATTAGTTAGAGGGAAAATTACCTTGTTAATCTGCAGATTATCTGGTTCAGTCCGTTTAAGTGGAAAAAACTGTTTCAGTTCTTACATTAACTAGATAATCTGCAGACTGCCTAGGTAATCTGCAGACTAACGACCAAGTACTTATACGGTTATGTTAATAAAACAGGTTCTTTGCTTGAGTAAAACATTCATTGTAATTAGATATTACCCGACGGCCCTAAAGGAGGGTAATGTTTTTAGAGAGATAATTATGTATGTATGTATGTCTATTCTTATGGCACGCTGTGTAGCCTAAAGGGCTTGATGGATTTTAACACATGAGGTGTCGTTAGATTGGTCTTAATTATGGCAGTGACACAAGCTATAAAATACTTATATACAGTGTGAGTCTTCATAATGTGCACATATCGAAATGAGGGATTCTATGCTTAAACGGAAAAAAAATTAAAAAAAATCGATTTTTATTTATTTATTTATTTTGTATTTTTTACCCCAATGTAAAAAAACGGTGTAACTTTTAAATGATCTATCGCGATGAAACAAACTCAACTCCATAATGATTGGTAGTAATTAAGTGTTCTTATAAAATGAAAATTGTGGGAAAAACCCCTCCCAATTAAACCCAAAAAACCCTCAATTGAAAATAAACAGGTATTTCGTCCAAAAATCTGTTTTTTTTATCAATTTTTACAATAATCGTAAAAAAAAAAACAATAAGACGAATTTTTTTAAATAAAAAAAAATGGAAAAAAAAATGTATTTAGATTTTATTTTTTATTTTTTCCGTCGATAAAATTAAGCATAGATTCCCCCATTTCGATATGTGCACATTATGAAGACTCACACTGTATTGTATCTGCACGTAAAAAAAGGGATAGGAGGGTTTTTTTTTTAAATAGTAACAATAATATTGTTATCAAATAAAAGCTAGTAATGAGTAAATTCAAAATATGTAAATATGAATAAAGCTTGAAACAAAGCAAATTATTTTAAAAAGTTTAAAAAAAAAACTCTTTTCAGTTACTATATTGTGTTTAAACAGTTGTTTTTTTTTTTAAGTTAACGCGTACGCGTTTGCTTTATGGACTCTTTTTCCTTTCTATTAGTTTCCATAATTCAACTGTTTCTTCTTCCTCAGGTAACCAGTCACCATGGGGTCGATGTTCAGGAGTGAGGAAATGGTGCTGTGCCAGCTGTTCGTGCAGCCTGAGGCAGCATACGTGTCCATGTACGAGCTGGGTGAGGCCGGGATAGCACAGTTTAGAGATGTAAGTCTTGATTCATCATCATTTATCTTCCTGCTCCTTGTCCCATGTTACTTAGGCACAGGCCACTGAAGGACACTGGCGGATTCCTCATCCATTCAAATTTCATACAAAATCGCAATTTTAGGATACACGGTATGTCGTTGCTTGGACTTCCGACCAACGATATATTGGTGTCCAAATTTGCTCTTTATTTTTTTAACGTGTTCAAAGTTAAGTCAAAAAGTTACCATAGGGACATTTCTTATTCACGCATACGTTCCCAGCACCCAAATAGCGTAATACACGTCACAATCTAAATGAATTTGGATATATAGAGGATATTGCTAATACAATGCTTCATAAATACTCATATGTTCGAATATCGTGTCTTCTCAACAACGTAAATAGCGCAATGAATGTTGTCGAACTGTCAAAATGAAAGCTATTGCTACTGTTAGGGTACTTTACCCCGTGCAGAACCTAGTACACACGTGTCACTGCACTAATGTCACTCGGTCGGTACACCCTAAGGGGTCTATTAAAGTAATGACCTGAGTTTAGACTATCATCAAGCTTATTCTCGTAGGTGTTATTAAAGGCTATTAATGTTGGGGTGATATTAATGTGTGTAGTTTACATTGTGTGTGGGCTCCAGCGAATACAGGCCATCCCTAGTCTTTGTGTGGGTAGTGACTAAATACTGCAGTTTACATAATCGGCTGGTTATGAAGATAGTATAGAATCTCATCTCATCAATCTTCAATAGAAGAAGAATTTTGAGAAAAATATGGAAGCTTAAGGACGGTTTGTTGACGGCTGGTTTTTGTGGATATGCCCCACTACGTACGTCTATATATATACATACATACATACATAAACTCACGCCTTTTTCCCATGGGAGTAGGCAGAAACTACACCACCATAGAACGCCACCTGCTACGATCTTTAAAAAGTCCTTTTGCCTAATTAATGGTCATACAAGCACGCTGCGAGTACTACGCACCTGACCTTTCTGAAGAACATCACCAATAAGGTCACTATATTATGTCCTCCTAGGGCGCCCCCTCACACACCGTTTCCACTCACATTTGCTTTGTAAATACATTTTCTTGGTCGCCTTTCATTCATCCTCTCAACATGACCAACCACCATATAAGCATACTGGAAGATACTCTTGTACATCTACTTCTGACGAATTTAAAAATATTAATAAACTATCAATAGATCTGGCGGTATAAATACAACTGTACTACATAATTGATAGTATGATACAGTAACGCATTATATCCTAAGTTGATTTATATACTAGGTACTGGTTTAGAGCAATCCCGACCTTCTCTATCGAAGGTCGATATGTAATACTCCTATTAAGCTTGTTTATAACTGATCAGGGAACGTATCACCATTTAATGATTACAGCAGCTTCACAGCGACCAAATGACTGTGTCAACTTGAAGTTAGTTTTGATCATCAAAACTGGGAATATAATATCTATTTAATTCAGTCAAGTTATGTGATAACATAAAATAGAAGATTGCTCTGGCCATGGAACGAAGCATCCTAAACATTAGACTAAGAAACAAGTAATGAAATACAAAAATCTGAAAAAAGACACAAGTCATAGATGCCCTTCAACACGATCAAGCACTGAAGTGGAGATGGGAGGGCCATCTGGCGCAATCAGAAGACGACAGGTGGACCCGGAAAAGCCCACATGGAAAGAGAAGAAGAGGCAGACCAGCAGAGCGTTGGCAAGACTAGATAGTAGAAAAAAATACAATAGACGTCGCCGAGATAGTATAACACGCCGAGCGCTGGACGCAGATAACACGTCGTGTTCGGGTTCGCGACAAGTCAATCGTCGTCCTGAAGATGCCTCGTTGAGAGGTGAAACACGTGTCGATTTCTTACAGGATTTTTTAAGACTCTTTAAGAATAGTTAAGCGGAATAGGTTACTAAATATATCTACGTCTATTGTATTATATAATGGATTCCCGCCAAGTCACGCCTGATGAACTATACTTATTTACTAATGAACTTTATTTATTTTAAAATTAAGGAATTATTATATATGTAAACAGCTAATGTGCTTATCTCACTCTATGTGGTCGGGGTATAAAAAATGAAATGCATTGTAACCTTGCGACCTGACGAGCGAAGATTTCAATCAAACGTGGAATGATGGATCAATACAGGGTTGTTGATTGTTACCTATCTGCTTGATCCATTAGCCTTTGCAGCGCTTTTTGTTTCAATCCACGTGTGCGCAAGTATATCGTATGATTAGACCATCCGTGTTTACATCTTCATTTAATATTATTATTGTAATTGCTTTCCCGTTGAGAGCATCCGTCCTTATCGCCCATTAGACATTATTATCAATATCTGTATTTACTTTTAAACAAATCAAATATGATAACGGACTTGAAACTTGTATTGAGTAGTTTGTCCTAAATAAATAAACAAATGTATCCTCGGTTCGTTGGTCGATGTCTGATAATTTTTAAGAAGTTTCGTGATTATTTTTGTAGAAATTATTAAGCCATAAATATTTTGTACTAGCTTCCGCCCTTCCGCCCGCGTGGTATGTCGATAAAAAGTAACCTATGTCCTTCCCCAGGGTTCCAAATATTCTCGTACCAAATTTCATCAAAATCGGTTCAGCCGTTTAGCCGTGAAAGCGTAACAAACAAACTCATATACGCATTTAAATATTAGTTAGGATTAATTACTGTCAGAAATTCAGCATCCAAGCTAAATATATCCATGGTCATTCCTTGTATATTCTGTGGCCTCTCTCCCTTCACTGCTGGGACACCAGCTGCTGCTGCTGCTGTCACTGGGCTGCAGTTGAAATATTATAGGCTGATCATGCTATGATTAAACTGTCCAGCATGACTATTCAATATCCAAGACACGTAGGAGCTTCTACACATCTACTGCGTTATCCATAGTTAATACCTAAATCGATCGAAACAAGTATAGCTAAACCTATGATTGACGTAAACGATTAAGGGATTGTACCTAGCAGGTCTACATGCTACTTCCTCCATTAGCTGATAATATTATAGTTCTGGCTTCAGTCAGTAACTCATTCATTCATATTATATTCTCGTTCACTCTGACGTATATTGGGAGCTATATTTAAGAACAAATGATTGGAGATATGTTATGCAAGACTTGCTTATGAAAACGAAATGCCATATCAAAGGTCAGGAGTTCAAATTGTAAACTGATGAACTATTGACATGAACTCACTCCCCTTGTGAAATGTTCAAGTATTTGGAAGGTGTTTGACCTAATTCTTCTGTGCAGCGATAAAAATGTACTTAAATACTTGGAAGAGACAGTAATAGTCAATAAAATGCTTAGCCTTTTCAAACTACTGCAAGGCACAAGACTCATGTATCTTACAGCATTCTTTAATCCTTTGTTTTTTATGACATAATATAAGACAATAACATCATATCATAACATCACGCCTTGTTTCCCCGAAGGGTTGGGCAGAGGTATACCTATAGCTCACATTTCGTTGGATATGCTTAAGTTCCATGTAATAGGGCGAGCCTATTGCCATCAACCGGGCACAAATCCAGACTCCGGGCTGCTAGGTACTGAAAAAATTCAGATAGAAAAACCGAAAAACCCAATAACACTTTGTGGAATTCAAATAAATTAAAACTTCCACACAGTTTAGACAAAATAAAATCCCTCTTCAAAACCACGTTGAAGTTTAATATTGGCAAAGATACAAGAATCCCACCATTAACCAATAACGATCGGTAAGCCATAAGGAATTTGGCAAAATTGCCTCTTTCATTTATTTACATATAAAAACTAAAATCATTCAGGGACACCTCAAGCCACTTTCACAAATTATTTTCCGTTCCGCTTCCCCGTTTCACCTCGTGGTTTAGACGTCACGAAAACGAATTAATATTCGTTATTTTAGGTCACCATGTACCTATAACATAGAGAAGGACAGCAGATACTTCCGTCGCTTCAAACCTGGATAATATTTGGGCCGACATGTCCACCCCCCTGATTTCGCGTGCCACGTCGACCATTATGCACGAATCAAGGGAGTGTCTGTGTTTTCCGTGACCTGTGTCGTGTGACAGATTGTTTAGAAGACCTAAATTGTTCGTTTCGTTTAATATTCTGCAATGATTTGATGAGCTGATGATAATATTTCAACTGCCTTTGAAACAGGTTTGCTCAAAAAAGGAAAAAACTACGGAAAGTGAGAAAGCAGTACGTTGAAAAAAGTCGTGGAAGATAACATTGACTACATAGACAGAATGAAGGACAGTGATATAACACAGGTCGTACCTGATGTTGCCACTAACTAAGGCCCAACTGGGAAGCTCTGGGCCTGTATCTCACCTGATGGTAAGTGATGAACAGGCTGAAGATGGAAGCGAGCTTCAGCCGGAATCCTCAACCACAGAGGAACTGACTATCTTACCTCTAACTGTCGAAACACAACAATGCTGCTAACATTGTTGTTATGGCGACAGACTTAGATAAGATGGTGGTAGCTTTGTACACGGCACGGTTTCTTTAAGGTACTGCGTATAAATCGCGCCGTAAAAAACGTGTCTGACAATAAGCTTCCTTAGTAATCCATACAACACTGACGACCATGCCTACACACGGCGAATAAGCCGTAGTTTTTCATGGCAAGAAAAAAAAAGGGTAAAGGGCTTAAAGGTTCTCTGATGGTCAACAGAAGATAGGATCTGACTTGAACTTGCCACAATAAAAACCCTTTCTAAATCACCCATGTTAGTTGCATGCTTATTCCAATTGCGACGACTGGCATTCTAACCAAAGAAGCTGGTCTTACACTGTTTGTCCACCAACACCGTCAACTGGACATCAACGAGAAACGAGATTATTTGCACCGAACGTGACGTCCGACGGCGGTAGTGTGCTGTGGCCTAGAGGCCTTAGTAAATGTATGTGTAGCTACTTGGTGCCGTCATCTCGTTCTCGTTGACGTCCCGTTGACGGTGCCGGTGGACAAACCGCCTTATAGTATTCTATACTGAGCAGAACCAATTCCGCTATTTATAGGTTGACTGGTAATTAATGACCGATACTTAAACCCGTAATGTTACCCATCATTATGAACAACTTTCATTATGGGACCAACTCTGAAATCGCGAAAAAAAAACAGCTGTTCCCTACATTTAAGTTCGCATAGCTTGTCATAATGTAGGGAACAGCTGATTTATTTTCGCGATTTCAGGGTTGGCCCCATAATGAAAGTTGTTCATAATGATGAGTAAAGTCTTGTGTTTAAGTATCGGTCACTAATTACCAGTCACCTTATAATTATATAGCCCAGGATCTGTTGCTGCAGTGATTCGAGACCCTTTCGTTTTTCGTCCACAGCTATTAATTTCCTTGTTATTTATTAGCAATAAAACTTCCGTCTATTTTATATTTGTGAACAAACTATCGATTGCACCCGGCTCGGCTTGTGTTCAATTCGGACATTCCTACTGATTTATAAATGGCTTTCGCGAAGGCTAGCTTATTAACGATTGATCGTTTCACTCAGGTGAAGGTCTAGGCGGTATTAAAGTAATTAATTTTGATTAGGTCACCTTTACTATTATGCGTCTTATCCTTGAACTCACACAAAATGGGGATGGCGATACGATGCGATGCGGTGGGTCCGGAATTTCTCGCTGACAAAGTCGCGGGCAGAAGCTAGTAGCTTATATGAGGGAATAATTTGAAGGTAGGCATGTACAATTTGATAGAACCAAAAACACACAGTTACATCAAAACATAATCATCTTATATTTCAAGACAGCACTATACAAGGGTATAATATTGACAGCGGCAAAACCCACAGTTTACAAGCCACCTCCGAGTTACAATATTGTAACGCACTCTCGTATCAAAATAAACACACCCTTTATCGATAAAAATAATGAAAATATTGATGGCTGTGGAAACATTCCAGGGTTTGGTTGACCCACGTTTTATCAAGAGGTACCTGTCGGTAAAAACCATTTATGGATATTACAAACACCAAAAAAATTGTTGAATTGATCAACAATTTTTCTTGGTGTTTACCGACTTTAATGTAAATAAAGTGTAAACGAACGAATACGGATTAAAAATAAAAAATAAAACCGCGTTTCGCAGGTTAAAGCTAGTTAAATACAAAAGATTGAAGAAACCCAAACCCATATCCCAATGTTATGTTTCCATGTTCTGCAACAGTCCTGCACCAACCGGGGATTGTCCTTGGGTGCATTTGCATAGTGGATACAGGGATAATCCTCGATTGGTGCCTCATCACCAAAAATTGTCTAAGGGGCCTCTACGAGTTGGCTTCGGCCCCTCGCACGCCTTCCTTAGTTCCGGGACCCAAGGGTCCCGAGAAATGTCAAAGTCATTAAAAAAAATTGAAAGAGAAATGTAACTTGGGTTAAAATTTTACTTGCATGTTTTTTTCCTTACCAACTGTGGTATCTTAATTTAAGGGTCAAACGTAACACGCGGGTCACCGCTTGAGATAATACTCAATACGTGAATGCTGATAAGGGTACTTAATTACTTGTATTGTGTAATAAAACTTACGTAAATACTTGTCATCGTGTTCATAGGTTTTTTTTCATTATTTATTTACTCTTTTGTCACAAATATTAAATACATTAAACAATCTACATACATACTTAACATCACGCCTTGTTTCACCGAAGAGCTAGGCAGAGGTGTGCCCATAGAAAGTAGATACATATTTCGCCAGTTAAGAAATAGGAGGCGAGCCTATTGCCATCTACTGGGTACAAATCCAAACCGCGGGCCGACCCGGTTATCGAACCCAGGACCTCATGCTCAGCAGTAGCGCTTGCCATCACTTGACCAACGAGGCATACATTAAACAATCTAACACTACTTTTTCAATCTTCATAGGTTTAGGTTTCGTTCTGTAGTTTCCTCCAATCCCCATGGGTATATACATGCATAATATACATATGTGTGTACTTATATATCTCCATAGGTCCATTATTCGCAGCTCAGCAAACAAACAAATCATAACCTATGCAAAGAACATTACTATATACCTATAAATTTAAAAACCAATCACGTAGTTCTATGTTGTTCCCGGGTGATGCACTAATCAGATACACAGAGAGGCAACTTGATTCTCTCATCTACATATCTCATCTACTCATCTCATCTACTCGACGTCCGTATGTCACTGCAGGGATCCAGCAGAATATCAGCGGCAGGTATATTTGTCTGACACATGCTGAACTGGACTCCCGTTTGGTGCTACCTTGAGACGCACACCGTACTTGTGTCATAACCAATGTTGACATTACAATTTATGTCTTGTTTTCTACATTTATTTTGCACTAGCTGCTGCCCGCGGCTTCGCCCGCGTGAGTGTCGGAAATTACCCCATACATCCCCATGGGTTTTAAGTATAAATATTGAGTTTCGAGTTAATCGGACAGCGCGTTAAAATTCTTCCATACAAACACTGACACCCCCCAATCCCCCTTTAGGGGGTAATTTAGACAAACAAAAAACTACAAACTTTATAATTTATTTAGATAACTATTCGTGCGAAGTTTCATGTTTATTACCTCAAGGAATAAGATTTTTCATACAAACTTTCATCCCTTATTTTATCCCCTTAGGGGTTGAATTTCGAAAAATCCTGATACACGTTATTCTTAATTTTTGGGTTTAAGTATAAATAATGAGTTTCGAGTTAATCGGACAGCGCGTTAAAATTCTTCCATACAAACTTTGACACCCCCCAACCGTAGGATAGGATACTTTTCCGGGATAAAAAGTACCCAGTGTGGTGCCCAGGATATTAAAGAATAATTATACCAAGTTTCATCGTAATCGAACCGGTAGTTTTTGCGTGATACCTGAACAAACAGACAGACAGACAGACAAAAAAAAAATTAATCACACTTTTGGGTTCGGTGTCGGTCTAGTAACACCCCCTGCCATTTATTTTTTTGATATCTTCAATGTACAGAATTTTCTCTTCTACAGATTTATTATAAGTATAGATATGGGTGTTTTTTTTTGTTTTCTCGCTGGAATTTGTAAAAACCCAGCCGTATTTATTCCTTGTCTACATTATAAAAGGTACCTAAACATTTTTAATTTTTCTTGATGCAATGGTTTGGGCTGGGCGTTGATGAGTCCGTGAGTCGGTATTTTCCTTTTTATAGTTCCTATTGATTGATTTGTGTAGGACTGGACATAACTCGTAGATTTGGAAGCTATCTTTAAAGACATAATCCCACTTAGGACCCAGCCCCACAATCCCACACACTCCTGACCCGTCCAATTGTGCCCACTTATTCAAAGAATTATTGTTTTTAATTGAAACGACAATGGCTACATCATTTTACATCGCACATTGTAAAGTGTTGATACCTTATTGATATTACAGTCATATGATGTGCTTATCATATCATCATTATGACTTTGTAAGTAGAATTGATGCAATAAATATGGGAGTTTTGTCCTTGAAAAATTATTTAAAAACCTTGGATAATTTATTGTAGGGTCCTCCTTTAAGATAATGTACGAGTCTCCATATTATACGAGTATTCGTTTTTTCCCTACGAGTGACTTCATTTCCGATGCTCTCATGAACTCAAGCAAAAAATCAATCTGTCTAACCTAACCTAACTTAATCTAACCGGATGAAGCTGAATACCAGTATTTTACATGGAGCGACTGCCTATCTGACCTACACAAGCAGACCCAGTAACTGGGTACACGATACCCCTTGGTAAGACTGGTTGACAGACAGTTGGTCTTCAGAATACCCGAAACGACGGCCAAACATCTACGAATGACAGCGGGGACCAACAGCTTATCGTGCTTTCCAAGGCACGTACTCAAGCAATGAGTTCAAAAATTTCAACTAGTGCAGAATATGCATAGGTATCTTGGTTACCCCTTTATCCATTACCTATCGCCTATGGTCCTGCTTAATAGGTATCTGGCGAGTAAATCACACAAATATTATATTTTATCGGAGTTATAATGCTGTCCTGCCTTCTTTGAGCACCGCTTTCAGGTAAAATTCAAGCATAACGATAAACATCATGTACTTTTATTTGTTACCAGACATTCTACTGTATTATCTCGCTTTCTTGATTCATTAATTTTATCATAATTATTATCATTAAATCTAAGATATAAAACGCGAGGTTATAATCTATTAGTAATAATAAAGTTGAAGACTTTTTACTTTATACTAATAACAATAACAAAACCATAATCACCAAGACGACCAGTCACTACTAGCAGCACCCGTTCACGAGCATAACGCAAAGATCAGCCATCACCCCCCTCGCCATATTTGAGGGAAGGAGGCAACCCGACCCCCGCCGCTACCGCAAGCAGTGACATCTAAGGGAACATGACGAACTTGCTGCCGGTTGCTCAGGCAAGAATAATATGATCAGTTGTCAAGGTCGGTAGCTAACCACATATTGCAATAAAACATTATCGTGATAAGAACAAAATGTTGCTTTATATAACAATGTCTTTTATTATGACCACAGGTGCCCACTTAGGAAACAATACATTTGTTATAATTATACCTGGAATAACTTTAAACATTACCTATGTTGGATGTGGCCTTAATGAACATAACATTTGTTGGTGTGGTGTGTGCATAACATCCATACATACAAATAAATAAAAGTGAAGTGTCTGTTTGTTATTTCAAAATACTTTTGTACTTATATACGGCAGGTACTTATAACAAAAGAAAAAAAAATGTCTGTTTCCGAAACGGCTGCACCGATTTTGAAAACATGATTTAAAAAAAAAAAAAGTAGAAAAAGAAACCAAAGTTACCAAACCGAACAATAAACCGCTGCTATTCAAAAAATACTTCAAATTAGATCATAAAACTTTGCATACTAACTAAACTAACTATAAAGCAGCGACTGTTTTTTATTATTTTTTCATTTCCTAAACTATTGCCGCTTTGGAGGCGCCTCCGTCTCGCTCGCACTCAGTCCGCGAGTAGTATGGTGCGAGCTAGATAAAAACCTGAGGTTAAAATAAAATGCTGTTTCGACCGCAGTGTGATTCTAAAAGTCCCTAAATAAGCCTTTGAAATTGAGCCTCTTCGGCTCAAATTAACCAGCACATGATACCGATATAAAGAAGAAAGCTATAAAACAGGAGGAGCCAACAATAACGTTTACGTCCACGTTATTCGTGAAGGCGCGGTCTCCAATAAAATGCAGATAAATTGTAATTGATCGCCGATATTCGGTTATATTGCGATGTTCGGGAACCTTGACGTTACGACGGTTATTGTTAACTCATAACTGCTTTATAGCTGTTTTGTTATCTATGATCCCTTTAAGGATATAAAGGCTGTAAGCTCCTGCCGGTCTATTCTTTAAAAATGTTATGTATATACATGTTTTGGACTAGGGACGGAAACCGATATAATCAATTCAGGTATTTTTTCGGTTACATATTTTTAAAGGTAAAATCAAAATCAAAATCAAAATATTTTATTTCACATAAACCTACATGGGCACTTATGAAACGTCAGAATCTAGGTGCACGGTTCCAATTGGTCGTTTCCTATGGAGAAGAGCCGGCAAGAAACTCCACTGTTACTCTTTTAAAAATAAATGGGTTTTACAATGTTTTAAAAAATGTACAGTTTGAATAGGTATGCGAGGACAGCGTAGGCCTGTCAACAAGATACTTAAAAAAATAGAAAATAGTCTGCAAATCGACAGTCTGTTGTGCCTACAACGTTCTCACATTCACAAAATATAAAGGAATCTATATAAAGGTCGAATAAAATAATAAAAACCAATTTAACCCAAATGGTTGTCACTACAACTTTAACCAATCCGAATGAGAACCCTACTTTAAAATGAAATTTGAATTGTAGGCATATAATGTCAAATAATGAAACTACATGTCAAGTAGTACCTAAATAAAAAAGTAAAATAAAATACATATCGTAATTTGGGAGCAGTTAATAGACATTTACATTATGCCGTTAATGAGGTACCAGGGAGGCCACATGTGCAGAAGGAATTATTGCCAAACTTCCTTGTCATCAACGTAGTCTTTAATCTTGTAATATGCTTTTTTGATAAGGACACGTTTTATGTGGGTTTTGAACTTTCCATCGTTAAGTTCTGTAACCGACTTTGGCAACTTGTTATAAAAGCGAATACTGTTTATAAGGAATGACTTGCTAGTTTTAGTTAATCTAAATTTAGGTATCACAATTTCATGTTTACTACGTGTATTTATATTATGGAAATCACTTCTAATTTTGAAAAGTCCTAAGTTTTTGCGAACATACAAAATACTTTCTAAGATATAAAGAGAAGGCAGAGTTAGTACATCAACTTCTTTGAATTTGTTTCTAAGGGACTCACGAGGACCCATTCTATAGATCGCGCGGATTGCTCTCTTTTGTAATATGAAAATTGAGTCTACATCAGCTGCCGATCCCCACAGCAGAACGCCATAAGACATGATGACATGAGACATGACTGTGGAAATAAGCAAAGTATACTAACCTAGCTGTGGCTACATCAGTCAACTGCCTTATTTTTCTTACTGCAAATGCAGCTGAACTTAATCTACCTGAAAGAGCTCTAATGTGGGCACCCCATTGCAATTTAGAATCTAGAGTAATTCCTAGAAACACAGTTTCTGTAATTGCATCTAGTTTTTTGCCATCAAGTTTTAAGTTTAGACCTACTTGGGGTACATTTGGTAAAGAGAACTTAAGACATTTAGTTTTGTTCGCATTAAGTAAAAGATTATTAGCTGCAAACCATTTAGAAAGAACTGCCAAACTATCGTTGACATGTAAGACATCCGTATCTTTTCTATCTATTTTAAAAATAAGAGACGTGTCATCAGCGAATAGAATTATATCCGATAAGTTAGCCATCATGTAGGGAAGGTCATTAATATAAACTAGAAATAGGAAAGGGCCAAGAATCGAACCTTGGGGCACGCCCATCTTTACTAGAGACCCCGAAGAAGTCACCCCGTTTACGCTTACTTTTTGCTGCCTGTTTGATAAATAAGAAAGAACAAGATCAGCAGCCTGTCCACGAATTCCGTAGTGGTGTAATTTACAGATCAGTGTGTTGTGGTCAACGCAGTCAAACGCTTTTGAGAGGTCACAGAATATGCCAATTGCATCCTGGGACTTCTCCCAGGATTCCAAAATGTGACTGATGAGTTTTACTCCAGCGTCAGTCGTCGACCTTCCTTTCGTGAAACCAAACTGTCGACTATGTAAAATCTCATTTGAATTAAAATGTGACAACATCTGGTCCAGCATGATTTTTTCATATATTTTACTCAGTGCTGGTAGCACAGATATTGGTCTATAATTAGAGGGATCACTCTTACTACCCGATTTGAAAATTGGTACTACTTTACTATGTTTCATTAAATCAGGAAACGTACCACTATCTAAACATTGATTAAATATGCCTGTTAGGACAGGAGCAATTGTGTCAATAATATCTCCAAGGACCTTAACGGAAATTCCCCATAAGTCTTCAGTGTTTTTTATATTAAGACTTTTGAATACTTTTTTAATTGTAACAACAGAGATGGGCTTGAATTCAAATAAAAATACAATAGAAGTAGATTTTTTTTTTTGTCCGCGTCCAGCGCTCGGCGTGTTAACGCGTCGTGTTTAGGTTCGCGACAGTCGTCATCCTGAGGATGCCTCCTTGAGAGGTGAAACACGTGTCGATTTATTACAGGGTTTTTTAAGACTCTTTAAGAATAGTTAAGCGGAATAGGTTACTAAATATATCTACGTCTATATAATGGATTTCCGCCAAGTCACGCCTGAATCAATGAACTATTTTTAAAGGTATTTTTAAAGGTTAACTTAAATTGAATACAACCAGTATTAATACCGGTTACCGAAATAAAAATTAGCTCTATCTTACACGTGCCATCAGTAGTAGTGAAAGGGCACCCATCGCCTGTATGTGTGTAACCGATTTTAAAACGGTAAAATGTAAGAGGTAACGAGGTTTCTTCTTCGGGGGTTACCCAGATAGCGGTAACCTTAGTCGTAGAAGGAACCAAAATTCTTGTACCGTATATTTTAATAATTTCTATATGTGAAGGATCCCCTAGGAATGTAGAATCCAATTCGATGTTTCGTCGTAATGCTGTAAATGTAAAGTGCTATACAACGTGTAACGGAAAGGGTATATCTATCCAAAAGGAGTGAAGATTACATTAGGTATAGAATCTGTATGCAAAGTTTCAGCTCAAAATAAATTACTCAAATAATATACATATGCAACAAGGTTTCGTAAGTTTATTGAATTGTTAATGAAAAATTGATTGTCAAATCATAACAAAAGTGTCACCGCATTACGAGGATCAGACGTGATCGAACAAGCCGAAAATACGGAGAAGCGCGAGCGGCACAGAATACATAATAGTACCGAGCGGTTGGTATCATGTACTGAAATTTATCATCATGTTCGTAACTAGTAGAAATAAGATTTTAAAACCCTTGCCACATAGTTTGTTATCATCCAAAGAAGCCGTGCACTTGAAATATGTAATATACCCTTTCCGTTACAGGTTGTATAACTTTAGCAAATATATTTGATTCTTTATTTAGAAACCAATACAATTTGGTGAAATTGACGTTGATGTTTTGAATTAAATAATCGATAGCAATCGGGCTCACAAAGGTAGGGTCGCTGAGGCAGCAACGGAAAATGCGTATCTATCAAAGTCTTCATAATGATTTGACTGGAAAGGCCACAGGGTGAGGAAGAACTTGAAAGCCTCGTGAAAGACATTTGTCAAGGAATGATGCAGTCATCATCCAGACTGAAAACAGCCAGTTCCTTACCCATGTAAAGAAGCAATGAAAATACATTTATTTAACACAGACAGAATATAATATACAGCAGATAAAAAGAAATGGCGAAATGTGGGTGTACTATAGGTACAACTCTGCCCAACCCTTGGGGGAAACAAGGCGTGATTTTATGTGTTATAAAAATAAAAATAAAACAAATAAAAAGTGTAAAGTACCATGTAAGAAATTAGCAGGGGATCAAAGCAAAATATGCAAAAAGCAATAAATGTATGCAATATTCCTGCCAATAAAATTAAATCACGATCAAACTGTAACGACATTTCAAAAAGCCGGCCAGCTGTGGGTCGGACTCGCACACAAAGGGTTCCGTACCGTTATAAGATCAAGCAAAAAACACCGAAAAAAACAGATATGTATACGTGTAAAAATTCCCTTTAATTATTAATATTTAATAGATTTTTTATTATTTAATTTTGTTATAGCGGCAATAGAAATACATCATCTGTGAAAATTTCAATTGACTACCTATTACGGTTCATGAGATACAGCCCGCTAACCGACAGACGAACAGCTGAAGCTTAGTAATAGGGGTCCGTTTGGCAACTTTGAGGTACGAAACCCTCAAAAACAAGTCTGTATCCAGCCTTGAGAATAAAATTGGCACATAGTGAATAAAATGATACTACAAATAAAATGCAACTAGTCGTTATAACTAATGGAAGAGTGCTTGGTATAGCCACCCTAAGTGGGAACTAATAACTTCTAATGATACTAAAACCTTGAAATCTACATGTTGTAAAGGGCCTTGAAAATGACAAGGCTGTACTTTATTTTTTATTTTTTTGCACGTTTTATATTGCATTTTGCGTTCCGAAAAATTCTAGGGCAACTTGTAGGTATATCTATTGCTCATTAGCCACATGGAGCTGGGTTAACTTTAGAATAATAAAATACTAGCTACGCCCCACGGTTTCACCCACATAAGTCTCTATCCCGTGGGAATATCGGGATAAAAAGTATCTATGTCCTAACCTAGGTAATGGTCTACCCATGTGCCAAATTTCTTCCAAATCCATTCAGCCGTTTTAGCGTGAAAGCGTAACAAACAAACAAGCTTACTTTCGCATTTATATATAGCCAAAAGGAAGGGTTATGATTTTAGCAGTCTATGTTTTACAAACTAAAAATGTTTTAAGTATGACGTTTTCTTGGTTTGCAATTCGCTGAACGGACATTTTGTCAACACAAAGTATTTGTTACTAGATGTATACATGTGGAAGCTTGTAATTAGCAAATTTTCCTACCTATAGCTGATGTTTAACTGTATTATTAGTCTGTAAGCTTTCTGTAAAAAATAAAAAATAAAATATAAAAAAAAATATATATATATTAGTTAGGAAGTTAGGTTTATAATAAAAGAATAATCAAGTAATATTTTTGAAAAAAAAATACACCTATCGAGTAGGTAACGAGTATGATGCCAAAATATTGTTTTTAGAATTTTTGTCCGTTTGTCCTGGATGTATGTTCTGGATTGGCGCAAAAATGACTGAACGGCTTTGGATGAAAATTGGCACAGGTTTAAATGGAAGATTTTGAAGACGTGCCAGTTTCCTCACGATATTTTAATTCTATTATGTATTGTATTCTCTATCCTGTATATCCCTATTCTGTATTCACGATTCGATTCGATTTGTATGGGAACTGACATAAATCCGGAGGATGGCATTTTTATTTTTTCAGCAAAAAAATATATTCCGTTACATCGCATAGTTATACTTTCTTTTTGTCTTCCACAGTTAAACCCCCACGTCAACGACTTCCAACGTCGTTACGTCAGCGAGGTCCGGCGCTGCAGTGAAATGGAACGCAAGTTGCGATGGGTAGCGGGTGAACTGCCTGAGCCACCTCCCCCACCGAAACCTGACCGCTGTAGTCTTAGCCCCAGGGAGATCAACATATTAGAGGTCCGTGAGTCTATAAGTGTCCAAGAGTGAGTGACATAGTACGCAAGCTGCTATGGGTAGCGGGTGAACTGCCTGTGCCACCTCCCCCACCGAAACCTGGCCGCTGTAGTCTTAGCCCCAGGGAGATCAACATATTAGAGGTACGTCTATGAGTGTCCTCTAAGAGTGTTACTCATGTAAGTGAAAAGCACGCAAGCTGCGATGGATAGCAGGTGAACAGCCTGAACTGCTTAGCCCACGGGAACAATAAAAAAAAAAAAAAAACTGAAGCTATGAGCGTTTGTAACAGATTAGGTATGATCTGATCCAAAAGTATGTGATGAAAATATAAACAAATGGATCAGAACACGTACCTGTGGATGCGGATTTGCAGTACCACTAACAAATTGAGTGCTTTGATTTTATTACTTGAAAAATAGAACTCGAAATTCTAATTTTAAATCACCATAAAGATGTGTTTTATTTGACAATTAAAGTTAATTTTATAGCCTACATTTTCAATTACAATTCAATAGTTTATTCAAACACACACATTTACCATATACAACATATGACTCATGCTAGAACCATTTGTTTTTCTTGGGGACTTCCCCAGAATAACGACGTGTGTCGTCTTAAAATAACTGACACAAATAAATAAGGGACAATATTATTTTGAAGACATGAAATAAATAAATAAACCGGCCAAGTGCGAGTCGGACACGCATACGAGGGGTTCCGTACCGCCGTAGAATATTTAGCAAAAAACACATTTCTTGAGCCCCTTTAATTTTTACTTTATTTAATTTTTATTACCATTTGTTGTTATAGCGTCGACTGCCTCGTTGGTCTAGTGGTCGCAAACGCTACTGCTGAGCTTGAGTTGTTGGGATTTTCCACCTGGAATTGCTCAGTAGCAACCCGGAGTCTGGATTTATGCCCGGTTGATGGCAATAGGCTCGCCCCATATTACATGGGAATTAAACATAACTGGCGAAATGCGGGTGTACCTACTATAGGTACTCCTCTGCCCTTCCCTTCGGAGAAACAAGGCGTGATGTTATGTTATGTTACGTGTTGTTGTTATAGCAGCAATAGCAATCTGTGATCAATAAAATTTCAAAGGTCTGCCTGTCTACCAATTACGGTTCATGAGATATAGCCCGCTGACAGACAGACGGACAGCAGAGGCTTAGATAATAGGGTTCGGTTTGGTACCCTTAGAGAACGGAACGCGGGGCCCCACGTGGGCCCGCGTGGTGGATCACGACCCACTCCTTTTCGCAGAATCCCAGCACTAGAAACATTTTAGGCTGAGAATATATTTTGTAAAATAGTACAGTTCATAATTTACACATACGATCCGCCTTTAAAAAATTAAGACGATGACAGACTTACGAAGAAGGATTGTTGATAGCTTCTCAGAGAAGAATACTAAATAACTACTGAAAAAAAACATGCCAGTGTCATTAAGAGTAAGATTAATAGTGATGTACGACGTAAGAACAACACTATTAATCCAGCTTACGCACACCAGCATCTGTTTAATAATTATTGCCAGACCAGACACTATAATACTACTACTATAAATACGATGTTCAGATGTATGTTTGTTACTCAATAGCGCCGTAACGGCTGAGCAGATTCTCATGAAATTTAGTGCAGAGGTGGGATGTTGAAAGTTTTCGGCTTGTGAAACAAAACACTAAGAAATTAATGGGTTTGTGGGTGGAGTCGATGCAGTGGTTGGGCAAGTGGCTCCTGTGTTTATGGGTCAAGGGTTCGAGTCCCACAATGAATGACTTACTATATTTAGATCCCAACTGCAACTTGGGGTCTAAACGCGTTTAGATTTGGGCCTTTAAAATCTTATTTAAATTCTTATTGTGCGGCGTAATCATGTCTATCAATAAACAAAACCGGTCAAGTGCGAGTCGGATTCGCACACGAAGGGTCCCGTACCACCGTACAATAAAAAACGTAACAAAAAACGCCGAAAAAACATGTTACCCCCAATTTTTACCTTTATTTTATTTTTATTTTTTGTTTATATAGCAGCAATAGAAATACATAATCTGTGAACATTTCAACTGTCTACTTATTACGGTTCATGAGATACAGCCCGCTGATAGACAGACAGACAGCGAAGACTTATTAATAGGGTTCCGTTCGGCCCCCTTTGGGTACGGAACCCTAAAAGCAGCTTAAAAAAAACATCGTGTCAGTAACTTCTACTATGTTATGCCGTTTCCCGTTGAACCGGACTGGTCTATCCACACCCATTTAAAATATTTACTCCGTGATTACTAAACAAAACAGAGTGTTTAGTCTCAGTATAATAAATAACTCTATTAATCCACACACATCTGTGAAAAAATTATTAGCGGCAAGGTTACACCAATTAGATCCCTCCACCAGCGCAGGCGCAGGATATATTTGTAGCGGGGATCACAGGACCGAGTTATTGTAATTTATGAGTTGCCATGACATCATGTTATACTTGTCTGAGGATGTCGTAATAGTCGGTTAAGGATGGATGGATGAATGGATGGCAGGATCCGACTGTGTGGTAATGACTTTATACTGTGTGTAGAGTTATACTGGTTTGGCAGCCGCTCATAGTGGATTTGGCTGTGGTTTTTAGATCATGCTATTTGATATTAATGTTTTCACTATTTTCTACAACAAATGTTAAAAGTTATAGAGGATAATGTAATATTCTGAATCTTGCTTGTTATCATCATGTGAGATATTATGAATTTAAGTAAACTAATTGTTTGTTTTTATTTTTTATTAAAATAATAATAATATTAAATTAAATAGAAAAATAAATATAGTATTTATCGAAATTTAAAAAAGGGGGGAAGAGCTCATTGGGCATCAAAAAATTCATCCGCATCGCTGTAAATGGGGAAAGTGCCCAAAAGGCTGGCAAATTGTTTGTCTTTTTAATTTCGGAATAATATGTTTTTAATACCTATTTATCCAAATAAATTCTTCCCTTGGGCTGTAGTTTATTAGCAATGTAAATCCCTTACAAAATGATTCAACAGCTAAGCTATATTTTCAATAGCATAATCAGCCTTCTATGTTCCCATTGCTGGGACTCAAGCCTCCTCTCTATGAGAGGAAGTATGCCGTAATCCACCACGAGGGCCCAGTGCGGGTTGGTAGATATCTACCAACCCGCACAGGGGCCCGCTTCGAATTTAATGGTTCTCGGACATGCCGGTTTCCTCACGATGTTTTCCTTCACCGTTTTGAGAGCAGTGGTGATGAAATTAAGTACATAAAGTAAAGTGCCTGTCAGGGGTCGAACTCACGACCAACACTGCTCAACATTTTCAATGCTGCTTCAAAACATGGTGAACAAAAGAATGCAGTTGAAATTGACAGAGAAACAGATATGCATAAATTATAAAATATAATTTATATAATAAAGTATTCTCTTGAAGAGCAAGCGAAAATTTCTACATCGATCAATACATTGCAATAACTTAAAGTGGTCATAAATACCAAGATTTTACTATTTGTCACGAGTTCCATGAAATTCATTGGTGTGACCATTACAATTTAATGGCTTCTACAAATGTGCCAACAGTTATCAGCATCATATTCCACGGGACCATTTTGTTTTACAACTTATTCTGCCAGCATAATATTTATATGGAATCATTAGATTTCCATTAATATTCTAACAATCTTGAGGAAATGTTAGGAGACACATTTGAAATTGTATGTAATTTGGAAATAAAATTAACCAATGCCTTAATGATAATAACTTTGTGATCGACATTTGTCTGTATCCCATTGCATTTGAAAGTCCAATAGTGTCCTCCTGTACTAATAAAAACTAATTTCAGTAGCGTATCATTCTGCCAATAGTGGATTATAATTCTAATACTTTTTTTAACCGTTTAGCCTTGATTGGAAGGTTAACAATAAATTCCTTTGTTTTTCAACGTTTTCACAAAACAGATTCTTACCAGCCAATTTGTATGTTCCAGGAAAGGATCGACTTCATCGAAGGAGAAATCCAAGAAATAACACGAAACGCACGAAACCTGAAGAGCGACTACCTTTCCTTAATAGAGCTGAAGACATTGATAGAGAAAATGCAGACTTTCTTCCAAGACCACAGCGCACAGCGGAAGATATCGGCGTCAGTACAGATATACAACAATGATGCGGTGTTGGGACATCTTGGGTTCATCGCTGGAGTGGTGACGACAGCCAGGATACCAGCATTCGAGAAGATGCTGTGGAGAATATCGCACGGGAATATCTTCTTTAAGCAAGCACAGATTGAGGAGCCTTTGAAGGATCCTATTACGGTAAGGTATTGACAATAACTTGGGCGCCCTTAGTATTATTATTTTTGGTTGGGAAACTATTAAATAACTTCTCCCGCTCTGTGCGGAGCGGGAGGGCGTGTCAGACTCTTACTGACTAAAACCCACCCGTGTTCATTCAGTTGCCTGTGTGTTGCCAGGGGCCACGGGGACTCTTTCGGACTTCCCCGCGACCCTAGCAGGCCCCGTCAATTGTGCTGACATCTCTTAGAGGCGCTCATGGAACACAACGCGCCATTGTACCCTGGGTGCCCTGGATGTACATTTTATCAACACTCGAGGATACTATTTAAAAGGCCTTTTTACTTTTCGGGGTTGCTGTTATAAGTTGCCACTACCATAGGATCCTAGAGGATCTTTTGATCCTAGAGGATCTTTGATTTTTACGTATTAGATCAACATTGCAAAGTTATTTAAAGGGCCATTAATTCAGCTTTCCGAGACTCCTTCGTGCCTCGGAAAGCACGTTAAGCCGTTGGTCCCGGCTGTCATTCGTCGATCATTGACAGTTGTTACACCGTAAGAAGCCCGAAAGTCTGACAACCAGTCTTACCAAGGGGTATCGTATTACCCAGTTACTGGGTTGTGGAGGTCAGATAGGTAGTCGCTCCATGTGAAATACTGGTATTCAGCTGCATCCGGTTAGACTGGAAAGGCAGATTTATTTTAGATTGATTTTTAATTTGACTGGTACTGATTAGAAGGCCTGTTCTCGTATTTAAAAAATGTTCACGTTCAAGTCACAACCTGTCAAACTTGTCAAAAATGTTGGTAAATTGATTGTATTTTTGACAGATTGCGAATGAGATGCGAATGCGAACGTTCTTAAAAAATACGGGAATTGCCCCTCTGTTTAAAATCATTTTTCTACGTTTCCTACTTCAAAGTTTCGATCACCCAAATATTGTTTTCTAACATGATAATCGACTAGCTATATTGATTCTTTTCGGATTTGACGTGCTTTGAAAAGGTCGGGAGTTCAAATCAAGTTCAGGGCTAACCCTCGAACTTTGTGGCAAGCCCACGCATTTAGACGTATATTTAGCTTAGCGGCTGTGACATCGGTAACCCTTTTCATATAATAATGATACCTACTTTGGTAGGTAGATAGGTGACTCCGTTGATACGTCATTATATTGCTTCCAGACACGTCACAGTTGCATAATAATGAAACAATCAAGGCTGTTATTAGTATAATTATTTAAGAATCATGACATACTTTGAGGTAGTTGTTTATTAAAATAGTATTTTGGGGTCATCTTTCAGCTGCATACAATTTAACCGGATGCAGCTGAATACCAGCAGCAGCAGCAACAGCAGATGCAGCGGATGCAGCTGTAGTTAACCATATATATCGTTAATTACCATAACGCCTGTATTCCCCGAAGAGTTAAGCAGAGGGGTACCTTTAGTACACCCACATGTCGTCAGTTATGTTTAAGTTCCATGTACCTAATAGGGGGCGAGACTATACCAATAATAGAGAAAAGTGGAAGGACAGTATCCCTACTCTCCTTCCACTTTTCCAATGGCCTTTGCCCTGCAGCGGGAAAATCCAAGCTAATTATGAATCATCATCATGTGCATAGCCCTTTCCTACCTATGTTGGGGTCAGCTTCCAGTCTAACCGGATGCAGCTGACCTCCACGACCCAGTTATTGGGTAATAAGACACCCCTTGGTAAGAAAAAATATCGTTAGTAAATTCAATAATGCAGCCAAGAAGATATAATTCTACAAAATATTTAGTTGAATTACCTTTCCTTTATCTGAACTGAATTGGATTGGATCTATTCCATGAAGGTTAGACACCAGTGACCAGAATTGAACTATCTGAATAAGAGCAAGCATAATGCTCGTTAATTTTGTTTATGAGAGGAGACTTTTGTCCAGCTGTTACAACATAACATAACATCACGCCTGTAATCCCCGAAGGGTTAGACAGAGGTTTACCTATAGTTCACCCACATTTCGCCAGTTATATTTAAGTCCCATGTAAAAGTAGGCGAGCTCATTGCCAAAAACCGGGCACGATTCCCAGACTCCGGGCTGCTACTAAGGAATTCCAAATGGAAAAACTCAATATCACTTTGCCTGACCTGGAAATCGAAACCAAGACTTCATGCTCAGCAGTAGCGCTGGCGACCACTTGACCAATGAGGCAGTCCGTATATTTATTACTATATCTAGTTATCAAAAGTTATAGCATAAAGACTAAATAATATCACAGAATCGAAGGCAAAACTGGCAAAATTTATAGAGATGCCGTTAACTAAATATATTGCCTGCCAATATCATTGGAATAAAATAGCAAATTATCTATTTCTGTATTTAACGGTTCGCTCTGATACCTCGGAAACATTATGGCACGAATAGCAACTAAATCTTGCGTTTTATCTTTTGTTATAGTGTTCATTAATCTAATAAATAATGGGCATTGTTGCTGTGGGGTTTTTGGAAAGTCTGTGGGCTGTTCAGTGTATGTCTTTGGCAGTTGACACCGATTTAGGATTGACGTTAAAAATTCAAAATAGAGTTACAGTTCCTTATTTGCCTACTCTCATTGACTGCATTTCTTAAATTCTTTCATAAACGTCGTTTTGTATTGTGTTTTATTCTTAAATAACACGGATTAAAATTTTATTATGAAATGAAAATAAATTTTACAAAAATGAAAAATTATACACTTATATCATAATTTAATCGGAGGAGTTTTTCATGGTGTTGATTAACCCTCTTTGCCAAAATATTCATAACGATCGTAATAAGGAGCATTAAGAAGATAACTCCAGTCGTACGAATTAAGGAGATCGTATTAGGTTGAGTACTCCAGTCGTGCGTCGGAGCTGATACACAAATACTAAAAAAAAAAACACTCCAATTACCAGCCAAAGAACTCCTCATCACCACACGTGGACGTAAAAACCTCTGGCCATAATGGCGTTGACCTATCTAAATCAAAATTATTCGTTTAATAATTAGTAGGTAGGAAGGCTTCATAAAATGTTCGCTGGCCTCACGTGAGCCGAACACGCAAACCACATGTTACAAAGAATAATTTTCAGTTGGTATAGTACCTACCTATAACAAAGTAACATACTTTGGGCGATGAAAAGTAATCATTAGGGAAAGCTTAATCACTGTTTTTAAAAAGATATTTGGGAATTTTTAAAGCCACTCACTTGGTGTTGGAAAGGTCAACTTTGTAAATGATGATGTTCTGATAGAAGCCGATTACAATATGCACATCTACTCACGACGATGGAAGTTCAGCAGATCTTCAACACTCTTAGACAAAAATCTTATGCAGCGCCTACGCAGTGTACACTAGTCGTGTGTAGAAACGACACGAATTCTTCCATATACCCGGCGATTTTTCTTGCCGTGGACACCCGGCCTTAACCACTACAGTTTGAGTGGTGTCAATAAATTGTTATACAGGCAACGACATCGACGTGTAACCTGTTACCATGGATTCAGTACATCATTCTGGACTGGAACCCCCTGCTGTTCCATGCATTTTGACCCCATAGGTATTTCACTTTTGTAGGAAACAGAAGATTTTGTCATGTGCGTCATCGAAACAAAACAAAGGACAATAAAGTTACAAACAGGGTGACAACGATGCTGCGCTGTTTGTAACTATGCCTTTTATTTTGTCTTGTCTTGTAAAGTTCTATATTCAAAACTGGACCGCTATCTGAATGAACTAATCGATTCATTGTGTCCATCCTTTCTAGTGCTTGGCAAACAATGTTTGTTATGATATTGAAACTTTCTTATCTGCGATTAAACAAAAACGCACTGCGCATTATACAGAAGAAAACAAACAATTATTTTTTCCTAATTCTAACAACTTAACTGCCTAATAACCAGGTCTTAAACCAACAAATCTAGCCGCGTCTAGGCTGCAATAAAACGCTACAGTATTTTATATTGGAGCCCACAAGTGGCCGGTCGTTAACCCCTGGTTCATATTGATTTTTCTAGACGCTGTTACCCATTACAAAGCTTTTATAAGCGTTCTGGGGAAACGCTAGAATATGGAACGCGTCAAAACGTCGTTAGGAATAAATCTCTGTCGTTCTCACTGGGGCAGTGAAATGAAATGAAATGATGATGAAATGATTTTATTTTCTGTAAATAGGTTTGTAGAAACACTTTTACACGTCAATAATATTTTAAGTACTAGATGAGGTCGGCGTTTCCTATCTGACTACTCTGAGAAGAAAGGCCGAAACAAACTCAGAGGTCACAGTCTCTTTTAAAGTCCAGACATATTGTTTGGATCATATGAAGACCATGTAGATTAGTGTCTGAGACCTTGTCTTCTAAGTTTGAAAAACTGAATGATTTACAGTCTTTTGGAATTGTTTTGACTTTAACCAATCTCTTTGCTTGGGTTTACTTTTGTGAATGTTTAGGTTTAGACCGGCCTTGTTGGTTTCAAGAGCTACTGCTGAATATGTGTTTCTGGATTCGATTTCCGGGTCGGTTAAAGTGTTATTGGGTTTTTCCATCAGGAGTTACTCATTAGCAGCCTAGAGGCTGGATTTGTGCTCAGTTAATGGCGATAGGCTCGCCCTCTATTACATGGTACTTAAACATAACTGGCGAATTCTGCCTTACCCTTCGGGGACAACAGGCGTGATGTTATGATGATGTTTAGGTTAGAAAATAGGCGACCTTTTGGGTAGGATCAGAAGCGACCCGTCTGATCGGATAGATTAAGTATCATCGTGTAACATCAGTCAGTAAAAGTTCATCCCTGAAATTGTATTAACGATCATAGATACACCCCAGGATTGCTGAAGTGGATATAGGACTTGGTAGATAGACTGATAAAAGAAGTTTATTGTTATAAACAAACAGGAGGAAACTCCTGCCCATCCTTTTCATGTACGCCCTTACCCGCCCTTTCATAAGACATGCGTAAAAGATGGCTACTATTTTTCAAAGCCTCTCGAAACAAAAAAAAAAAGCATAGGTAATAACTCGGTCTACCCGCAAGGGAGCTTCTTTAAACGTTCGATCCCTAAAGAGGGTGAAAATTATAGTAGAAACTCACGCAATTCAAAGGAGTAAAGGGCTTGTTTAACTAGATCATGATAAAACATCCATATACGTAATAGCAAGGTCAACAAAACTGCCCGATTATAATCCCCATACACTCCCCGTAGTACGAGGGCATACTTCCGCTCACCCTTATTTCGACATTTAGGTCAGTACATAATGGCAAGCCTTACGGCATTTACGTAATATCGGGCATAAATATAACTACGAGTTATAACAAAGACTTTTAACACATCATAGAGCTGTATGGGTTTACTGTAATCTACTGCACGTAAATGATAAATTGTTTTATTTTTGTAAGTAGGTTTGTACAAATACTTTTTCAAGTCAATGATATTTTTGTTAAACTGTATGAGGTCGACGTTTCCTATCGGACTACTCTGCGAAGAAAGGCTTAGTTAAACAAACTCACTAACATGACCACTGTGAGGCTAGACACTCATTCTGCCTAGCCTTTTCCTAATCATGTTGGGGTCGGCTTCCAGACTAGCCGGATGCAGCTGAATACCAGTATTTTACATGGAGCGACTGCCTATCTGAACTCCACAACCCGGTAACTAGGTAATACGATACCCCTTGGTAAGACTGGTTGTCAAACTTTCGGGCTTCTGACGACTCGTAACGACTGACAAAGATCCACCAATGACAGCCGGGACCAACGGCTAAACGTGCTTTCCGAAGCACGGAGGAGTCTCGGTATGTAAAGATGGTCACCCATCCACGGACCAACCCCGGCAAGCGCAGCTTAACCTGATGGATCGACCCGTGCGGCTGTTATTACTTAGCCACGAGCTCCTCCTGTGAGGCTAGACACTGTGCCTAAGAAATGAAACTGGTCAAACCCTAGTCATTTATCGGTTAGTCAAATGATACCAACCAAAAATCCGAAGACATGTGACATGTATCAACTGTTAGGCTCGCGGGGCCCTACACGGCCCTCTCGAAGAAAGGCGGCCCGTGCTCCAGCAGTGAGAACACTATAGGAGTAAAGGCTGATTGTGTATTGTGCAAATGATGAATATGGCAAAACCCTCAACACTCCTGACTTTCAGGGGCAGGGCACGTTACAATGGTGAGTTTTTGACAGTTTTTGTATGGCAAATCTGTCAAAAACTCACAATTGAGAGACCATTGTAACGTTTATAAATTAGTAGACTTAGGCCCCTGGTTGAGTGTTAAAGTACCTAATTTATGGAATAAGGATATTTTTAGATTGCGAAACCATCGTCTTTTAAGAACTACTTTTCATTGACTGACCAAATTAATTTATGTAATTAATGATTCAGTTGCGATAAGATGCTTGGGAAAATACTTCTGTTATTAATTAGCCTTTATCTAGGCACCGATGGTTTTTTCCTGAGTGTTAAATATCTTCCCTGTACCTAAAATATTTTAAGCCCCTGAACGTCTACCTAAATTATGATGATTGATATGTGAACAACCAGTCTCATTATAACGATAAAAAAAAAATGAAACAGATTCTACGCCATTAATACTTCCGTTACTAAAAGCTATAAATTTCACAGATATTTAACTTTTTTCTAGAAACGAAATAATCTTTAAACATTCGCTTGTACCGGAAACTACGATTATAAATGTAAATAATGATTCTACACTGACAGGAATGATAATAAAGAAAACACATATATTTTTCATAATCTCTTCATTATTGCAGCCAACCTGTCTTGTGATTTGGTGTTGATAAAATTGCTCAAATGCCAAAAGACTTTCTTAAATTCAAGATACTACTTACTATACATAAGTATTTCCGGCACACTCTTGGGCACTTTGGACAGTCCACGTCTATAAAATCGGTGCTGAAAACAAATGTAATTGGGCTATTTTCATAATCGACAGGATTTTTTTGTTTTAAATAGTGTTATAAAATTTACGTTCAGTAAATTATGACAAAAATTTTCAACTTTAAATTCAAAATCCTAGTAGTCTAATTTAGAGTTGAAAATTTAAATTAAAAACTTAAGTAAGAAAATTAAAACGTGAATTTTTCACTTTAGACCAACATTTTCATAACTTTCATCACAGTTTCGAAGCTGATTATTTTATTGTAATAGAACTAGTTATGAAGATTCAGTTTAAAAAAAAAATCATAACTCGAAATCTATCAAAAGTCGCGGAACATACATGGGGGTGTTTCGGATACCCCACTATACGAGGGAACGAAATTTTATTTTTGGACGTTAATGTTCCGGCCACCCTGTACATAAGTAAACTCCTTCCTGAAACTCTTCCATCATTCTCTATAGTACCTATTCTGTGTCTTAAAATCCTTCTCTCCCTTTCTAGGGTCACGAACTCCTGAAGACAGTGTTCGTGGTATTCTTCCACGGCGAGCAGATCAAGCTGCGCGTAAAGAAGGTCTGCTTTGGGTTCAAGGCGACACTGTACCCGTGCCCTCCGACGTACAAGGACCAGCTGGACATGCTGGCTGGAGTGGGGTCCAGGATCAAGGATTTGGAAATGGTGTGTATTTTTTTAGGTTTTAATGTTATTGGGAGTAATGCAGTTGCTGGTATATTATGATAAGCAGAACAGTGGAATAGTTCCATTTTGTTAACATGTGTATCTATAATACCATAGTTATAATAACGAGTTTTATGGAAATATAATATAGATGTGAATACCTCTGCATTGGTCTCGTTCTAGCATCAAAAACCCTCTAACAAGCAGCACTCCCTACCCTCTCAAACCCTCTAACAAGCAGCACTACGTCTGCAACAATTTGCACTCTATACTTTTAGGGGTATGAGGAACAGGGTGTAAAGTTCACTCATACTCTATGGAAAAGGGAGGATCCTCCGACCAGACGGGTGTTATGTCTGGCGGGCAATTGGTCAAGGATTGATGTTGGATAGTCTTATGTATGTTAATCGCTCGGTAAACTTAAAGAGCGCGATGCAGGATTTGGGACGTCAGGTCTTTTATGCGTAGTTCGCATGTGGCAATGTAGATGCCGCCACATACTCAATGACGAGAATAAGATGGCTAAATAACCAACTTCAGAAATTGGGAAAGATGACCAGATAGACGGTTTAAACCACCTAACTTATAGGCCTTAATAAAAATGTATTTTTTTCCAATTGATATGAAATAACTCCACTTATCCCTAATTCCCTGTCTGATCTTCCAGGTATTAGAACAGACAGAGAACCACCGACGCCTGGTCCTCACCAACATAGCCCGCGACATCAGCACCTGGATGGTGGCCGTACGCAAGGAGAAGGCTATCTACCACACACTAAACATGTTCAGTATGGACATCGTCAAGAAGTGCCTCATCGCAGAGTGCTGGGTGCCAAGGAGAGACCTCACTGCGGTGCAAAAGGCGCTGGAGAATGGAGTGGTAAGAATTGATGCTCTTTTGTTTTGTCTGTAGCTAGTACATTCCGCAAGGTATAAGCTGAGCTTTGCATTTGTGTGAGTGCACATAGATAGTGTAGGTGTGACATCGGCCTAGAGCGCGACGAATCCTTTGCTTGGTTTAAACCGGTATATAACCGGTTTACTCCGCGGCGCACCTTCCACTTTCGGTAATCACTCCCACAAATGCAAAGTTCAGCTTAGACCTCGCGGTCAGTACAAGTGTATTCTGTTGTCTTCTGCAGAACTTCGAATTATTTTGCCTGGTTGTTAGAATAGAAAAGAAAGAAAGAAATAAAATGTATTTATTGGGACTAGCGCAGACTAAATAGAAAAATAAAAACAACAGTTTATAAAAACATAAATTGAAATAAAAAGCGTAAAGTCCTGATTGCAGCTTTTTCCTTCTCATTTGTATAAAAAAGCCAGTTTTGTTAGAATCTGCAAGTTTGCCTACATATTAGGCACCTCCTAATATTTTTGTAAAATACTACTACTCCAACATTATGCAGCCTTGTCCGCACTGTGATATGTCCTAACTTACAAGACTTATCGTGGTAGAAACCAAACCTGTCAAGAACGTCTGTTATGGCATAGGAGTTTATGGGACACAATTTATAGGGTAAATAGTCTTAGGACATAATTCAATCATATTAAATGTTCGTTTTACAGAAAGCAAGTGGCAGCCCGATTCCTTCGATCTTACACTACGTACCAACCAATGAGATCCCCCCGACATTCAACAAAACCAACAAGTTTACCAGAGGTTTCCAGAACCTCATTGATTCCTATGGAATCGCTAGCTACAGAGAAGTTAATCCAGGTAAACATCATCTATACTTATAATAAATCTGTAGAAGTGAAAATTCTGTACATTGAAAATATCAAAAAAATAAATGGCAGGGGGTGTTACTAGACCGACACCGAACTCAAAAATTTGATTAAAAATTTTTTTGTCTGTCTGACTGTCTGTCTGTCTGTCTGTCTGTCTGTCTGTTTGTTCAGGCATCACGCAAAAACTACCGGTTCGATTACGATGAAACTTGGTATAATTATTCTTTGATATCCTGGGCACCACACTGGGTACTTTTTATCCCGGAAAAGTATCCTATCCTACGGTTGGGGGGTGTCAAAATTTGTATGGAAGAATTTTAACGCGCTGTCCGATTAACTCGAAACTCAATATTTATAGGTACTTAAAACCTATGGGGATATATGGGGTATTTTCCGACACTCACGCGGGCGAAGCCGCGGGCAGCAGCTAGTGGAAACATAATAATATTCGGTTCAGCATAAACGTCCATGAATCGTATGCACAAAATTCAGAAGCTAATCAAATAAATATAAATAAAATAATAATAAAAAATACAAAAGCAAGATAAGCACATTACAGCAAGCAGCGCAAATTGAATATTATTAATTATAATTTTATTTTATTTATATATTTACCGCAGATGTAGGACAATTTTTGCAATGCCCTGACCAAAATATCTGCGTCAGCTTTCAAACCATTTAAAAATATATATGCCTATTCCTGGCTCGCAGCATAAACTGTTCTATAATCATAACTACCTTTTAATTAGTCCACAAATTAACAAATCTTTTAATCGTTTCAGCATTATACACGATCATAACATTCCCGTTCCTCTTCGCCGTGATGTTCGGGGACGTCGGCCATGGAATTATCATGACGGCTTTCGCAGCAATCCTAGTCATTTACGAGAAGAAATTCGCCAAATTCAAGACGGACAACGAAATATGGAACATTTTCTTCAGCGGACGATACATTATACTCCTCATGGGAATATTCTCGATATACACTGGTTTAATATACAACGACATGTTTTCGAAGTCTTTAAATATATTTGGAACTAGTTGGCGGAATGTGTACGAAGATGGTGTTCTACAGAATCATACTTCGTTACAATTGGATCCGAAAACTGCGTATATACAGACGCCTTATCCGTTTGGATTAGACCCTGCTTGGCAGGTGAGAACCTTACTTTTTATATACTTCATTATTACCCTTAACTTAATGTTCTTCAATACGATGAAATAATACACCTTAGCCTTGCAATTCCTTCATGTCCGTCGAAGCCTTCAGCATAAATAATCATAATATTCAAGGCAATTAATGGTACGTAAAATTTGCATCGATGGCAACTGGATTGATTTAGTACTTTATGCGGCCTACCCAAATGTCCTTGGTATTGTTCATCGAGTCGCTGAGCTACTTAAGTTCTGAGTTGAGCTCCACGACTACTGACAAATGCTTGCACTGATTGGACAGGTCAACTCTAATCTGTGGTTCTTTCCTCAAAAGACCATTGTGAACACTAATCTACATGGTCCTCATATGCTCTGACCAAGATTTTGTCTGGACTTTAAAAGAGACTGCGACCTCTGAGTTTGTTTCGGCCTTTGTTCTCAGAGTAGTCCAGATAGGAAACGCCGACCTCACCTCACCTAGCTTATTTCATATATTTTTGAACGACGTGTAAAAGTGATTCTAATATCCTATTTACAGAATAAATGATTTCATTTCATTTCACTAACAATTTTTTTTCTTATTTCCAGTTCGCCTCAAACAACATAATATTCCTAAACTCGTTCAAGATGAAACTGTCGATCATATTCGGCGTGATACATATGGCGTTCGGTGTAACTATGAGTGTGGTAAACTTCAAGTAATTACTGTATTCATAGAAACTAGAATGTTTAGTGCGTTTCCAATTAAAACTGAAGACGTTATAATTAATGTTGTTTTTGTTCCACAGCTTCTTCAAGAAGCGGGAGATGATATTTCTTCAGTATCTACCGCAGATTCTGTTTCTGTTGCTCCTGTTTTGGTATCTTTGTTTGCTGATGTTTCTGAAGTGGATTATGTATTCGGCTGTGGCGACAGGTAAATTATGTATAATAATATTTATTTATGAATAGTAGACTAATAATAAAGCTTGCCGTGTCAACGGTACACGTGAATAAATAATGTCTGCTTCATCTTTCTTCATTCTTAATCATTGTGAGTGGTGTTAGCGTTGCTAAAGAATGAGCCAAATAAGAAAACTGCAAAGCCGTTCACCGTTCAATCATTTCTTGCAACCACAGTTGCACAAACGAAATCGTTCATTTTGCTTTGTGCAACTATGGTTGCAAAGCCATTCACCGCTCAATCGCTTCTTGCAACCACAGTTGCAAAAACGAAATCATTCATTTTGCTAAGCCATTCTTATTATGTCATTATTATTTTAATCTTTATTACAAACGTTTAGAGTCCTATTTTTACGGTATTTAAATCAAAGACAGGAAGAAGAATGAACCTTTGGAGTTACCTATACTCCATTTATTTTATCGGTTATCACCCTTTCGTTATTACGATATAAACGTATAATAAACTGTATGTGCGATACTCTGCGGCGATTAGTCTCCGAGACTCGCAAGATACTAGAGTCGCCTGGGCGTATCGTAATGGGAGAAGGGCCTAACTCTGACCACTTCTTTCAGATCCTGCTTTAGGCACATCCTGCGCGCCCTCGGTCCTAATCATCTTCATCAACATGATGCTGATGAAGGGTTCTGAGGACAAGTCTCCCTGCCGTGCAATGATGTTTGCTGGTCAGGAACAGGTTCAGAAGACGTTCCTAGCGCTCGGCTTTCTGTGTATACCCATCATGCTGCTCGGCAAGCCATTGTATAAGATGGCAGTAGCTAAGAAACGGAAGGTAAGATTTCGTGATAATGTAGGGGTTCATAGGTTGAGTAGGTTCCTACATAGTGTCGCATAACTCTATGTCAAAGGCATTATCATACATTTCTAAAAGTTATGGATTAAGAGTGATGCAAAAAGGGTCAGAATGTCGCAACAGGGAAGCTTTAATTACCCTGTAGTAAATAGAAGAAAGGCTGGAGTTAATATTGATGTACAGCAGCATTTACAACGCCATCACATGCGAATTACGCATCAAACACCTGACGTCACACAAATCCTGCATCGCGCAATTAGAGTTTACCGCGCGATCAACATAATAAGACTATCTGACATCAATTGCTGAGCAGTTGCCCGCCAGACCGGACACCCGTCTGGTTTTCTATAGAGGATGAGCGAACTTCACACCCTGTCCCTCATATCGCGTAAAATGTGTCCTATTTATATGAAGCCTGTAGTAGCTAAAGGCTATGATGAATATTTCTTTAACATTAGAAGCCCATTTCTCTCTTTCACCTATATTAATTCTGAGCATAATGTGCTTGATTTCTTTTCTTGTCTAAGTCTACTTATTTATTAGATCTTTTTTTGCAGCAATACCAACAAGGTGTAGAAAGCGGTGACGTGGAAGAGAAGGAAGGTCACGACGGTGGCATGGCTGAGGAGTTGATCACTCAATGTATCCACACCATCGAGTACGTACTCGGTGCGGTGTCGCACACCGCCTCATATCTGCGACTGTGGGCGCTGTCGCTCGCTCATGCGCGTGAGTTTACATATCTTTTGTCCTACTCTTTTACTGAGACTTATATACTTGTCTATAGAAATGGCCATAAAGCTAAGTGCAGTAATTATGTGAATATAAATTCTTTTCGATGAAATATGACAGCGTGTAAAATCTTTGATAGGATGAATCCTAAGGATGAACCGTTTTTGTTGATAGTTTGGAAGGTATGCTGCCTTAAGTTTTGTTTGTGATGTAGCTTTTATCACCACTGCCGTCGGTAATCATCGATTTTAGAACATAAGAAAGGCCCAGAAAACGACATTATATATCATGTTAAGTTAATCACCAGTCAGAAGCACAAATAGTGCGTGCACATCTTCAGTAGGTTATCAAGTAGGCTCAGAATTGTAAACATTTACAAAAAAAACTATTCCACATAAAAACAAAAAACTATTCCATAAATAAATATTATAACATCGTATTCTTTTTTTTCATCAGAGCTATCAGCGGTACTCTGGCAGCGCATCCTCATCATGGGCATGGGAAGTCCGGGCGTGAACTCCATCAAGCTGTACCTCATATTCGGCGTGTGGGCGTTCTTCACGCTGGCCATCCTGGTACTCATGGAGGGTCTGTCTGCTTTCTTGCACACACTGCGGTTGCATTGGTAGGTTATGTTTTATAAAACAATCTGACCTATATTTTATACCGCATAAGGGCCTAAACCATAATAATATGAATAGCCATCAAGCGAAATAGAGGAGATGAACTCACTCGTGTTCTGTGAGATTCATCAATACAAACTGAACGCGATCTTAAACCTAGTTTATGAGCTGTCAGTGTCATTATTTTGTTTGGAATATTGACACTGACAGCTCTTGAACTCGGTTTAGATATGCTGATCGCGTTCAGTTTCATTAGTAAAATCAGCCCTAAGAAAATCAGATTCTGATCAGCCGATTCTGATTTGAGAAGCTTATAGTTTTTAGTTGGAGAAATCTATTTCCAAATTTATTTCTTGTCTCGAAAGCTACAAAAGTCAACTCCAAGATTAAAAAACCCTTAACTCCTCATTCCAGGGTGGAATTCATGAGCAAGTTCTACGAAGGTCAAGGTTATGCCTTCGCCCCATTCTGCTTCACGGACATCCTTGAGAACGAAGATGATGAGCTCAAGGCAGCAGCAGAGTCAAACGGCGGCCCGCCCGAGTGACCACAAGACTAATTAGGATAAGTAGCCAAACATACCACCTGCGAAGGTGTTCGGCTATGCTGGTGACGCTGAAGTTAGGTGGACAGTCAGTCGCGTAGATCATAAAGTATGTCTTGAAATATTGTAGGGATAAGTGCAATCGGCAAGTAGAGTTCAACAAGGATCTTTTAGCGCCTTAATGGCATTAACAGGGAGGTGCTATTGGTAAACATTTGTGAAATTAGCTCAGAAATTGTATTAAAAAAGATGGCGGCTTTACCACGCGCCAAATGATCGTTTTACAGCTATACATATTGTTGATATCATTGTTCCAAGCATAGTTATAATATGTCAGTTTCAACTTGTGTTTGTCTGATGTCTTTCTGATGTCTAGATTGACGGATTTTTGCTGGCGATCCTTTTAAGAAATGCTGGCTTTTACAATGTGTACGTTGAATAAGTGCCTTAGTTAAGACACTTAGGGCAAATTTCACCAATGCAACTGAACGCGTTTAGCACATCTAAAACGAGTTCAAAAGCTGTCCCTGTCAATATTCCATAGAAAATAACGACACTGACAGCTCTTAAACATGGTTTAGGTGCTGATCGCGTTCAGTTGTGGTGGTGAAATTAGCACTTATAGTGAGCCATTTTTGAACTAGTCCGGACAAAGATATTTTTAAAACTATGGACGTAGACTCAATTAAATGTTTTTTATCTTTCAACGCGACTGGCATCAACGTCTATTTTCAGCCTAAAATTAGTTCTCGGATATCATTACGTACAAACGAAATTTTTAGATTACCTAGGCATTAGAATTTTGTAGTCTTCTGAATTTGTTGCTAGATTTTTCAGAAATTGTAAGTAGAATAGGTGAAATTTTATAAATTAATGACAGAAAGTAATGAATGCCCTGTATTTGACGACAATATTACAGAATTATAATTATTTACAAAATTGGATCCTTATGACGTAGCATCACGAAATTAACAGATCTACACATATGACAAGGAATATCTTCGACATAATATTGTCATTAAATACAGTTGTGTTATTGTACAAATGAATGAAATCACTGGCATGTCCGAAATTACGTAGTTTCGGAGTCTTTTAGTACAAAATCGGAACAAAAGACATCGATTAATGAGTCATGTGACGTATGGCATGAACACAGTTGTGATAGTATTCACATTATTTTATAAATCACAATACAATGTTCTTTTAATATTTAACTTTAGATTAAGCGAAATGATATATTTTTGTTTGTTTTAAGTGAATTTATTGGACCGTTTTACACGCACTCTCTCTGTAATATCTAAATAAAAAATGCTAAATATTACCCTAGTGACAACTATAAAAATAGAGCTTCAAGCAAAAACCAATTTAATCCGTCGCATTCCGGGAATTAAAGAAAAATAGCTCAACATCTACACAAAAATGTAGTTCAAGGCTAAAGAGCATCGTACGTGTCTCAAACGTTAGTCCAAAATAGATGACATTAGAGCACGGTGTGAGCGCGTGTAAACGACAATTATATCTCTATTTTTAGCCAAAGATACGTTTTCTTTTTAAATTATATCGCATGTTTGTTGAGCAATCGTTTCTCGTGTAAATATTATTATAGTGCCTTCAAAACTAGCGAACTATTAAGTATTCACTCTTTAAATATTATAAGGAATGTTCCATCTTTGTAATTTTTAGTAAAACAATCGCATGGATAGTGATAATTTAATAATTTTTAGTGGAGATGTGTAAACTAGTACAACTGCCTGATTAATCAAAGTAATCGATATCAAGAGACGAATTTAAATCGAGTTTCAACACAGCTAGTTGGTACATCTCTAAATTAGTCACTTTGTTAAAGATTCAGACTAAAATCTGATCTTATTTTGAATATATTTTTTAAATCATTGACATTAAACAATCTGACTTTCATTCAAAGTCAAACTGTTTAATGTAACAACAAAATATTTATTTTAATAATCATATTATTATAGTTGAATATTATATTTTTCTTGTTAGTTATTTTTATTATTTTGTTACTAACTTTAACGGACCAATTTGTGGCCTTAACATATTATGAAACATATCAAGAAATGAGTGAAATCAAACTCTACTGTATCAAACTTCGTATAAGAGCTTTATTAATATCCTTTATCTACACGTAAACCAACGGCACGGTACAGCTACATTATACACTGAAATATTTACGCAGACAGACAGACAAATTTAAAAACTACACAATTTTTACGCCATTCCTCAATAAACAGATTTTGACCATTCTTGTTATTTTATTACAAAACACCCTAGATTAATTCCTTGCGAAAAATCTCTAACTAAAAGCAAAAGTAAAAGCCAAGAAAGAATCTAAATCTACTAAAATTCTCACGAAAATTTGTTTAGTAGTAATTTTAATTAGCAAATTATATTAAAGAAATCGATTGACGAAAGCGACCGATAAATTAAATGAGTTGTTAATACATCATTATACTACGATAAATACAATTTAAACCAATAAATTAAAAAGTAAATACTTTATTGTAAATAACATTGAAAATATATTGAGTAAGTGAGTAAATACATGTGAGTAAAATACATGAGTATTATGTTTTCGTAGTCGTCGAGAAAATAAATACATAGGTAGTCTTTGATTCGCTGTATTCAATAGGTAACATAATTTCTACATCGTGTAGATCATTTATTGATTGTTTTACATTTTTTTTAAACTATCCGTTTAAAGTGCATCTTATGTAGAAATATCAAAATCTCTATAATTATGTAAACTTTACTCTGTTGAATTAATATGGCCATATTATTATTTTACGCCAATGATGTCATCGATCTGTGTACGTTGCTACACCGCCAAACTTTGCTTGCGCGATGTAGGATTTTGCGTGACGTCAGTGTGATGCGTAGTTCGCATGTGGCGTTGTAGATGTCGCCACAATTTTATAACTCTTTAACCGAGTGGTGAGTTGTTGTTGTATTTTATAAAAGCCACATTAATTCATCAAAGTTATCATCAAACTCGGAGTAGAAAACAATTGAACGCTCCTTGCGTTCAATTGTTCCTCAAGTTAAGTAAGTAACTTACTCCGAACTTTTATATCATCCCTCTTTACCCGACACTACTTAAAAAAAAAGCAGACAATATTATTCAATGTCCACTGATCCAAACCACAAAAGCTTTGAAGTTCCATGCTAGTCAAATCACGACTCGAACACCATTTATAATTTACACTTATAAATTTTAAAAGTCCACTCAGTTCTGTCCAAAAATTGCATCGATATCTACGTAAGTGACGTAACGCATCGGAATTAGGCTGACGCTTTTTCGCTTTACACAGACAAAATATCATACGCGTATTGAAAATGTAGTTACAACTTATACTTAAATACGAGTCAGTTGTACTTTTATGCTCTCTTATCATATGGGTTGTAAGAGGGAGCACATAACAACAGAAATCCCCAAATGTCAACTTCACCCAACCCCCCGGCGTACGCAGCTCCAAGCCGCTCTAGGATTCGAAATTTCAACAGGAACTTCAAAATCGATTCGCCCTGCTAGAAACCTCAGGCACTGTCGACGACAAAGCAGACGAGGTGGTCAAAGCACTACGTCATGTATCCCGCAGACTTTTGCGTCAAAGCCAAAAAATAAGGTGTCCAAACTTTTCCCAGAGACTCTCGGACTTATGAAGGAAGGACGAGAGTTGCCATCCACATACCTGTCTTCGTCAGATAAGAGGGGCTTAAACTTAAAAATTTGAGAGCTGACGCGACGTGACCTTCGTTGCTCCAACACCGTGGTGCATTAAGGTCGCGCTTGAGCAAATCTGAGGGTCGAAAGTGATCGCTCAGCCATAAGGGAGGTCCCATCTTACTAAACTAAGAGCTGCGGATGGCAGGAAGAATCGTGACTTCGAAGTCCGAGGTACTCGAGGAAGTCGAGGATTTTTACGGGCAGTTCTACTGAAAACGGACGGCGAAACCAGTGGGACATAGTGCAGATGAACATCCAGCCGAATTAACGCGCCACACTACACGGAGGACATCCCGGATGTCGACTAGTGCGAGATTAATGGGGCTCTCGAGCAGCTAAAGAACAACAACGCACCGGTTGAAGACGGAATAACGACAGAGCTCCTTAAAGAGGGCGGGGCCCCAGTCCTGAGACAGCTAGTGAGTCTCTTCAACTCCATCATCCAAGAGGGTACAACGCCCGAGGCGTGTAGCAGGAGTGCGGGGGTTTTTTTTTAAAAAAACGTGACAAAAACTTGCTGAAATTCTATAGACCCATCTCACTTCCGAGCTACGTATATGTACAAACTGTTCTCAAGGGTCGTCACAAACCGCCCCGCCAGGAGACTTGACGAGTTCCAACCATCAGAACAAGCCGATTTTCGAAAAGGCTTCAGTACCGTAGACGACATCCATACTGTTCGGAAAATTGTACAGAAGACTGAAGAGTACAACTAGCCGCTATGAACGTCATTTGTGGACTACAAGTAAACTTCGACTCCATCGAAATATGGGCAGTTCTGACCTCTCTGCGACGAACGTTGTCAAATTGACCGGCACTATAAAGAAGTTTTGAGATGTTTGTATGACGCTGCCACGATGACTGTCCAGATCCATGACAAAGAAACCAGCCCCATCCAACAGCTCAGAGAGGTGAAACAGGGGAATGTGATATCCCCGAAACTTTTCACCAATGCGTTGGAGGACGTCTTTAAGACGCTGGACTGGACTGGACCGGGAATCAACATAAACGGCGAGTACATCTCACACCTTCACTTTGCCGGTGGCATCGTCGCAAAGGTAGAGGCGCTCTGCTTGAAGACTAAGGTCTTCATGCAGAGCGTCCTGCCCGTCATGACATACGTCGCCGAAACGTGGACACTAACAGTCCGGCTGGTTCACAAATTTAAAGTCATTAAGCGTGCTATAGAGTCGGCTATGCACGGAGTTTCTTTGAAGGATAAATCAAGAATGATATTATCCGGAAAGGGATCGGAATTACCTACATAACTTGCAGAGTAAGCAAGTTGAAGAGGCAATGGTCTGGCCATGTTTGTTGAAGGACCGATTGCCGGTGGAGTAGACGAGTTCTGGAGTGGAGATCGCGTATCAGCAAGCGTAGAGTGGGACGCCCCCCCAGCTAGAGGGACCAACGACCTTAAAAAGGCGGCTGGGACAGACTGGATGCGGAAGGCGGAGTACAGAGTTTTGTGACACAGTCTAGGAGAGGCCTATACCCAGCCGTGGACTGGGATAGGCTGAGTTGATTCATTGATTGCACTCTTATGCATCCAATTAAATAATAAAAGTGGTTGATAAAAAAAAATATATATATATATGGCCAAGAATATATCGTGTAAATGGTAAACTCACTCTTTGCACTAGGTTATTTCGCGTAGTTGAAGGGTTACCAAGATTTTTAGTGAAAGTGAAAATATCTACACGTTGCTATATTTTCGAATAAAAAATACCGAAGTGTATCAAAAAAACGAAAAGCGAAACATTTTTGTCTTGTGCCATAATATCTGAAGAATGAAGTGGACTCGTAATGATTTTGTCAACTGCTTTATAGATGTCATTGATCCCAAAAGTCCCACAGAAACATTGACAATGTCAAACCTAGTAAAAGAGACACTCGTTAAATTTGATGACAATCCTACGAACATAAGGTGTGTAATCATCAAAACGGGTAGTCATCTGCGGACGCCAAAGAAGTCCTATTAGGAGCTCATTGAGCTGCATGACAGATACGCGCTTTTTGACGTGGAGTTCAAAGAGCGCCAGTAACATACGAGAGTTAAAGTTAAAGTCGTCAGCCTAAAGCCTGATTACACAGTGCGATTTTTTTGCCTGTAGCATACCATAAGTTGAAGCAACAATTGAAGTAGCACCGTCTAAACAGTGTTCATACGATGCAAGTCATTAGTTGCTTCAATTTTATTGTAGTTACAGGCAAGAAACTTGCATCGTGTTAATGGGGTATTAGAGAAGCAGCCTACGTCACTGTGCAGATGTGTTTAGTCGTTGCGGAGTTTCTGCAACAGGGCTCGGAGAGCCCAGGCGCGGCGCTAGGAGGATCCGTGTTTGGTCATCCAGGTGTTATAGCGGCTCACGTCTTGGTCGGAAACTGTCCGTCTGGAACCAAAGGTTATGGATGAAGCCTCAAAAGTTTCACTGAAAACCACTACTGAATTGTTGCTATAATCTTTCCAACCATTTATTTAACTTTTGACAGCTAAAGTAGTGATGTCCAATTTGCTTTTCTGATTCGATTTCTAAAAACAATTGATTTTATTTATAAAGAAGTTTTAATCGATTTAACTTTACAGTTATAATCACGACTCGTCACTATTATTAAAAAAACAAAGTGCCCATAAAGCATTGCATTTATTCACTATAGTTTTTAATGTAAAAATTACGGAACTTCATAAGCATGTTTATGTCAAAAATTAAATTAATGGTTGGAAAAATTATAATAGAAAATGTTACCCGTTGACATTCGTCATCACTGTACCAACTACACGACACTGCTCGACATAGGCCTTCCACAAGCATCTTCACAGTGATGGGCCCATAACCAATCCCACTCACATTCTGTTAAAATATAACAAGTTAAACAGGTATCAAATAAAAGTGCTGGTGCCTTATCCCGTTGAATTTTCAACCCCGAGGGTTAGCGCCATAAGTTGAAAATTCAACGGAATTGTTCGTCTCGTTTACCTGGTTTTCTCGATGGCAAGGTTCAAGTCTTCATTCGAAACAGGAGCCTCCAATTCGGATCGGTTCAGCTTTCGTATTTCGTCTGGGGTTTTGCCTGCTATTTTGCGACGCATTGTCATCATTGCTGCGTCCCTGAATATAAAATAAAAACAATAATAAAAAAACATTTTTCACTGTTTGTCTGCTAATCTCCGAAACGGCTGGACCGATTTTGAAGGGACTTTCTTACGAACGTTGACAGCTGAACTTAGGCTAATTTTAATAAAAAAATAATAATATTAGGGTCCACGCTGGTGAAGCCGCGGGCAAAAGACAGTAATAAATAAAACTTGATGTGGCTTTGTCTTACCTACAAAGATTACTGATATCCGAGCCGCTGTACCCTGCCAGCTGCGATGCTACGTCTTTTAGATGAACGGTATCAGCCAGCGCAACATCTCGGAGACACAGCTTCAGGAGGCTCATTCTTGTTGTCTCTAATATATTATCAGAACATAATTTAATATTATTTATACTATAATATAATAAAAAATAAAGTTAAATAATTAAAAGTAAAGTAAGTGTTAATTAATTAAAATTTAATATAATATAATATTATTTATTTACTACAATCTATATTTATTTATTTATTTAATACTTCAAGTTCACAAATGTAGGTACATAGTCCACCTTTGAGAGATGCAAAGATAAACGTTGGTAGGTGTAATTATGATAATTTAAGAATAAACGAATACCTCATTTATTTGTCGCATTATGATAAGTAGTTTAGAAGTTATGAGAGAAGATGAACATACATACATACATACCGGTCAAAATCATAACCCTCCTTTTTGCTTCGCCGTAGTCGGGTAACAATGGAAGGTATTACCATTGTAACTCCCTTACTAATAAACGTATTTTATCAGGTGAATAGTTACACACCGATTTCTCTCTTTCAGTCGTCAGTAATTTGACGTTCGAAAGAAAAAGACAAAGCGTTGTGTAACTATACAGACTTTATACAGCATTTATTAGGTAGGAGGTGGTAAGTTCCACAAACAACAGGAGGTAAGTGTATAACAATTAAAAACTAAACTACAACTAAAAGTGCCATACGCACGCGACCGATCGCGTATCAGCGCGACGATCGCATTTTAATAGTACGCGGCCTTACCATCAGGCAGACCGACATAGATCCTCTTTTCGAATCGTCTTCTAAAAGCCTCATCGATGTCCCACGGGTGATTCGTCGCTGCAAGTACCATTATGATTTTATCTCGATGGCTGAAACAAAAGAATATCATCCACATCTTGGATTTAATTTGCCGTGTCTTTGAAAATAAGACTTAATTGGAGATTTTTAAGGAATATCTGTTTATTTTAAATGCAAATTTAAATCTATTTGATTCACCCATATGGCCGGTCATGCCGCTCCAAAAGGAACGAACCCACACTATAATGTTAGGCAGTAAACTAGGTACAATAATGTTTGTAATAAAGAAGCAAGATTGGAACGTTTGTATGCGTTTGTAGAAGAGACTAATCGCATCAAGATAATTAGCTCATTTATCTTACTTGGTTTATTTTCCTTATAAAGGCTCCCGTAAACAGGCGCGACGAACTTTAATAATACAATTTCTAAGAAAAATTCACGGTAGAACAATGACCGGTGTCGCGTTGCGCGACAAGTCGCGCCTGTATGCACGAGCCTTAAAAAGTTGTCTCGGGGAAGAAAATCCATTTCTGTTGCCTAGTAGCAATGCTGTCAAATGAAGCGGACAGTCTTCTCGACACCTTCTCTTATCCCGGTGCTACAGCGGTCTATAATCTGATAAGCCATTAGCATGTTCCCCAACCTATAATAAGACTTACAAAGGAGCACCTAGTCCATCCATCTGTATGAGCAGCTCCGCCTTGAATCTGCGAGAGGCCTCGTGTTCAGAGTCAGCGCCACGTACAGCGCAAAGAGAATCCACCTCGTCTAGGAATATAGTGCTCGGGGCGTAGAATGCTGCCTGTAATTTGATTGAAAAAATTGCAAGGTGATTCCTCCACATTGAAGGAATTTCCTGGAGTAAGTTTAAGAGATGGTTATTGGATCTCTAACGTGTCAGGCTAAAGAGAGAAAATGCAATTCTCTCGTAACCACCCACCACAAACCTCATTAGTTTTTATAATCTCATAATGGTCACCTGTGTATTTGTCCCACTGCTGGGCCTTCCACTCTTCCCTGTGTAGTACCTATGTATATTACTGTGATGTTGTAAATTAAAAGTTCTCACACAAGGAACTCCTTCTAGTATTTAACATGATTGAATTCAATTTGACTGCCTCGATTGTCTAGTGGTCGCAAACGCTACCGCTGCGAGCATGAGATCCTGGGTTCGATTCCCATGTCGAGCAAAGTATTATGGAGTTTTCCATAACAAATTTCTCAATAGCAGCCCGGAGACTGAATTTGTGCCCGGTTGATGGCAATAGGCTCGCCGCCTATTACATGGGACTTAAACATAACTGGTGAAATGTGGGTGTACTATAAGATACATCTCTGCTTGACCTTTCGGGGATAACCAGCGTGATGTTATGTTATTTTATGGCTACTTACCATATCGAACAACAGTCGCACAAGTTTCTCGGAGTCTCCTCTGTACTTGGACGTCAGGGTAGCAGACGAGACGTTGAAGAACGTAGTGCGGCACTCGGTCGCGACGGCCCGGGCCAGCAAAGTCTTGCCGGTACCTGGGGGACCCGTGAGGAGCACGCCCTTCCAAGGTCGACGGATGCCCTGATGAGAGGTATAAGTTAAAGGTAAAGGTGTGTGAATGTGGTGCTGATCCACAAACAATGGGACACCTAATATGTGTCCTGCGTGTCCTGTAACAGGAACTGACACACTCCTTCTTTCTTCTTTCTTCTCTTTCGTATGGTTAGTGACTAACCTGAAGGCCAGTTCTCATACTTAAAAAACTTTCACATTCAAGTCGCAATCTGTCAAACTCGTCAAAAATGTTGGTAAATTGTTTGTATGTTTGACATATTTCGAATGAGATGCGAAGGCGAACGTTCTTAAAAATACTGCCTCTCTGGCGTCAAACTTATAGGGTCTTACTATAAAAACTTAGAAACTTGTTCAACGTGTGTCTAATGCCAGTTTTACGTCAAACTCCATTTAAAAATGTCGTGTTTATAAGGTGTTTAGCCTAAATAACTCATAAACACGCTTTTGTGGTAGTGAGGTTAAAGCTTACGGTCCTCTGACTTGCCTTCACATGCCATCGAGAAATATCTCTCAGACCTGCCGGTTTCCTCACGATGTTTTCCTTTACCGTTTTACAACATACTTCTAAATGAGTTTCAACCAACTCTGGTTGTCTGATTAAAATCATTCTAGCACGTCACACCTAATGTAGAAATATACTTTGAAGACTTGTTTTTGTTGCATAATCGTGGCAAAACTATTCCCTTTGTTTCTTGATTAACCCAACAAACTCTTTAATGAACATTATTTTAAACACCTTCAAAAATCCAGGCCAAATTTCTAGCCCAGTATTCAGTTGAACATAGCGTGCGATGGTCACGTTGGTTCAAGGCCTGAACCAGCGGTGAGTGCAGACTGTATTATTGATATTATGCGCGACACTGGACGCACGAAGTCACGTAAAACCCGGTTACGTCGCGGGCAATAGTGTTTTAATGAAAATTGCTAATTACGCAACTATTAAAACTGAGGTTTGTTTTTGTAAAAACGGATGAACGAAAGTATTATGGCGGTGCCGTAACAACCTCAGAGCCGTGGACGTCCAAGATAATATCGTCACGTTAAAAATTATAAAAGGGCACAATGCAATACTCATATAAATATTTTTACTTACCACCTTTAATTTAACTCTTTACATTTTACAGCCAACCATAATTTGATAACCAGACACGAACCTAAAGAACAAACTTTACAAGAACGGGTAAACAAATTAGCATTGACCGGTAGCCTCCTCACGCAAGTCGTCAATTTAAACTAGGCTACACCAAGATTGGGTAGGTGTTTTATACCGGTAAAAATAAGTCCTCGTATTGTCCTAATTTTGAATGTCGTTCTATAAATATTTCAAACTGGCTAGCTAAACTTGCGCAGAGTGAGAGGGGGCTCCAACAGTGTACTGTCGATGATAGGGGGCAGACTGGACTGCAGATATGTGAATTACTGCTGTGTTATCCTGAGGATGCCTCGTTGAGAGGTGAAACACGTGTCGATTTCTTACAGGGTATTTTAACTCTTTAAGAATAGATAAGCGGAACAGGTTACTAAATATATCTACGTCTATTGTATTTTATAATGGATTTCCGCCAAGTCACGCCTTACTTTTACTATTTCTTAATTATGGTCCGTGTTCAACATCTGTTATTAGTAGCTAAGTTTTGACTGCAGATTTACGTACTTTGTGTTACAGTATATTATAGAAGTAGACTATTATTTTCCGTGATTAATAACGGTTTTTGAACAATCGATAACCAATAAAAGTGCTGCCGAATATTTCCATTGTAAACTAGCATTTCATTTACAATTCATATGACAAATGACAAAACCGTTTTCGCCGATGATAATAAGATGCTTCTTACCTTAAAGTAATCAGGCATTACCAGCGGCAGAACCATCGCCTCCTGCAGAACGGACTTCGCATCATCAAGTCCTATGACATCCTTCCAGCGAACATCAGGGTTCCTCTGCAAAATATCTCTTTCCAAAGTCTCCACCAAATGCAATTCATATCCTGTTGCATCGAACACCTTTTCATCCTTCTCAAATATCGTGACATCAGCTCCTTCGTTGGGCACATCTTTTTTTCTGAGTCGTGGTTTTATAGGAATAAGGGGTCGATTCTTCCCAGTTCTCGAGAGTCTATCGACCGATCTGGTGACCTGCATTCTTCCAGTGCCCAGTGAAGCCTTCCTGCCAATTGCTGGTAATACGGTTTCACGACGCCGTAGCGTGCCCGCCCATTTCTCTGTAGTTGGGTCTGGGTTCTTCTGTTGATCGGGAGGCTTTTCAGATGTATGCAGTACATGTGATGGTTTGACAACTAAAACAAGATTTTTGTTATGAGATGTAAATTACATTCTGTGCACAAAATTATCCTCTATTTTCTAAAATTTGTGCCTTATATAAGTGGTTTTTCGGTTACTTTGTGGATCTTAACATAGAGAATAGGCTTTCTGAACCCAAGGAAAGTAAGGATATGCATGAATTACTTTAAGTATTTGTTAAATTATAATTATGACGATAAAAATAAAATTCCCTCATTCAGAAATTAACAAAGATTTGCTGTTATATGTGCTCTTACATAAAACTGATCAATCTCGTTCTGCTCAAACCCATATATACTTCTGAAATAAATGCTCACTTTGTGTGGGTGGATGCCGTGTCCCCGTGGCGGTGTGCGTGTTGGGGGTGGGACGGGCCATAGCTCGCTCTCTCCTCGTTTCGCTTTGCTCTGATCGTAGTCCATTGCGAGGCCCGGGGGGATCAGTATCGTCCTTGTTACCCCCGCTCCCACTACTCCTTGTTGACATTCGCGCGAACCCGAACGGTTGGAGACTTTCGACCATCATTCGATCCATCATCCTGGCCATTTGATGGAAGCCGGATGACGGACTGCGGAAGAAAATAATATGGTACAGATTACAATATAATATATTATTAGGTACAGATTACATGAAATACAATCCAAGAAGGCCTTTCAAGTTGGACGAAAGTAATACAATACAGACATGCAGGCACCGGATAAGTAAGCTTTCAAATCCAAGTAAGGGCGGATTTGACCAAACAGGAATAAATTTTATCCGCGGAATAAGATTTACTTTTGAAGTTCTGACAGTTTCTTGTCACTTGTTCACTGTCAAAAATTCAAAATTTTGGGCGGATTCGACCAAACAGGAATACATTTTATCCACGGAATAAGATTTACTTCTGACAGTTTTCGTATGGAGAAACTGTCAAAAATTGAAAATTTATTCGGAAGAGAAGGCGCGGATGAAATATATTCCTTTTTGGTCGAATACGCCCTAAATAATATTATGTAAAGGTGCTACACTGCTACCACACCAATTGATCGATTGTCAATCACAGCCATTAATCGATGATAGAATGGATCCGTCGACGTCGATCGTCAGTTGTGGTAAGGTAACAAGTGTGCGGTGAGATCGATTGGTGTGATAGCACCCTAAATGGATGAGCTCCAGCAAAAAGTCCTAATAATCCAATTGCTAATATTGCATAAATGATTCCTAAATTATTCCCGATATACTTGCGCAAGTAAATCGTTACGTGTGTGGCTACCATTAGTGATATAGAAACTGCATCAGATTCTTGGAATTTTTTCATTTTTCTCAATTTGTTTTTTTTTTCTTTGTGGAACTACTCTCGAAATTTGGCCAACATTTGGATTCAATAACGGCCATCGTGACCTTCACAAAATCACGGAACCAGTTCCAACATAATCACACTATACCTAAATTAAAACAGTTCTCTAAAATCATTGAAGACAACGCTGCGCACTGTGCGCTGGGATAAAAATAAACCTGACAGTGAAAATTGATTAAATGATTGTGACATTGAGCTAATCTTCAATTAACGCTAAGGTATAAACACATGACCTGCGTGCATTTTTAAATGCAACGTTGGTAATATCTCGGGCATTGGTCATAGATTTCTGACCCGCACACAAAAACAAAATCCTGCGAATAAATATCGTTGTATTTATCATTCTTTATCCTGTGCTTTTCTGTATGCCCTTTAAGATTTATTTTCACTATCGGAATCAATGCAGGGCAATGACCTAAAGGCTAATTCTCGTACATAAAAAACGTTTACATTCAAGTCGCAATCTGTCAAACTTGTAAAAAAAAATTGATAAACAGATTGTATTTTTGACTTGGGCACTTTCTCCATCGACAGCGATGCTGATGAATTTTTTGATGCCCAATGAGCTCTTCCCCCCTTTTTTTTTAAGTTTCGATAAATACTTGTACATACTATATTTAATCTTTTATTTAATTTAATATTATTGTACAATTAATTATATTGTAACTTACAGAAAATAAAGATTTTTGACAGATTGCGAATGAGATTAGAATGCGAAAGTTCTTAAAAATACGGTAATTGCCCCTCTGTTTTCATGCAGAGTTGGAACGAATATTAATTACCATACTTGGTCACTGTGTGTTCGCGGTTTCAGGACATTAAAAGGTTTTTGCGATTCTTTTGTTACCCGTAAGTCATTTACGATTAAGACTAATCTGTTTCATTTTGATAGTTCAACAAGATTCATTGCGTTAAGGCTCCTACAAGCAGACTCGAAGCGACTTTAATAATACAATTTCTAAGAAAACTTCATGGTAGAACAATAACCGGTGTCGCGCTAGAAGTTGCGCCAGTATGCACGAGCCTTTATTCGCGTTGTTGAGCAGATTTTTTTTCGAACTTATGTGGCAATTGATTAGCAATCTGTTTCAAAACGATTCAAATTGTGATTGATCGTGTATTACGCAATTAGGGTGCAGGTATTAATTCGCTTTGGCAAACATGACAACTATTGCCTTGAAAATTACACAAACCGAGCCAGTATGATGTCTGTGGGTAATGGTCAACCTAAAGCATATTGAAGATATTTTTATGCTCGTATAGTAAAAAATTACAGCCAGACGTGTTGATAGAAACAATAATTGAAGCTGCGCTCCTATCAGAATATTGTGCAAAATCTATTTGACAAGCAATTGCTTTTGAAGCCCTCGCGTCGTAATAGAAAAGCAATTCTGAACCTTTCTTCATGCAATCCCTGTCTTCGTAGGCTTTTTATAACAAAGTCGACCCGATTTTAAGGCATGTTGCTTGGGTTAAATATTTATCGCGTAAGTTATAAATTAACGTTACGTTACTATATTTATGGATAAATTTATTACAAGTAATGTTTTTTTATTTAAATTGTAGCCCGTATTTAATGGCTTTATTGCCTTGAGGATGCGAGAAAACAACCCTTGCCCTTGTAAAAATGTGTTGAGATTCGTTGTCAGAAGGACGCTTCTTCAGGGTACCCTTCCCTCGGATACCAGGTGCAGACTCTGAATGCATTTGTTTACCCTTTTTAACCCCCAACGGAAAAAGACTATTATAAGTTTCACGTGTGTATCTGTGTATCTGTCTGTTCACTCGTTGATCCCAAACGGCTGAACCGATTTCGATTATTATTTTTTTGTTTGAAAGGTGTCTTGATCGAGAGTGTTCTTAGCTACAATTCAAGAACATCGGTTCAGCCGTTTATAGATTATCAGCTCATTTCCAGTTGATGATTGGATGTGCGCATCTTCCACAGGTCGAAATTTAGTATTCTGTTACTTCAATGATATTAGAAGAACATAGTAACCTTGAACCGATACTGCAGCATCGCCTGGAATTGTGTCGGGGGTTATTTAAGTTTTTAATTTTAACTTGACTCCCACTTACTCGGTAAGTTTCTTGCCTATGGCATTAAATAACTGACCTTTAACATGCATGCCACTGGCAATTAATTTGCACCGTGTTCATCAGGCTTTATTGCATTTTAGTTAAGTGTCAGTCGCTCGCTACATGTCCGATGTCTTGGAGATGATTTCTTGTGTAACAATTAAGATAATACTGTAGATTGTTCTCTAACTTACTGGAACGTTTGAACGTCAAGAATATTCAAGTCATGAAGCCGTACTCTGGTGTAAATACAGCTCCTCTACGATCTCAAACTATATGGTTCAATCTAAAATTAGCTAACCCAGCTAACCTAAAAAAATCAAACAAACCGTAGGTAACAATGTCCAATAAAAGACAATATCACGTACCCAAATCGTTCCGTTTGGAAGTACTGTCGTAGGCCCCCAACATTTGGAACCAAGAAGTCACCGAACCCGAAATCCATTTTTCTGCTCAAAGATCTTAGGGCTAATTTTGCTAAGTACATATGTATGAATATTCAAAGCACCATTGAGGTCACTCTGAGGTCACGAAAACATAATTTTCACGGGTATACTACTTGAAAAAGTGTGTCATTACTTGTGTTGAACCGGCTTGTAGGAAAATCGTGTGCTATTTGACAGGTTTGTTATTGGACTGTTGCCATGGCAACAGTTTGCGGAAACCATAGTTGACCGCAAGATTCGATGCGTACAACACACAAACTTGACTTTGCCGCCCTCGAAAATTATGTTTCAAGGAAATCGACCCCTATGTCGTGTAGATAAAGGATTCAAAGGCACTGAAATATTTTTTTGAATGACAATTTTGTGTTTGTTTGAGGTCCTTGACTGGTCTACTTTTGGTGAACCTCGTTTAATCTTTGTGTTAGTAATGACCACAAAAGTGTAGGCACTATGAGGCACTATAATTACCAGAATATAATGGGTGGTGGGTGGTGGCTCGTGGTGGCTTTATTGAACTTTGTGCTTAATGTGTCAAAGATTTTAATCAAAGGTTAGAAACGTCGGGAAAAATCGGAAGGACGAGGTGGAGAGTACGGGTAAAGGAACTGAAGATGAATGCAAGTACCACAGTCTACAATCCCGCATGAGTTTTGCTGACTTTGTACTTTTTAAAACAATTTTAAGCTGCTCATAACCTGAGGAAAAATTAAAATATCATAGACCTCATCCATCGCTTCCCATCAAACGAGATCGAGGTCAACATCATGGCCATTTGGTAATAAAAATAAGGGTATTTAGTTCGCATGGTCTTTTGCTAATATATTTTAGTATACTACTCTGTATTTGAGTAATGGTTGAGCTAAGACGATCCTGATGCTCGCACACTACACTTTCAGAATGCAAGCTCTTAACATAAAACCGGATAGTTTGTTCTCTACGATAAACGTAGGCAAACCCAATCCTAACATAAGAATATATCTCAACTAAGTCAGATAGCGGGAATTCTACCAATAATGCGATAAATAATTCCATAATGCAAGCAAAGCCGTGAACAAAAACTAGAACTTCACTCCACACGAAAAGCCTAGTCAACATTTCGAGCGCCACTTGAAAGCCTTTAACCTGCCTACAATGTTGCAACGTTGCAAGGTAACTGACCTTATTGTTTACCCCCGGGTAAACTTGACAGCTTTGTACTAAATGTATGCCAAAGTTCATTGACTGAGACAGTGGAGAGGTCAACCACCGGCCGAAGTCATTAGGAATGCAATCGATGTGAAGACGTATCGGGGACTTGTGATTGAGGACATCGATACATGTGTGCATAGCATCATGTCTGTTTTCCTCGTAGGGGTAGGCAAAGTACGTACGTATTACCTCCACATTTTCGCAGTGTTTTTTATAATAACCATATAAGACAAAACTTTTATAAATAATTCTAAATTAAATGACTAACTATACAAATAAATACAAAAACAAAAGGACACTAAGGGCGTATTTCACCAACAAAAACTGAACGCGATCAGCACATAAACCAAGTTTAAGAGCTGTCAGTGTCATTATTTCCTTTGGAATATTGACAATTGACACTGACAGCTCTTAAACTCGGTTTAGATGTGCTGATCGCGTTCAGTTTTATTGGTGAAATTAGCAGTAAGACGTCGAAGTACTCGTCCGCATCGCTGTCATCCAGAAGACAGAAGAAGGTCAAAGAACGAGCCAGCCCTGTAGTCACGTGAAGTGTCGAACAGTCGGCGAGAAATTTCCTTAAAAAGGAGACGCGCGCTCGGGCCCCATAACCCGAGCTACCAACCCAAACGGCTCAGTTTTTGTTGTTCAGCCAGGAGTTTGGAAGTTGGCGGTGTGACCGTGTGATACCCCCGTGCCTCGGAAAGCAAGTTAAGCTGTTGGTCCTACGCCTGATCTCTCTCCGATCGTGTCGGATTGCCGTCCCATCGGACTATGAGAGTGATGAAAGAGTGAGTGCACCTGTGTCTGCGCATACACTACACTATAATCTATATTATGTAGTTAGAAATTACCCACAATATGACCCTACACCACTACTCAAAGTCCTGGTATCCTCGTAACAGAATACCTGAATAATACACCAAATAAATAAACAAGCAAATCCTGAATTTGATTATAACAGAGACGTATCACTTAACAAGTGTCAAGAGCAATTGGATAATAAACTCAATAATTTAAACACAAAATGCCGCCTACGCAATGATTTACTGAGCATCACAAGTTGTAGCATCCTTTCTTAAACTGCTACACCAATATGACCTTTGCAAACACAAGATACAATGTATATTTGCATGATCACTTTTGAGACGTAGTGTGAACTTTAGATATGCGTGGGTTTTCCCGAAGAGTGATACAAAATGACGAATGGACGGGCCGTTAAACTTTAATGTTAAATGAAGTACGTTTTAATTTAGGTTATGGTCGTTTCCATTGAAATAGTTTGCGTGAAAATGATACTATAAGTAAGTGCTCTTGTATCTCATAATTAAATATTTTACAACTGGAAGGTGTGGGGGCGAAAAATACATGCGAGTAATTTTCAGTGATACTTTATTACTATGACTCACCTGGTTGAGTGTGAATAAAGATATTTTTAGACTACGAAAGAAACCATCATCTTTTAGGAACTACCTTTCATTGACTGACCAAATTACTTTTGTCTAATTAATTCAGTTGCAACAAGCAACTTGGGAAATTACTTCTGTTGTTCGCCTTTATCTATCTTGGCACCGTTTGTTTTTTCCAAATCAAATCAAAAGTCATTTATTCAAACTAGGCTGAGAATTAGCACTTTTCGAACGTCAAAATTACATAAGACAGTCCCCGAAAACGCCCGCCCTTCACCACTTCCTAGTGCTTTAGCTGGAAAGAAGAAGTGGCGCAACAAACTCCCCAGCTGTTAAATGTCTTCCCTATACCTAAATTATGCAAAAGTTAAACGACTTTTACGCTTATGTAAGATGGCTTTATCAGTAGGCAGAAACCTAACTATTTTATTAACAGTTCATTCTCGTTTCCATAAGCCAGACTCATGCCAACATTTTCAAAATATTCATAGATTGGCATTTCGTATTTTAGAACTAGCAGACTTAACCACAGAGCTTACTTACAACAAAGAACTATCGGACAATGCATTCAATAAACAAAAGACAACACCAGTCTTCATTAAAACAAAGTATCTACCAACAACAGGCGATCGCACACAATTACAGGACTATTTAATTACTTAACATGTACCCTCCCTGTCCATGGACAAAGCTATCGGTCTAGACATCAGCTCTTCCATTAGTCAGCATATGTAACGAGCTGGACATTACTCATGCAATTTGACAGTTTGACCAATACCTACGATTAGAGTGGAGTTCTACCACGAACGAAGCTTGGCTATGCTAAAGCTACGACATTTACATGGATGCTAAATCTGCTGGAAACATCGGACATAGAAGATATTGCTAGGAGAATCAAATTTGGCCGACAGATTCAAATTGCGTGACACTAAACGCCCCCAGACATACTAATAATAATACTATACTTGTTTCTTGTTCAGTGTCATTCAACCAATTCATGATTTGCAATATGAAGCTGCATTTTCCATCCTGGTACAGTTCGATTCAAATTTAATGGCGGCTCGGAAATAAACTACTCGCTGCGCAGTAGCCCACGTCTCACCCCCGCTGACACATTAAAATGTTACTGCGCAGCGACTCGCCTCATGTTCCGAGCCGCCATTAGTTTGAATCGAACTGTAAAACCCTTTTCACTATAACCTCAGATAGTCGCAGAACCTAAAGGCGGTATTGTATCTCCTTCTCTCTTGAATCCAAAGGTTGTCTGTAAAATATCGCTTTTAGCAATAAGACCGCTCATTGTGTTACCCTATGTAAAATGTCTAAATTGATGTCTGTAATTTGTATGGTGTACATAATAAAGAGAAGGTGGAGACTGACTTGCAACGTTGGATTGTAATTGTAATGTATCAGTAATGTATATCATTCGCGGCGATACAGCAGCGAGCGCTCGCTTCGAGCACCATGACGCATTTTCGATTCTCATATTTCCGTTTCAAAGGAATTCACGAAACAGCAAACAGTCGAGAGGAGGAGTGACTCGGCTCGCTGCACTGACTAATGTAACGCACTACAAAAATTCGATTCTTTACAAAAAAAAATTCACAGGTCAGTCTCCGCCTTTAGATTCTATCTTTTCTTTTCTAACCAACTCACTGTAGATATTATAAAAAAATGCATGTAGCCGTCCTCGTAAACGAGGCTTTGGACCACCCCTAAATTACTAAAAAGAGAACTCAAGATCCAGCGATATCAAAGAACAATATACGTGTAGGTATACAACAGGAATATCTTAGATTTTCTTATTTAACATCCTATTCGCCTTCAGTTTAATCTGGGTCGGCATCCTTTTCTGGACAGGCATCCTAACTTCTTCTTTAAATGTTAGTGCCTCGACACACGTCACCTTAGCCCTCAACCCTCATTTATCATGTAGGTTGTACAATCTTGTGTGAATTACTAACAGAAAAACTGCCTAAAAACCAGGTTCACCTTGAGACCGAAATACTCTTTAGTAGATTCTTGGTTAGTGTTCGAGTATTAATGGCAGAGGAATGATTTATGGCCGAAGATAATGTTGTTTATTACTTTATTGTTGTACCTACGAAGTGAACCGAACTTTAGCTACTAGGTTTAAAAACTGAGCCTAGCGAGAATGTGCCCGGCGGAATAAAGCCTCGTGCAGACTTGCGCGACGTGACAAACGGTGTTCTACCATCAAGTTTTCTATTGTTACAGTCGTCGCTTCGCGCCGTCGCGTCACACTAATTTGCACGAGGCTTAAAAGTTATTATCACATTTATCTTTTATTTCATTTATAAACATATTATTTACATTTTTAAATATTTTCACTAAAAAAAAAACATTCAAAAATATAAAAAATAGTGGTCCATCGGCATCGGGAGCGGGGTCCAGGCTGCCGGTGGTTAGGGCTCTAGAGAGAGGAACCTCCTCACTATGCGTGTGCCGTGTCCAGGAGTACTGCTTTCTAGATCAAGCTCTTGACCCAGCCGCGCAATGAGAGCCTCCTGAGGTGTTGGTCTTTTATAATAATAATAATTATTATTATTCATTTACCTTATTCAAAACCCTCCAGGAATACAGAAAGATACAGTACAGTAACAACGTTTTCAATTTTTTACGTTATATTGTAAAACAAAGGGGTAACCTCAAAGTCAGCTCGAAAGTGTGTCGACGCTTCATAATTTACATTTATATATTTTTTCCTCGAAGCCTTGTCTCGCACGAACCATAATAATAAGAAAGCGGCCAGTAAGGGCATGATTCACAGCTCGCAATTTGACATTACTTAGCGTTCTATACGAATATAACCTTAGTCTTCTGCAAAATAATGTTCATATTCGTTTAAGCGAATGTGATCAAGCGTTCAATTCGATCATGAACGTTAGTGCTATATGAATAATGTTCACATTCGTATGCAACGCTCACTTTGCTTAGAAAAGTAAGTAGTCAAAGTGCGGTCTGTGCATATTGCCCTGGGTAGTTGTTGGTTTCTTTATCGGGAGCAAGATCACACCACACTCAAAGGAGGTCAGTGGGCGTACTCTACAGTAATTATACTTAAAAAACTATTTCTGAATGTGAGTGTGTGCATAATAATGGGCATAGCTAGAAAGGGATGTTGAATTATAATGGGCATAGCTAGAAAAGGATGTTGAATAATAGTACTGGCTAAAGAACTTTAAAACAAAGAGACCATAATCGACGATATTCTGAAAAACGATCGGGTAATTACCTAGCACAGTCCTTTATTTTACCTGTGACAGCAACCCAAATGCAACCTTATTGCGACAAGAATAAAGATCACTCTAATTTTGACAAAATCAGAGGGAAAATAACTGCAAAAGGACTGCTAACGTTAACGATAGGGACATGATAGAGCATCGAGCAATTATTGTATTACAAGAAGATCTACGAGTGTGGATACTCGAATTATTCCATCACGTCCTGAAAATTCAGAAAAGCAGTCTTACCAAGGGGTATAGTATTATCCAGAAACTGGATTGTGGAGGTCAGATAGGCAGTCACTCCATGTAAAATACTGAAAAAAACAGGAATAGTTCAGCTGAAATCTCGCATTGCATGCAGTTGAAACCACACGTGTTAACATAAAGGCGCAGATCCACCGCGGCGCATGCTATGCACGAGCACGCGGTGCAATTTAGCTGCGTGGATTCATCAGTACACACTATACACGAATATTAACCCACGACTATGTACAACTGTAGAGCAGCACAGTTTTTCACACGTCGCTTTTCCACCCATCCCAGCTCCCGCAGTGAAACTACGCACGCTTCCGTGTACCACGTGCATAGCGTTGACAGCATTGAGCTACGTGGTGGGCGCCATATTTGAGCAAGTCAGGCGTGTAGCAATGACGTCATTAATCTCGTATTGTGTCTGTGGGTTGCAGTGGACTCAATCACATACATTTCCTTGCAAAGCGAAGCTTAACACACGTGCGTAGCCTCTTCGTGCGCCGCGGTGGATCTGCGCCTTAATCTGTGACTACCTTGCATGTCATATCATACGATTAACTTCAGTTGAACGGCTTTAACAAGACGATAATGCAATTATAGCCAAGGTTACTCTTGGTTAAATCTTTTGTTCGATACATGGGAAGATATGCAACCGACGATATACCTATTACCTACAACGTATTATTGATCATTGGTTTTCCAAGTTTAAACATCGTATGGCTATATGTATAGTATTTAATAGGTATACATATATATTATAGTAAATATGTAAGTGTATTATAAGTTCATAATCTATTTCTGTACCGTTGTACCTATTTTATTTATAATGCATTAAGATGTATTAAAATAAGCTCTTTTTTCCTCTGAAATCTCTTCACCACCCTTGGTTGACTGGTAGAGAATGCCTAAGGCATAGTCCGCCTTTGTAGCTTTTTTGAATGTGAAAAGTTGAAATAAACAAGTAAAAATTAAACATTTAAATAACCCCCGACACAATTCCAGGTGATGCTGTAGTATCGGTTCAAGGTTACTATGTTCTTCTAATATCATTGAAGTAATAGAATACTAAATTTCGAATCGATCAGACCTGTGGAAGATGCGCACATCCAATCATCAACTAGAAAAGAGCTGATAATGTCCAAACGGCTGAACAGATTTTCTTGAATTGTAGCTAAGAACACTCTCGATCAAGACACCATTCGAACAAAAAAATAATAATCAAAATCGGTTCAGCCGTTTGGGAGCTACGAGGGAACAGATAGATACACAGATATACACGTTAAATTTAGAACACCCTTCTTTTTCCGTCGGGGGTTAATAAATAAATATATGAAGCAGTGATTGGCTAATGAATGGAAGGAGAAATGTTGTTGTTGATAACTTCGAAGGTTCAGGTTTATAATATTGTAGGTATTTGAACCTCTCCTTCTTCGTTGGCACTCCCTTTTCAATACAAACCCACAATTTTTAACATAAGATAACCCAGCTCCTTTGCTGACCAAACAAAGGTCCTAAGAGGGCCTATACTAAACAAAGTGACATCCTATCAGCGATAACGATAATGAAAAAGTAAAAAATGTATGGAACTGACCTACGCTACGGAAAAGCTTACGCAAATGCCGTTAAAGTACTGCAGAAATACGAAACGCTTTGAAAACGATTGCCACTTATAGGCCCTTCTAAAGTCAATTTAAGAATTGAACCCATAAGATACATCCATACATAACATCACGCCTTGTTACCCCGAAGGGTTAGCCAGAGGTGTACATATAGTACACGCACCTTTTGCCAGTTATATTAAAGTCCCATGTAATAGAGAGCGGACTCAAAACCAGACTCTGGGCTGCCATTGAGAAATTTCAGATAGAAAAACTCAATAACAGACTGTTCGACCAGGGAATCGAAACTAAGACCTTATGCTCAGCAGTAGTGCTTGCGACCACTGGACTAACGAGGCACCTACCCTTACTGATAAGCTTTAAATAAGGCTTGCGTGTACAACGCTCCTAACAGCTGTACATGTCCTCCTAGGGCGTCCCATTCCGGCGTTTCCACTCACATCTGCCTTGTAAATTCCTTTTTATTACTAATACTAGAAAAACGTTATGAACATTATCATGTGTGTGGTCCAAAGTAGTGACATTTTTTAGAACACCCACGCTTGTTATCTTTCATTTCGTCACCCATCTTTTAATGTCGTCATCATGTTGACGTCACCTTTGGTGCATTCGTAGAACGATTGATTGTTGAACTACGTGTTGCAGGTTCAATTTCTGCACGGAGACACGTTACAGGAGAAACTCAAAGACAGCCTGTTGAGCCTTGAAATGTCTGATACTATGACCTGAGAGTCTTGAAGTGTAGAGTGAATGATCCAAATCGAGGTGACCTTCTACGCAAGAGAGCTCCATCGTGGCCTGCATCACATTTATCATTCAACACTATTATTATAAAAATAAATAATTTATATTTTTGTTCGTAATGAATAAACTCAAAAACTACTAGACCTATTTTAAAAATTCTTTCACCAATAGTATGCTATACTATTACTGAATAACATGGGCTATAATTTATAAAGACATCACGCGGATGAAGCCGCTCTAGCGGAAGGCTAGTTCAAAATAAGGAGACGTTAGAAGTCCAACGTGAGATAATTTAAATCAAAAGATAATGAAGTTGATAATGGGAGTTTATTTTTAATTCTTGTACAAGTAACAAAATTATTTACTAAACTAAAATCACAAACTAAAATATGGCGTCGAAAAGTTCATCCACATCGCTGTCGACGATCATGTACGCAAGAGACTGGCGGCATTGCCACGTTGCATGGCATGCATATAATGTGAGTTAATCATCTGATAGAATTTTTATTTACGTCACGAGCAAAAATATGACAAAACTAAGTAAAATTCTTAAGCGATTTTCTCATTTAGAGTATGGTTGTGCATGAAATTTAATGAAAATTTTACAAATTCTGTTAAAAAGTTCTGTCTGGACAAAACCCTATAATTTCAATAATTAATTAAAGTTTAAATTAAAATTTACTTAGTGTTAGCATATTTTTGCTTGTGAATGGTGCCGATTCCCTTGTTCACAAACTAAACTAAATTTAAGTTCAGTGCATCTTTTTCTTTCTATTTCATTAAGAAAAGGACAGAAGATATATTTTAGTTTAGTCCTGTCAAATTAATCAGCGCCTGACGTAAATTGACGTAATTTTAGTAGGCAAGTTTTTAATCACGTCTAAACTTGTATGGAGTAGTGACAGATTTGACAGGACTAAAATAAAATGTATTTTCTGTTTAATGATTGCATACTGGGTTAAAAGCTTTCTAAAATTACTTACCAACCAAGATCCCAAGCCGAATGGAAAGCAGGATGAGCAGACATAGCCCCCAGTGGCACTCCGAAGCCGAACTCAAACTTGACGTCGTCAGGTCTTCGGGACCACGAGCCTCTAGCCGTAGACTCACGAGGTTCCGAGCCAGCCTTCGTGTCATTCGTCATAGTATTTTGGAAAAACAGCTTGAGGCCGTAGAGGAGCGATAGGACCCGAAATTTGAGTGTTTTTTTTTGTCTTGTTGGTGAAGAAATTAGTTTGTATATTACGGCTTTTGTATTTCTATGGACAGATATTTCGTTTTTGGAAGAGTAATCTTTGTTTCTTTATTGTTTATTAGAAAATGTTATATTAACCCTGTGTAAATTTAGGTAAAATAACACTCTTTTAACAACAACACGACTACAAAACCAGTCAACACACACCTCAATACTTTTCATTCACCACAAAAACATTCACAACGTGAAAAACGCAGCTACATGAAACCGCTACGTCAATTCGTAGACGTGCTACGCGGCTACGCGCCTACAACGGACTACGACCAGTTCGTAAGGTGACCACAGCTCGACTGCGGCCGATGACCGGCGATCGAGACCGACGCTCATTTACCATTAAATTTTCATTAATGCTCCAAATCCTTTGTTGTGATGCAGGCTGTGATGTGGAATATTACTGTGGCCTAGTCTTATTGGATCATCATTAAAGGTTTTCAAGAATATATTTATACATAATTTTTGTTGTTTAGTCCTAGTTTCAATGATAGGTAGGTAACAGATATTACATTCGAAAATTTAATAGCTGGTAGGTCAGTTCTATAGTATAGTTCGAATTATTCAACCCTTAATTTAATATGACTGGAAATACGTTTTCGATAAGAAGTTAGTTTTCTCTGTCTCAAGATCTTCATTAGAACTTTTATGACGTGTATGGATATCTTTTCTACTTCAGACTAAACTATTTCCAACCATTTATTTAACTTTTGAAATATACACGCTTATGAAGTTCCGTAATTGTTACATTAAAAACTATTGTGAAGTGACGTGACGTGATCAATGGAACCCGAGAGGTTAAAACCAAAATTGTAGATTGATAGTTATTTTTTTTTTTAAATAGTATTAAAAAAAAAAGAATATTATTATTTATTTAAAAATGGAATATCAATTTGTTAAATTGATTAAAACTTCTTTGTAAATAAAATCGATTGTTTTTAGAAATCGAGTCGGAAATGCAATTTTTACATCACTACTTTAGCTGTCAAAAGTTAAATAAATGGTTGGAAAGATTATAGTTGTTTTTAGGCTACCTGCCAGTGGTGTGCAATTAAAACTACAGCCACAATTCAAGGAAACCAAATGCAGGGGTTAACGTGACGTCACTCCTGTATGTTTAACGCAGGCGTACAATAAATAAAACGAAAACGAACACTAAATCAAAAACTTTATGATGAAGACAATCGAAACAGTTACATAAATACATCTAAAATATACCTAAACAATTACAAACAAATAGTAGAAACTAACACAATAATAATTGACGGGACGGACACACGACTTGCTATACTAGAAGCGTCATCAGACTTTGGGAGTATTCCGCTTTCATATTGTTTCAAATACGGCATATATTTTAGTACCATGTTATACATGGGACCTCTTTCCAGTGTGTTATTTCTCTCTACCTCCTCCTTGTGGAGTGCTTCGAGGAGTGGCTTGTCAAACGTGGTTGAGTCTGAATCTTCTGAGGGATCTCTTAATTCTCGTCGGACCTTTGGAAATTGATAATTATTTCAGCCAATAATGTTCTCACTGCTAGAACACAGGCGTCTTGTCTGTGCGAGGACAATATTTGACATGGACCGTATCCCACGCGGGCCAATAGGAGTTGGTGCATGTACGATTTTTCAGCTACATTTTAATTAAGTATAAATTATGGAAAAAGAGTGCCAAAGAACGAAGAACACTGGTCTCATATCTTCTTCAATATTCTCTTTATATGCTATTTATACTCGCATGAAAGGAAAATACAAAGCTATTTGGAAGGAGTGTTAGTCAAGATTATTCAAAACGTACAAAGAGATAAAACTTCTACAGGCGAATTTTAATAAAAGTATGTTCGTGTCATACCTTCCCCACTTTTGGTGCAATATCATTTTCTATACGATCCAACGCCTCTTGTAGTTCACGAACCGTTTCAGCTGTGGACAATACAGTTTACCTGTTTACCTATAAATATCAATTTCCCCAACATTTCTGAGACATCAGCTATTTATTTATTTATTTAATACTTCAAGCACACAAATATACAGAGGCGGGCTTAATGCCTTAGGCATTTTCTACCCCTAAAAAGCGTTTTCATCCATGCATGGATAAAAACGCTTTTTAGGCCAATAACAATTTAACAAAATTGAAAAAAGAGTCTATACTTTTAAAGATCCTTTATATTTTAATGTTACGCAAAGAGAGAACGACGAAAAAAAGAAGAACTTCAATGAAATAAATCCTCAGTGTAGCACAAAATAATCGCCTCTGGCAATATAACTTACGATCCGAAAGATATTCATCAATATTATCCTGCACCGATGCATTTCCAAATTTTAGTGTACTACCAGTATCAACGGCAACCGCACTATTATTCACACTTAATACCCCAGATTGAGCTACAACGTCATCAATAAAAGTATGTAATGGTCCTCCGTACAGCATACTTGAATTTTGATATAATATTGTCACAACATCTCTTAAAACATCTTGATTGATTAAAACTGCAACACGTTTTATTTCAAGATCAGTTAAAATACGATTAGTTTCAAAATCCATATGTTTATAAATTGTATACACACTATTGACTATCCCTGGAACTTCTGTAGTATTTGTTACATTTATAGAAATCGATGTGGTATCATCGTCTGGTTCTACAAATTCGTACTCTCCGTAGAAATCCTTTTCTGTCTTTGGTATTTCCTCAATAGGTGTGTTATCTGCAAACATACGATCTCATTTAAGTATTTGTAGAAGTAGGTATTCAATTATTCTTGTAAAAGTCCACTTACTTTCTGTTTTTTCATTTAAATTTGTTAAATCTTCCATGTTGTATGGTCTTGGTCTTCCAATCAGACTTACTTTCTTTTTTGTTGCTTTTGTTACTTGTATTGTTGTTTTTTCTTGTTCGGGTGATGGCGTGGTAATCGGTGGTAGTATCGCTTCAGGTGGGACTGTAATTGTACTGATTGCGCTGATATTCGACTGGGGCTCTATATCTTCGATAACTTCTACTACATCTCTTCTTTGCATAGAATTGAAATATACTTGTGATGTTACAGTATTCGGCATCGTTGCTATAGTCAGTCTAGTTAGGTAAATCTCGTCTAGACTCCCTAAATAGTTCAGTGTCTTATTGTTTTCTATTTCTAAGACTGTATCTAATAGTAGTTGGTCTTCTAACGTCATCGAGGAGTCGACGACTGTTATCTCTTTTGGGTTCCATTCTGAAATTATGACGTCTGTGTAATTTTAGACAAATTCAAACATACCGCATGTTCACGAAATTGAGTTGAGTATCCTGATGTTCTATTTCATATGTCTTGGTAACAGATGTTTCTATTCACGTGTTCATCTTTTATTCACTCACACAGATGTAGAAGTTTTGATTACAAAACTTTCTTCCTCGATTTCTCCTCACTGGGATAATCTAACTATATATAAAACTATACAAAGACACAAAGATATACTAACGATAATCACAAAGCGCTTGCATCACCGTATCTTGCTGTGAGCGCAATGGACAGGAGACAGCCGGGGCCGCAGGGGACCACAGTGGGCGCGACGGTGGGGGCCCGAGGGGCGCTATATTGCAGACGAGGCGCTCTACACTTCGGAGGCGACCTTGCAATGGTATCTGACAGTGATATGAAAGTAAATTAACCTCGGTACAGTAACAGCTTTCAATAAAATTCTTTTGAAAGAATTAGTGAAATTTTGGTTGCAGTCTCTCTGTTAAAAAATAAAGTTTTACTTGTATTCTTCTGCTGGGGGAAAAACTTGGTTAGTGGTGATAGTTGGCAAACGTGAAGTCATCTATTATAATAAATGTAAAAACGGGGTTGACTAACTTTTAACCAGTTCTTACTAAAAGAATACCCTGGCTTTTATAAGAGCAGCTGTACTCCAAGGACAGCTGAACGTAGACCTACCTATAGTGAATGTGAAGAATTTCTTCCTTGATTGTGGTCATTGTATTTTTTTTTTCTCAGTTAGTTTAAGGTGGATGCTCAAAGGTAGCCCGCGAAATTCATATTTTCTTACGTTTTTTGCAATTTGCAGGTCAGTATTAGATTGTATGTCTATCTACATATGATTCGCGACCATATCAGATATTTATTTATAGAATTATAGTCATAAAAATCATCAATCTAACTCTCGAAGTTCATATGATCCTATTGAATGACTATTTCATGAAATCATGACATTTGAGGATTATTCTAACTTATGGAGTTGTAATGCTGATTCTTATGATTATAATTCTGTTAAGCCATATCTCTTATGGTTGCGAATCATGTTTTAATCAACATATAACCTGACACTGACCTGCAAATTGCAAAATACGTAAGAAAAATTGATTTCGCGGGCTACGTTGGAGCATCCAGCTTAAATCATAGTATGGCAGTTTGAGTAATTTATCGGCCTTCCCAAATGTCCTTTCTCTGATAACGTTAGTCAAATCTTTGAGCTGCAACTACTGACAAATGTGTGCACTGACTGAACAGGTCTACTCAATCTGTGCGGTTCTTTCCTCAAAAGATCGTGTAAAAGTGTTTCTACAAACCTACTTACACTACTCCTTACTACTACCTACTTACTTACAGAAATATTTTTTTTTAACATTAACATTAGTATACAAGATGGAGACGACAATACAACAATTCAAAATATGGGGGAGACCTTTGCCCAGCAGTGAGACAAAATAGGTTAATGCAAAAAAAAAAACTTATGACGTTCTCAGTCTGCATACGAAAATTCAATCAAAGATGTCCAATAGCTTAGTTACTATAGCTAGTCAAAGATTAGTATTAACGATAGATGCGAAATAAATAAAATATACAATATATAAGTCTCAAAATGGAGGGTGCATGTGGTTCCAGGGCTTCGGAGAACAGCAGCAGCTTTCTAGCCTCTAAACTCAATTTCCTTTGCATTATATAATTGCATAGCACATGTGTGAGTACTATGTACTATAGAGCTTCCATTTACCGGATAATTTTATGTCTTTCATTGACTTGAATGTGCCCTGGCGGCTGTGAGTATGTCATGCTCGCTAAGATGTCTCGCTGATGGTGGCGTGTGTGTTGGATCATTTAGCTCCCTTCAAAATGGTTGAGCTGAATGGTGCTAATCCATGCGTCATGTTCGTGAACGGGCGCCGTCAGTTGGGGCTGGTCATCTCTTAGCTGCCATGGTTTATTTTTAATTTTTGAATTGTTTATATCTTCGGACGCTTTTTATCATGCACGTCTTTCTACATTGTTCTCACATGTATACTTAAGTAATTTCAACATGAATGATGTAACCAATTTTTGTAACAATTTTTTGATTTAAAAGAGTGTCCGTGGAGTTTCTTGCCCGTTCTTCTCCATAGGTACCTACTACGCTTTGGAATGGGCAACTAGCTTCATTTTTCTGACTGACCGACTCCTTGACAATTCAAAAGTGCCTGTAAATGGTTTAATTGAAATAAATGCTTTGAGTTTGAGTTTGAGTTGAGTTTGAGCCAAGATTTTAAGAAGAAGTGACGATGTTACTTTTTCATATATAGAGCAAAGACTAGAGACTAAAAAGAAGAAATTGGATGTCAAACAACGACTTATGCAGGAACCACACGCACCTTGCAACATTAATATTTATTAAGTATTAATTTCACGTAGGTATTGGCGTGCGTCGTCCACAATCCGCCCCCTAGTGCTGAGCTGTCTTAAACAAAATACAATATTTGGTAGCTAATCTACAAACAAAAATAAATAAATTAACAAAACAATAAGTAAAGTTCAGCACTAACATTCCGCTGGAAGGAGTAGGGCGACGCGCGTCACCGGACGCCGAATCACACCAGTACGTGTGCGCACATCGACCACTCTGATGCGACCATCATCGCCGCCATGAGTCGCACACACCACCCCGTGGCGCCAAGAACCTCGCTCTAAATTTGGTTCAACTAAAAGAACATAGTCTCCATTTCGCAACGCTCTCTGCTCTTTGTTCCACTTATATCTAGGCAGCAAAACACACGAGTACTTTCCCGTCTAGCCGTGTTAAACGCCAATAAATAACCGCGGCATAAGCTTTAATGGAAGCGTCACAAAATATATGCATCTGTGTATCTACAATCGTGTTGACGTCTTGTGTAGCTACAGTACTAGAGTAGCACTGAGTCCACGTACCTGCATTAATATACCAACGCGGTATTCGTAACAATACTAATTGTTTTAATTCACCAAGCCATTTTACCCACTTGATCTGCTCGGCATGTTGAATCTGGCTCTTCCAGTCGACACTAGATCTATGTACGTCTTGTAAAATGATTTTACTTTTTATCAGAAACGGTGATAAAAATCCGTGAATATCATAAACTGGCATAATAATACTAAGCATTTTGGCTTTTGTAGGTGGTACGATTCCTTCTAAAATATCTTTGGGTATACGGTTCAAATTAATCCTAAAACCAAACGAATCATCGTCATGATGCCATGTTAATCCTAAAGTGCGCTCAGTTGTGTTGTTTACACCATCTTTAAACTGTATAGCGCTTTGTGCTAACGCTTCCGTAGGTATAGAATCTAATACTCGTTTGCTATTACTCGACCAACCTCTTATCTCAAATCCACCTTTCCTATGGATGGACGTTATATCGTTTACTAATTTAATCGCGTTACTCTCGTCGCTAGTTGAATATAAACAATCATCCATGTAATGATCTTTTATTATTACGTCAGCGGCCTCCGGATTAATGTTTTTGTATTTAAGCGCGTTCTTATTCTTTATATGCTGCGCAATAAAAGGAGACATCGTTCCGCCAAAGATAAGGCTTTGCATGACACAATGCTTAATCGTACTACCTGTAGACTCTTGCCATAAGAATCTAAATACATGTTGGTCTTCTGGCCGTATCTTAATTCGTAAAAACATATCGCGTATATCGCCTACGATTACGAACTGATTTTCGCGAAATCTAAGCATAATTCCGAACAAAGAATTGTACAAATCAGGTCCAGTCAATAAATAATCATTTAAACAAAGATTATTAACCTTCGCGGCAGCATCCCATACCACCCTCAGTTTTCCTGGTTTGTTTACATTTTGCACACCGAAGTGCGGCAGATACCAAACGTGATTAGCGGAGAGTAATTCATCGTTCTGTAGTTCTCGTGCATAACCACTGTCTATCAACTTAGTAATTTCTTGTTTATACCTACTCGCGTAGTCACTATCTTTATGAAATTTACGTAACAATATTTGCTGACGTGATAGGGCATTACTGTACGAGTCGGGCATACTGAAATTGTCTTTCTTAAAAGGTAGACCTACTTCCCACTGAGAACCCACTTGACGTGCAGTTTTATCAACAATATCAATACATCTGACATGATCTTTATTCTCCCGAGATAAGGTCGATATTCCAATGGAATCGAGATTAAATGAATTTTTTATCAGGTCATTAAGTTCACTCATTATTTGCGTGTTATCACTATCAGAAGAGCGAGCGAGATGGAAGACATTAAGTTCACTTACCGAAGAGTGAGTACGACCCTTATGGTAGCCATGGATGGTCCATCCCAGCCTGCAGCGTGATCCATACAGCGAGTTCCTTCCCCCGTCGACAATCTCGAGCGGAGCTATTATAAAATAATTATCCTGACCTAACAAAATACGCGGCACAACACTTTGCGCGTCAATTAATGGTTTTATATGAGCTAAGTGGGCATATTCAACTTTGTTTACAAGTGACATATTTTGAGCACTTAATTTTAACTTATCACATTTCCGTAAATTAATGTCATAGAAAGCATTGTCCTGTCCAGAAATTTGTAGTTTCACTTTTGGCACTTCCGATTGATAGAGTTCTAAGCCGAACGCGTCAGTAAACTTTATAGGGCAAGAATTTTCACTTTTCAAGCCTAATTTGTCCGATAATTCCGAGTCGATTATTGACACTGCAGCTCCCTCGTCCAATAAAGCGTATGTACTCACTACACCGTTAGGTCCACGCACTTTTACGGGGATCACTTTCAGCAGCGCGAAGTCACCCGACGTCGAGCTCGTAGGTGCGTGATTGACGTCATCGTTGCGTGCGACGTGCGTTATCGATGCGTCGCGGTCGGACGTAGTAAGTAAATCTTGTTTCGAGCTATCTTGGGTTTTCTGCGGTGCATCAGCTGATTGTGACGTCGTTGTAGGTTTCGTCCAATGTAAAAGGCGGTGATGAGCCATACCACAGCTGTCAACATCACATACAGGCGCAGGGCACACTTTGCTACCGTGTTGTTTAGTTGATAAACAACAATAACATAGTCTGTGCCTTTTGACGAATCTCCATCTGTCTCTTCTCATCGCACGTTTGAATATACGGCATTCTGGTAGGGTGTGAATCTCTTTCGCACAAAACAAACATTTCGTGTCTTCGACCGCGACAGAAGTTAACACAGAACGGTGTCGAGTCTTGTCATCAGCTGTTCGAGTGATGCCTGTGTCAATCGTTTTCTTTATTTCTCGTGGCAAAGTGCATCCGACGACTGCTAACATCTCCGCCTCAGTTTTCAAAAATGTAGCTAGCAACTCCAGCTTTGATGTGCCTTCTCCTAGATGATTATAGGCAAAATCTGTCCATTTACTTATCAGCGTGCTCGGCAATTTTGATACAATGGCTGCAGCGAGCTCAGGGCTTCGTAGGTAATCATGTTGGTTTAGGGCGCGTATTGTTGCTACGCAATTGTTAACCTTCACAGCGAAGTAGCTTATGTCGTGCTGATAATAATTATGTAACGATGGTAACTTTCTCAGCTGAGTCGTTATATTGTAAACAATGCTATCAGCTCGACCAAATCTCAGTTCCAGTGCATTTAGCACTGCCAACGGCGGTGTGTTGCCGATCAACAAGTCGGTTACAGCTTCTTTGGCTTCGCCTCGTAGTGCTCGACGGAGTCTGCACAAGTTTTCAGAGTCACTGAACCGACACACACGGGTTGAGTCTTCGTAGGCATTTTTAAAATGTAGCCACTCTATGCAGTCACCACTAAAGGCAGGCAGTTCGCGCGGTGTAGCGAGCCGGCTGAGCAAACGATCCTCATGTTGCGTGGCGGTCTGTTTCATCATACTTTTTAAAGTATGTGCCAGCTGTTGAATGCTGTCTTGAGGAGGCTGAGCCGGAGAACAGTCATGGTCCAGCCACGTCTCCACATCATCGTGTTTCTGTTGATCCAGCGGGGATACAGAACAGTTCGTGCCTTGGTCTTCATCATGAATTCCCTCGATGTCGGCGTGGTTTTCATCATCGGCGTCGACAAGGGCAAGGTCGGCTTCTAATTTTTTGTCAATTAATTCCATTTGAATCTTCGCTTTTGCTGTAGCAGCCTGCAGTTCAAGCTGTTTACGCCGTGCTATAGAAGAAGCTGTTGATTTCTTAGAACACACTGTATTTTCCGAAGCGCATGTAGATTGTGGTACGGTCGCACGCGGTGACTGTTGTAATATCGCCGGCGTCATCAAATCTCGTTCCCGTGGCGTTATGGGACAATCGCTGCCATGGGGAAGAGTCCGTTCGTTAATCTTCATAGGTGCACTATCCAATTTAAGAGATTCCATTTGTTCTTTTCGCATACGACGCGTCTGCATTGTCGGAGGTTTTGACCGGTCCGCCATTTTTTTCAATTACATCCGGCTCGAAGGACCATTTATTAACGATAGATGCGAAATAAATAAAATATACAATATATAAGTCTCAAAATGGAGGGTGCATGTGGTTCCAGGGCTTCGGAGAACAGCAGCAGCTTTCTAGCCAAGATTTTAAGAAGAAGTGACGATGTTACTTTTTCATATATAGAGCAAAGACTAGAGACTAAAAAGAAGAAATTGGATGTCAAACAACGACTTATGCAGGAACCACACGCACCTTGCAACATAAATATTTATTAAGTATTAATTTCACGTAGGTATTGGCGTGCGTCGTCCACAATTAGCAAAACCCATAGTCGGCCCATCAGTACTATTTAAATTGTTAGAAAAAAATCACTTTTTTAATTTCAATGTTAGGATTTATTTCATAGTTCCTAAATACTGCTATGCATTAATATTGCCAGTGTTTTCATTTTATGTAGGTATAGGACAAATGATAGGCTTACCATAAACCGACTGCGCCCACAGCCAACCATGTAACTTTGTGCCCATATTATTTGCGCAAAGTCTCCGTAGAAACTGCTATTAGGATTTGGTCTGCAAAAAAAAAGGAAGTATGGTGGTCGTGGTGCAGCCTTATCAACAAAGAATGCACATGCAAAACTGTAAAAATAAATATTTAATGAAAACTGATAACTGCTATCGCTTGTTTTTTTTTTTAAACCACAATGGGACGCTCTTGGCATCAATCTCAAGGGGACATTCACCTGTAATCCTCAAAATAAGAACTGGCTATCTTACCTCTAACTGCCGAAACACAACAATACTGCTAACTTTGTTGTTAAAGCGACAGACTTAGACAAGATGGTGGTAGCTAGCCAGGCGGACTTAGAACAAGCCACACCAAGTACCAAACCGAGCAGAAAATTTTGCCCCCATTGGGAATCGAACCCAGGACCTCTGGGTCTCAGACAGGTGGTCTAACCACTAGAACACAGAGGTGGTTAAAAAGGTGTTTCGATCTGAGCTTCTATCATTACATTCAGGTTTTCATCATCATCATTTTAGCATGAAGACGTCCACTGCTTGATATAGCCCCCCCCCCCCCCCCCAAACGTCGCCACATCGACCAGTCCTGTGCTTCTTGTGACCAGTAGATCCCAGCAACCTTCACCAAGTCATCAGCCTACATTGTGGAATTCCCACTAAACCAACACTTCGCGTTCCGGTATTTGATTGCCACACCAACCATTTTACATTCAGGTTTACACTATTAAAAAAATTACGTCTTGTAAGCAGGTACGTACAAGGAAACGTGTCCTGGAGTTGAGACCGCGTAGCGGCAAACGTAGAGTGGGACCCCCCACCTAGATGGACCGATGATCTTAAAAAGGTGACTGAGACAGACTGTATGCGCAAGTTGGAGGCCGGGTATTGTCAGGCCTATTTCCAGTAATGTATATATATATAATAATAAACAGGTATACTCACGGCACATAGAAGGTGATATTGCTTTTATACGACATACTCTGCATGTACCAGATGTCGACCATGGATTCGACGCGGAGCCCGGGTGCCTCTCCCACCACGGAGGCGACGCACTGACCCACAGTTAGCGAATCTGGTAGAGAAGTTCCAGTAATAATAATACCAGCCCATTATTATCCCACTGCACGTCAAAAGGCCTCTTCTCAAACAGAGAAAGCATGAGCATTAATCACGAACCTTGCTCAAGGTGGATTGGCGATTCCGACATAAGTCGTAGCTAGTTATTTACTAATATAAATTAGTAAATAACTAGCTTCTATAAAATATACCCTATATCTGTGCCCCGTTACTTCGTTTTCGCTTAGCGTTCCGTTCTTTCAGACTTTTTCTTTTTGGGCTTTTTCTCCTCAGGGTCGAAGCGACATGTTAAATAGCCTTTAACCTTCCCCGAGAATTGGGCTATCTTTTTCAGATTTTTTGCAATCCGACTGGTAGTTCCAGAGTTACGAGAGCGCGTTCAATCAAACAAACACTTTTCAGCTTTATTATTAGTAGCTTTAGGGAACGTACATACTACTGGGATTTAAAGGAAGCGAAGCGATGATCGCATACCTAATAACCGAGGAAAAGCTCATTGACTCAAGTCCGAGCGCTGCGGTGCCGTCAACCATAATTATTTTGTTACGCGTAATTTTGATTCTGTGATATCTTTTAGAGCATTAATTTAAATGATATTTATGATGTCGTGGCTTATTTTAATCTAAATTAAATGCACAATTTTAATAACATATTTTAATGGATACGGATTAATACCTACATTACCGGTTAAAATAGCTTCAAAAAAACAATGTTTTTTTTAAAAGTATGTACATTGAAAATAATTAAAGCAGAAATAACCATGAAAAAAACGATAGTAACTAAACTGCTGACTCTAGAAGCATAAAATTTTGCACAAGAAGAGTTCCATAAAATATGACAAAATATGTATTAAAGTTCCATAAAATAAATTCATTCACTGACAGACACCGCACAACCTAGACCGCTGCGTTTAGAAGCTTCAATTTTTGCATAAAACTTATGTTATGGATGAAAGTTTGTATGGAAGTTCGCCATTGGAAAATCCCGACGAGGGCACGACTAGTATTTCAATAAGGCTTCAGTGAACAAAGATAATCGACGTCTGTCGTGTCGGCTGATCAATACGATAAAATAACACATATGTACAGATATCGCAGAAAAACTTTTGCAAAAAGTATAATAATATTAGTCAACTAATTAAACTTACAAAGATTGCGGCAGGCGTCGTGTTCTTCAAGTGTCCGCGGTGGACGACACTGGTCTGCCCAACGCTGCGCCTCACGAGCCAACTCCTCAACCCAACGCTGTCGGAGAAAAGGTGTCTTTTATCACAGTTATTATTGATGTCTGAATATCATAGTACACAGCAAGGAAGGGCCTAGTATTCGACCTTGGGATGCACCAAAGGTTTAGCAAGCGAGGCAAGATGCGTTTAATAGGCGGTCTTGGAACCCTAAGAAATCTACATGCCAAACAGCACATGGCCTTGTTGTGGTGTTATTTATTCCCCCTTCCCCAGAAGGAGGTCATTGATAATGAGGCATGAGGATTTTATGAAACCGAAAAGCTTCCGGAACTTAACGCTTGACTCACTTGCACAAACCACCTACCATTTGCACACGCACTAGGACACTCGCCACTGAATCGTAACAGATGATTGCCCACTTTCGGAATGCTAATCAGTAGTTTTCTGCGTTTGATCGTATTTCGTTTCAGTAACCTACCAATTTCAGCATGTCTCCAGCGCTGGGAAATCCTCTCATATTGCCGGCAGCCGCTTCGTTCCGCCGCCTGTTGAGTCGAGCTATTACTCGGGACTTCTCTTCCAAAGTGAGGGGTGCTTTTATGTAGCCCACGCACTGCTGACTGGGACCTTCCTAGGGTGGTTTTAAAAGTTTTAGTTTGATGCCATGATTTAATGCTACGTTCGCAAAAGGACAGACTCATTCATACCTACAATACAATTCCTACAAGTTATGAAATTCGCTTCACTCATTAAGGTGGGGTAATACGGTATCGTGATCTCATCATTGGCGTAGTTATTTATGGGAAAGTTGGCCCTATCGGCACCAAAGAATAGCGGAACGGTACCAACACCGAAGAAGTTAAATTTCGAAACCTTTGAGGAAGTAGAAGATTGAAAGCAAGGTAGATACCTACCTAGGTATACAGGGTAGATTTTTAAGAGGGCGGGTGCCCTTACTGCCCCATCTTAAAAATCCCGTCAGGGTAGCTCGCGAAATTCAAATTTTCTTACGTGTTTTGCAATTTGCAGGTCAGTAGGTATCATGTTGTATGTTGATCAAAATGTGATTCGCGGCCGGAATAAACATTTACCTACCTATAGAATTATAACCATGAAAATCATATCAATACAAGTCTCTAAGATTAGAAGAGAATACTCATTCAATTCAAAATGACCATTTCGTGAAATCGTGACATTTGAGGCCAATTCTAACTTAGGGCGTTTTATTGCTGATTCTAATAATGATTATAATTCTGTAAAGACATATTTGTTACGGTTGCGAATCATATTTTAATTAACATATTACCTGACACTGACTTGCAAATTGCAAAATATGTAAGAAAAATTTAATTTCGAGTGCTAACTTAGCGCATCCCCCTTAACCGTTGTCGCTACAAGAAAATAGTCGTAGGAGACAATGAAAAGAGAGCAATGTTTCGAAAAGTTATGGACAGTCTCCTTAGACGATACGATACCTATCTGTCCTTACAGCTCCGTCTCAAAAATCTACCCTGTATAGTTGGCTCCGTGCGACGATCGCCAAAACACTACATCTATGCTCGTAGCAGGGCGAACTGACGAAGACAAGATGCCCTGCTCCCATTAGGCCATTACCTAATGACATAATCAGACGGAACTTAGAAGAGTACTCACAGGGTACTGGCAGAAAGTATGTGCATTAGTATTGGCACACAATCTGGAACCGCAATAGTTGACAGAGCTACTGGCGGCAAGCGCCATTGTACTGGCTAGCACGACTGCTATGCATTGCATTTTAACACTATAAACAATTAATTTTGGCCATTTTATATTGTGCATATCGTCTGTACAATTTTGACAAGTTATTGAAGCTATGAAAGATTGGAGTTTGTTATTTATGGCTGAGATAGAAGAGTGAATCAAGGAGTTCGTAGGACAGTGAAGGTTGTAAAAGTCGAATAGATTCTTCTTTGGTTTAGTATTATGGGAGACTCGATATTCTATCTGGGTACTGGCCTTCAGAGTTGCCGGTCCATCCAGCCGGCACCCTAATTGCATATCACACGATCAATCACAATCTGAATCATTTTGAGCAAATGCAAGTATGTTCGAAAAGTCTGTTCAACAATGTAAATAACGCAATTAATGTTTTTGAACTGTCAAAATGAAACAGATTGTGATTGATCGTGTGTTATGCGCAGTTAGGGTGCAGGTATATGTACGTCTGAGCATGCTCTAGAACGCTGAAGACTGGACATTAGTGTGAACATATTCCACAAAAATGTATGCAAGCAATCTTTTTCTCGTTCCTGCACGCGTAGAGATTATGATTGTTTATCTGTCATTTTGTCTATTCTTCTGTGGACCAAAAACGTTCTACGGTGGTCATGGTCCGTGTGCTGACGGTGTATAGGAACCTATACAACGCATTTAAAGATTTCAATAAAACATAAAACTTTATAATAAGTATCCATTTAATGAAAATACATTAAAACAAAATATACAACCAACATCCAAATCCAGGTATATGATCTGTAACATACAAATATAACATAACTCCACGTATATACATTTTACCTTACATTTCAAAATATTTAATTAATTGTGATTACAACATTTTTCGTTCGATATTTACGTAAGTACTTATCGTACGTATCGTAATGTACTATGGATAATTTATAATGAATTAATTTATTATAGAATTAATTCTGAATATTAAACCGACGAACCGTCTTTACAAAACAACTTTACGGATCATGATAAGACTGTTGTTTAATTTATAGCTACAGTTTCATTAAAATAGCGGTGGCCGCCACATAGCGGCCGCAATGACAACTGTCATGAAAATGAATACGCTCTCAGGAATACATAGCAAGTTACATAACACTATAATCATGCCTGTATTCCCCGAAGGGTTAGGCAGAGGTGTCCCTATAGTACACCCACATTTCACCAGTTATGTTTAACTCCCATGATAGTGGGCGAGCCTGTTGCCATCAATCGGGCACAAATCCAGACTCCGGGCTGCTACTGAGAAATTCCAGATGAAAAACCCAATAACACCTTGCCGAAACCGGGAGTCGAACCCGGAACCTAGTGCTCAGCAGTAGCACTTACAACCACTAGACCGACGAGGCAGTCATCAACAATCATACCAAGTTGCTTTAATAAATAACATACAATAGACGTAGATATATTTAATAACCTATTCCGCTTAACTATTTCTAAAGACTCATAAAAACCCTGTAAGAAATCGACACGTGTTTCACCTCCCAACGAGGCATCCGCAGGATGACGATTGACTTGACGCGAACCAGAACACGTGTTGCCACGCCGAGCGCCGAACGCAGAAACACGAGTCGATTTTTAACAGGGTTTTTTATGACTCTTTAGGAATAGTTAAGCGGGATAGGTTACTAAATATATCCAGGTCTATTGTATTTTATACTGGATTTCCGCCAAGTCACACCTGAATCAATTAACTATCTCCATAAATAACATTTCAGTGACGTCATCCGTACATTGCAGAGGCTATAAATATGGCAGCGACCGCTCTTCTTAAAATGGTAGCTTAATCTTGGTCAAAAATTACGCTTACAAGATTTATACATCATAAAAGCATTATTACATTGAAATAATTTTTTTTTTAAATATGCATCGTCTTTGGATATTCTTTTTTTCTGAATTCGTGAAAAACGGTAAAAGATTTGAAAAGATTTGTAATGTTTTCCAAGGTTTTTCGTCAATATTATTTATTATTTAATATTATTAGGAGTTTTTCGAGACTTTGAAATTAAGAACATTCTCGTTTTTTTACTATGTATATTATCATAATTATAATATTTAAAGGTTCACGCCATAAAGCATGTTAAAATGTATACTAAATTCTATAAATCAATGTATTACAATCATTGTATAAAAAATATAAGAATTCGTCGCGTGTTTTCAGTTTCATCTCAAAATGGCAACCGTTTTTTTAGACTAGATGGAAATTAAGGCAAAAAATACTCTCATCATAGCTGTACTATTCATAATTAAAGAAATACCTTATTTTTACCCGACAGCGGCAAAGCGAAAATTATATAGTAGTATAGTATATTTATGTCCACCCCTATGCTCTCTCGTAACTACTAAACAGCTGATCCGATTTTAATGAATGAATCGTTAGATTCGTTTTTTATTGCGCAAGTGTCATTGGTTATGTTACAATTAAAAAAAAACAAAATGGTGGGTTTTTGAGCTTTGGCCTAATTGTTACACTTACTCATATAATTCTGAACCATAATAAATTCAAAACAATAACAAATTCTGAACAATTTGAAAGAAACCCTATCCTCTGTTAATTTTGGTTTATTTTTCAGAGATAATCAGATAGGTATCTCAAACGCCGCAATAGAAATGTACATAAATAGAACCAACCCATTCTCCCTCCGTTTCGCTCAGCACGTAAAACGTTTGTGAAGAGACTATTGTTAACAACATTTTTTATGGCCATTATAAATTATAACTATGCACCCTTATTCCGTAACTAACTCAAAATCGAAATCCATTGCGTCATTATGTTTGAAAAATTCTGCAAAAATCAAATAATATCGTCCTTATTATAAAAAGAGATTTATCTTTGGATAAGGTTTAAATCTTCGAACCAGTTCTTGTATTACGAACTTTATTCCCACGACGATGCAGTTCTTAATACAAAAACTGACGTTAAAATTGTGACTGATTTATTAGTTTAGTATTAAGCACTTTACATTAGTCGGAATAAATGTCATAATACAATACAGGTTCGAAGGTTTAAACCTTAGTCTTATAAAAATTTCGAGTTGTTAAGGAACTCGTTTTGTAATGAGACGGTATAAGTTCGTATTATCACGTTATTTACGTTGTTGAACGTAAATAACGTAATGACTATACTGCTACAAGGATATTTTGGCGCTCGAATAACGTTGACATTGGGCGCTGTTGCATTAGTGTTACATTAGTGCAATTGCTGTAAGAAATGTATTGAAAAAACAAGATGGCGACGTTAGTTCCGATTTTAGCCACGCGCCAAAAGAACCTTGTAGCGCTATATTATTTAATTGTGTTGTGCGTGTGTTATGTAATTAGGCGACTGTACTCTTGTCTTGCGTCGTTTGATCTTCTTCCTTAGGAAGGTAGTACATCGAGTCTATGAAGTACTTCGTAATATCCGATACTAGACTCCTGTCGGATATTTCTTGAGCCACGCCGTATATCGCCATCTGTGAAAAAAATAATTATATAAAGGGAGAGTAGTTAACGAAAAACGCTTGATAACACTGCTATCTAATTACGAAACGCATTTTCGTAAACGATTAGGACTAATCTGTTTCATTTTGATAGTTCAACAACATTAATTGCTTTATTTACGTTGATGTATTTTCTTTTTCGAATTTGAGAAGCAATGGATTAGCAATCTGTTTTCAAACGATTCAGATTGTGATTGATCGTTTATTACGCAATTAGGATGCTGCTTCGTATGTGCCGGTAATACGGCTGACCATTTCATTGTAGTCGGCAGGAATTTGAAATAATCTTTGTCCTAAAATACGGGGAAGCTCTTGGCCTGCATCTCACCTGATGGTGTGTGATGATCAGGCCATAGGTGGAAGCGAGCTTCACCCGGAATCCTCAACCACAGAGGAACTGGCTATCTTACCTCTAACTGCCGATACACAACAATGCTGCTAACATTGTTGTTATGGCGACAGTTTTAGATAAGGTGGTGGTAGCTAGTCAGGCGGACTTGAACAAGTCCTACCACCAACCAAACGGAGCAGAAAATTTTGCCGCCACTGGGTATCGAACCCGGGACCTCTGGGTCTGAGACAGGTGGTCTAACCACTAGACCACACAGGCGGTTATCTATGATCTGTTGGCTATTGGCAATAGGCTACTGTCATATGGCAAAAAGGGTTTCATTTTCAAGCTACCTTCCGTCATCCGTTGGCAAATAACTTATGAATTCATTAGCCGCCGTGGCTTCTGGAAAGATCTAATAAGATTAGACATTTAAACAACACTTTTTACAGTCCGTTCAGCCGATTTGGACTTCTATTCCGTAGGGATAAGTGTGACATTAAAAGCAAAAACGTGATTATACCAACTGTTTACTGCAGCTGTCATTTGTCATGACACCAATGCAATAGAAGTCAAAATCTGTTGAACGGACAGTAAAAAAGGTTTGTTTAAATGTCTAATCTTATTGTGAATGGGGTATAGCTTAAAAGATTAAAATACATGGGAATTTAATGTGAGTGATTTTTATAATTGATATTTATTTATTTATATGTAGGAGAACCAACAGCTATAACAGATAGATAACAGTTGTATAATTATGACACATAGAGACAATTAATAAAATGTAAAATAATAATACCTGGAGCCCTGAACACCGGTAGCTTGGACCCTGTTCCCGATACCGGCGGGCGACTATTTTTTTTTATTTTTAAATTTTTTTGTAACTTTTATATACTTATATTTAAAAATGTAAACTTTGTGTTTAAAAATGAAATAGAGGATATAATAATAACAGGGAATGACATCGGTTGGTGCCTTATTTCATTAAAAACGTATAACGGGCCTCTGTGAGTTGGCTTCGGCCCCTCATATGACTTCCAAAGCTCCGGGCCCCAGGGTCCCGAGAAATGTCAAGAGACGTAAAAATAATAATAATTGGGTATTTCTTTGAGTACTTGGTAATGGCCATATGGCTACCTATTTAGAAACTACGTAAGGTATGTTGATGTCCAATCTATTGTAACGAGCTATAAACCTATGTTATGCAAATAAATTAATTATGAATGTTTACCTTGCCCTCTACAGGCGCGTTGCAGTCCTTAAAGCAAGTCTTGGCCGCGTCGCGCACGTCGCTCAGGAAGCGCTCGGCCACGCCTGTCTGCGTGTGCGCGTGTGTCACGCAGATGTGGATTCTAAAGACAAACATTATATGATCAGTACATTAATGTTAATGAAGTTATTAATGAACGGATTAATGTTTTTTCTTAATTGTTCAATTGTTTACATCGACATATAAATAGTAAAAAAAAGCAAATGAAAGTACTTAAAAAAAAAAGAGTTAAAAATAGCTAACCGACACGGTCACCTTCATTTAATATATCCGTAGGTTGAAGTATTTACCTGCAGTTTTTTTTTTAAATATCGCAGCATTATGCTGAGATAGGAGCCTTTTTGGCCTCGCTCTGCTCGATACATCTTTTAATTTAAGTAATTTTGTTAGTTTTAAATGCTCCTTTTTTACTTTTGTATTTCATGTGCGTGTTCCAAATAAAATATTTTTCTTTTTGTGTATCGTCTAATTAACGTGTAATTATTGCTAAGATTTACCCCGACGGGAACTGCAGGGCGTTTAGACTCCACCCCTTCTTGTGTAGTAACTCCGCCATCTTGAATATGTCAAAGTGTGTGGAACCAAACGCGACCACTGACGTCGCAGGTTTTCCGAATACGAACAGACCTGGGATCTTGCGTACCCTGAAAAAATTATTATTTCATCGTTAAATAAAAAGGGTTTTAAGTTTGGGACATCTACATCGCCACATGCGAACTACACGTCACACTGACAATGTGACAATGTGACCTGGAATGTGACCGCCAACCCTGTCATCACGGCCGTAACACAGATAGCGGTGACGGGCTCGGCGGGCCACGACGCATGTACAGCGAGCTGAAGTGGGCAATAAGTTTCCAGTCGCAACCCGTCGGCAACTGGGTTTTTTTTCCCAATTGCCACCTGGTGGCAATCCATGTGGCGACTGGGATGATTCGACCATCTTTACATACCAAGACCCTCCGTGCCTCGGAAAGCTTACGTGCTTTGGGCATTGGTTCCAGCTGTCAATTGTAGATCTTTGACAGTTATTAAAGGTCGTCAGAAGCCCGAATGTCTGACAACCAGTCTTATCAAGGGGTATCGTGTTACCTAGTAACTGGGTTGTGGAGGTCAGATAGGCAGTCGCTCCATGTAAAAGACTGCTATTCAGCTCTAGGAGCTTTAATTAGCTGGGCTGGTTGGAATAACCACCGACGGCCGCCATGGCCCACGCACAATGATCCACTTTCAGGGCCTAAGTGCGGAAACCAAAACCCCTAACATAGAACATAGAACTGGTATTCAGCTGCATCCGGTTAGACTGGAAGCTGACCCCAACATAGTTAGGAAAAGGCTAGTCATATAATGATACTAACTCATTCTCAATATATCTGGCGGTCTTGATAACTTCGTCGGTCATCTGCACGTATCGCTTCTTGCCGACAAACATCATGGTTGCCCAGCAAGCCGCTATTAACCCACCCGCGCGGCTGCCTGCAAACAAATTAAATAATTTTATAAGAAGTGTACTGCAGCAACCGGGAAGAAGGCTTGACTCATTTTAAGCGACGCAATTTACGCTCGAGAAGATTTAAGGCTTTGAATGCACTTTATCTATAAATTTGAGCCTGTTTCAGTGCCTCGACAGGAAAAATAAATCTCCACTTTACGTGAAGGGGAGGAACCCAAAAAAAATTTTTTTTTCATACCCTTGTCTGCGCAATTAATATGTATACTCATGCCAAATTACAGCTTTCTAGTACTAACAGTCTATGCGCTAAGCCGGGGACAGACAGGCGGACATGGCAAAACTATGAGTTCCTTGTTGACTACGGAACTCTAAAAAGGGATAAGTAACTAAATTATAAAATCTCTGTCAGATAATTTAACGGGAACTTATCTGGAGGTCGTGAAAAAAGGCAATAGTGTGCCTAGGGCTTAGACCGTAACTTACATTATTCGTCTTATGATCTGTTTATTTCCACATTCAAGCATTTAGTAGTCAAGTGTTAGCTTACACAATGCACGCTTATAACTGGTAGCATCCGATACATGACACTGTGACATTGACATAGTGTAACAGTGGCGCCACACTCAAGTTTATAAATATGACTTGCATTTCACGAGGAATTGACTGCATTCTGTATATAAACTTACTACTCCGCCAAGAAAAATCCTTCAGTAATACGACCGTGCTGATGATGAGATTTAATATAGCGCTGTTAAAACCATGGAATTACTCTTCTATTTCGTATTGTCATTTTACAAAATTATAGATTAACAACTCTATGTAATTACAAAAACTTTTCAAAACTTGAGTGACAAATGACAATCTGAGACCGGAGTAGGTAGCTCTACAGAGAGAAATCTTCATAAAAACACGCAATGCACTACTACAAAACACGGTAGAACAAAACTTAGAAGTGACGTGTGGCGCGACGTTCGTGCTAATTTGGAAACACGAACATTACCGAAGCGCATCCTTGTTTTCGGAAAGCTATAAATGTCTACAGTTCTGCCCTTCTCGGCCTAGTCCGCGAGCTGGGGCCACCATAGCTCGAGGACTGAGTGAGAGCGAGACGAGTGGGCTGGCGGCTCCAAGGCGTCAATAGTTTAGGTAATACGGCGAAAATAAGTGAAATTAAAAAAAAACATATTCGCTGCTTTATAGTTAGTTCAGTTATTATACAAAGTTTCTTGATCTAATTTGAAGTATTTTTGAATAGCAGCGGTAACTTTTTTTTATACAATTTGTTTTATGGAATCGTGTTTTCGGCAAACATAGTACTTAAAATTAATCCTCAACTTTAACACATATTTATTTCAAAATTAATGCTGAAGTAGTTTCGATATAACGGAGGATCATGCTAAGCAATTTGAGGTATTATTATACATACCATTGACAGTGGGCGACCCGTACACACCGCCGGGCCATTCTGTCGTGACTGTGTACTGATGATGTCTGTACTCTTGTTTCCTGTACAGGATTACTGAAGTGCCTTTAGGTGCGAAGCCGTACTGTAAGAGGAACAAAGATTGTAGGACATATTGACTGAACAGTGTCAAAAGATTACAGCATTGGCAGATACCTACAGGCTAAAGGCCATCCATCGCACATCATAACGACTCGATTTTCTTACCTATCTGGTGATTGGTGGACCAAAAATGGCATGACATGACCCATTTTACACGTAGTGTGTCTATAAAATCCTCCAGACCGAATTTCGACAACGGTAGCCAATTTCAACAAATCAAACAAAAAAATATTTATTATTTGTTTATTTCGTTAGCTTCAAATGCTCCTTTTTAACCGACTTCCAAAAAGGAGGAGGTTCTATGTTCGTAGCGTAAGTATGTTTTTTATTTTTATGTCACCGATTTCTCCGTCAATAGTGGACCGATTTTGAAAATTCTTTTGATTTTAAAAAGTCGGTGGCAAAAAATGAATATTCAAAACCAAAGCCAAAGCTTCCGAAATTAAAGTTATTTTTCACTTTATAGTGTTTTTTTTTGGAAGTCGGTTGGTTTTTGTTTTTTTTGTTTTTTAAAACTTTTTATTACTGTTTGTATTTCCTGTGCGTGTCCCAAATAAAATATTTTTCTTTTCTTTCTTTTAAATAAGTATAAAGTATGTACGCACTTGTAATGGAGGGACACGCAATATTAGTTTAGAGACCTATTCAGTAATTTGTTTGTTTTTTCGAATCACTTCAATACTGATATCGACATACAATCTGATTAGCTGCGATAAAACAGCTATTATAATACCTACCATAACATACCTTACATTGTTTCTATGCTACCCTCATTTTAAGCCCCTTATTCATGGTAAACAAGATTGTTGCAGCAACTTCATTTTGTTGCTGGCAACATGTTTCACATTCAAACTATACGGGCAATCGGCGTAATGCAGTCAGAAGTTAAGAGTTACGCGATAGAAAGAGAGGCAACTTCTAGATGGCTAACTGTAGGTAATTAGCGCTGTGCGACCTGAATTGCACTTTATTGTGTCATAACAAGGGCCGCTTTTTATTTCAATGATTTTGCGGTGTGAACTCTCTGTACTAATCTGTGCTGTGGCCTAGAATCATATGCTGAATTCATGGTACCAGTTTACTATGTCACAATGTAGTTTACAATGTCACTTACACCGGTTTTAGAATGATTCCAGCAATAACATTCAAATACGGGGTATTTCGATGACTATACAGGTTTATTGGTAGTATGTCGGCGATCCGTTATGGGGATGTAGGAGAGGTCATTTGCAACCAAATGACCCCTCATGACCCCTATGCCAAGGTGAACCATTTTCGAGTAAAAAGGGGTTATTTGGTTGTAAAAGACCTCTCCTACGGCATGTAGGAGAGGTAGGGCTTAATGGATTGCTGACATATAACCAACTAGGCCGAAATTACACGCGGGCGAAGTCGCGGGCCCCGACCTACCGCGTCGCATCCCATCGCCCGCCCGCGCTATAACTTCGTTTTCACTTAGCGTTCTTGCTTTATTTTTTGTGATGTTACATAGCCTATAACCTTCCTCAAGAATTGGGCTATCCAATGCAGAACCCGAAGATTACCCAATACATACAAACTTACAAACAAACAATTTTTTTTAACGCTTTATAATATTTGTATAGATAACCCTGTTTAAACAACTTACTTTATGCGTATCAGCAGACATACTAGCCACTCCGGGCAGTCGGAAGTCAAAAACGGGCACATGATGGCCGGCATCAGTCATGAAGGCGGCCACGAACCCTCCGAGACACGCGTCCACGTGCAGAGGTACGTCGCACTCTATGGCCACGTCGGAGAGGGCTATAATATCGTCCATTGTACCGTACGGGTAGTTGGGGGCTGAGCCTACGATCTGTAAGGAAGGAAAGATAAAGTTCAATAGCTAGTTTTTGAGCCTCGCATTGTTAAGGGTCCGTGCTCGAAATCGACTGATTTTGATCAATTTTGTTCATTCTTTGTGAGAAAGGGAAACATAATTTAAACAAAATTATTTTTGATTTGAAAAGTAGAGTTCTTTGTCTTGCATGTGGCGGAAAGGGATTTTTCAAATAAACTAAGTATTCATGGAAAATCACTAATCTTCGCAACAAGTTTTCCGAAAAATGACGCGAGACTGACGTTTGACCGTTTGGTTACAAGATACTACTTTTGATTTTGAAAATTAAAAAATATTTTCAACATCATTATATGGTCTACTTGCATGTGGCGGAATCACTTTTTTCAACTCCCATACAAAATATAGCAGAAAAAAAAAGATAAAATAACGTAATTTTCTAAAAACTTGTTGACAAATAAGTATTTTTTTCTAATACTTAGAAACACTTTTAAGAAATTTTAAAAATTACATATTAAACTTAAGATAACCATATAATAGAATAACATTTTTATTTTATAAATAAACAATAACTTCATTTCGTAAATAAATGGCAAAGTGAACTATATTATCGACCGCGCAAAAACGATCCCGTCAGTAGCGACCGGGCCTTCCCAGCGTGAGGACGTATCACTTTGTATCGCAGGCGCGCACGTGTTAGACGTAAACATATTCCAGAAATTGTACGCCGTCTACCACTTTTTGATCCGTATAAGTTTTATTCTTTTTGATTCATTTTATTTTCAGTACTTTGGTTGTTTTTGAACAACATTAAAATTTTGCATGCCTTTATCTTATCTTCTATCTATATATGTACCTATATAAAAATGAATCCCTATTTCCTTGGTCACGGCATTACGCGTGAACGGCTGGACCAATTTCGCAAATTATTTTTTTGTTGTTTGTTTGTAAGGAGAAGGTTCTTAGGATAGGTAGGTAGGTATGCAAGTAGTTAGGTAAGTAGGTAGGGTAGGTAGGTAGATAGGTAGGAAGGTACGTAGTTAGGGAAGGTAGGTAGGTAGGTAAATAGGTAGGTAAGCCGTAAATAAATACTTAGTGCTACCCGTGCGAAGCCAGGGTGGGCAGCTAGTATTTATACATTTATACAGGGTGGCCGGACGGTTGACGTCCAAAAAGAAAATTTAGTTCCCTCGTATCGTGAGGTATCCGAATCACCCCCATGTATGTTCCGCGATTTTTGATAGTTTTCGAGTTATGATTTTTTTTCTGAATTTTTGAGAATTTTTGGATTTGACCAATTTTACGAGATTTTTTTTTTGCAACTGAATCTTCATGGGTACTATTTTTATGCATAAAATAATCAGCTTCGTAGCTGTGATGAAAGTAATGAAAATGTTGGTCTGAAGTGAAAAATTTACGTTTGAATTTTTTAATTTAAATTTTAAATTTTAGATTGAACTACTAGGATTTTTGATCAAAAGTTGGAAATTTCAGTCATAATTTACCGAACGTAAATTTTTCACCTTCTTTATGCGCGTTGAGGGCAAAAACTTATGGGTTCGAAGTGGTTAGCAAGTGAAGTATTTTTTGGAATGAAGTTCTTTAAAGTTACTGAAGTCAAAATGAAGATCCAAGATGGCGGCTGCGAAAATTTTAAAATTTTACGTCTAGGGTGTTATTTTCATAGTTTTCAATGGTGTCAAAGCCGATAGTAGGGTTAAAATGAAAATCCAAGATGGCGGCTGCAAAAATGTTCAAATATTATGGTAGAGGAAAATCTTTTGCGCCCTTGTCACCGACATGCTTATATTATCAGTATCATGTGGCTATGAGTATGACGTGTTGCGCTTGTCGTTGCTCGGAGTGCCGATATTATGCCATGACTGCATATTATTTTTAATGGTTTTCAGAAAAAAAATGTTTGAGTAATCAAACATTTTTGTGATTGAGTTCAACACTGCATATAACCAATCAAATCACTACGGCTTCGTATCAAGAACATGTTAGCTTTTAGTTTCGATCAGCGCTAGAAGTGCATAAAGAAGTATTTAATTTTACGAGTACATTCTTATTTTCAAATGCTATTAATTTTAGGATGTCGATGACAATGGAACAGCTGAAAAGGCAGTACTGGTGATGTTGACTTCTCATGTCAATTTGATCTTGGCATGGTAATTATCACGTTTGTCTTACATAAATAAATAATGCATTTATAATATAACTCGCTCCGTACCATGGCCTGGACCAGGGCCGGACGCGAGAGATCTCCACCGCCGATGGCCTCCACGAGGACACGGCGGTACTCTGCCCAAGCCGGGCAGACCTCCACCGTATGCTCCACCGTGTCCTCCGGGCGATCCACACAATGGTGACACCCGGGCGCTTCCTCCCGCCTTATCCGGAACAGGAACCTCCCGAAACAACCGTGTCCGGTGAGGACCTGTGTCAGGCGGAAGGTGAGGACGCCGTGGCGCCTCTCTAGCCACTCCTCAAAGAAGGGACTTATCGCCGCAATTGTGGCGTGCCCAGCACTGGGTTGCGTCAATCGCACTCTCCATGTCGCCATGAGATCCCGCCGAAGCTCTGTCCGCTGTGCCACGACTTCTCGCGGCAGCTACTTGACCCCCTTAAGGGATGAATTTCGAAAAATGCTCCCTTGTGCCTTGCCTACATTATAAAGGGAACCTCTGTGCAAAATTTCAGCTTCCTAGGTCCAAGGGTTTAGGCTGGGCGTTGATGAGTCAGTCAGTCAGGACTTTTCTTTTTATTAATATAGATAGATAGTATAGGATAGGATACTTTTCGGGGATAAAAAGTACCCAGTGTGGTGCCCAGGATATTAAAGAATAATTATACCAAGTTTCATCGTAATCGAACCGGTAGTTTTTGCGTGATGCCTGAACAAACAGACAGACAGACAATTTTTTTTTTAAATTACATTTTTGGGTTCGGTGTCGGTCTAGTAACACCCCCTGCCATTAATTTTCACTTCTACAGATTTATTTAAGACTTTTCAATTTGCTTGTACTATTTAAATTTATGTTGTCCATCGTTGATATCGGTGAAAAAAAACTTTTAATTAAGTACTTATTTATCGATACTAGTCGTATTTATGTAAAACGCTTATCTCAATGGTAATGAATGTCTAAATGTACCTAAATGCAACTTACACCAAATTGTAGCATTTTTATGTTGATTGTTATAAATATACTAAATGAATATACACAAACATTCCAGACTCATTTCTTAACCGTACCTACATCACTTAAAAAATATTATCTATAGGATCAAAACTGTTTAATCGATCACTACGCTCGAACTTTAGGCGTGTGTGCGTGAACGGTGCACACAAACATAGCATCGCAATGAATATGCCTAAACTCTGTCGAGTGAATTTTGTGCACGGACTCTTAACGAATAAACTGGACACGATATTGGTGTAGTTCAGAAGCCCAATTCTCATACTAAAAAAAACGGTCACATTCAAGTCGCAATCTGTCAAACTTGTCAAAAATGTTGGTAAATTGATTGGAGATGCGAATGCGTTCTTAAAAATACGGGAATTGGTCCTCAGGGATCACCAATTAGTTTTAGTGTGAGTTCGTTTTTTTAATAAACTGTCATGGTCCGTTTAGTACACAATTTACTAGTAATTGTGTACTAAACGGACCATGACAGTTTTAAAATATCAATTAAGAAACATGACGATTTTTTTTTTTAAGAAATAAAAACAAAAATAACTAAGTGAGTGATTGATTAATAAATATTTTTAGTTAGAACTATCCGTCTGACGTATAATGTAAACGTTGTATAACGTTGGTGCAAGCCAAAACTCATATTTTTTTTATCTGTTTACTAAAAGATCCAGACGCTGCAAGCAGGAATACTCCTTACGGTGTTCAGATATGCGTGTCCACGATAGTACATGTACACGTTTCTATGTTTCACCACTGGGTAATGATGACATTACCATGACACATAATATATATTTGAAAAATATGAAAAAGAAAAAAAAAAACACTTACCAAACAAGTTCTCCTGCCAATTGCCTTCCGCACCTTCTCAACATCGACCGTCATCGTATCTTTATTCACAGGTATAGTCTTAACAGACAGACCGAGGTACTGAGCTGCCTTGTCAAACGCTGAGTGGACAGTTGAGGGCACTATAATTTGAGGATTTGATATGCCCTTACTGTAGGCGAGGTCTCTGAAGGCTTTGCAGGCCATTATTATTGATTCTGTGCCGCCAGTTGTTACCTGGAAAAGGAGGTTTTTGTATAACATTGAATAAAATTAATAAATCATAACCAAAAAAAAACATAAAAATCTTCACATACTCATTATGACGCTGTTAGCGTGTTACGTTCAACATCTCAATACTCAATATATTTATTTGCGTTCCACAATGTTAACATAGGTGGTAGGTACCTACCACCTATGTTAACATTATAAAATATATATTATAAAAAATAAAAATAAAATATATATATTAATTCTATTCTTATTTCTTTCTTTCTTACATAATTTTAGATCATTGTGGACCCCGTCGGGCACAGCAAGATAGGATAGAGGAAGAGGGCTAATATTATATTATTATTTGAAAAAAGTAAAATATAAATGTTTTTCTACTACATACTACAATAACATAGTCAAGTATTATGGCTTGCAACGACCTTTCGCGCGCTCGTCCACAAAACTGACAACCCTATTTTGGCTAGGGCACTTTTTGGGGCGTATAATACGTCTTCATATACAGAGTGGCGATTTAGACACCTGCATCCGTTAGTGGGGGGTGATTTTACATGTCATGCTAAAAAAAATCGCTAAGAAAAAAAAAACTGTTCATACATGAGGTCAGATAGGCAGTCGCTCCATGTAAAATACTGGTATGAAGCTGCATCCGGTTAGACTGGAAGCCGACCCCAACATAGTTGGGAAAAGACTACGCAGATTGATTGACATGAATCGAAATATTCTGTCTACTATTGTATAGGATTTTTTTTTTTTTTTTTTCACGAATAGGATTTGAGTTTCATGGTGTCAGTTGTTCAGTATGACGGGTAGAATCACCACAACAAACAGCAGTTTTTTTTTAATAATAACCGAAAAAAAAATCTAGCGCAGGGATCCAGAATTATTCCACAAGACCACAGTACTGAATCCATGGATAACTGCTTGTGCGTCGATATCCCTGCCTCCCTCTATATTGTCTATAAGCATTTTAATGTTAGTTAATTGATTCAGGCGTGACTTGGCGGAAATCCATTATAAAATACAATAGACATAGATATATTTCGTAACTATTCCGCTTAACTTTTCCTAAAAAAATCCAGCACTCAGCGTGGTAACACGTCGTGTTCGGGTTTGTGACAAGTCAATCGTCATCCTGAGGATGCCTCGTTGAGGTGAAACACGTGTCGATTTCTTACAGGGTTTTTTATGATTCGTTAGGAAAAGTTAAGCGGAATAGTTACTAAATATATCTACGTCTATTGTATTTCATTTTAATCTTAATAATAAAGAATTATATTATTATCAAAATAATTAATTTGAACATTCTAACGTGATATGGAATGACGTTCATAACCGAACTACGTCACAACTAATTAACATTCTTAAATCTTTGAGTCAACAAGTTCTTATATTTGCCTTTAGTGGAACAATTACCTCTGTTATCGTCTCGGATAATTATAATTTGTTTACAAGGTCATGAACGATATTTGAGCAAGTAATTTTAGTACTCAGCTCAGATTTAGGCAGGTACTTAAATATTTCGGCGTACAAAGAATCGCCTACAATTTTGAGGTTGTGTGAGGTCGAAAGGTGTGAACCGATTAGGCGGCTACTCTAAGAGCTAGTTCAGACACGGCGGGAACCGCGCGATTTCAGAATCGCATGGAAATCGCGCGAGTCTTATTTGTATGAGTTATTAAGTAATCGTTCAGACATAACCGCGAGGTTAATCAAGCGGTTAACGCGCGGTTCCCGCATGTCTGAACTAGCCCTCAGTCTCATCTAATCTTACTATCCTGTATTGTCCCACTGCAGGACACAGGCGATCTCCCTTTTCCACACAATTCTGTAATTTGCTAGTGCCGTCCTTTTGTTAGGATTTCTATCATAAGAGTCAAGCTGAAGGAATTTAGCAGGTGGTTCTGTAGTTTCTGCCTACCCCCATGGGAAAGGCGTGAGTGTGCGGCGTGCATGTGTATGAGTCAAGTTGGTCACGCCATCTTTTATGGCATCTGTTATGGCAACCAGTTACAAATGAAAAATAACTATGTTCAGTACACCTGAACATATTGAACATACTGAATGTCCTGATTCATGTTTTATAATATAATTATTTACTTGCTACTCTATCGTTTACGATAAAATAAAATGGAATATCAGAAAGTCCAAAAAATACAAGGTATAATTAAAAGTTAAAAATAACTTGGTAATCGTTTTTACTATTATTTTATTTAATCCTTTCAAAGGTCAGTCCTTTATTTTCATAGATGATAAAGTTTTTATTATTATTTTTGGTACGTGTTGTGTGTATTGCTCATGAGCTTAAATGATAAATTATACATATTTATTTATACCAGTAAGTATGTGCAAATCAATACCATTTACTTTTTTTTATTAAAAAGCGCATCTTTTTAATAAAAAGAAGTAAATGGTTTTGATTTGCATATACTTATACATACATATAATTATATTTATATTGGACATTGTATAGGAAAAAAAAACTACAAAATATTACGAGTTTATACAAGATTAGAACATTTAAAACAAGCAAACTTGCGCAATTAGCCTAACACTTATGGGTCGTACGATACGCCAGATTTCTTACTAAACGTTACACAGTATAAGGCCGTCATCAGACGGACTGCATCGCAGCAGCCGCGCGCAGTCGCAGTCATTTGTCGGCGTTTGCTGTCCACGTGTCGACGGCAAACGCCGACCAATGGCGATAGCTACACCCCGCAGTCCGATTGCGCGCGGTTGCTGCTGCGATGCAGTCCATCTGATGGCAGCCTTACATCTTTTTTTTCTAGAATTTCTGTTTTTATTTTCTTCTTAATTTGTTTTTTTTTATGTTGCTATGATGATCTCCTGTGCGAGTTCAAATAAATACGAGTTCTTTCTACCTTTTTCTCTTTTTTTCTATATTTACTTATTACAATCAACAAAGAAAAGATCCAAACTCACCGTTCCACAGCAATCCTCGTCTCCATGGAACAAGTTGACGGCCATCCTCACAATTTCGGCCTCCATCTTATTAATGCCAGGGAACACATCTGCATGCAACGGGTTGGTATAAGCAGTGAGGCTGTAAGCGTCACAGGCCACCTTTGTGATCTCCTGGTTCACGTGGTATACTGCTCCTGATACTGCGCCTCCCTGCCAGTCGTAGGCACCTGGGTACAGATCAAGTAATAATTATATCCATTCCGGTCACAGCGGTCAGTCTCAACAGAACCTAGCCAAGTACCCAGGAGATATTATAGTGCACAAGTGTGTGCACAAACACAGGTGCACTCACACACACACACTCTCAAAGTCCGATGGGATGGGAATCTGACACGACCGAAGAGAGACTAGGCGCAGGACCAGCGGTGCCACGTGCGCACGAGGCACGGTATCACATCGCCAACTTCCAAACTGCGGGCGGTTACTAAAAAGGCTCGCTGAGAGCCTTTCCAGGCTCCAAATGGAAATGAAAAATTCCGAATGGAAAAACCCAATATATTTTTTTCAACCATAACACCTACGGGGCAACTATTGACTGCCCAGGCGGTCTAGCAGTCGAGCTTAAGACTATGAAAGGCGGGCTTAAACTTACCTAAAGCCACATGATCCCTGACTTCTTCAATGACTTGTTCAGGGTCAAGCCCTAACTCCGGCAGCTCCCTCCTCACTGTTACACCTGCTAATCTCTTTGTGACATCCTTTCTGAAGTCGCTGTTGATTTCTGCCATCTTCTCAGCAATCTTACGCCTTACTATGGGTACTGAACGAAGCCATCTGTAGAATTCTTTGCGCATGCGAGTTGTTACACCTATAGGAAAGGTAAAAAATTAATCTTTATTATTTTGCAATAATCCTTTCCTTTTCCAATTATCCTTTATTCATTATATTTAATTATCATTGATTAAAGTCAAAAATATTAATGTATTTTGATGTTAAATCACAAGGTTACTAAATAAGACTTTTGATTTCACCGGTTTTATAGCTGAGACATACAAGAAAAAAAAAATTACAAGATGTAGTCACAATTTGCACACTCAGAAAAAAATTACAAGATGTAGTCACAATTTGCACACTCCAGAGTCGTCACCCAAAAACCAATTAAAAATCACCACCAACAAAAATGAAATGTTTTTAAACTGCCATAATAATTAGATAACAGCCAATGGTTTAATCGCAAGAGCCTCGACCAACACCTGAGGAGGCTCTCTTTGGGCAGCCAGATAAAGGGCTTCATTCAGAAAGCGGTACTTCTGGACACGGTTCGCATTGTTAGGAGTACATTGGGCGGACCCTGTTCCCAAAACCGTTGGGCTAGTATTTCTTATATTTTTCAATATTTTTACCTAACCTAATATTTAAAAATATAAAACTTGTAGAAAGCTGCTTTACTAATAAGAGAGTTGCTTATAATAAGAAATTATTCTTCCCTGCCAGATCTTTCTACACAACTCATCTGCTCATAGTTGAAACTGATTGGATGCTAAGTTAATAATATAAAAATAAAACATGGGACAACAATATTATTGTATCTGCATTCCTTAGAGAACCACACCATACATTTATATTTCAGAAGGAATATTTTTTAGTAGATAATTTTATAAAACACTTACTCTCTTGTGCATTATACAAGCTATGTGCCCACACTATAGCTAGCACGGATGATGCAGTCATGGTGACTATCTGCCATGCCTCCTTCCCCTCAAACAGCCTGTTGATGGCCTTCAGTGGCTGCGGTCGCTCACTCATGGCTAGAATATGAACAGCATTTTAGAATAATTATGTTTTACTTTACTACAATATATAAAATATTTATTTATAGAATTATAATCATCCCATAGGAAAAAAACGGGACCAAACACGCACAATGAAGGGTTCTGTAGTTGGAATTAATTTTTCCCAAGAACAAACTTAACATCTTAGTTGAAAAACTTTTTACAAAAAAAACCAACCGACTTCCAAAAAAAACACTAGAAAGTGAAAAATAACTTTAATTTCGGAAGTCGGTGTCTTTGGTTTTACATTTTCGTTTGAAGCCACCGACTTCCGAAATTAAAGTTATTTTTGTAGTTTGTAGTGTAAAAAGTTTTTATTTTTCACTTTTTAGTTGTGGTACCTACCCCCTACTAGTTCGAATATCACCACCTGCTATGTAAATAACAGTGACAGGAAAATGTTAAAAGATCATCCATATAGGCTAAGAGGGAAAAATACGTATTAATGAAGCTAACTCAAAAAGTACTCAAGCTAAGTTAATAAAATTTATATGACCACAATTGACGGAAATATCGACGGACATACACAAAAAAAAAAAAAAAAAAAAAAAAACATACATACGCTACGAACATATAACCTCCTCCTTTTTGGAAGTCGATTAAAAACATGTTCCCCCCATACATTTCAAAATGTAAGTTTCTATGTACAATATTGAGAGATTTGCCATTTTATTTTAAAACCAGTGACTTATAGGTTTTCCTTTAATGTATATGTACAGAATTTCTGCACTTTTTTCACAATTTTAGGCTCAGTAGTTTTGGAGATAAGGTGGGGGGGAATGGTCAATTTTGATCTGTTTTCATAAATAACTATAAAATTATTTATTGTAAAATTATTCAAAAATATCTTTGAGACCCTCACAAAAAGCCCTTTCATTTCATCTATGTCACATGGTACAGTTTGCAAAACTATTCTTTAATTTTTTTATTTGCCCCCCCCCCCCCAAAAGTGACCCCTATATTTAAAATTCATTTATTTACGTTACATGTCCGTGTTTGGGTCACGGAAACTCATGTGTAGCAAATTGGCTGAGACAGACGGCCAGACACTATAATGATCCTATAAGGGTCCCATTTTTCATTCCGTTGTACGGAGCCCTACAAAGGATGTTCAGTTTTTCACGAATTTTAAACTTTTCCAATTTAGACTATTACGAACATTTTAAAGCCAGCCAGCCATTCTCAAGTGATGCGCTTACCAACAAACAGCATTTCATTTTTAGTAATAATTATAGATTATCTGCATTGCACTTTACACAATCTACTTAATCATTAACACTTTGAGGAACACTAAATGCCCATAGACATCATAACACTAAAACATCACAAATTGTGTCTTGTTCAGTGTCCCGGAAAGTGTTAATACAAAATAAATGACATAAATCCTTTGTCTGAGTTTGGTTATTCGTGAGATTATTTTCATGTTTGCAGTTTTAACTTTTTATTTTTTGTTTCTCCTCTTATTATGTTTTAGAATTTGATACTTATTAAGAAAAACAATCATAATTGTTAAGGACTGGCATCATTAGGACCATTTCACATTTTACACCATAGGAACACCTCTGCCCAACCCTTCGGGGAAACAAAGGTGTGATGTTATGTTTTATATGCTTATGTAAAGTATCACAGTAGGTGATAGTTTATTTGCATTACAATCTAGTCTGATGGATTATATTATAAGTAATATAAAGATAACAAAAACTGCTAAGTAATTTAGAACCATTGCATGACGTATTGTTTAATGAGATTAAACACTAATTTTATTTGTAGATCAGTGTTTGATTTCTTTAATATTATTTAATGGATTTTAATACTTAATTACCTACCATATGCGGTAAAAAATTAGATAAGATTGTCATTGACCTAGCTTAATTAGAAAGATAATAATTTGTGGAGCAAAGTGCAGTTCAACTTTTGGTTCGAAAACTGCCTTAGTGCATTGGTTAAAAAACGATTCTCTTTGTGTAAATGGACCTAGAATTCATTATTATTTGAGCACGAACGATGAAGATACACAAAGTAATTATATTAACAGGCTGAATTATTGCGCAAATAAATAAATGCTAACAAACGCCGGTAATCTCATAAATTATATAGTAATAAATTGTGTTTTAATAGGCGCGTACATTTCATACAATAACATTATTTTTATTTTGTTACTTACCGAATTCAGCTAGATAAAAACTATCACAGTATTTTCTAACAAATTATCAAAATTACAGAGTCTAGCTCAATCAATTTTGACAATTATTCATAATCTTGATAATACACACTGATAACGATTATGCTAACAAGGATTATTTCGTGAATGAGATAACAATTATAATAAGCAACACAAAAATGTAATTACAAAGACACTAATTAAAACAAAGGCCAGTGTAATCAACAATAAACACTCAATAAACTGAACTTTGAAATCGAGTACCTAATCGTCCAACTAAACAGTTCACAGAGTCAATAAAGTTAAGAGACGGTCGCACAGACTATATAGAGAACTAACGTGGTCGGTACGGCGCACACCAATGGATTTATATGCTATTTTCATTTCACCGATGAACCAACCAACCATAGACTACTATATATATACTAGAGAACCAAACTGAACGCGAACAGCTCATCTAAACCGAGATCAAGAGGATATCGAGAGGATGTCAGTGTCAATATTCCAAAGAAAATAATGACACTGACAGCTCTTAAACTTGGTTTATGTGCTGATCTCGTTCAGTTTTTATTTTATTGGTGAAATTTGACCTTAGTGTTGTACACACGGCTACATATCAAGCTATACATATCCAGTATAACCTGACCTCTCATTGAACGGAAATCCTATACAATGCGAGACCACCTTATACTAGAAATGTATAGCTTGATATGTAGCCGTGTGTACTGTCGGGATCGATGAATTTCGAAATCAACTACACTCCATTAACATTTCAAAGTGCAGTCATTTCAATATTATGTAACTGTCATTATTTAGCCGTTATTTGTCTAATGCTAAAGTAAATGGAGTATAAATCCTTACATCCATACTTTAATGTTATAGTAACTCTGTCTGTCTGTCTGTCTGTCTGTATGTTACCTTTTCACGCCTAAACCACTGGACGGATTTCGATAAAATTTGGCAAGGAGATAGATGGCATCCCGGGAAAGAACATAGGCTACTTTTTGTCTCAAAAATAACCCTAGGGGGGCGGATATAGGGGATGAAAGTTTGTATGGGAAACCTATCATTTCTTAAGTTAGGGCTATGAAAATTTAAATTTATGCTTTTGGTAATAAATAAAGAATTACGTATTTCACTGTTTTTCAAAAATCATCCCTCAAGAGGGTAGAATGGGGAATGATTTTAAAATTCACATGTAATATTGACATTTTTCAGTGACTCTTTTCAAGATATTTAAGGGTTTGAGAATATAGTCATAGTCCGTATCTTGAGGTTACATTTAGTGTTTATTTCATTAAAATCGGTCCACCCGGTCAAAAGTTATTACTACTTGGCTTGAAAAGCATGGAAGGGATGGTGGTATTGATAGCCGGAGATTTTAGACAGACTCTGCCGGTAATAACTAGGGGATCACCGGCAGATGAAATAAATACATGCCTAAAGACTTCGACATTATGGGGGCATATAAAAAAGTTTTGTTTGATTACAATTATGCGAGTACAACTGCACATGCATATAGAATCGGGGCAATATGCGGCTGCACTTCTGAAAATTGGCGAAGACCGTATGGTAACAGTTGGTAACGGCATGATTACATTAATTCAAAAATTCTATAATATTGTTCATATCAACAACGTGGATAGACGTTGTTTTTCAGATAATCTGAGCCATCTGCAAACTAATGTAGAATAGAGAATGGTTGTGTGCAAGGACAATTTTGGCACCGGCGAATGAAACTGTGGGAAAGATTAATGAAAACATTATGTCATGTGGAAAGTGACGTTGTGGAGTATCTCTCGGTACACCTACACAATGTCATGGACACCGAACAAGTAACATCACCCTGTTGATTTTCTCAACTCTTTAGAGTTATCAGGAGTGCCTTCGCATAAGCTGAGGCTGAAAGTGGGTGTTCCAGTTCTGTTAATGCGTAATCTTGATGCGCCAAGATAATGTAATGACTAATGACACACGGTTACAAATTACTCACCTGAGGCGGAATATTTTGAAAGCAATAATCATATCAGAAATAGTAATAAAAAATAAAAAAGTTAAGATTCCCCGTATTCCAATAATTCCGACAGATTTGTGGCGGCATCGAAACCGCCACATACGAACTACGCATCAAAGACCTAACGTCACAAGTCCTACATCGCGGTATAAGAGTTTACCGAGCGATTAACATATACAGACCGACTTTGAAAACATGCAACAAAATTTAAGGGGGCGTTCTACTCATCAATATGAACAACTTTTACTATGGGACCAAATAAGAATTCGCAAAAAAAAATCGACCTTTCTGTATAAAGGTATACCCGATTGGACCATTTTGTATAAGAAAATCGTAAAGTCAGCCTGTATAAGACTATCCGACATCAATTCTTGGGCAATTGCCCGCCAGACACAACACCCGTCTGGTCGGACGATCCTCCCTTTTCTATATAGGACGAGTGAACTTTACACCCTGTTCCTTATACCCCTAAATTGGTGACCCCGAATATGAACGTCAACGCAGCCTTCGTGCAACTACTTCAGCGTGACGTCATCAACATCATTCCCGAAAGCTTTCGTGAGGCGAGTCACACAGCCAGCCAGCACTCACGGCTTCAACGGGTATCCTGACCACCAGCATGCAGCGAACGCGCATTCTTGGTCACCACCCTCAGCCTCATCAGCAACCCGGCGCTGTACCACATCCGACGCACTGGATCACAACGCAGCGCCACCCCGACTCACTGGGGAATCACCGCAGACAGTTCCGACCCACTGTGAACTATGCGGCACCCGGTTTCAACTCACTGGAACCTCAACTGGCACTGGCAAGCATCGCAAGATACATGACTCAGCCCACTATCGACCTCCGGTCTCCGGAGGGGAGTGATGTGGCGGCATCTACACCGCCACATACGAACTATGCATCAAAGACCTGACGTCACAAGTCCTACATCGCGGTATAAGGTTTACCGAGCGATTAACATATCCGACATCAATCCTTGGGCAATTGCCCGCCAGACACAACACCCCGTCCGGTCGGAGGATCGTCCCTTTTCCATAGAGTATAAGTGAACTTTACACCCTGTTCCTCATACCCCTAAAGATTTACCTTTCCAATTAAAAAGAGTGCAGCCATTGTACGTGGCGTGCTCACGAGTATCCAGCCCACAAAATCTACATGTTTTAGCGAAAATGGGAAAACCAAAAATGTTGTTTGTTTTATTTATATTACTTTACAGATTGGGATAGACGTTGTTCACCTTCCACAGGCAAATGTGTCATATTTTTTAAATAAGACTTTCACACAGTTTCATACTTCCGTCCATACTATCCACACTAATATTATGCGTACGAAAGTTACTGGCTGTCTCATGTCTATAACCTTTCTGTAACGCCTAGATAGACCATGACATGGGTTATGGGATCTGGGATATATTTTTATCCCGGTAGTACGTTCCCGTGGGATAATTTCCGACCTCCACGCGGGCGAAGCCGCGGGCAAAAGCTAGTAATATATAAAACATAGTCCCCCCGCCAGCGCCGCGTCTGTCTGTCTGTCTGAATCTGAACACGATAAATTCAAAAACTACCGAACGGATTATCAAACGGTTTTCACCCAATAGACGAAGTTATTGAATGCAAAATGAGAAAAGTTTAGGTGTTTAATGAATTGAGGCTTTGTGTATATTGGCTGAAATATGACGATTATTGTTGAAGATGGCGGAAAAAATCATGCCGACTGGGAGCTTTACTGGCGTGTGCCATAGAAACTGTAAGAGATCCATAAAATTAATATTTTATGGATCTCTTGTATGTACCTACGCCGGTAGGTACAAGATTGTTATTTATACAACACTTACTCTCTTGTGCGTTATACAAGCTATGTGCCCACACTATAGCGAGCATGGATGATGCGGTAATGATGCCTATCTGCCATGCCTCCTTCCCCTCAAATAGTTTCTTGAAGGCCTTCTGTGGCTGCGTTCGCTTACTCATGGCTAGAATATAAACAGCATTTTAAAATAATTATGCAGTGTACAACAGCTTCTATGACATTAACCTGTTCAGTTATTAATTAACTTTGAATAGTCATTTCGCAGTTAATTTACCTTTGACAGCAACAACCCAACAGCAACCTTATAGTCACAAAAATAAAATATTTTTATAGTAATGCAAAATCAGAGGTGAAAACTGTGAAACGACTGTAATTAGACTTCACAGGTTAAAATGCTAAGTACTTTAGGACCATTGCATGACGTATTTGATTTATTAATTGTGAGACCTACACCAGTTTTTATCTTCCGCTCTATTACTCATTCTATCCCGATCATTGTTTGATTTTTTTAATTACCTACTACATTTTTAATTTTATATCTATATAGTGATCACATGTCTAGACTTAATTAGACTTACTTTACAATTACAAAAATGTGCGGATGACCGGGTTTAAAAAAAACTGATTTACCCCCCCTCCCTGGGCCAAAAGCTGGATACGCCTATGCATATGCCTTAATAAAATAATTAAAGATAATTTGAAAAAATACAATAAAATTGGCATTGACCTAGCTTATTAATTAGAAAGATAATAATTGGTTGCAAAGACCCGTTCAACTTCGATTGGAATCTGCTTATGTGGACTGGTAAGAAAAACCTTCGTCTTTGTGTGCAGGAGCCAGAATTCGTTATTATCTAAACACGAACGATGAAGCTGCACAATGTAGCAAATAAATAAATGCTAACAAACGCCGTTAATCTCATTATTTAATTAACTAATAAATTATGTTTGAATAAATAAGCGCATCCATTTCATAAACTAACACTATTTTTATTTTGTTCCTTACCGAATACAGCTGGGTAGAAACCACAGTCTAAGGTAGAAACTATCACAGTATTTTTTACAAAAAAAACCTAGCTTAATTAGAGCTTGCGTTAACGATTATTCTACCAAGAATTATTTCGTGCATGAGATAACAATTATAATTAGTAATTAGCAGCAGAAAAGTGTAATTACAAAGACACTAATTAAAATAAAGAAAACTTTGAAATCGACCATACATAATTGTATAGTATTGCAATAGTATGAGTATAGTACTACACCTGTGATTGCAATGAATACACAACAACCAGCAACACAACACTAAAACCATTAGAGGTGCGCCGTACTGTTACTGTACACCTCCGCGCACCTCTAATGGTTTCAGAATTGCACAGTATCGGGATCGACTAATTGTTAATTTATTTTGAAATCCACTAAATTGCTAATAATTTATTGACATTGACAGAATATTAAATTCTTTGTATTTATTGAAAACTAGCCCGTGACTTCGTTTGCGTGAAATTTCGGCCCTCCCGACTAGGGTTCCCAGATCAAAATATCAAAAATCCGGAGAAAATTCCTGACATTCCATGAAATTTCCGGACAATCTTGTTAATTTTTTATTAAAATCGTTAGGCATCGTGCAAGTAAATAAACTATCCAAATCGATTGCCAAAACGTTCGAATCTTGACACGCGCGCAGTGAAATGGTAAGGGGTGCACCGTGTGCTTTTGCTTTGAGTTTGTTTGTTTTGATTTAGTCTAGCGTTTGTCTTTGCAGCGATTAGAAGTGATTTTGAAGTTCGTACGTACTCGTACGTATTGCGGTATTCACTCTTCACTTATTTGTAGAAATTCCGGACGGTTTAAGATTCCCCCCGCATTCCGGACAAAGACCTATATTTCCGGACTTGTCCGGAAAATTCCGGACGTATGGCAACCCTACTCCCGACTCACCGCATCGTATCCCATCGCCCGGCCACGCTTTTATTTAGTTTTCGCTTAGCGTTCTTTCTGTTTTTTTTTACTCGGTTCCTAAATGTCGTAGAGTGATATTATATAGCCTATTTCAAGACATAAGACATATGTAACCTTTCTCAAGAATTGGGCTATCCGTGGCAAAAAAGATTTTTTCACATTCGCTGAGTGTGCATTCGACAGCATTGTATTTGAAAGGTGAGATCATATTTATGGGTGTGGTAAAGAGCAATAAACTGAACAACTTCTACATGGTACCAACATTTATGGAGAAAGTTCTTTAGTTTGATGGTCTGTACCTGTACCCCACTGCATTTATCTACCTACCCATAACTTTTCTGATTTGGTTTCCGTAAACAATTTCATTTGTAGTTTTCCTGAAACCAGTGACAAGTTATAAATCCATAAAATGAGATTAGGTACAATAATTTAATTAGGTAATTGATCAAACCGTAAATAAATAAAATATAATAAAACTTTTTATTGATACAGATAATAACAATAACGATAAATCGGCCATACACTCACGAGTTCTTCTCATGAGGAAACAGGCAGACACTAGAAGGCCAACTAGCTGTGCGTTTGCACTGGTGATAATATATTCTGTCTAATATAATCTTTATTTTCTGTCAAAGTTCCATAAAATGTTTGACAAGAAATCGAGATTTCAACATATTTTTTATTTCATATATCTATGCGAATGTTTCGCCAGTGCAAACGCAGAGTAATACTTTGGAAAACAATCGACAAAGGCCGCGTTCCGAGTTACAATGTAATCGATTTGAGCGTGCTAACACCCGTTCCGAGTAAGCGTTAGCCCGATAACGCCGACCCATGAAACGTCGTAGATGACGTCATGACATGCGCCATCTTGCGATAACGCCGACCATGCCGGCATGGCCTTTTACTAATATCACCGTGAGTTCTGTCAAAAATGACAGTTGACTGAACTGTCATTTTTGGCAGCGCTGTAGTTTTGAGTCGCTATATCTATAAACTAACGTGGCTTTTTCTAAATTGTGCTTCTGGCTACCGTCGCCACTTAACCAAAGAAGAAAAAGACATTTCAGATGTTTATACAAAGACTTTAAGTAATGTTATAAGTTTTGACGTTGAGCAAGCACTGTAGGAGCGTTCACGAGCGTTCCGAATTGATGACAGACCTCAGTTGTCATAATCGTAATATCTAAATCGGAACGCAAAATATTGATGTCAGCGCTGTGAGCGATTATGGCCTAACTCGGAACGCGGCCAAAGTGCTGACTCAAACTGTGTAATTCACCTCACTACAAATAACGTATGTTGAGTGTTTTAAATGTTGACATTGACAACCAGATGTCAACAGAGTTGTGTTCCAGTTTTGATATTTTGTTGTTAAATTATAATTTGCATTCTTTTAGAATTCCGAAAAATAAGAAAAATAAAATAAACTGCTTGATCATTTATTTATTTTACTATCAATAAATGAAATGCATTCTTATAAATTATTTTTAACCATCATACTAGTATCACGACATTAAAAAAAACAAAAAAACAAACATTACTGCATGCTTGAAATGTAAAACTGAACTATCTGAACCGGGATTCGATTAGACCGAGAGAGAACAGCTGTTGATAATATGAGTCATCAACCTCCAGTTTCCTGTATTCCAAACACAGCCAAAATGTCGAAAGCTAAAAAAGTAATCGAAGAAGCGAAGGAAAACAATAATCCAGAAATAGATTTGGTGGACAAGGGACTCTCTAGCCTCGATGAAATACCTGGATTGTGTAAGTTAATTGCTTTAAACCTGTTTACCCTTTTAAGGGCGTCGTATAACCTGTTTACAGGGAACTCGTTTTGATGTATTGCACTCGGTACTTACTTTTTATGCACTGTATGTTGATAAACATGTTATTTTCTCTTATTGCTGTTTATAAATCACTCTAGAAATCGAATTATTCGGTCATAAAGTTTATCAAGGTTGCATATTTATCAGAAATATTAGGTACAGTTTTGTTTTTATTAGATTCAAGAGCATTGCATGACGGACCGCCTACAGTTTTAAAAATAGAAGTATGCTTTAATCATTTAATTTAGCTTTTTAGATATTAATTGAGTTATTCACCCATTATCTAAGCTCAGTTACTGGAGTATAATTTTAAAGTATGACATCATTCCTACAATATTATAAGGTGTTTCCTTCCCTGTGGACTCTAGCAAACTGTTATGAAAGTGTTCTTAATTTGTTCAATAATGCTTACTATACAGTATACTGCCTTCAGCCTTGTGACAACAGCAACCTATAGAGAGAACTGCACAATAAAAAACTCCCATTTCACCATATTCATATCTTTATTTGCATTCCTTATTGTTAACAAGATCTATGAATCCATGTGGTCCATATTCATTGAAAATATAAATCAGTAATGAAAACATCCCATAGTTTTGGCAACATGAGCAAAAAAAAAAACAATTTTCATATTGTTCTAAAAGCAAAAAAACAAAGGTAAAACTTAATAATGTATAGATACAAAATTAAACTTCTGCAATCAGATGTATATTACTCCCTACATCTATACTCTTCAGTTGTATCTCTAGAGTCTGTACATCAATAGTCTGCTGCGCACTTTTGATCAAAAACTTTCTCTTTCAGTCACTCTCACCAACATCACCCGTCTCACTCTGAGCCACAACAAGATACAAGTAGTTCCCGCTGCACTCGCAAACCTTGCTAACTTGGAGATACTGAATCTTGCCAACAACCATGTGACAGAGCTTCCTGTCAGCCTATCCTCATTGCCGAAGCTCCGTATCCTCAATGTCTCTCTTAATAGACTGTATGGATTGCCAAGAGGCTTTGGATCGTTCCCTGTTTTGGAAATCTTGGACCTGACATATAACAATCTGAATGAGAAGAATCTACCTGGGAATTTCTTTATTATGGGTATGTATATTTCATTATTATTTATGTAGATAGCAAAAAAACAATTAGATACGGCATTAGTGTGATCTCCACTATTAATTATGTAATTAATTCATTAAGCCAATTTATTTCACCGTAATAAAAATTATGTAGGTACAACAAAAAGTAATAACAGCACGGTCGATCGATCAATCAGGTCAGCTGCACTTGCAGCGATGGGCCCGTGGTTGGCTGTCCATCTTTACATATCCCTCTGTGCTTCAGACAGCACGTTTAGCCGTTAGTCCCGGCTGTTATTCTTGGATCTTTGACATTCATTACAGGTCGTCAAAAGCCAAGTCTGACAACCAGTCTTACCAAGGGGTATAGTGTTACCAAGGGGTATAGTGGGTAAGATAGGCAGTCGCTCCAAGGAAAATACTGGTATTCAGCATCCTGATTGCTGCCTCCTGATGTTTCGATGTTTTTTGTGGGTATATTGGCGTGTGCTAGCTGACAAAAAGCAAATAATTTAATATAAGTTTGACGTTTTTGGTTAATTATTTTGGATACTATTGTACCTATAGATTCATTTTCTTTTCTAACTGATCAGACAGCTGTGCTGCTAGGGAGTTTGTTGCGCCACTTCTTCTTCCCAGCTAAAGCACCAGGAAGTGGTGAAGGGCGGGCGTTTTTGGGGGACTGTCTTATGTAATTTTGACGTTCGAAAAGTGCTGATTCTCAGCCTAGTTTGAGTAAATGACTTTTGATTTTGATATGATGATTAATAAGGAATAAAAGCTTTTAAAAAACAATGCAGATTAAGACAAAAAAAATAATTAGCATTAGGTAGAGCAGTATGAAAATAGAGCTTTTTTTGACATACCTATATAATTATATTGAAAAGTTGTAATGAATAAAAGTGAAATTTTATTGTTACACTTGTGCACTTGACCAATTCAACCAATTACAATTTCAGACAGTCTCCGTGCATTATATCTCGGTGACAATGATTTTGAATACCTACCTGGTGAAATTGGTAACCTGAAGAATTTACAAATTGTAAGTATTATTTTCGAGTCTTTTTTTTCCTTGTACTCATTGTATTGTTAGTCATAGCCATAAGCACCCAATGTGTTGGAATGAGGATAATAGACAAACTTTTGTTTCATTAAAAGTTATTTTCTGCAATCTGTGTTGCTGTGGAATAGTAATCTACAAAACCTACAGACAGTGATTTCTCTTATGTATGCAATTGTTAATCATCAGCATCTTGACAAGGACAATACATTTACCTACTATTTTTACAAAGCCACAGGTACAATACGGCCGATGAATCATGGCCGGTCTGAATATAGCTTCTCCGAACTTGTGTCACCATTAGGTTCCTAAAAAATGTTATTGCGCAGCTTCCTGCGCAAAGTTCGAACCGGCCATAATTCATCGGCCATATTCGTAAGTGGCAAACATGAAATTTGATAGATTAGCTATCTATTTCGATAGCAATGATCTTTGAAAGAGACATCATTATTTCTCTTTCAAAACAACAGAATTACTGAACCTCTACTTACTATTAGTTAGTAACTAGCAACCCGCTCATGCTTTGAACAGGTGCAGTTCACTGTTGTGGGCGATATGTCCAAATATCGAGATTTTTGTGCTATATTTAAGTGAATACGGGCCATATTAGCCTTAGAACCGATGACCGTTGGAGTAGATGTGTTCTTGAGTGAGACCGCGAATCGGCAAACGTAAGGTAGGACGCCCTTAGGCTAGGTGGAGCGACGATCTTCGTAGGGAGGCTGGTGGCGGCTGGATGAAAGTTGCCGAAAATTGAGCTGAATGGCGTGCTATAGGCTGGCAGTGGACTGATATAGGCTCATGATGATTGATGATTTAAGTTAATCTTCTTTCTTAATATATGTATAAAACAAAGTCGGGTTTGTTCGCACACTTATAACTCGAGAACGGCTGGACCGATTTTCATGGTTATTGATTTGTTGTATTTGTCTCCGTCTCGAATAGCAGAGTACCTAACTATTAAAAAGATTGGAAAATTGACGAAAAACAAAGATAAACCATTTTCTCATACAAAATGTTCATGGGTTTCGTAACTGTATAAAATGTAGGTAGGTGTAGGTAGATAGGTAGGTGTAGGTAGATAGGTAGGTATGTACGTAGCTAGTTAGGTATGTATGTAGGTAGGAAGGGTAGGTAGGTTAAGTAAGGTAGGTAGTTAGGGACGCTGTAGATAAGTATCTACTTAGTGCTACCCGTGCGAAGCCGGGGCGGGTAGCTAGTATTAATATACAACACATAAACCTACAGGAATAAATGCTCTAAATGATGGTGAAAATCGCATCAAAATCCATTGTGTATTTTAGATTATTTAAGCGGTCACACAGCTGACACGAAAAGCTAGTTTGTTTTATACTGTGTATAGATTATTTTATCATTATTTCCAGCTATCGATGCGCGAGAACGATCTGATCGAGGTGCCTCGTGAGCTGGGACAGCTGGCGCGGCTGAGGGAGCTGCACCTGCAAGGCAACAGGCTCGTCGTACTGCCGCCTGAAATCGGTAAGCGATATTATCAAGACACTCATACAAGCTGTTTATCTATAACTAAATAGGAAAATATGAGAAACTAGCTTCTGGAATTTCTCAGTACCAGCCCGGACTCTGAATTTATTCCCGGTTACTGACAATAGGCTCGCCCCCTATTACATGGGACTTAAACACCTCTACCTAACCCTTTGGGGAATACAGGCGTGATATTATGTTATGTTGTGCTGCTGCCCGCGGCTTCGGCCGCGTGGACCCTAATTATTTTTCTAAAATAAAGCCTAAGTTACTGCTTATCTATCAGCTATCTGCCAGTGAAAGTCCCGTCATAAACGGTCCAGCCATTTCGAAGATTAGCCGGAACAAAGAGATAGACAGGCAAAAAAAATTTTTTTTTTTTTGTTGTACAACAAAATGTTTGACATTCAAGCCAAGAACTTTCCCGTTGTGGTAAAAAAAAAATGTTATGTTATTGTTGTTATTATAATGCTCTATTACTTCCACAGGATCGCTGGACCTTGCGAGTAACAAGTCAGTGTTGCGACTGGAAGGTAACTTCTGGGTGCCGCCCATTGAGGACCAGCTGAAGTTGGGACCCTCACACGTGCTAGACTATTTGCGCTCCGAGACTTATAAAGTGTAAGTATTACATAGGATTTGTTCGTCATAAAAATATAGAAGTTCAATCAATCAGCCTAGCCTTTTCCCAGCTATGTTGGGGTCGGAATCCAGTCTAACCGGATGCAGCTGATTACCAGTATTTTACATGGAGCGATTGCCTATCTGACCTCCACAACCCAGTAACTGGGTAATACGATACCCCTTGGTATGAATGCTTGTCAGACTTTCGGGCTTCTGACGACCCGTAACGACTGTCAATAATCCACGATTGACAGCCGGGACCAACGGCTTAACGTGCTTTCCGAGGCACGGAGGAGTCTCGATATGTAAAGATGGCTACCGATCCACGGACCAATCCCGCAAGCGTAGCTTAACCTGATGGATCGAGCGATCGGAGAGATCGGAGTCGTGGCCGTCCAGCTCGTGAAGCATGGCCACCGTAGAAACGGGTTTTGTCGACGGAAGAATAGACAAAATGCATGACAGATTGTGAATGTTTATCTGTGTAGGCCGTCTAGTGCGCGTATCCCCAATAAGTGGATTAATATGTAATGTTTTATCTCATTCAGTCTCTACAGCCGCCACATGTCAGCGAAGCCGCCGCCGCCGCCACAGACGCTCGACAAAAGCAAGAAAGCCAGCAGAGCCGCCTAACTTGACATTACTAATTATATTAACCTGCCATTATTATTAATAATACGGTTTAATAAAAATATTATTAATGCTTGAAAGAAAATTGTGACGCTTTGAAGGCATCGTATATATATTGCGGCGCGACAATTTTTTGTCGACGCATTATGTCGTCCGAAACAAGATAATATGATTGTCTAAGCTAGTCTTGTCTCGTCACAACGCGAGATAATGCGACAACAAGATTATGTCACGCGCGTTTTACACGGATGAAAACGTGTGGATCAATTAAATCTCAAACTTTATATTAGGTGTTGTAACATTAACAATGATTGTAACTGCCACCGACTTGAATAAATCAAAATAATTTTATAACGACACAGTTTTACACTAAATAATTTTAAATAAAACTTAGTAAATAAGTGCACTTACTTAGATACATTTAAATAATATTTTTTTACTCTAATTATGGTGCTAATTTATTAACCTGTATGTTGTGGTTGTATTAATGTATAAGAGATGAAATACAATTCGTATTAAATTATTTACTAACTAGGCTGGTTTTTATTTACTGGTAAATGCAACCTATTCTTTTCCTCTATTCCGTCTTGCGTCGCGGTTCGATCGTTATACTGAGGACCTATATAATGACTCTCAGTAAACGAATTTATTTATGTTTGCCATCCTCACACTAAATAGATCACGTGAAGTCAGGGACGGACTTGGACCTATCGAGAACGTTGAAAGAGCGAAGCGAGCCCCGGATATTTTGGCACCCCGCCCGGGATGGATTTCGAGCCGCCGTTATATCGAAACTACTGCAGCATTAATTTTAAATTAAATATATGGTTAAGTTGAGGATTCATGTTAAGCCGAAAACACGATTTCATTTAAAAAAATCTCGATAGAAAGAAAAACCAAAGTTACTTCCAAACCGAACAATAAACCGCTGCTATTAAAAAAAATACTTCAAATTAGATCATGAAACTGCAAACTAACTGAACTAACTATAAAGCTGCTTTTTTTTTTAATTACCATTATTTTCGCCGTAAAAAGCAATTACCTAAACTATTGCGGCTTTGGAGTCGCCTCCGTCTCGCTCGCACTCAGTCCGCGAGTAGTATGGTGCGAGCGAGATAAAAACCGGAGGTTGTGTGGGCTCTTAACCATTCATATCATACAGAATGTACAGGAGCTACTTTATCAACTAAAGCCTGATTTACACGGTTATGGCATCCCATAAGTTTAAGCAAGAATAATATATGCACCGTTATACGATGCAAGTCATTTGTTGCTTAAATTTTATTGCATGCCACAGGCAAGAAATTTGCAGTGTGTAAATGGGGCTTTATGCAGAAAAGTTTTAGATTACCTATTTAGACAGCCCCAAGATACGACGCTGGCAGGAACTAGGAGGCACTAAACAGGCTGATGGATACGACGGCCCTGCGTGAAATTAATGTGAGGTTTACTACAATCAAATGAATGTAGGGTGAAGTAGAACACTTTAGTCAATAGATGGCGTTACGAGACAAATTGTAAATCGCTATGGTTTCGTTCGTTTCGTATTTAATTTTTCAATAATATATGGAATTTTCATAAGATTCATTTTTCAGTAGTCTCAGAAAATGCTCTGCTCTGCTCTTGGTTGACGTTTATTAAAGTTTGTGATCTATGGAATTGTCATAAGATTCATTTTTCAGTAGTCTCAGAAAATTCTCTGCTCTGCTCTGCTCTTGGTGTGCGCTAACCCTTAGTTATAAGGTAATAGTATGTTTACAACACACTTTTGTAAAGTTGATAAAAAGCAACATTTTCAACCATATAAAAAATTAAAAACGACATACATTTCTCAAAAATTTATTATTTGTAATATTTAATGTTAACAATTCAAACACAATCAATCTGTTATTGGATGGAATAAGCAACTATGATCAGATATTTGCACGGTTTAGTTCTCTAGAATATAACACACAAACACGCACACACGCTTGTTTGTACGATAATTGAAACACATTTTTTTTTTTTTTTTTTTATCCACAACGGGGAAGCTCTTGGCCAGAATCTCACCTGATGGAAAGTGATGATCAGGCCGAAGGTGGAAGCGAGTTTCAACCGGAATCCTCTACCACAGAGGAACTGGCTATCTTATCTCTAACTGCCGGAACACAACAATGCTTTTAACATTGTTGTTATGGCGACAGACTTAGATAAGATGGTGGTAGCTAGCCAGGCGGACTTGTCGATGTCACAACAAATATACAGGGGTGATACTCGCCATCGCGAAAGAGCATAAACTATCGTAGCACGAACATATAAGTAACATATAGTTGTTATAAGTGCACTTAAAATACGCGTTTACGTATAACTTCTTTTTCTTCTATATAAAATTATTGTATAAACCGGCTAATTTAAAATTGTATGCCTCTACACTTAGGCCCGTATTACAGAACCTCACTCAAAACTCAAGCATTACTTAAAACTCGTTTACAGCCTTTTGATTGGTTGAAACTAGTTTTAAGTAATGCTTGAGTCTTGATTCAGCTTCTGTAATACGGGCCTTAGTACACAAATATCTACTCGAAATGTGTACGTAACTAGCAGTGGAGACGCGCAGTTTTAAATTATACGATCTTCATCGTTTGTGTATAAATGTATTGATTTCTTACATAAATATCATTATGTCCAATTTATATATTTTTATAAGTTTTATAAAAATAATAAATTTTACATAATGATATTTAAAGAAAATGGCGACTTCCTGTCAATAGCTGGTATTTTTACAACATTTTTATTTATTTCTTATTCGAATATTAATTTACAAAGTCTTCGGGTATTTCATTAAAGGCCTGAACAATTGTTTAAAGAATTTATCATCGCATTCAGTTGCATAGATTCGTTTAGTTTTTTCCGACTAGATTAAACTAGATAATAATAACATGAAATCATTTTACACAATAGTTATAATAATAGTAATGGATCTTGCCTCTTACCTTTTATTTAAAAAAATAAGTTTCACAAAAAATACTTATGTCCAGTTTCAAGATAACACATAGCACTATCGAATACATATGAAGTTCTCACAAAAAATATAAATATGTATTTCTAGTTTCAAGACAATACATAAAAAATACCTAGGAAACTGAGCATAATTCATATAAACTAGAGATCACCTCGCAAAACTTAAACAGTAATATTTAAAAACTAACTGTGTACACAAAGAGATTATTAAGAAAACATTACGATATTACCACCTCCAATTTAGTAAGGGATGCTGAACATATGATCTTGAACAAATTCTATTTTTGGTATGGTCAACAACAAAATACGATTAACAGTACAGTTTTTTAACACTTTCACGGCTAAGTACATAAAATACATACTCATTAGCATGCCATAAAATCTGTCTCGCAAATCTACTATAATAAATAAATCGTCATCGCCATAATATCTTCACAGGATTAGTAGTACGGTTAATCTTAGTTCGCTTATATTTCAATAGATGGCGTGTGTAACAACTAACTGATATTCTGTTTACAAAAATATCTTTCACACAGTTTATTTTCGACAACCCTAAGAGCATACTTAGATTTGGTCCCGCTAGTCGGGTCTTGGGCATGAACAGAAGTCATCTATAGCTTCGTATAGCGACGACTCGGATACGGGTTGTGGGCACACGAACGAAATATTTTCGACCCATATGCTGGGTGCTGGGCATTGCAAGTGTTAAAACATCATTAATGAGCACAGTATAAAAAAAATCTGTTGATAAATTCAGATAATACAAATTCTTAGCTATTACATAAAGTTCGGAAGACTAGTGTATCAAGTAATTTTGGGTCTATTTTGATGGGTGTAAAAGTATCAGTATTAATCTACTTCTCTTGCTAACCGTACTAAAAAACGACAGTAAAGTTCACACGGAAAAACAACCGGCAAAATTATTTGTAATTTTTGTAAGTAAGTACTGTATCTTCCTAACTATAATAAACCTCAGAACGTAGGTATATACTATGATAGACTATCAAACACAGTTTTTTTTCAGTAAAAGAAAAATGTACATCTCCCTTGCCATTCAGGCATCTCAAATATAGCAGTAAATATCAGAGAATGTCAATAGTGTAGTACAATTAATTCAAAGCAAAGAACAAAAAAGCTTGTAGAAATATTAAATCTTTATTAAAAACACTTTATTCATAGATTGAGAATGGTATTAGAAAAAAATTAGAAGTTTAAAAATATAAATAAAATGTCATACATACATACGTCATCATTTAATCGAGAATAATGACCTGCGCAGACTGGCATATGGGTCGGCAAAGGATTTTAAAATCAATTGAATTTAATATTTATCCAATCGAAATAGGGTATATATTTCAATGCTCGGTGATCGACCTTGGAGCAGTTTTCCGTCGATCACCGAGCATTGAAATACTTACCCTATTTCGATTGGATAAATATTAAATTCGATTGATACATTTCAAATCCTCTGCTGTCCCGTTGGCCAGTCTGCGCAGGCCATAAGGGTCCAATGTTTCATATTAACAAGAGGTAGATAGGTTATTTATTATACTGTGCAATAATAGAAATGTCAAAATTGAGCATAGGTCAGTATTCTAATTTATTAAATAGCAAGAAATGTCAAAAGCTCTGCCAGTCAAATTAATGAGAAAAAGAAATATATGAATACACAATTATATTTTTTCTTCGGTGAATAAATAATGATTAATAAAAAATTTACATACTCACCTACCTCTTCTTATTATAACACATTTAAACAGCATTAAAACTAGTCTCAGTCACATATCTCGAGCTCAATCATCATCATAGTCTGTGTCGTCATCATCGTCACTAGATATCTCCATGTTTCTCGTCGAGTTTATCATTTGCATCGGTTTCCGAGTCCGCTCGAGAGAAAATGCGTACGATTCGTAATCCAATACTTCGTCATCACTCAAATGGGAGTTGCCTTCGACGAAACTTGCGAATCTGAAAAAGTAACGCACGTTCTATTATGACTCGACCGCCGAAAGCGCTAGCCTCTCGCAGAAGTAGACAAGGCCGAGCTTACGGCAGTCGGGTTATGTATATCGTAGGATGATTTGATAATTCGGATTTTCGCGAAAACAAGGATAATTAGACATTTCTCAATCTTACTGGAAAAATATAAGGTTTTTGCAAAAACACGCGTGGCTCTAGTGATATTGAATGTCCTTAACTCTGATTGGCTAGATTTTTGCTTACTGACCAAATCTTATTCTGATTGGTTCGTAGTTTTACCCTGTGAGCCTCAAAATTGGATTCCGATTCTGAGGAACGTTTAACATGAATGTAAGCAAATTGGTCAGAAAGTGTATAATATGTGATGTCAATTTGTAATAAACACAACTTGTTTATTTGAATAATGTAAACCCGAGATTCCAATTTAAGAGGGTTTATTCTGAAAGTTGGCAACGTCGCAAATAGATGTCAAATATTTCGCTGTTTTGATTAATTTGATAATATTTCTGTATGGAAATAAAAAATGTGGCTAACTAGCGAACTAGAATATTGATTATGAAATGCAATAATTAATATCGTTACACCGAATAGTTAGTTTTAGATGTAAAAAAAAGTATTTGGTAACTTTCCAAATGCCTTTTTTTCACCTAAAACGGGTACAACATCAAATTCAATGTTATAATTGCAATTCATTATTAATATTCTAGTCAATTGGTTAGCCACATTTCTTATTTCCATACAGTATTATTTCCAAATTAATCTAAACAGGTAAATATTTGACAGCTATTTACGACGTTCGCCAACTTTTAGGATGCACCCTCTTAAAGTCAACCTTATGATGTTTTTCATTTTGATAATTGACGTTTATTTTATAACCACAAATTATTGTCGATGATTATTCAATTACAACAATTTACTCATGTTATTTAATTAATAATAGGGAAATGCACGTAATTCAAAACTTATTCATTATTTAAATATACATTATATACAGGAGACAAGAAACAGATTCATTTTTTTTGTCATGTTTGTGTGTGTAACTGTAATGCATTACTTATTTTACTTTTTTTATTTATTTTACTTTTTTTGGTGGAAAGGAACGAAAATCGAAACGCGTCGTGTTCGGAAATGCCGGAAGTGACCTTAAAAAGTCATGTGAATAAATATATTTTCTAAGTAAACTTTTTGAATTCTCAGTTTGTAAGTGCGATTTCTGCTTGAATAAAGCACAAAAAATAAATGATTTAGGCCTAAAAACCCTTAAAAACACATGTAAACAAAGCAGTACTAATGAAAGTCGGGCTTCTACTGAATGAGTGAAGGACCGGTCGTAGTGGTAAGGCTTGGGAGTGGTCTATGTTTGGTAGTGGACGTCTTAGGCTAAATGATAATGATGATGATGATGACATGACTATGAATGATGATGATTGATATTAAAGAAAGAAAGAAAGAAAAAGAAAAATGGGTTTACACGACGATATTCTCACCTCTTGGAGTCGTTCAACTTGAGCATAATCTTCCACTGCGCACAGTCAGGGCTTGAGCAGTAATTTCTGAGATTTTCCAGCGCCATTTTTGTTTCCCGAGCGCCTTCCTCGTAGTACTCTTCACTGGTTAGTAATCTTTGTTTTGGCGGGAACTTGCGACGCCTTTAAAATAAATGATACATTTATGAAGATTGCGACAGTTGGTAAAATTGTTAAATGCTTGATAGACAGGATGACATTTAAAGTATGGTACTTCGTGGCACGTGGACCATCGATGTTTTTGCAAAAAAAAAAATTATTATTATATATATAATATTTATACTATTTTCATATTTTTTCATATTTTGTACCACCGTTTTGCAAATTTGTACGCTTTAGATTTTGGAGATACAATGGCCGTGTTAGAACGTATACTACCACCACGCTGAATCGTTAATGTTTTTCTTATATCCTTAGGTGATACAAAATAGTTTAGATTTATACTATTTTATACCTCTAAACTCTGCGTCCAGCGCTCGGCGTGGCAACACGTCGTGTTCGGGTACGCTACAAGTCAATCGTCATCCTGAGAATGCCTCGTTGAGAGGTGAAACTCGTGTCGATTTCTTACAGGGTTTTTATTACTCTTTAGGAATAGTAAACGGAATAGGTTACTAAATATATCTACGTCTATTGTATTTTATAATGGATTTCCGCCAAGTCACGCCTGAATGTTAATTGATTCAGGCGAAAGTAAAAGTTAAGTAAATTGTCCTTTCATTCCATACGTCTTTGTATCAGGATATCCTTTCTATGATTTCTATGTGTCATATTATGTTCGTGTAACGAAATAACTTACCAATATCCATGCATCCTGTTGATTAATGACTGTGGGAAGTACTTAGCGACCAGTGACGTCACGATGACGGCAGCAGACGCCTCTTGATATTCGCTGCTAAAGAATATCATTAGAACGCCAACTATCTGAAATTATATAATTTGTTATATGACTATGAAGGCTTGTAATTCAGGTGGCGTTCAGTAGTTTCTGCCAGCCCCATGAGAAGAAGACGTGAGTATATTGTATGTTTGTATTCTTACCTGCAAAGTCCACATGACCAAATTCTTGCTTCTCTGATTCTTCGGCGGTCCTATTCTGTAGCAGACGACGAAACTGGCGAAGCTGACTATCATTGTGTACCAGAACATGTATGTTTGGTAAGTTAGAATGAGAGTACGAATGTTCTCCCATATTTGTTGGAATAGGTACACTCCGACCGTCCAGCCGCCGATTAGGATACCATACGTCAGTGTTTTCTGAAAAAAAAACGAACTTAAACTATCCTAGGCATTGGTCCATCTTGATTATCTGTGGAATGTGTAAACCTTGATAATCTTTATGCTCTTTTTTTAGTCATTAAACAAAGAGGATGTATTAACAAGGTTTTCCTTTAGCCTTTTAGGATTTGTAAACTCTACATTGTGCTGTGAGTTGAGGACTAAACACCTGGCATATTTTTTTTTCCTAGCAAGTATTGCTCCTACTCCTAAGCAATTAAGGACCTCCTAAGTCCTTCCATGCCACAATGACGCATTTTAAATAGATTTCATTTTTACTCACCCTAGGCAGTAATTTGCTGACGTAATACACGAAAACCATGAAGGAAGCGAACACGCCGACGAATATGCCGCAAAGATAGAAGAACAACGGATTGGCGCACAGTGCACGCGACGAGAATATCAGGAATATGCCCGCGAACATTAACATGACGCGCCATAAGTCCACCCCTGGAGAAAAATAAGAAAGTTTTAAGGGTCAGACATTTCTGTAATATGCTGAAATGATTATAGGGCTTTTTTCCTGTCGCGCAGATTTGCGCCCGCATACGGGTCTCACCAGCATTCAAATGAGCTTAGACGCGTGTGATGCACCCACAAACTCCCGCGTGCGTTTGGCATGCATGTCAGGAAGAGTATGTACGAACGATAGAACGGGCCAGACATGCACACAAAAAAAGCCCATTATGTAGTAGTACTGTAACCTGTAATATTTTAGATAAACAATTACTTACTCAGGACCTGCAACTCAATAGTGTGTCTCTCTTTCGTGTTGACTGCCATGCAAGTAGGGGTGAAGAGGCTGATGGACACAGATTTCTGTGGTTTCTTCTGGAATGGATTAACCACAGAGGACCAGCCATAACTGTCCTCTGTGTAATCCTTGTAAACCTCATCAGGACTGTCCCCAAAATACTGACAGAACTGGTCATTCCTTATTTTTATATTGAACTGAAATATTAATGTAGTCATTAATTAGTGTTGTCTTAGGAGTTAGGGGACTTAAACATGATTTTGAAAGCAAATATGAAGGCTATAACTCAGGATTTAGACTTTTATGATGGAAGGCTAACAAACAACAACTTTTGATAAAAGTATTTTAAGGATCTAAATAAAAACTTAAAGGTTCTTTCTGTTTTTGAATCTGGCTAGGAAAGTAGCTTTGAGAGCAGTGGTAATTAAATCACGTACACAAAGTAAAGCGCCTGCCTGGGTTCAAACCAACAACCCACAACTTATAAATTGAGGCCATTACCGTTGGGCCACCACTACTCAACCCTGTTAAGAAACATGCAAACCAGCATGTTGAATATTAATTCAATACTTACTTTCACTGTTTGCCACAAAGCAAACAAGTTCTTGGAAGTTCCAGTGTAGCAGTAAATATCTGTACTTTTTATAGAGCTGGGCACATCTCTCTCTATTGTTGTGGGGCCCCCTAGCCAGTGAACTAAAAAAAAAATGGCAGATGCAATGACTTTTTTTTTAAGTTTCTTTTCAATTTAAATCTTGGGCTTTGAACTTGTAATTTTAGTTTGCATTGACATTCAATTATGAATTCTACAACCTTGAAGGTCTATTCACAGCTCACCTTGAGGTTAGGGTTATATAAAGACAGTAAAGTTGAAATATTGAAAATCTATACAAACTCAAGCTTATTAACATTACCCAATTTTGGACCAAATAAATAAGCAGATGGGAGTAATTCTTAAACATGTTAACAAAGACGGGATGTTTAATCTGGTAGTAGGACTTCATGTATAAAATTGTATATACACAAAAGTATAAACAGAACAAACAAACATAAATCTTGATGTTACACAACGTGGGACAATGGCCGATGATGTAAAGCTCATTGTAATATAATTTTGGCCTTAAATACTTCAGAAAATAAGCTACTACTTACCATCATACGGTAATGCCTGTGAACGAGTAATTAACTCTACAATAAACAATAATAACAACAAGTAGCGTCCGTAGTCGCCCATGTTTGTCTGGACTTCTGGAGTTTTACATGACAATCTCATAAAAACATCAACTCATGATTATAGCGCTTGGGCTCTGGACCCAGAACGAAGTATTCTTTTATTTTTAGTTCAAGAAATTCCGCGTTTATCGACGAAATATCGCGAGTTTGGTAAGATAATCTAATATTAGTCCACAAGTGTCCACAACTGCCAACGGTTTGGTGACGTTTATTTGACAATGACAGCCAATTTTTGTATTGACTTGACTGTTGACAGAGGGCCAAGGAAATCAATGATATTTTACTATAGTAAGTATTATTTAGTCGATTTTAGTTAATTTAATAATGTAAAAAAATATAGAATATTTTTATTTGTATTAAAACATGGTTCAAAGGTACAATAATTGTCATAATAGAGTTCTGATCTACATGTCTCGCATTGACTAACATACGAATAAATGAAAGAAAACAAGTTAGAGTCCCTACTTAGCATCGGAAACATCCACACTGTTACTTTTGTAACAGTGTGGTCACACATTAATTATACGAATACCAACTATTACTTAGGCCGCGTTCCGAGTTAGGCCATAATCGCTCACAGCGCTGACATCAATATTTTGCGTTCCGATTTAGATATTACGATTATGACAGCTGAGGTCTGTCATCAATTCAAAACGCTCGTGAACGCGCGTACAGTGCTTGCTCAACGTCAAAACTTATAACATTACTTAATTCTTTGTATAAACATCAGAAATTTCTTTTTCTGCTTTGGTTAAGTGGCGACGGTAGCCAGAAGCACAATTTAGAAAAAAGCCACGTTAGTTTATACATATGTGCGACTCAAAACTACAGCGCTGCCAAAATGACAGTTCAGTCGACTGTCATTTTTGACAGAGATCACAGTGATATTAGTAAAAGGCATGGTCGGCGTAGGTCGGCGTTATCGCAAGATGGCGCACGTCATGACGTCATCTATGACGTTTCATGGGTCGGCGTTATCGCGCTAACGCTTATTCGGAACGGGTGTTAGCACGCTCAAATCGATAACATCGTAACTCGGAACGCAGCCTTAGGGACATGTTTACTACCATTTCCCGCTCTATACAGTTTTAAACCTAAGCAGTAGGTATAATAGGTATCTAATTAATTAAATCAGTAACAATATTGATCAACCCACCCGGTTTATTACAATGAAGCGATCACGGCACATGCAAACAGAACATCCCATATACATAGAGTCAGCAATCAACTTTTTCATAATAATTATTACGATAAAATATTTTACAATACCTACGAATCTGTAAGTTTGTGAATTTGAATGTGGAATTTGGCACATGGGTAGACTAGCACAAATACTTTTATCCTAGGGCCTATCTCTACTAATTTTTAAAAACGTTACAATGGTCCCTCAATGGTTTTGTTTTTGACAGTTTTTGTATCGACTTACGCGGGTGAAGCCCCAGAATAAAGCTAGTTACTCAATAAATAAACTGTTTGCGGGTTGATTGCGCGTCTTTGCTGCAGGACCTGAGATCCCTTTTTAGAACATTGAAGAACGGAAGTGCTCTAGAAGGCCCGACCGTTTTCTTCATAGTTCCGCCCGTTACGACAACACAGATTAACGAGTGCTCCTTTCGGTACTATCTGCGTGCTGTCTGGGTCGGTGTTAAGTAATCAACAGTGATTCCTTTGTACAAGTTTCATAAAAGAGGTAGAAATAAATAAAACATGCAACAACTCTCATTATGTTTTTATTTGGTAAAGCATATACAATAATGGAGTGGTCATGTATTACCAGAGTAACACACTAAGACACTTGCACGATCTTTTATACTTATACTTAAAAAAAACTTATACTTAAAAAAATAACCTGAACATTTACTGCAATCAAAGTAAAAAAATACAGGAATGTTTGCTTAAATACTGTTCAGAAAACACTTAAAAAATAAAAATAATCATACTGCTACTCAAATAATACAAAAGCCGTCTTGTTTGTCACCAGTCTTGGGACAGGAATGTTCAAATAAAATATACTTTATGTCACTTTTTCTTATTCACTTATGACCTTCATTTATATTGCACTATCTAGGAACCTGTGAAGGCACGTTAAAAGCACTAAGATATTCCTCTATCCAATAATTCTCTGAAAATCTGAAACAAGAAAAAAGTACAATTACATAACGTGGACCTTCAGTAGTTACAGTAACACATTGCAACACAACATGATGTAGGTAATTTGTAATAATTTTATTTATTTATTGGTGAATACGAGAAAGTTGTTGCCGTTTTGCCTGAATTTTTAAAATTACTTCTGAGTCGCTAAAAGCATCAAACAGACAAGCAATCAGTTAAAAGTTGAATGACGCGTCCCACCGTAGTCTTAGTGCGAGTCCTCGGACTCTTATTCTTCCTTATTGTAATGATGCTATGGAGTCATGCATTGATCAGTACACCGCCGAAAAGACGTCTTATTGAACATAAATATCTGAAGTTATCGTCAAACCTACGGTATGTTCCTAAATTATTTGATGAATGTGTAAACAAACCCTGTTCGGTTAAATTCTTACGCAATCATTCAATAAAGGAAAGTTTCAACTTTATATGTCACCTTTTTTTGCAACAATGATTGTTGTAATTACCTATCATCAAAATTACCCCAATTGCCAAATGAAAAATATCTTTAGGTGATTAAAAATTAGAATTTCAAGGGTTTAAGCATTCAAATAAACAAATCAAACCACCCAATTTGTAAGTTGCAAGACAAACTGGGATCCATAGGTACGTTTTCTAATTCATTTGTTTATAATTTTGTTCATCAGATACTTTTGAAACAGACTATAGTGTACGTACGTGTCTAAACCTTTTGTGCGTCGTGCGCGACGTAGGTAGGTCCTCCATGTCGCGCCCACTCACGGTCGAACTCATGCTCCAGTATCTCTGCACCACGCTTGCGAGTTAGTCCTGTCTCTTCTAGGCTTAGCTCGCACAGATTCAAGTCATCCACTCCTGAGAAAAAAAGATCATTTTATTGGATGGATATCGAATGAGTCATCTTTAGAAATCAATTACTCACTGGTCTAATCACTGGTCAGTGGATATCCATCGGCGAGTATCATAAAATGCAAGTAAAGCTTTTGTTTGTAATCTAAGTATTTTAGTCTAAAGAAATGTTTAGACTCGGTGGATTGTTGATTTCCATACCAGATTGCAAAAGCACGGGCGTCTTGTCAGGATGCAGCTCCATCTGCCGCGCGACGTACTGTCCGTCGAAGTGCGCGTACCACCAGCCGCGCCACTCGGGTTCGCCGCGGATGAAGGGGATGCGGAAGTAGCGGTGACGCGCGCCGAGGATCTCGCCCTTCTGAGGCAGGTAAGGGGTCTTGGCTGGGGACGTATTATACAAATTATAACAGGTGTAAAAAGACGCATAACGAAGCCAGATCAATTTCACGGCGTGTCGGACTACACTACGCACAATGAAGGGTTCCGTAGTTGGGATGAATTTATCACAAGAACAAACTTAATTTTGCTATTGAAAAAATGTTCTCCCATAAATCGATATACCTACGTCACGGTCAATTTTCCAACTGCAAATATTTTGTATACCTATAATAGGTATGTGATAAATCTACATTTTTTTTTCGTTTCCCTGCAATATTTTTTATCTCGTTGTTACTTAGTTTGATGTAAAGAATGGTACCTACCTAATAGGTATTTTTACACCCCACCTCTATCCCACCATAATATCCCTTATATCAAATGACGACTAAAGCTATAGAATCTGATAAAGAAACACGACCATTCGCTGAGGAAAGAAGAATATCTTCTTGACCTTCCATAATTGCGACTTATTTCATGGAAACAAAGTATTCACTTATTTTGTAAGAATATTATTAACTTATACCGAAACACTATCGCTACTACGCTCAGAGACGTAGATACACTGCTAAAATATTATTGTACAAAGACAAAGTAACATACCAGCATCCATGATGAACTGTGGCGCCCTCTCCTGGTCGGCCATGGTAGTCTTGCGCGCGTTCTTTGCCTTCCACGCGTGGTACAACTTCAGGCGACGTTGGAACTCGTGGCGGCAAGCCTGATATGAAAGATTACTTAGCTCTATTACACGTTGAAGACTTGGTAATAAGTCTATTATTTTATTCGATTGAAATTTAAAGTTGAATAACCTTTTTAGGGTTCCGTAGTAAACAAGGAACCCTTATAGTTTCGCCATGTCCGTCTGTCTGTCCCCGGCTAAGCGCAGATACTGTTAGTACTAGAATTTGGCATGAGTATACATACTAATGACGCCGACAAAGTGGTAAAATAAAATCATGAAAAATATTTTTTTTAGGGTACCTCCCCTACATGTAAAGTGGGGATATCTTTTTTTTTTTTCGTCTATCCCATGGTGTGGGGTATCGTTACAAAGCTCGTTCAAAAATATTGTGAGCTTGTTAAAACCATTTTTGGACTGAAGGATCCGTCTGCGAAATATTAAGCTTTAAAGTGCTAATTTTTGCCAGAGTCAAGTGTCCTCCCCCTGCCAGCTAAACGGTAATTTCTGGATATGTGGAAAAATTCACAGCAGTAGTACTTATATATAACGAAATTAAAAGGAAAACCATCACAGCTAAGTAGGCTCTACTAGTTAACGAGTAATTATCGACCAACTTAAATTTGTGCGTGGTCCGACACGCACTTGGCCGGTTTTTATATTTAATAATCAGTTTTTTTGTGCCTCGCTTTGAAGGATTTTTCCTCTAATTCTACATTTAAATTGGGATAATCCAGGGAACTCATAAGCATATCCATGCGCGTAACAAGCGCATGGCTGAATATAAAAAAATAGGTTGTGGAATTACTATAGAATGGAACTTTATAGTTCCATTTTATTGTAACTCCATAATTTATTTTTTTGCGCAGCAGAGGTTACCTCTGATATGATGTTGATGCTGTAACTTGAAGCTATTTAAAGTAACATTACTTACCTCCACAAGTTCGATATCACTAGAAGTATTGATAACATCACGCAGCTCTGAGTACTTCCAATTAGACAGATCGTACTTTTGATTCCCCTGCATAGGTTGCTGCATCTTTACCCGTTCAGACCTGTCGTCCACGTAATAAAACGTCAATGGATATCGAAATCGTTGAAGATTTCTTGTAATGTTAAACATGTAGGTACTTTAACATTACAAGAAATCTTCTAACTACTTAGCTGAATCATGCTACGTGCGGTGTGTTAATTATTATAGTGGTACATAAATTACTGGTGTTTAAATTGCAGTTGATATTTTGCATGCAATTATTTGACTCTTTCAAAATCATGTCTTTATGTAATATGGAAACTTTTCACGTAGACTCCTTGGACTCCTTACGCTTAGGTAGCTGAGTTCTGCTAATTGGGAATTGTGGGCGGTACAGTACCGGTACATTAACGAGCATCTCACTTTAAAAAGTAAGGCCTTATTTCGAAAATGTAAAGAAGTGGCTAGAAAACATGGCTTTAAATACGTTTGAATTAAAAATGCCACGATCCTTTTACGTGAGAAAGATGGGATCTCACAGAAAATGATCTCAAAAGGATTACTGCTAATGACAAGTCAAATGCTTAATACTGTACCTACCTGTCTGGCAATTCAGAATTATCATGTATCCATTTCTTGGACCTAATAGATCTATGTATACTTTGGGTGTCTATTTGTGAATTTTTGATTTATCTGTCTGCTTGCTATTAGTTTCATATACTTTTAATTTTTATGTGATATATTATCTACTCCTTCAGTTATTTTTTATGAGAAGTAATTTAATTTATAACGTGCCCCGTCTAATATCTATAATATGTTATCATAAAGTCAACATGAAAATATGAAAAATCCAAAGTGGAAGCGTACACACTCTTCCACTTGAATTTTTCGACCCTGTGAACATAATTTTCGACGTAACGAGTTCAAATCGGGTTGGAAGATGCCAGGCCAGGCATCTTTTAGCCAGATTTGAACTAAAAGTGTAAAATTTCTTGAAAATAATAATAGCGAAATTTTCTGAACAGCTGTTCAAAATATCCCAGTTTTTAATTTTTTAATGATAGGTTGATCCAAGCAATACTTTGACATGCTGCAATTGACCGCTAATGTTTCCACTACCGAGTAATTCTTTTTTGTTGGAGATTTCAACTTGCCCGTTATAGTGGTTGGATCAGGGTAATTATGCAGTGGCAGATAGCTCATACTCAAGCGGCCAGCTTATATTAAATTGATGTCACTATTTCCGATTCCCAATACAATAAGATTAGGAATAATCTTGATTTGTTCACCTCGAACGCAGACTGTCAAACTGTATCTTGTACGTCACTACCTACTTCAGGCTGATACACACTACCATCCGCCTTTTTCCGTATTTAAAGACCTCAACATGCAATTTACTCCTATGAAATGTCATTCTGTGCCTAGGTTATAACTATCACAAAGCGAAATATCCTCTGGCGCGATATCGCGGGCACGACAAGGGTTGCGTTACCTGCCGCGCCTATCGCGCCGGTATGCACGAGCTGTAACGCGGAACTCAGTTTTATAAATTGGGGAAACAATCACGCCCATCTGTCCGCTGAACAGGCTGTCAGCACTTTCTACGATGTTCTATATGGGATAATTAGACAACACACTCCATTGACTCGAATTAAAAAGGTCATCATTTCCCGTCTGATGTATCTACACCTTCTTTAATACGTATCTTTAAAAATAAAGAACGTGCCTGGATTAAGTGCAAAAAGATTCATAACTTGTACGACTTTAGGGTAGCAGTAGGCACGTATCTACGGCGTACTTACCTACCTATATACCTACCCTACCCTACCTATCTACCCTACAACTACCTACCTACCCTACCTACACCTACCTAATACTGTGAAAAGACCGTAACATTCAATCCCCAAAAGTGATTAAAATATTCTATAATAAAAAATGAGGACATACCTGCGTAACTGAGGCGGGGAACCTTCGACGTGTCCATTAGTCTCCTTAGCCAGTCGCATTGCCATTTCATGGTCTCGTCGCTCCTGTTCTAGGCTATTAATAGTAAGGAGAAAATACCTTTGTTGTTTATTTTCTAGTTTATTATAATCATCAGGAATGTTATCAATGTCAATTCATTTTATTCTTCATAGGTAGAGTTATCACCAATGAGTTCAGGGATCACCAATTAGTTTCATTGGTGGTCCGTTTAAAATAATAATATAATAAAAATATTAAAATTAAAAAGTATATAAATTAAATGCCAGGATTCAATGGCAATAGCTTGCACCAACTTTATTTCATACAGATAGTTCAAACAATTTTTTTAAATTTTCACATTAATATTAAGCTTGACTGTACCTTTCTTATTTTTAGGTAAAATTGTTCTATTAATTACTTATTTTGTTATTTTTGTTCATAACATAATATTTTTTTAATACTTTACTTTTTATATTAACCTATGTTGTCCCACTGCTGGGCAAAGGTCTCCCCCATACTTCTCCAGTCATCCTTATGTTGTGCCCTCTCCGGCCAATCGGTTCGGAACGAGTCTAAATCGTTTTTTAGGCCTGCCCCGGCGACGACGCCCGTCATCAGGTACCCACTGTATGACGATCCTGGCCCATCTGCTTTCATGCATCCTATAGATGTGACCGGCCCAGTCCCATTTGAGCTTCGCAGACTTATCGCCAACATTGGCGACGCCTGTCTTGGAGCGTATTATGGTGTTGCGAATTTGGTCAGTGAGTTTTATTTTTTAAATGCTACGCTCTATTGCTCTTTGGCAAATCTTGAGTTTGGACTACTGAGCCTCGAAATTATATTTTAGTTTTATTTTTTAAATGCTACGCTCTATTGCTCTTTGGCAAATCTTGAGTTTGGACTACTGAGCCTCGAAATTATATTTTAAATCTTGGTTCCTAGTAATCCTCTACCAAACGGACCGCAACAGTAATTGTTTTTTTTCTTACGGACTCCCAATATAACAAATTGGTGATCATTTATAATGATATTGATGATGCTGACACAGGCCATAAATTAAACATAAAATTAAGCGTAGTGTACCTTTCTCTATTCTCCTGGACAGCTCTAGCGGCTTCTTCCATCTGCATCTTGAGTGCTGCTATAAGATCCTGTGCTTCTAATCGCAGTCTCTCTAACTCTTCGGCTTTGCGACGGGATTCCATTTCTACTTTACTGTAAGTATTATATGTTATCAAAACTTGATGTAAAAGTCTTTGTTAATATAGAAATAAATATCATCATTTTAGTTAATTTTCTATCAATATTTGAGCTATATAAATCCCGGTTGCAAATATCTTTTTGTTCTTTTTCGAACATTTTACGATTAGGAATGACTTTTAAGAAACTTTTTTTAATAATTGTGGACCAAATTAATTGTATTCCTCTGTAAAGTAGCAACCCTAATAGAAACGAATGAGCTTCTAAATTGTTTGTGACATATTTTTCGTGTTTGTAACCGAATTCAAAAAGGAAAGAGATTTTGTATTGTTGGATGCATAATATAAGATTCATTCAAATTTTCATTTTATATTGCCATTCTGACTCGACGGCGCTCAGAGTCGTGGGTTCGATCATTAGACGGAACTCACGGAACGTTTTATTATTTTCTTTAACCAATATTACTTCAGCCAGTATATTTACGGGTTACTCACATTCTACGATATTCCTCCTCTTCCTTTATCCTGTCCTGTTCACGTTTCTTGGCCTCTTCAGCAGCGCGCATTTCAGCTTCCATCTTACGCAACATTTCTTGTTCATCTCTGAAAGTAATTATTATGTTTTATACGTCACAAGTAGTATTCAATAGTTCACGATCGCTCAAATTGGTATTTTGAGTATTTACATTAATTAAAAGGCTAATTATTTTACAGGCGACTAACAACATTACACTAACTATTTGCTACTAAAAATAGTATAGTATGCAATTAGTGAATAAAGGACGGATTTAAAGCGAGGGCCATAAACGAGTCCGAGCAATTGAAGGACTCTAACGACTGAATCCCGACCGTAGGGAGTGATTCATGATGATTGAATCACGAGCACAGCGAGTGATTCAAGTGTTAAAATGCTGAGCGACGCGAGTGATTCATGGCCCTCGATATAAATCCGTTTTATTCAAGAGTTGCATACTATACTTTATGCCATGACAACGAGAAAAATATTGGGGATGCAGCCGGGGTTCCCATGCCAGGGAGAGTTAATGAAGAAAAAGGTTTTTCGCAGAGAGGTTGTATAAAGCATTGAGATGGAGGTTGAATATATTGGTGTGTTCTAAATTCAAACACCAACACAGTGATTAAAAGTGCTTTTATTCACTGTTTTCAGTGAATAATAAGCTTTTTAGAGAGGGAATGGTATAAAATAATTTGGCAGTGATAAAATATTTTAGCAAAAATTGTATTAGATGACCTTCCAAAATAATGCAAGGAATGATTAAAACTAATAATAATGATTATAACTAAATATTATTTGTTAAACGCCCCAGTCGCATTAAAATTATGTCGAAGGGATCGGTACAAAATGCGATAGTACTAGGAGAATATAGGTAGGATGCAAGAGCGAGCGAAGCGAGCTCGAGACTTGGGGCATCCTGACTTGGACAGGTTAGGTTAGTTAAGTCGTTTTTTTTTAAACCACTCAGAATTATGAGCCGTCGACTACGCCTTATTGATGTTGAGAGAACTTTACCATATTGAGAGCTGAATGCAAGATTTGACTTAGCCGAATTTCAGACGATGCCAGTTTAAATTAAAACAAAGCTAACAACTGATTATTAAGCTGCCAACCTACTATTTTTGCTACCGGTTTTAACTATTTTTTAATACCAAATTCAGATTAATTTGTCTTCGCGTTAAATACATGCCTAATTAACATATATACTGTTTATGTTAAAAATCTTAATTAAATTCGATAATACGAAGATAATATTTAATTCTTATAATAATTATAGCAAACACTTATAATGTAACAATACTTATTCTCAATTATTTCAAGAATTTAATTTAAATCAACCTTTGTTATAAATATAGTTATTGCCTGAAATAAATGGTATTTAATTTAATAAAGACTATTAGAGTTAGTTTGTTGTTTTGTTCATACATTCATCTCACAGAACTCCAGACATACTGACATGATCGTCGTCCATTCGTCCGCGAACACATCGCAGTCAGTTTGTATATAATAACTCACCTATTCTTTTGGTCAACCATTAGCTTTTGTAGTGAAGACATTTGTGTTTCCACGTCTTTGGTCAACTTTGTGTACAGCTTGTCAATTTCCGCGCGTGTGATTTTTTCATTGGACTGGAAATTAAAGTTATAAATTCAATACAGAAACTGTAATAACGGGGATTGTTATATTATTTGATATTGGCCTAATACTATGCGAGTTTTAAAGAAAAAGGATTTTATTGTTGGAAGTTGGAACTGTGCGCCAGACAGTTTTATTTCGAAGAGTACAGTTTACTAGTTTGCATAGTAAAGGATTTAAATGAAATTATAATATGATGCGATCTCCTAAGTAGTCAACCGTAGATCAGTGGTAACAAATTGACATTGACAGTGCCTTTATGTCGTAGCAGTAACTGAAATGTCCGAAATTTGCTGCGACGCTAATATTTTTCCCACAGCATGAAGCTACTCTCATTTTCGTGCCGATACAAGAGAAAAAAAATCCAACGTCGTACCTTTACAGCAGCACAAGCATTCCTAATAGAATTCCTCAAGTTCTCGATATTCCTCTGCGTACTATCCTTCTCTGTCTTCAGCTGTGATGTCACGGACTCCATATCTTTGAGGTTATGTTGCAACGCGTTCATCTTAGCGATGCCTTGGTAGCGATGGCGGTGCTTGCGACGCACCAAGTGACCGCGGATCGTCTTTTGTAAGAGGATTATGCATTCTCTTCGGTATACGATCTTGTTCTTTACTGTTGAGAGAAAATTTGTTTGGATTAGACAAAGTCATTTAATTTTATTCGTGGGATATGGTAGGTTCACAGTTGGTTAGTCTTAGTAGATATAGGTTAAGGACACATCCGTCGCTAAAAGTGGCAAACTAATATTTACATTTTATTCATGGGCATAAAACCTAACATTGTGTTGGGCACGCACACATGCAAGGCGTCAACACAGCATATAGCCGAGGTCTATAATATAATTAACACCCGCGCCCATTTTTATGCAGGGTCATAGGTTATATGTCGGCAATCCATTAAGGGGATGTAGGAGAAGTCATTTGCAATCAAATGACCCCTCATGTCCGATATGCCAATGTCAACCATTTTCGAGTAATTTGACATTTTATATTTTAAAATGTATGAAAATATAAAATGACAAACGACTCGAAAATGATTGTGTAGCCAGAAAAGGAGCTTTTCTCGAGTATAATGGATGCAACTAGGAGCTCCGAGTTGCACGTATTTCGTGCGTGAAACAGGGGACACTTGGATGGAACTAATTGGCTCGCAGAGAAAACGCTTTATATTGACAGGCACTATAACAGTGTCGAACTTCGGATACTTTGTAAACTACTCACATTTAATAACGGAAAGGACAGCGAAGATGGACTTCCTCCAGCGGGACTTGACGGCATCCACGATGGTCGTTAAGTGGTCCGAGTCTGACTTCATCATAGTGTCGAACTCGGCGTATTTGCCCGGACGGAAGAACACGCGGGTCAAACCGAACTTGTAGTCTTTGTTTGAGAGGCCGAGACTGCGAACTATGGCCTGGAAAAATAATAATGTAAGGTTAGTATTGGAGGTCTAAGGTAAGGACACCAAGCGAGTCACGAACGGGGCATCAACGTATTTGAATTTGCTCGCTAACAGCGGCTAACTGGCGCTAGCGACAGTAAAAGGTGCTTTATATCATTCCCCCTCTAAAAAGCTTATTTTATTCACTGAAAACACTGAATAAAATTTAATCATTCATCTTTTAATCACTATTTTAGTGTTTGAATTTAGATCACACCAATATATCTCGACGACCTCCATCTCTATGCTATACAAACTCCTTGCGAAAAAATACTCGAAACAAACTCCTTATGCAAAGCATACACGACATACAAATAATAAGAAAATGATTCTTAATTTTAGTAATTGTTCCAATTTTAATGTGCATTTTAATTAATTAAACCTTCCTTTATTCTTCATTAAATGTCTATTTTCGCTTAAATCTTTCTTTTTCGCGTACTCTTGTTACAAAGTATGGTATGCAACTCTTGAATAAAACGGATTTATATCGGGGGCCATGAATTATTCGCGTCGCTCAGGATTCTAACACCTGAATCACTCACTATGCTCGTGATTCAATCATTATGAATCATCATAAATCAAGCCCTTTTTTTTTTTTTTTTTGGGTGGGAAATCATCAAATAACTTCTCCCGCTCTGTGCGGAGCGGGAGGGCGTGTCAGACTCTTACTGACTAAAACCCACCCGTGTTCCTTCAGTTGCCTGTGTTGCCAGGGGCCACGGTATCCCTTTCGGACTTTCCCGCAACCCCGGCAGGCATCGGCCCTGGGCCCCGCCATTGGTGCTGACATCTCTTTGAGGCGCGCGTGGAACACAACGCGCCGTCGACCCGGGCCTGGTCCTTATCGGGGGCGAGCTACCCATTGCTCACCGCCCGCAAGCCCGCGCCTACGGTGGCCGGGAATCCTCCAGGGAGTCCCGACGCCCAGGGCGTCTCCTACGGCGGCTAGGCGCGTGAGGGCGCGAACTTTGCCTCTCCCTCACGCGCTCCGCCTCCTCCTTTGCGAGCATTACTGCTTCGCAGAAGGAGGTGACGGCCTGCCATGCCCTCTCGCTCCGCACCATGGCCTGGACCAGGGAAACAGGTACCTCCCGAAACAACCGTGTCCGGTGAGGACCTGCGTCAGGCGGAAGGTGAGGACGCCGCGGCGCCTCTCTAGCCACTCCTCAAAGAGGGGACTTACTTACTTTATTTGATTTAGTCGTTAGAATCCTTCACTTGCTCGTGATTCATCTATGGCCCTCGCTTTAAATCCGTCCTTTATTCACTAATTGCATAATATACTGTTAATCTTTCAGCTTTGTGTACCATAAATACCGTACTTCACTCACTACATGCATACATGTTTCAGACTTGATTTTACTATCGACCTCAGATATGTCGCCAAATGTGGATAGCACATAAACCTCTTGTAAGATCTCATTTTAGATTTTTATTACAATTAAATGAACGACACGTAAAATAGGCAAAAGGAGTATGTAAGGATCGTAGGAGTTGGGGTTCTGTAGTTTATGCTTATGCTTAACATCATGGGAAGAAGGCATGAGCTTATGTATGTAGTAAATTAAAGTTCTATAATTTCTTTTTCTGTTTACTTTTCATAACCCATGATCATGATGGAATCCTTCACCGTTTTGAGAGCATTGGTGATGAAATTGCACAAAATAAAATGTAATGTATGCCAGCGTGTATTCGAACCCACGACTTACTACTTGTACTTAAGTCTGGGCAACCATTGCTCTACTCATATGATAAAATTTCATTAATGTTTTGTTCTCTGGAAGCTTCGCCACGAGAGAGCGCTGACTGCTAGAATGCAAAGCGACCAATCGGTGACAAGTTATATACACTGCGCAATTTCGCAATTAATTTTTTAACAAGCAGCTGACTAATGTAACAAACATTTAGCGCCATCTACGCTCATTTGAAAGTTCTCTCGTCAATTGACTCACCTCACAGCACAACTTCGCCGGCAGTTTGTGCAGATTCTGCGGCAGATATTTCTCGTACATCTCGTGTAGATCATTGAAGGGCGCTCGTGAAGGGTAGCCATGCTCCATGAGCTCTAACACGGCGATAGTTCCTGAACACTCCAGTTGTGTTAGTACTAGAGAGCCCTCGACCTCACGACCCACCATGCGGGAGTTCGGCTTTATGCAGCGGACGAAGTTTGTGCCCTGGAAAGTAAGATATTGAGTTCAGAAATGGCACAAGAATTCGTATACCACTATTTGCTATAAAACAGTGACAGGATGTTACAACATGGGAGGGATTTATGGTTAAGTCTTATCAGCCGCACGTGTCGAAAGCAGAGGTTAAGCTACGCTTGCCGCGGTTGGTTCGTAGATGGGTGACCATCGTTACATACCAAGAATCCTCTATTGGTTATTGTTATTGGAAGCTATTGGTCCCGGGTGTCATTTGTTGATCTCTGACTGGACTCCTCCAGTCAGAGATCGCAACAAACGACTGGAGGAGTCCAGTCACCACCGCACGGGCCAAAACCAACCAAATCAAAAAGAATCACGTAAATAGGTGAAAATACATGTAATAATTTTTTTTAAATAACCTCCTACTTTCTTTAAAATCGGTTAGAGATGATTATCCTGATCCTAAAGAGTCGCATGCTTGTTGTGTAAACTTTACACAATATACGGTAATGAGTAAAATAATATTAGAACTGTCAAAAAGTTATAATAACTCACATTCTCCTTCAGTTTGTCCATCAACTGCGACAGTTGCGCTTGGAACTTGGCGCCCACAGATATAAAGTTGAGTTTCCCTTTAGCGTTGTTGTCGGTGTTCTGGAACAGCTGCTGCACTAGCTTGCTGTTCGACTCCTGGACGAGGAACTCTAAGGACGCGTGGAGGGCGTCGTTGTTCTTCTCTATGAATTGGCTCTGTGGAAGTAAAGCGTTTGGTTGTCTTTTTAGGGTTCCGTTGTCAACAAGGAACCCTTATAGTTTCGCCATGTCCGTCTGTCTGTCTGGATATTGCGTAGTGTAGAGATATTGCGAAAACACGCATTATTAGATAATGGTGAATACATTTCTCAATCCCACTGGAAAAAGTTAAGGAATTTACAAAAACACGAGTCGCTCTAGTAATATTATAAGTATATCCTAACTCTTTTTTTATTTTTATTGAACCGGTTTCATCCTTAACTCTGATTAGCTAGATTTTTGGTTACTGACCAAATCTCATGCGTGTGCGTGAATGATTGAACACTTAAAACGTCAACCAATCAGAAGAGGTCTCGTTTTGGGCACTCCGACCGGCCAATCAGCGTTCTTATTTCGTAATCGCTAACGTTTGGTTTTGCAATATTACTAGAGCGACTCCTGTTTGTGCAAAAACCCTATCTTTTCCCAATAAGATAGAGAAATGTTTTCACCGTTGTCTAATTATCCGTATTTTCGCAATATCCCTAGGGTTTTCGCGAAAATCCGGATTATCAAATCATCCTACGACATATAATAACCTGTTAGGGTTTATAAGGAATGAACACTAAAGTAAAGACCGTTCTAAGGATTTCAATAATACGTTTATTATCCTTTTCTTTATATACTGGAAGGTGTGCTTTAATCAATGCGGTGTTGACTCCTGAAGTTTACAAATCACCAAAATCAACTAAGCAACACGATCGACTAGCTAGAGTTTACTATCATAATAATTACCGTGTTATAGCAGACGGTGCCAGCAAAGTGACGCAATAAGAAGCCTTCATCATCGCGCAGTGTGCGGTGAGCCTTCAGACGAGACGTGCGAGGGACTTGTAATCTGAAAATAATATTTAAAATTATTCGACTGGCAAAGCAAGTACATATTTCCCATTAAAAGTATGCGCTTGAGGGATCTACGTCAATCTTTGGAAATACGAACGCGCGGTGATAAGATCTATTGAGAAAGAGCTGTTCCAACCATAGAAGTACTACTATTTTGTATTATCATGATGACAAAATTGCAGAGGGGCAATTCCCTTAGTATAGAATCAATTTTTCTAAATGAACAGACAGCTGTGCTGCTGGACAGTTTGTTGCGCCACTTCTTCTTCCCAGCTAAAGCACTAGGAAGTGGTGAAGGGTGGGCGTTTTGGGGGACTGTCTTATGTAATTTTGACGTTCGAAAAGTGCAAAGTGTAAAATAAAAAATCCGGAGTCACACGTAATCTATTCGATACGAAATATAACAAGTGTGACTCCGGATTTTTTACTTGTCTGTCTGAGATGACTTGTTTAAATACCTTTTCAGTTGACTTTTTTGCCGTAGTTGGGTTTTAGTTTTTATACTTTTATTTTTTTATTTCTGCTTGAGTATTAGTTCTCGATGTTTTTTGGTTCGTATATTGGCGTGTGCTAGCTGACAATTATGGCTAATAATTTCATGTATGTTTTGTGTTACGTAAGGTAAATGATTTTGCATACTTATTGTATAGAATTATTTTATTTTCTAACTGATCAGACAGCTGTGCTGCTGGACAGTTAGTTACTTCCTCTCCCCAGCGGCAGCACTAGGACGTGGTGCCGGGCGCGCGGGTCGGCTGGCTTATGTCATTTTGACGTTCGAAAAGTGCTGATTCTTAGCCTAGTTTGAATAAATGACTTTTGTTTTTTTTTTTGAGTAATCAAAATTATTCGATACCTGTACCGTAATTTATAAAGGTTTTCAGTCGCTGATTTTATGCATTACCTGTTATTATTCACAGCCAGTTGTTTGTGTACGGAATGTGTAAAATGACCGAAATCAGGTTTCGGAAGCTTTGATTCTTCGTCCAGCAAATGGAAGATACCGTGGTTCTTGCTCTCGATTAAATCTGAAAAAATAAAGTAAAAACATAAGTATGTCGGAAATACGTCAGTGATTTGACTAATCGGGGCGCCAGCACCGCCTGGCGGCGACAGAGTGTACTACATGTTGCCGCACCGCCTGGCGGCGACAGAGTGTACTACATGTTACCGCACCGCCTGGCGGCGACAGAGTGTACTACATGTTCCCGCACCGCCTGGCGGCGACAGAGTGTACTACATGTTGCCGCACCGCCTGGCGGCGACAGAGTGTACTACATGTTACCGCACCGCCTGGCGGCGACAGAGTGTACTACATGTTGCCGCACCGCCTGGCGGCGACAGAGTGTACTACATGTTGCCGCACCGCCTGGCGGCGACAGAGTGTACTACATGTTACCGCACCGCCTGGCGGCGACAGAGTGTACTACATGTTGCCGCACCGCCTGGCGGCGACAGAGTGTACTACATGTTGCCGCACCGCCTGGCGGCGACAGAGTGTACTACATGTTGCCGCACCGCCTGACGGCGACAGAGTGTACTACATGTTGCCGCACCGCCTCCTATCCTCATCAGTACATATCAGTATAAAAGCCATCTTACCCGAACCAATCCTCAGCTTCTCTCATCCAGCTGCTACCAGCCACCAATATCTAGAATATATTATTCTGAAAAAGCTTAACTAATAAAAACAACTTACCAATACAATCCTGGTTGTCCACGAATCTAATTTCGGGCACATTGAGCCCCTCTCGCTTGTACAACTCCTGTTCGTTCCTCAGGATGCGTTCGTTGAAGAACTGCTGCAGCTTCTCGTTGCAGTAGTTGATGCAGAACTGTTCGAAGCTGTTCATTTGGAAGTATTCTGTGGACCAATTAAAATTAATTGTAAACTTCCTTAACAACCCCGTACCGTTTCATAAACAATTTCTCAAATGATTTATTGCTGGAAGCCTGATTTTAAAATCTATTTGCAACACCATTGACAGATCGTTCCAAATTAACAGAAAAAGTATCCATATCGTTATCATTCGTAATCATCGTAATCATTTTCCAAAGAGATTTTTATAAAGTCAAAATCAGTAAGGATCCTCGGGTTCTGTACTACAGCTGGTACAAGCTCCCCAGCTCGTGTGGTAGCTGCAGCTAACATGACGGTGTCCTGCCTTACGTTTGCCAATTTGTCGTCCTCACTCGAGAAGACTTCCCTCTAACAGTAAGCCCTTCTACGGCTAATTCGGCTGACACATAGTCACAGTCATATTATGAAAGGTAGGTAAACTTACCAAACCCAGCGATATCGAGCACTCCGATGTAGTAAGCGGACGCTTGGAAGGGAATGCTGGTGTTGATGCGATGCACGATGTAGTCGAACAGACGACTGTACACGGCCTTAGCGAGCGCGTCGCGTGCGTTGTTCGCTTCGTATATCTTTAGTGGAACCCTGTGAAGAAAATGTAACTGTTTTATTACCTCAAACTCAACTCAAAACATTTATTTCAATTAAACCATTCACAGGCCCTTTTGAATTGTCAAGGAGTCGGTCAGTCAGAAAATATGAAGCTAGTTGCCCATTCCAAAGCGTAGTAGGTACCTATGGAGAAGAACGGGCAAGAAACTCCACGGATACTCTTTTAAAATAAAAAAATTGATTAAATCATTCATGTTGAAATTATACATTTGAGAATGACGTGCATAATAAAAGCGTCTGTAGATAAAAATTAAAAACAATACAAAAATTTAAAATAAGCCATGGCAGCTAAGAGATGACCAGCCCCAACTCACGGCGCCCGTTCACGAACATGACGCATGGATTAGCACCATTCAGCTCAACCATTTTTAAGGGAGCTAAATGATCCAACACACGCGTCTCCATCAGCGAGACATGTGAGTGGGCCTGACATACTCACAGCCGCCAGGGCACAATCAAGTCATTGAAAGACATAATATTACCCGGTAAATGGTAGCTCTATAGTACATAGTACTCACTCATGAGCTATGCAATTATATAATGCAAAGGAAATTGAGTTTATACAATACAAAGATGGTATTACAATCTTCAGCAGCTCCAACAGACTTTTCAAATGTTAATCAATTAGTTGTGGTTGTGGAGCAGGACCCGCATTGGCTCAAGCATTTTTATCAGTGATGTAATCCCCCAACTTATAATATGCCTGCCTGCATAGTGTGCGTTTTATAAATGATTTGAATTTCGTCTCATTCAGTTGAAGTATGTGGGAAGGAATTTTATTGTAACATTTTAAACCGTAGGTACGCCATGAAAGATGAGTCTACTTACTTTAGCCAGTCTGGTTCCTATTTCTTGTACTATAATTATGTCTATCACCTCTTTTACTAAAAAGATGTAAATAAAATTCTTACATACATGATGTTTTCATAGATTGACCAGGTACTGTCATGATGTTAATATCCTTAAACAGTTCCCTTAGAGAATCGCGCCTGCGGAGATGATATAATGACTCTGATCGCTGTTTTCTGCAGAATAAAAATAGACTCTATGTCTGCAGCCCGTCCCCACAGTAAAATACCGTAAGACATGATACTATGAAAGTAACTAAAATAGATTAGTCTCCCGGTATCTACATCAGTAAATTGACGGATTTTTCTGACAGCATAATTATGTTGCTGAACTTAGCCGTCCTGCAAGAGATGTTCAATGAGGACCCCATTGTAGCCTTGAGTCGAGCGTGATCAGCAGGAAAACGGTTTGATCGACGAATTCTAGTTTCTTTTGATTCAATACTATCTCACAATCATTACTTTTGACATTTGGTAAAAATTTTATGCACTTAGTTTTTTTTCCATTGAATACTAAATTATTAGCAGTGAATCAATTTTGGACCTGCAGTAAGGCGTTATTTACGTCGTCAAAATTTATAGCACGTCTATCTACCTTTAAAATTAAGGAAGTATCATCAGCAAGTAACACCATTTGTTGTTGATTTTTTAATAAATGGAGTAGATCAATAATGCACACTAAAAAGAAGAAAAGGCCCAATAGCGAGCCTTGTGGAACACCCATTTTTATTAAACCAAGTGAATTAATACCTTTTATTTGAACTTGCTGTTGTCTATCATTTGAATAAGATTTTACTAAATTGAGCGCAAGTTTTTCAAGTCCGTAATGCTCTAGTTTCAAGAGTAAGGTTTCGTGATCGACGCAATCAAATGCCTTGGAGACGTCACAAAAGATTCCTATGGCGTCTTGGGCCTCTTCCCACGCGTTAAAAATGTGTCTTAATAAGGTAACACCGGCGTCGGTCGTACAACGTGCTTTGGAGAAACCATACTGTTGCCCATTTTGAAGCTGAAAGAAGGACAGTCTATGTATGCATGTATGTAGTATGTAAATCCTCACATGATAGCGGTTCCCTTTACTCCCCCCCGGGAACCCTGCATGAGCCTGGACTCAAGCGCCATCCGGAGCTCCCCCGGGTCCACCCCCAGCAGGCCGGCGGCGGTGGCCAGCGCGGGCTCGGACTGCGGCGTGACGCGACAGCCGCCGCGCGCGCCGCTGTCTTCTTCGAATTGAACGTTACCGAGGTGTAACACGGCACCTACTACGGAGTAAACTGATTTTTTTTCTTCTTCTGTGAAGCCAACGCGGGATAGAGCCTGGGGAAGGAACAATAATTTTATTTCTAAAAATATCTGTGAAAAATCTCATGTAATAGTTTTTTTTTTACAGTTTAAAGAAGGAAAGAATTAGTATATTATGCAATTAGTGAATAAAGGACGGATTTAAAGCGAGAGCCATAGATGAATTACGAGCAAGTGAAGGATTCTAACGACTGTAACACGAACGTAGGGAGTGATTCATGATGATTGAATCACGAGCATAGCGAGTGCTTCAAGTGTTCGAATTCTGAGCTGACATATAAGACAGGTGTAGTGAAATCCCGATTGTATCAATCTGTATTAAGAGCGTGCCGCGAGTCATCGTCACGTGATGCGCGGAGCGATCTGCGTTCACAATGGTTCGCAGCGCAAGGTTTTGTTGTGCGCGGAGGAGTTTGCGGTTCGTCTCGCTCGTGAGGGTGAACCAGGCGAGGGCGGCGGATGTCAAAATTGGGCGCACGTACAGCTTGTACACGCCCAACTTGACACGCGCCGGGACAGATTAATACAGATGGTTCACTGCGCATTTTAGGTATGAAGCTACAAGTAGGTACGCGGCGGGCTCGACGGCTTAACGTTGTCAGAAGATAAGACTTCTAGCTGAATATAACTGTTAGTAATTAGCGCTGTGCTACCTGAATTGCACTTTATTGTGTCGTATCACGTGTTGCTTTTATTTAAATGTGTGAATTCATCTGCGCTTTAAATAAATTATTTCATTTGTTTACTCCGCAGTCGCTGGCGCAAAACGCGTGTCGCTTGAGCGTGTGGCTCGTAACCATGGGGTAAAACTTCAAAGATTTCGTACCTGATTGAGCCTGCTAAAGTCCTCCACATCATCAAGTATACTGTCTCGAAGACCGCCTTTAGCTTGCTGCTGCTTGCTCTTGCAGTTGGCAGCGATTTTCTTCTCAGAGTTGGCAGTTGTGAAGTATTGGGTGCAGCCATTTTTCAGATACTGTTGAAAAAGGTATTAATTATTAAGCCGATTATCTGAATTTGCACCTTTTACTGATATTAGTTACCACTTAATGCGTCGGACACTGGTGACCAGGCGCACTGTATGTACAATCGGATAACAATTATGATATAATATTATTGTACGGGTAGGTTAGGTGCGATACAATGATCTTGTTTAACAAATGTTGAGTGAGTTTCTTTCACGTTTGTAGTATTCTTATGTCATTGTTTGAACTTACAAAACACTTCAGAAAATATCCATCTTTTTCTTAGAATGTACCAACACAAAATTATGCAAAACTCACCAAATAATCATCAGGCTTGGTGATCTTCAACGCCGTCCTCAACTCCTGAGGCGCGCCGGCACACAGCAGATAGAACACATGGTAGTTCCTCTCCTCCGCACTCTGGGTGCATATCCTGGACTTCTCCAGCAGGTAGTGGGAGATATGACCCCCCACCACTTGGTACTTGCTGTTGAAGTGCACCTCCATGAACTTGCCGAATCGAGAACTGTTGTTGTTGCGGGTGGTTTTAGCGTTACCGAATGCTTCGAGGATTGGATTGGCTGTGTGAGAAGAGTTGGTTATGATTATGAATATAGATTGGATGGTATTTAAATGTTTTAATATTATGTATCACTAGCTTTTTCCCGCGGCGGAAACCTCGGATACGTACTACTGTAACGCGTACTAAGGAACCTTACTGGCGTGCGCGTGACATGCCGACATGCAAAAATCATGCCGACTGGGAAATCGGCAAGATTTTTACGACATCTGCAACAATCATGATCATAATTCTGCCAATTTACAAGAGACGTAGATATATTTAGTATCTAATTCCGCTTAACTATTCCTAAAGAGTAATAAAAACCCTGTAACAAATCGACACGTGTTTCACCTCCCAACGAGGCATCCTTAGGATGACGATTGACTTGTCGCGAACCCGAACACAACGTGTAGCCAATGGATTTCCGCCAAGTCCCGGTTGAATCAATTAACTATCAGCCAATTTACACAAAACGTTAATGGATTTCTAACGATTTGTCTATGACCAGGTTTATGCAGCACTTGTCCTTCACAACACGGGTTTTTAAGGGGTCGTTCAACAGTCTCCAACCTAGCTTTGCTGAATGAGTTTTTAACACTTAGTATGGACAAAGGGGCGCAGGTCGATGGAGTTTATACCGACTTTAGCAAGGCATTTGACAGAATTGATCATGAATTACTAAAGCAAAACTCTGTAACATCGGTATTAGGGGTGACCTACTTCGCTGGTTTCCGTCTTACTTAGTTATCAGGTCTCAAGCTGTAGTTGTCAGCAACTACATTTCGAGCTGGGTTTCGGTTCCCAGTGGAGTTCCCCAAGGTTCCCTGATGGGCCCGTTACTCTTCATTATTTACGTTAACGATATTGACATGTGTTTCCATACCTTCTTTGTTTTGCTGATGACATGAAGATATTTTCTTCTATATCATCATTTAGTGATATGGATGCTCACCAAATAAGACTCGATGAATACTGTCGCGTTTATAAATTAGACCTAAACCCTACTAAATGCTCCGTAATTTCGTTTAGCAGAAAACGCTTTCCATTTCATATCTCCTATAGTCAAAAAGGTCAGCCACTGCAGGGATATGATGATGTTCATGACCTGTTTGTGTAATTTTTTGATAAACTTACCGTCCAAAATCTTCTGTTCAACAGACCCCGCGCCCTTCGCCCCTAAGACACACAGGTACTTAAGTATGTACTTCGTGGACTCAGTCTTGCCGGCACCTGATTCACCCGAGACTATGATGGATTGAGACTGCTTGAGGGACTTCATGTCACGGAAGGCTTTGTCGGCTGTAAAATGATAAGGTATGAATATGCATATATTGTCTTCATATTGATGAAAACGCATATACAGTGTGTCTGGTTACTGGTGTCTGGCCGTTAAGGTGAAGCAATATGATCAATGTTATCGACAAATCCACCATAATAAGGCACTTTAAGTAAGGTTATATGTTTGATTTGTATTTTTGTAAGTCTCTTACCGATAGCAAAAACATGAGGTGGCAGCAATCCCAAAGACTTGCCCTGGTACTTCTTGATGGTGGTAGAAGAGTACATGTCTTTAATGTCTTCATAGGGATTGACAGCCAACAGGATATTTGCTACGTATGTCTGTAAAAGTATAAGTTTACATTATTCAAACACAAAAAAATTATTTCAATTAAACCATTTACAAGAACTTTTGAATTTTCAAGGCGTTGGTCAGTCAAGAAATAGGAAGCTAGTTGCCTATTCCAAAAGCTTAGTAGAGTGGAGAATAACGGGCAAGATACTCCATGGACACGCTTTTAGTTACAAAGATATTAGTTACATAATTGTTGAATTACTTGAATTAACAATACTCGTACATAATTTTCTTCGGTAAGCATAGCATCTACGTATAAAACATTTTCAAGGTAAAAACTTCAGGCATTTGAAGTGAGTCATAGTAAGTAAATCAGTTACCACTTACGTAAATCTTATTCTTCTTGTATCGTGTGAGGATGTTGTTTAGTAGCGTGGATTTGTTGAGGAACATCAGCTCGCCTGGAAGTAATGGATTTAGTTAGTAATAAACTTTGAAAGACGGAAGGGGTAGTAACGGCGTCAAGCTACCGAGCCTAATTTAAAGGTTGCAAAGGCTCCTGGTCCAATAATCTGGGGAGTTTGTTACTGCCACATCTTCTTCCCATCTAAAGCACTAGGAAGTGGTGAAGAGCGGGCATTTTGGGGGACTGTCTTATGTAATTTTGACGTTCAAAAAGTTGAAAAAGCAAAGCAATAAATGAAATTTGAAGTTGAAAAACAAAAGAGTATCATAGTATTAAAAGGACTACAAGTAATCAACGACCAAAGATCGTTTTGTTCGGCTTCGGAGCTTCACCTCGTCAGGGTTTGTTTGTTAATCTACTTAAAAATAAACGAAGTCGTGGTTCAATGGCATCAATGGCTGGATACCGGGACAGATGATAGAAGAGCCACTGTACTACCTATTGATGACGTAAAAGATACAACAAATGAAGGCAGCATTGCAGTAAGGCGCACCCGGGCAAAAGTTTGAATTAAATGCGGACAAGTCTCATCGAAGTTAATCGCTTTAACTCGTAAGATGATTACGTCAATTAATTGTTGTCAGTAAAACACGTAAGATGCGACGGTGGATGACGGATGTTGCATTCATTTAGATATACATTTATATCGATCATGCTTTGTATGGGTAAGAAACGTTAGGAACGACAAATCAATATTACAAGTGGGTATATTTCATTTGGCTCAGTTCTTGCAATGAGGGATATCGTCGAAGTCACTGGATGGCACAGGCCTCTCAAAATTGCTCAGAAATGCACCTTGTGCATACAATCTACCTAAGCTGTTTTACTCAGGTTTTATTTAAAAATACAAAAACATGTTATAATAAAAACATTTAATTCAGACAAAGACCATACAAAATTTTATTAACAAAATTAAGTATAACTTAACTAACAAATGCAAGACAATACACAAAGTTGGAGCACCCCGCCTAGTAGGGCCTATGCTTCATTTGAAAATACATTTTGGCAAATTAAACACATAGCTAACTAACAATTGGTTTGTTGGAGATTGCGTAAATCCATATTTAGTACTTTATTATATTACATTTCTAAGTAGAGGTACACAACGACCGCCCCGTTGACTGTCATAATCATAACGCCCCGTCATAACATTTGCGTTTGGACCCGCTACCACCCCCGCGAAAAGCTCCTGCGCCCAATAGGGGGCGGTACCGCCCCCGTTGGGAGCCTTAAGTGAATAAACAGCTTCAATGCATGTCATTGCAGTGATCATCATTATCCTAATTTTGTTCTTCATTTATGCAAGTGCAGCATATAATGAGCATTCTTTATATATTGCTTGTTGTGTTTCAATTTTGTGTTACCAGAAAAAAAATCAAAGGATTAAGTACAATAACACATTGCTCCGTGCCCTGTTCGAGAGCGGACGTGTGTTAAAGTTTTCTAATTTTTATCGTCTAAAAATAAATACTATACCCGGAACTATAATCCTTATGGGCAGTCAAAGCTCATAGTGTTTGCATAATTTCTCTTTGCATCGGCCTAAGTCCCGGAGTCATCAAGTGCGCGCGCGAGTGACCGCGAGCCCGCCTTCACCTCCGCGTAAACAGTACAGTCGCCATAATTGCTATCCTGCTCCTATCTCCATAACGTGACTTACCGGTTCTTGTCAACTCACCGATACAACCGCGAGTGTGCAAGTGTGCAAACTTCGGTGTGCTCCTGTCAATACCACATATCATCTCTAATATAAGTACTCATCAGTATCGCTATGCATCGTACACCTCCAGCAACGGGAGCCATGAACAATAGTCTGACGAGTGATTTACCAATGTCAGGTTCGGACATTCCAAGATCTGTATGCAGTGACGACAACGTAAACACCCAGTCTCGTCGTCAACGACCTTATTGTGACTTCTCACCCAACGAGGTGCTAGTGGAACACAATCTGGAGCTAAAAACCATGCTAAAAACCTGGAAGCAGGAACAAGAGGAGCACATGCAGAAACTGGTGGAGCAACAAGCATCGGCGCTGGAAACACTCGTTGTTGAGATTAAGGTTCTGAAAACGCAAAATTCTTCAATACAGACAATTAACCAAGAGATTCGGGATTCGGTGGACTTCATGAACAGCAAGTTTGAGGAGATGAGACAGCAGATGGATAATTTGAAGAAGGAAAACCAGGCCTACAAAAATTGCATAACCAATCTCGAGAGAAAAGTCGAAGATCTACAGCTGTCGTCTCGTTCATCGGATAACGACAAGAATGTCAAACTATCCGGACTGGAACTAAAAATTGAGTCGCTGGAACAGCAAGCCCGTCTCAATAACATTGAGATCTGTAACCTGCCTGAGAGACGTGATGAAGACCTTCTTGGGCTCGTCGAAAAGATCGGTGCCACCATCAGGTGCACAATTCCCCGTCAAGATGTTCTAGCCGTTCACCGTGTCCCCCACGCACGTACACAGGAAAGTAACAAACCCAAGAACATAATCGTTAAACTAGCCTCACGCACTCTTCGCGATAATGTCTTAAGTGCCTATCGGTTGTCTAAAAATGTTACGTCCGACCTAATCGGTATGTCAGGTACCCCCTGTAAAATGTATGTTAACGAGCATCTCACTCTTTATAATAAAAACTTATTTCGTACATGTCGTGATATGGCTAGGAAACATAACGTTAAATATGTCTGGATTAGAAACGCTACTGTACTTGTTAAAGCTACCGATAGCTCCAAAACATTTGCTGTACGCTGTACAAATGATGTCAACAAGATTGCGCAGTGTATTCATCAGAATTAATAGCTTAGTTTTTTGTTATTTTTACTCAGTTATCGATTTAAAAAAAACGCTTGCACAGATTAACTATAACAACATGTTTAAAACTCATTTCGCATGCCTTCAGTGTGTCCTATTAGTTGTGATTAGACAAATTTGTTTTATATCATTGTTTTGTAATGTTTCTCGTCTTTATTGTTCTTATACGAATGTAAAAAATACCACCCTAGATTATATGCCGCACATATCAGTATTTTGTCTACAGAACCTGTTATTTAAAACTCGACCATCAGCTGTTGTTATTACTCGTAACCATGTACTCGTATGTAACTTAACTTTATACCGCTACCCACTACGAACTGAATCCAAGTTTTTAAATATACCCGAGTTAGAAAATATTAGTTTCATTTTTTTTTGTTCTTTATTCCTTTTTTACTTAATTACACGCAATGCCTAGTAACAATGATTTATCATTCTTTTATCAGAACTGCAGAGGGATCCGCACTAAACTGCACACACTTTACACCAACATTCTTTCCTTGTCGTTTGACGTGATCATACTATCTGAGACATGGCTAACACCTAATATAATGAACAAAGAGTTCATTGACGACCGCTACTTAGTTTTTAGAGATGATCGTGACCGCATTGCTGCAAACAAGCGCGAGGGCGGGGGTGTTCTGATAGCCGTGCTGCGCGGGCTTCGGCCTGTGAGGATATTAACGTGTCCCTCTCTCACTGGCATCGAGCATGTTGTGATCCAAGTGCCCGCGTCGTGTTCCAACACTCACCACGTCATAAGCGCTGCCTATATACCACCACGCACACAGGACGATATTTACTTGTCACATCTGTCCACATTAGAAAATATTCTTACGGCCCCCCGTATTGAATCATTTTATGTGGCCGGTGATTACAATCTGCCTGAAATTGAGTGGTCTCACAGTGCTGGTCATGTGAGTGCACAGTCACAAAGTAGTGTGAGTCGATCTTTACTGGATTTAATGGCTATTACGAATGCTTCTCAATACAACACAATCAAAAATAATTTGGGTCGTGTTTTGGACTTATTCATTAGCAATACTGAATGTCAGATACAGTCCGACATTATACTGCTTCAGCCTGACACTCACCACCCTCCGTTTTCTGTTTTAACCTCCCTCGTGACACCATTCACACCCATGAAGCGTCACTCCACAATAAAATACAATTTCTTTAAAGCTAATTACCAAGAAATTAATGTAGAACTAAAGAAGTCGAACTGGGAAGAACTGTTTCTTAATCTCTCAAGTGAACAGGCCGTAGATACTTTCTATGACTATATATATGGAATAGTTAGACTACATGTTCCACTGTCACGTCACAAATCAACTGCCTTTCCCGTTTGGTTTAGCGCTTCCCTAATTAAAACTTTTAAAAATAAAGAACGCTCGTGGATAAGATGGAAAAAAATGCGCAACTTATCTGATTATGAAAAGTTCTCAATTCAGCGTAAACGTTTCAAGCTGCTTTGTGAACAGTGTTACACTAAATACATGCAAACGGTTGAAGAAAGCATACCTATTAATGTCAAGCACTTCTGGAAGTATATCTCTAACCGAAAGAAAGGTTCTGGAATCCCAACTAACATGCAGTTCAAAAATATATCATCTAACTGCCCCGCTGAGATATGTTCATTGTTTTCTGCCTTCTTCAACTCGGTGTATGAGCCCTCAACTTTTGACCCCAACACCTGGACACCCCCAGAAACCCTTGACGTGAGCTCTGTATGCATTCCAGACATTTACCTCGAAGAGAGCGTGATACTTAAGGCACTTTCCTCATTAGACTTAGCTAAAGGAGCTGGTCCGGATGGCCTGCCTCCTTCTTTCTTTAAGAACACTGCGCAAACCATCTGTGTCCCGTTACACATAATATTTAATAAATGTCTCCGGGAAGGGATTTTCCCTGGTGTTTGGAAGAGGGCTTTCATCACGCCCATTCACAAAAGTGGTGACAAAGGAAACGTTGAAAATTATCGACCCATATCTATCTTGTCCACCTTGTCTAAACTTTTTGAGGGTCTAGTGCACGGCCACTTATTCCCACAGTTAAATCACCTTATTATACCCGAACAACATGGCTTCGTTAAATCCAAATCCACTACCACAAATTTAATCATTTTTACCCAATTTTTGTTTGAAAACATGGATATGCGCACACAGGTTGATGCCGTATACACTGATTTTCAGAAGGCTTTTGACAAGGTGGACCACAAATTGCTTCTCGATAAAATCGCTTTTAATGGCATTCGGGGCAATTTACTCAGATGGTTTGCTTCATATATATTTCATAGGACTCAAAAGGTTGTTATCAATGGATTCGAGTCTGATTATGTGGTCGTCGAATCAGGTGTGCCTCAAGGATCTGTCTTGGGCCCACTGCTTTTTATCTTGTTCATAAACGACATAAAATCCTGCATAGTCAACTCTAAATTCCTACTGTACGCCGATGACATCAAAATCTTTAAGGCTTGTGCGAGCTCTCAGGATTGTTTGCTACTACAAGAGGACTTATGCAGGCTTTCACAATACTGTCTGGTAAATAAACTTCACCTTAGTCTTCCAAAATGCCACTCCATTTCTTTTACTAAAAACATAAATACTATTAACTTCCCATATACCTTGAACGACATACAATTGAATAAAACTGAGTGCACACGTGATCTTGGCGTACTACTTGATTGCAAATTACATTTAGACATCCATATAGACAACATAATTAACAAAGCATTTCGGATGTATGGTTTCGTCATGCGGTCTTGTAAAGACTTCAAAAAGCCTTCTACTTTTCTCTTTTTATATAAAACACTGGTCCGTTCTCAGTTGGAATACGCGGTACCCATCTGGTGCCCATATTATGATAAATATAAGCAAGCAATAGAAATGGTTCAAAAAAAATTTCTCCGTGCCACGCACTATATGTGCTTCCATACAAGGATTCCCTATGCAGATCTGCTAAAGCATTATAAGATATTGAGCTTGGATTCCAGACGTTCACTGATAATGGTTGTGATGCTGTACGGTATATGCAATAACAAATTTAATTGTACTGAGCTCTCGAATGGATTGTGTTACGTAGTACCTAGAACTGTCATTCAGCGGGGGGTGCGCGCACCTCAACTATTCTACACTGCGCGATGCAGAACGAAGGCTGGGGTGCGAGCCCCTCTCCGTCAACTTTTTGAAACCTATAACTCACAATTTATTAATTTTGATATTTTCGCGCTATCGCAATCTAAATTTAAAAGAATGGTTTCACAATTTCTTGCAAGTCGCATATAAGCCGGATGCTCTTGTCATCCGCTTCCTTTCATTCGTCGGTACATAATGTTTTTCTTCTAGACATGTACTTCTTCCTTTTCATTTAACACGCGTTCGGTTTCATACTTCGATGTCACTTCGTGGACAATAGTGTGGGTTATACGTTTTTTTGAGTGTAATGAAACTACTTTTTGTAAATCAATGCTGTAACGTATAACTGTTTTTTGTCCCAAACAAATAAAATAAAATAAAAAATAAAATAAAATAACACAGCATATCCATCTCGTTATGTCCTTTTAGTTTCAGCTATCTTTCGCAATGATGAGTCATCTAATTTGTGTCACTGTTCAGCGATATTACTGTTACGGGCAATTTGATAAGTCCGGGCACTATTAATAATGGCCGGTCTGTATTCATAATGCCCGACGCAATTATCATGCTGTTTTAATCACATTGCCCATGTGATTAAAACAGCATGATTAATCACTTTTCCCGGCCATTATGAATAATGCCCACCCTATCTTGGGCAAAGTAATAAAATAGGTGAACTGTAGTGTTTTTGTTTATTAAATGAAATTAAACTTACAGAAAAGTTAACAAAAAATAAACTATTGAACATAGTAGTTAAAAAATAAATAGTTAAAAATGTAATAACATCAGTAGTTACCTACTTTTATTTTGATAAAAATATTACTTAAGAACAATAGTTAAAAAATTAGTAAACTGAGAAAAATCAACAGAAATATCTAATAATTAAGGACTGTGCAAGAAAGTCATTAAGTTTAGAATTATTTATTATTGAAAGATGAGCTTTTGTGACATTTGGAATTGCAAAGAATGTTTGATTTCTTGCATTTAGAACGTTTTGAATTGCAGTCACCACTACAGTTACAATGCTGGAAGCCTTGTCCATCAAAATGAGAGTCTCTTCGAGCACATTCTCGAAAAGTAATATCAACTTTTGAAACATCGTCGATCGAAATGAACTTTTCTTTTCGACTTATTACATGGACCACGGGCCGTCGGGCATTATTAATAATGGCCGGTCAAAGTGATAAATTAATCACTTTGCCCATCGCTCTTGGGCATTATTAATAATGGCCGGTCCTTATTAATAATGCCCAGTTAATCACGTTGCCCGTAACATTACTACGTCATTTAGTTATTAAATTATTATCATCGTAGGTAGCCTTTGTTACGGGTTTTAGTCTGTCTATAGCTATACCTACCTCCAGAATCTTTTGCTTTGCAAAGAAGGCGTCGTTAGAAGGACCAAGAATTACCAAGTGATACTTACAGTTATCCTCAACATCCTTCCCAGGATCTCCAGCGGGGAATATGTCCTCGAAGTTGCAGACTCTCTTGTCGAACTTGTTGTCCACAGGGAAGACGTTTGCTTCCTCCCCCATGAGCTCGCCTAGTCGGGCCAGAATGAACCCCTCATTGGGGTCCCGCACCCAGACCAGCTGCTTATCCATCGTCATTGTTTACTGGAAGGGAGAATGGAAGATGTTAAGATTGTGATTTTTAATATTGCAGCTACATAAATTGGACAGTTATGGACACGGAAGTAGAATAACTAATATCCACCAATTTTACGATATATAAGATAGTAATAATTATCTACTGATTGTTGGTAGTATTATACATTTTCGTAAACGACAGTTCAACAACATTTATTGCGTTATTTACGCAGTTGAGCAGTTTTTTTTTTCGAACTTGTAACCAAGCAATGGATTAGCAATCTGTGTCAAAACGATTCAGATTGTGATTGATCGTGTATTACGCAATTAGGGTGTTGATTGTACAGACTAATAATAATTTACTAGCTGCAACCCGCGGTTTCACCCTCATAAGTATCGTTCCCGTGGGAATATCGGGATAAAAGGTATCCTATGTCGTTTTCCCGGGTTATGGTATTTCATCCAAATCCGTTCAGCCGTTTTAGAGTGAAAGCGTAACAAAGTAATAAACAAACAAACTCACTTGCGCATTTATAATATTAGTCAGGATAATTGCTGTCATAAAATACCTGGCTATATGCCTCAGTATAAAAGAAAATAGGTAACCATAATTGCGACATAAGATAATATTGTGTTTTTCTGTGCTTTTTTCCACACACAAGGCAGAAATGGACGTTTATCTTTTTACCATTTTCTTCCTACCTATTATTTTAACTTTTATTTATAATAAGTTACCAGTGGCGAGTGGCACGTGATACAGGTACCTACCAGTAATTATACAGTCACTATTTTCCCCAGTAGGCTCTAGGAAGATAAAACGGCTTCAATATTTATTAGCTAAGTTTACGCTACTACTTATTAGAACAAAATTTTAAGAAAATCTTCTGTACTGAAACAGGAAATGAAGGAATCATAAGGAGAAATAAATATTTATCCTGAAACGTACCAAAATCGTAACGTGCTACCGTTAATGGAAAATAATCTAATCGTTTAACATAGATACAACTCATTCTCAAGTCACAAGACAATATTTATCTCATTCTTTTAGTTCATGAAATACAAAGTTCCGCATATATCATACAAAGAAACCTTCATAAAATATTAATTAACTAGATATAAAGATTGAAAGTGCATTCATAACACGAGCACACTTATCGCGCTAATAACTGGTAGTCGGAAGCATTTAGATTAGACAGACATGATAACATCAATTACATAACTAAACATGACGCTGTACCACAGAGGTTTCTTTACACATGTGGCAGTAAATCATAATTGCTTTAACTCCTTGAACATAAACCATAACATAAACTAAGAATATCATTAACTCACTTTCGGACCAGCAACGCGTATATACTGTCTGTAACACATTAAAACGAACATTGTCATAGTAACCATTATATCATAGAAAAGAGTGTTATAATTTTGTACTGAATTTCATAATGCATCTCTTTTGTTTCTTCGATTCCTTCCGGTCAGCGGGTGCAGACCCCCACCAGTATGACCATCTCATGATGAAATGACGAGTCTGCCACAGACTGGGCAAAAAATCCACCAAAATCACTTGGCGCCAAAAATGCCAAAAATATGCCTTCATGGAATCGGAAAAAATACACACGAATTCAATCAAAATTTCTTTAATCAACAAAAATATTTAACAATTTTCTTATGCATTATACAGAGTGGATTTTTGAGATGGAGCAGCAAGGGCAGCTACCTTAACCATTGTAGCTACAGGAAAATGGTCTTAGGAGACTGTCCTTAACTTTTTGAGAAATTTTAATCTGCATTCACAGATTTTGAAAAAAATGTCAGTAGGAAAATGGGCCGTTTTCACAAAAACTTTATTTGATGCCAATCGATCCTCTTTCTAATAAGGATCAAAAATCTCTATTGGAGGAACTGAGCTTTGAGTAGGTACTAGAAAAGTCATAAATCGCAAAAAAACTTTTCCCATATATTACGTAGGCAATGAGTTGATTGGAAACCAAATCAATAAAGGAGATAAGAATATGAACACTATTCCAGTTTGATTACAGTTTATAATCATATGACGCACTTGTTTAATAACAGAATAAGCGGGAAATCCCCGTACAATCTGGCCATGAAACAGAAGTTGCCAGTTCGATAAAATCATTTGTAATCTAATTATATATAAAACCTAATGTAATTACTTTAAAAAAAGATTAATTCATAGGAAATTTGAATTTTCTTAGAATCTGCCAAAATCTGCTAGGTACTTTTGAAAATCTTCAGCATGATCTACCACAGGCAAAATTTTGGATTGAAATCTGCCACAAATGGTCACACTGACCCCCACGCCAATACATGTCACACATTTTCCAAAATACGCTCCGTCACGCTTGGAGGGTACGGGCTATGGTCGTTTTAATGTTGGCAATAGCTAACTGTTTCAGAAACTTTTTATAGAGGATTCATAACATGGGTGTAGATAAAGTCTTGTATGCAACTGTATATTCAATTCAATTCAAAACATTTATTTCAGATATAATTAGGTATTAAAACAGTAAAAAAATGTTTCATCCACCACAATATTCAAGGTGGATGCTCCGAGGTAGCCCACGAAATTTAAATTTTCTTACGTTTTTTGCAATTTGCAGGTCAGTGTCAGGTTGAATCAGCAACATTTTTTGGGACATCTCACATACTACTTACGAAACGTGTTAGTGGACGGGAAGAGCAATATTTATAAAATGATGCTACGTCGTACACCTCCATCAACACATTGTTCCTTGTGTCCGTCAACACCACAGGTTGAACCGAATTTACTGCAGGTTGGCAACCCAACATAAAATGATACCCAGGCGCGAACACCTCCGTCAACGGCCTTAATCGTGGAATCGCATGTGCTACCTACCACATTGCATACACAAAAAATGACCCAGTGAGTTATTCAAACCAATGAATATGTTACTAAAAGAAAGCGTACACATGACGACGAAAACGAGCGCTTTAAGAATGATATGCAAAAGTTGTTCGATTCTCACTGCAAAAACTGTGAATCACGCAGTAACAAAACAGATGTTAAGTGTTTTGCATCATATGATGACGGAGTTGTTAAAACAAAACTGCGAAATTAAAGATTCTATCACTTTTGTATCTAACAAATATGAGGATATGCGGAGCAAACTGAACCTGTTAGAAAAGTAAACGCACCGCAAGTATATTCATCAACTTAAGGAAAGAGTTGACAACTTGCGGATGCTGTACACCCGAAAATTGGAAATTAAAAATATTCCTAAAATTGGAAATTAAATAATAAGAGGAAGAGCTCAGATTTATTGTGCATCCTCTACAAAGATCGGAAATTAAAGAGATTTAAGTACAGCATGAGCAAAAAATAAAAGTAATAAAAACTAAAACCCAACTACGGCAAAAGTCAACTAAAAAGGTATAAACAAGTCTTCACAGACAGACAAATTAAAAATCCGGAGTCACACGTGTTTAGGGGATAAATCGAATAGATTACGGATTACTCCGGATTTTTAATTTGTCTGTCTGTGAAGACTTGTTTATACCTTTTTAGTTGACTTTTGCCGTAGTTGGGTTTTAGTTTTTATTACTTTTATTTTTATTTAATTTATTTTGGGGTTATAATATATATATTTTTGAAATGTGCTAATTAAGCCCTTTCATTTGATACCCAATATGACACCATTAAAAAAACTTTTTTTTTTAGTTCTTGACTTTTGTCCTTTAGATGGCGCCATATTCAATTTAATGTGACGTCACATAGCCTATAACCATCGGACTACCGAGACGCTTCCAACGGTACCCCATTTCTTTTGCCGTAGTTGAGTTTTAGTTTCTATTAGGTACTTTTATTGTTATTTAATTTTTTTTAGGGTTATAATATATATATATTTGAAATGTGCTAATTAAGCCCTTTCATTTGATACCCAACACGACCCCATTAAAAAAACTTTTTTTTTTAGTTCATGACTTTTTGTCCTCTAGAGGGCGCCATATTCAATTTAATGTGACGTCACATAGCCTATAACCATCGGACGACCGAGACGCTTCCAACGATACCCCATTAGTCAAACTATGATGAGTAGTTTTGAAGTTATGAGGGAACAAATGAACATACATACATACATACATACATACATACATACATACATACATACATACCGGTCAAAATCATAACCCTCCTTTTTGCTTCGCCGTAGTCGGGTAAAAAGGACAAAGCTTCAATAATTATTGTCGACTTAGCCAGCACTGCCGCTAAAGAAACCATAATTAAGAGGGTGCATCCTAAAAGTTGGCAACGTCGTAAATAGCTGTCAAATATTTACCTGTTTCGATTAATTTGGAAATAATACTGTATGGAAATAAGAAATGTGGCTAACCAATTGACTAGAATATTAATAATGAATTGCAATTATAACATTGAATTTGATGTTGTACCCGTTTTAGGTGAAAAAAAGGCATTTGGAAAGTTACCAAATACTTTTTTTACATCTAAAACTAACTATTCGGTGTTACGATATTAATTATTGCATTTCATAATCAATATTCTAGTTCGCTAGTTAGCCACATTTTTTATTTCCATACAGAAATATTATCAAATCAATCAAAACAGTGAAATATTTGACATCTATTTGCGACGTTGCCAACTTTCGGAATAAACCCTCTTAAGAAAGCGAGACAGCGACAATAATTAACGTCTTAGCATTTAACCTAATACGTATTAACTATAAAGAATCGTGATAACGCCACAAGATTTGGCTAAACATTATAAATGCTACTAACCTCAGCTTACATGAATGAAGAATTCTGTAGCGAGGAAAAACACTCACTGAACCACAAAAACATATAAATGATGCCGGCACTGAAATAAAACAGCGACTTCGTACAATTTAAAACCAAAACTACTACCCAATTAAACGTTCTGCAACTTTGCAAAAGGTTTCGTTAATCTTATCGATTCGCTATCAAACAATAATTATCTTTGGGTGCGATACGTTTTAACTTGTAAGCGATGCCTGACTACAGTAACAGCTTGTAGATTGAAGTAGCAAATGAATTCTAGACTCGTGCAACCGCTATCAAGGATAATCAAGCGAGTTTACCTAAATGTGGCAGTAATCGATGATTTCCAAATAACTTAATAGTTTTTACTGTTATTCATTAAAAATGGAATCGTCGGATCCTTTGATGCGGCGTAATGTAAATCGAGTGATGGATAATAATAGCAGTTATCTTTGAAGATAAGCTATCTTCGAACGAGTGTTAGTTTTTGCTAGTCTTTGCAAGACTGCATAATTATTTTATATTCTTCCAATCGCATTTTTTTTTTAAGATTTTTTTTATGGTGCCATGTTGGGTTTCAAATAAAAGGGCATAATTAGCACATTTCAATTATATATATATTTCAACCCCAAAATATTTTTAAATTACGGCGCTGTGGTAGTGAAACAAGCGTGCATGACAATGTTCTTATTTTGAAATTAATAAACATAGGTACCATGAATTCTACAAGTCACAAATTATGGTCAAGTAACTAAATAACTTACCAATATCCATGCATCCTGTTGATTAATGACTGTGGGAAGTACTAAGCGACCAGTGACGTCACGATGACGACGGCAGAAGCCTCTTGGTACTCGCTGCAGTTGCTGCTAAAGAATATCATTAGAACGCCTACTACCTATCTGAAATTTTTATAATATCTATACTTATAATAAATCTGTAGAAGTGAAAATTCTGTACATTGAAAATATCAAAAAAATAAATGGCAGGGGGTGTTACTAGACCGACACCGAACCCAAAAATGTGATTACAAAATTTTCGATTACGATGAAACTTGGTATAATTATTCTTTAATATCCTGGGCACCACACTGGGTACTTTTTATCCCGGAAAAGTATCCTATCCTACTATCTATATCTATACCTATTAATAAAAAGACAAGTCCTGACTGACTGACTCATCAACGCCCAGCCCAAACCCTTGGACCTAGAAAGCTGAAATTTTGCACAGAGGTTCCCTTTATAATGTAGGCAAGGAATAAGGAAGCATTTTTTTAATTTCAACCCCTAAGGGGGTCAAATAGGGGATGAAAGTTTGTTTGAAAAATCTTATTCCTTGAGGTAATAAACATGAAACTCCGCACGAATAATTATCAAAATAAATGAAAAAGTTTGTAATTTGTTGTTTTTCTAAATTACCCCCTAAAGAGGGGTTGGGGGGTGTCAAAGTTCGTATGGAAGAATTTTAACGCGCTGTCCGATTAACTCGAAACTCAATATTATTTTATACTTAAAACCCATGGGGATGTATGGGGTAATTTCTGACACTCACGCGGGCGAAGTCGCGGGCAGCAGCTAGTTTTATAATATGACTATGAAGGCTTGTAATTCAGGTGGCGTTCAGTAGTTTCTGCCAGCCCCATGAGAAGAAGACGTGAGTATATTGTATGTTTGTATTCTTACCTGCAAAGTCCACATGACCAAATTCTTGCTTCTGATTCTTCGGGGGTCCCATTCTGTAGCAGACGACGAAACTGACTATCATTCTGTTCCAGAACATGTATATGTTTGGTAAGCCAGAACGAGAGTACGAATGTTCTTCCATATTTGTTGGAATAGGTACATTCCGACCGTCCAGCGGACGAGGATACCATACGTTAGTGCATCTTGAAATATATCATACTTTTTGTCCTGCTTGTTTGATATCGTGGTATAATTTTTTGACTTAAACGCGGACGAAGCCCCGGGAAAAAACTGGATACTAAATAAATAAATAAACGGTTTGATTGCGCGGCTTTGCTGCTTTAGAACCCTTTTTAGAACATTGCAGAACGGAAGTAGCTCTAGAAGGCCCGCTCGTTTTCTTCATGCTCCTTTCGGTAATATCTGCGTGCTGTCTTGGTCGGTTTAAGGTTACGTAATCAACTGTGATTACTTTGTACAAGTTCCATAGAAAGGTAGGAATAAATAAAACATGCAACAACTCTCATCATGTTTTTATTTGGTAAAGCATATACAATAATGGAGTGGTCATGTATTATCAGAGTAACACACTAAGGCACTTGCACGATCTTATAACCTTGTACTTTAAAAAAACTTGTACATATAAAAATAAACTGAACATTTACTGCAATCAAAGTAAAAAATACAGGAATGTTTGCTTCAATACTGTTCAGAAAACACTTAAATAATAAAAATAATCATACTGCTATTCAAATAATACAAAAGCTACCATTCACCAGTCTTGGGACAGGAATGTTCAAATAAATATATTTTCTCAATTTTAAAATACTGACCTAATTTTTAATAACTGAATTACGAATCACAGTTTACTCACAAAACAAGTATAAATTAATATTTCATGTTTAAATATATTATAGACTGATTTCGATGTGGAGTCCATTACAATAATTTTACAGTGTTATCAAATAAAATTTTATGCTACAGAATAATTAGAGAAATTATTTTTGTCTATAATCAAAAATATATTATGTCACTTTTTCTTATTCACTTATTTCGGTTTTATAGATCCTAGTTTTGTTTTACATTATAATATTTTATGAATGGAAATAACTGATTGGTTTAAATTAAATGTCAACTATGAAGTCGATTAAATCGACTTTGGGAATAGTCGATTGAATCGACTAACTACTTACAATCAAGTATCTATGGAAGAAAGGAGGACTATTTCACGATACATGATTACAATGGTGTAAACCAGCATTGTTATTTAATTTCTACCCATTACGTCGAGGACCACTATGCAGCTTTTCGATAAAATGATGCACACTGTGCACTATTTATTTATACAGTTTTCATACATATCATTAGATCTAATTTAAAAGATGTTAATTGCTGCATCGTGACAAGATTTTCTAGTTACAGTTATGAACATGAAACAGCAAAGTCAAATACAATATAAAACTATTTCAAGACATATTTTTAAGGCACAGAGTTATAAGTTATCACTTTTTAATTTCATATTAATCCATTTTTATTCATTTATAAATATTGAATTTATTTCATTAATATTGTAAATAGTTAAACCTGTGGTAGTAAGTTTGACTTTGCTATAAAAGTATGGTCAATTTGCCCATATATAAATTATCTTAGTGACCTTCATTTATATTGCACTAATATACATCTAGGAACCTGTGAAGGCACGTTCAAAGCACTAAGTTATTCCTCTATCCAATAATCTATCTTATGTGTGTATTTTTTTAATTCAAATTCCTATGTTTGTGGAATACTTTGCGATTTTACGACGAGGTTTCTGAATTTTCTATGTCCTCGTTGGAATGTGATATCTGAAATAAGAAAAAAGTACAATTACATAATAAGACGTTATAAAATTAACCCCATTGCGAAATGAAAAACATCTTTAAGGTAATTGAAAATTAGAATTTCAGGTTTCAAATCCAATTAAGCAAAGTCAAAGCACTGAATTTGTAGGTTGCAAGACAGACTGGGATTCATAGGTACGTTTTCTGATTCATTTGTTTACATGTTCATCGGATACTTTTGAAACAGACTATAGTGTACGTACGTGTCTAACGCTTGCGTGCGTCGTGCGCGACGTAGGTAGGTCCTCCATGTCGCGCCCACTCGCGCTCGAACTCATGCTCCAGTATCTCTGCACCACGCTTGCGAGTTAGTCCTGTCTCTTCTAGGCTTAGCTCGCACATTTGCATGTCGTCCACTCCTGAGTAAAAAAAAATCATTTAATTGGATGGAATTCAAATAAGTCATCTTTACAAATCAATTACCACTCACTGGTCAGTGGATATCTAACGGCGAGTGCCATAAAATGCAAGTAAAGCTTTTGTTTGTAATCTAAGTATTTTAGTCTAAAGAAATGTTTAGACTCGGTGGATTGTTGATGTCCATACCAGATTGCAAGAGCACGGGCGTCTTGTCAGGATGCAGCTCCATCTGCCGCGCGACGTACTGTCCGTCGAAGTGCGCGTACCACCAGCCGCGCCGCTCGGGCTCGCCGCCCGGCGCGCCGGCGCGGACGAATGGGATGCGGAAGTAGCGGTGACGCGCGCCGAGGATCTCGCCCTTCTGAGGCAGGCGAGGGGTCTTAGCTGGGGAAGTAACATACAAATTGTAACAGGCATTTATCACAAGAATAAACTTTCTAACTGCAAATGTACCTAAGTGTGTAATCCCAAAAAATATTTTGTTTATGTGATAAATCTACAAATTAACGATATTCGGAATTTGACTTTGGGAGACCTAGCTTTTTGCCAAATTTCATGATTGAAGGTTAACGGGAAGTACCCTATATGTTTTGATTTATTTGCGGTTATCAAAATATGTCGCATAAATGGCCGTATTTCTTTATTACGTTGACTTAGAAGTTAAATTTTGCGTCGTATTTACGTATTTGATATTAATTTCAACTTAATACCACCACGCGTTCCTGAGAAAAAGGGTCTTGACATACAGACGGACGGACAACGGAGTGATCCTACATAAGGGTTCCGTTATTTCCTTTCGAGGTACGGTTTACAGGTACGGAAGAGTTCTCATTGTTACTTAGTTTGATGTACTAACAGAATGCGTAGATGACAGCTTTGTAATAGGTATTTTTACACCCGTTATAGTAACGTTTACACCTCTATCCCACCATAATATCCCTCGTAACAAATGACGACTAAAGCTATAGAATCTGATAAAGAAACACGACCATTCGCTGAGGAAAGAAGAATAATCTATAGCTCTTCAATCAGACGATTTATGATAAAACAAAAAGATTTGAGGCAGAGCCTCGCGTATATAAGGCACTATATAGCTTTTGCCCGCGGCTTCACCCGCGAGGATGTCGAAAAAAATATCTCACGGAAACGAATTTCGAAAAATCCGTACTTAGTCATTGTCTACATTATAAAGGAAACCTCTGTGTTTCAGCTTTCTAGGTCCAAGGGTTTGGGTTCGGCGTTGATGAGTCATTCAGTCAGTCAGTCAGGACTTGTCTTTATAATAATTTATATTGTCAGCTGTAAAAGTTAACGAAGAATGTCTTCTTGACCTTCAATTGTGACTTATTCTATGGGAACAAAGTATTCAGTTATTTTGTAAGAATATTAGCTTTAACCCGCAATATTACGCGTTTTTTTTTCTTGAGTTTTTTCATTCATATTCTTTATGGCTCTTCTTTAGGTAATGACCCATCCGAATATCAAAAAATATTTGACCTAAGTCTTAAGGGGGAGGCATGAAAATTGATTCGCTGTTACATTGTATAATCTATACTTATAATAAATCTGTAGAAGTGAAAATTCTGTACATTGAAGATATCAAAAAAATAAATGTCAGGGGGTGTTACTAGACCGACACCGAACCCAAAAATTAGATTAAATTTTTTTTTGTCTGTCTGTCTGTCTGTCTGTCTGTCTGTCTGTCTGTCTGTCTGTTTGTTCAGGCATCACGCAAAAACTACCGGTTCGATTACGATGAAACTTGGTATAATTATTCTTTAATATCCTGGGCACCACACTGGGTACTTTTTATCCCGGAAAAGTACCCTATCCTACGGTTGGGGGGTGTCAAAGTTTGTATGGAAGAATTTTAACGCGCTGTCCGATTAACTTGAAACTCAATATTTATACTTAAACCCAAAAATTAAGAATAACGTGTATCAGGATTTTTCGAAATTCAACCCCTAAGGGGGTAAAATAAGGGATGAAAGTTTGTATGAAAAATCTTATTCCTTGAGGTAATAAACATGAAACTTCGCACGAATAGTTATCTAAATAAATTATAAAGTTTGTAGTTTTTTGTTTTTCTAAATTACCCCCTAAAAGGTTGGGGGGTGTCAATGTTTGTATGGAAGAATTTTAACGCGCTGCCGCGCTGTCCGATTAACTCGAAACTCAAACCCATGGGGATGTATGGGGTAATTTCCGACACTCACGCGGGCGAAGCCGCGGGCAGCAGCTAGTAGATTATAAACTTATACCGAAATACTATAGGTACTTTCTGAGACGTAAATACACTGATAAAATATTATTGTACAGTGGCCAGCACATCAAGCTACCCAAAACTGTCAAACTTTCCCAATCAAACTTGAACCTAATGCTTTAGCGATAAAGTTTAAAATCTACTAAAGAAATTTGACAGATTTTAGTAGCTTGATGTGCTGGCCACTGTACAAATAAACAGTAACATACCAGCATCCATGATGGACTGTGGCGCCCTCTCCTGGTCGGCCATGGTAGTCTTGCGCGCGTTCTTTGCCTTCCACGCGTGGTACACCTTCAGGCGACGGTGGAACTCGTGGCGGCAAGCCTGATATGAAAGATTACTTAGCTCTACTACACGTTGAAGACTTGGAAAGTTTTAATAAGTCTATTAAGTTATTCGACTGAAATTCATTGTTGAATAAAGGATTCCTTCCAAATAATCAGTTGGTTTGTGCCTCGCTTTGAAGGATTCTTTATTACATTTAAATTGGCATAATTCAGGGAGCTCAAAAGCATATCCATGCGCGTAACAAGCGCATGACTGAATATCAAAATAGGATGTGGACTTACTATGGAATGGAACTATACAGTGTGAGTCTTCATAATGTGCACATATCGAAATGAGGGATTCTATGCTTAATTTGACAAACGGAAAAAATATTTAAAAAAATCTATTTTTAAATATTTCGATATGTGCACATTATGAAGACTCACACTGTATAGTAAATTCACAACTTATTTTTTTGCGCGGCAGAGTTTACATAGGTAAACTCTGCCGCTACAATGTCGTAGCTGTAATCTCATTCAATCTGCCTAGCCTTTTCCCAACTATGTTGGGGTCGGCTTCCAGTCTAATCGGATGCAGTTGAATACCAGTATTTTACATGGACCGACTGCATATCTGATCTTCACAACCCAGTAACAGGGTAATACGATACCCCTGGGTAAGATTGGTTGTCAGACTTTCGGGCTTCTGACGACCCGTTACGAATGGCTTAACGTGCTTTCCGAGGCATGGAGGAGTTTCGATATATAAAGGTCAACCATCCACGGACCAGCCCCGGCAAGCCCCGCAAAGCTTAACCTGATGGATCGACCCGTGCGGCTGTTATTACGTAGCCACGAGCTCCTACTCCTCATCCTCCTCGTTGCTGTAATCTGAAGCTATTTATCAGGCGAACAGAGCTGTATATACAACTCCCATAGCAGATATTATAAAAGTAAAATTACTTACCTCCAAAAGTTCAATATCACTAGAAATATTGATAACATCACGCAGCTCTGAGTACTTCAAATTAGACAGATCGTACTTTTGATTGCCCTGCATAGGTTGCTGCATCTTTACCCGTTCAGACCTGTCGTCCACGTAATAAAACGTCAATGGATATCGAAATCGTTGAAGATTTCTTGTAATGTTAAACATGTACTTTAACATTAAAAGAAATCTTCTAGCTACTTAGTTTAATCATGCTACGTGCGGCGTGTTAATTATTATAGTGGTACATAAATTACTGGTGTTTAATTAAATTACAGTTGATATTTTGCATGCAATTATTTGACTCTTTCAAAATCATGTCTTTATGTAATATGGAAACTTTTCACGTAGACTCCTTGCGCTTAGGTAATAGCTGAGTTCTGCTAATTGGGAATTGTGGGCGGTACAGTACCAGTACATTAACGAGCATCTCACTTTAAAAAGTAAGGCCTTGTTTCGAAAATGTAAAGAAGTGGCTAGAAAACATGGCTTTAAATACGTTTGAATTAAAAATGCCACGATCCTTTTACGTGAGAAAGATGGGATCTCACAGAAAATGATCTCAAAAGGATTACTGCTAATGACAAGTCAAATGCTTAATACTGTACCTACCTGTCTGGCAATTCAGAATTATCATGTATCCATTTCTTGGACCTAATAGATCTATGTATACTTTGGGTGTCTATTTGTGAATTTTTGATTTATCTGTCTGCTTGCTATTAGTTTCATATACTTTTAATTTTTATGTGATATATTATCTACTCCTTCAGTTATTTTTTACGAGAAGTAATTTAATTTATAACGTGCCCCGTCTAATATCTATACTTAATATGTTATCATAAAATCAACATGAAAAAATGAAAAATCCAAAGTGGAAGCGTCCATACTCTTCCACTTGAATTTTTCGACCCTGTGAATACCTATAATTTTCGACGTAACGAGTTCAAATCGGGTTGGAAGATGCCAGGCCAGGCATCTTTTAGCCAGATTTGACCTAAAAGTGTAAAATTTCTTGAAAATAATAATAGCGAAATTTTCTGAACTGTTCAAAATATCCCAGTTTTTAATTTTTTAATGATAGGTTGATCCAAGCAATACTTTGACATGCTGCAATTGACCGCTAATGTTTCCACTACCGAGTAATTCTTTTTTGTTGGAGATTTCAACTTGCCCGTTATAGTGGTTGGATCAGGGTAATTATGCAGTGGCAGATAGCTCATACTCAAGCGGCCAGCTTATATTAAATTGATGTCACTATTTCCGATTCCCAATACAATAAGATTAGGAATAATCTTGATTTGTTCACCTCGAACGCAGACTGTCAAACTGTATCTTGTACGTCACTACCTACTTCAGGCTGATACACACTACCATCCGCCTTTTTCCGTATTTAAAAACCTCAACATGCAATTTACTCCTATGAAATGTCATTCTGTGCCTAGGTTATAACTATCACAAAGCGAAATATCCTGACATTAAAGACACTCTGGCGCGATATCGCGGGCACGACAAGGGTTGCGTTACCTGCCGCGCCTATCGCGCCGGTATGGACGAGCTGTAACGCGGAACTCAGTTCTATAAATTGGGAAAACAATCACGCCCATCTGTCCGCTGAACAGGCTGTCAGCACTTTCTACGATGTTCTATATGGGATAATTAGACAACACACTCCATTGACTCGAATTAAAAAGGTCATCATTTCCCGTCTGATGTATCTACACCTTCTTTAATACGTATCTTTAAAAATAAAGAACGTGCCTGGATTAAGTGGAAAAAGATTCATAACTTGTACGACTTTAGGGTAGCAGTAGGTACGTATCTACGGCGTACTTACCTACCTATATACCTACCCTACCCTACCTATCTACCCTACAACTACCTACCTACCCAACCTACACCTACCTAATACTGTGAAAAGACCGTAACATTCAATCCCCAAAAGTGATTAAAATATTCTATAATAAAAAATGAGGACATACCTGCGTAACTGAGGCGGGGAACCTTCCACGTGTCCATTAGTCTCCTTAGCCAGTCGCATTGCCATTTCATGGTCTCGTCGCTCCTGTTCTAGGCTATTAATAGTAAGGAGAAAATACCTTTGTTGTTTATTTTCTAGTTTATTATAATCATCAGGAATGTTATCAATGTCAATTCATTTTATTCTTCATAGGTAGAGTTATCACCAATGAGTTCAGGGATCACCAATTAGTTTCATTGGTGGTCCGTTTAAAATAATAATATAATAACAAAATTTAATCTAAAAATATTAAAATTAAAAAGTAACTATATAAATTAAATGCCAGGATTCAATGGCAATAGCTTGCACCAACTTTATTTCATACAGATAGTTCAAACAATTTTTTTAAATTTTCACATTAATATTAAGCTTGACTGTACCTTTCTTATTTTTAGGTAAAATTGTTCTATTAATTACTTATTTTGTTATTTTTGTTCATAACATAATATTTTTTTAATACTTTATTTTTTATATTAACCTATGTTGTCTCACTGCTGGGCAAAGGTCTCCCCCATACTTCTCCAGTCATCCTTATGTTGTGCCCTCTCCGGCCAATCGGTTCGGAACGAGTCTAAATCGTTTTTTAGGCCTGCCCCGGCGACGACGCCCGTCATCAGGTACCCACTGTATGACGATCCTGGCCCATCTGCTTTCATGCATCCTATAGATGTGACCGGCCCAGTCCCATTTGAGCTTCGCAGACTTATCGCCAACATTGGCGACGCCTGTCTTGGAGCGTATTATGGTGTTGCGAATTTGGTCAGTGAGTTTTATTTTTAAAATGCTACGCTCTATTGCTCTTTGGCAAATCTTGAGTTTGGACTACTGAGCCTCGAAATTATATTTTAAATCTTGGTTCCTAGTAATCCTCTACCAAACGGACCGCAACAGTAATTTTTTTTTTTTTTACGGACTCCCAATATAACAAATTGGTGATCATTTATAATGATATTGATGATGCTGACACAGGCCATAAATTAAACATAAAATTAAGCGTAGTGTACCTTTCTCTATTCTCCTGGACAGCTCTAGCGGCTTCTTCCATCTGCATCTTGAGTGCTGCTATAAGATCCTGTGCTTCTAATCGCAGTCTCTCTAACTCTTCGGCTTTGCGACGGGATTCCATTTCTACTTTACTGTAAGTATTATATGTTATCAAAACTTGATGTAAAAGTCTTTGTTAAAACCAATTTATAGAAATAAATATCATCATTTTAGTTAATTTTCTATCAATATTTGAGCTATATAAATCCCGGTTGCAAATATCTTTTTGTTCTTTTTCGAACATTTTACGATTAGGAATGACTTTTAAGAAACTTTTTTTAATAATTGTGGACCAAATTAATTGTATTCCTCTGTAAAGTAGCAACCCTAATAGAAACGAATGAGCTTCTAAATTGTTTGTGACATATTTTTCGTGTTTGTAACCGAATTCAAAAAGGAAAGAGAGATTTTGTATTGTTGGATGCATAATATAAGATTCATTCAAATTTTCATTTTATATTGCCATTCTGACTCGACTGCGCTCAGAGTCGTGGGTTCGATCATTAGACGGAACTCACGGAACGTTTTATTATTTTCTTTAACCAATATTACTTCAGCCAGTATATTTACGGGTTACTCACATTCTACGATATTCCTCCTCTTCCTTTATCCTGTCCTGTTCACGTTTCTTGGCCTCTTCAGCAGCGCGCATTTCAGCTTCCATCTTACGCAACATTTCTTGTTCATCTCTGAAAGTAATTATTATGTTTTATACGTGACAAGTAGTATTCAATAGTTCACGATCGCTCAAATTGGTATTTTGAGTATTTACAATTAAAAGGCTAATTATTTTACAGGCGACTAACAACATTACACTAACTATTTGCTACTAAAAATAGTATATTATGCAATAAGTGAATAAAGGCCGGATTTAAAGCGAGGGCCACAGATGAGTCCGAGCATTTGAAGGACTCTAACGACTGAATCACGACCGTAGGGAGTGATTCATGATGATTGAATCACGAGCACAGCGAGTGATTCAAGTGTTAGAATGCTGAGCGACGCGAGTGATTCATGGCCCTCGATATAAATCCGTTTTATTCAAGAGTTGCATACTATACTTTATACCATGACTACGAGAAAAAGAACGAAAATACGAAAAAGAATTGGCCGGGGTTCCCATGGCAGGGAGAGTTAATGAAGAAAAAGGTTTTTCGCAGAGAGGTTGTATAAAGCCTTGAGATGGTGGTCGAATATATGTATTGGTGTATTCTAAATTCAAACACCAACACAGTGATTAAAAGTGCTTTTATTCACTGTTTTCAGTGAATAATAAGCTTTTTAGAGAGGTTTTGAGAGATTATAAAATAATTTGGCAGTGATAAAATATTTTAGCAAAAATTCTATTAGATGACCTTCCAAAATAATGCAAGGAATGATTAAAACTAATAATAATGATTATAACTAAATATTATTTGTTGAACGCCCCAGTCGCATTAAAATTATGTCGAAGGGATCGGTACAAAATGCGATAGTATTAGGAGAATATAGGATGCAAGAGCGAGCGAAGCGAGCTCGAGACTTGGGGCATCCTGCATTGGACAGGTTAGATTAGTTAAGTCGTTTTTTTTAAACCACTCAGAATTATGAGCCGTCGACTAAGCCTTATTGATGTTGAGAGAACTTTACCTTATTGAGAGCTGAATGCAAGATTTGATTTAGCCGAATTTCAGAAGATGCCAGTTTAAATTAAAACAAAGCTAACAACTGATTATTAAGCTGCCAACCTACTATTTTTGCTACCGGTTTTAACTATTTTTTAATACCAAATTCAGATTAATTTGTCTTCGCGTTAAATACATGCCTAATTAACATATATACTGTTTATGTTAAAAATCTTAATTAAATTCGATAATACGAAGATTATATTTAATTCTTATAATAATTATAGCAAACACTTATAATGTAACAATACATATTCTCAATTATTTCAAGAATTTAATTTAAATCAACCTTTGATATAAATATAAATAAAGTTATTGCCTGAAATAAATGGTATTTAATTTAATAAAGACGATTAGAGTTAGTTTGCTGTTTTGTTCATACATTCATCTCACAGAACTCCAGACATACTGACATGATCGTCGTCCATTCGTCCGCGAACACGTCACAGTCAGTTTGTATATAATAACTCACCTATTCTTTTGGTCAACCATTAGCTTTTGTAGTGAAGACATTTGTGTTTCGACTTCTTTGGTCAACTTTGTGTACAGCTTGTCAATTTCCGCGCGTGTGATTTTTTCATTGGACTGGAAATTAAAGTTATAAATTCAATACAGAAACTGTAATAACGGGGATTGTTATATTATTTGATATTGGCCTAATACTATGCGAGTTTTAAAGAAAAAGGAGTTTATTGTTGGAAGTTGGAACTGTGCGCCAGACAGTTTTATTTCGAAGAGTACAGTTTACTAGTTTGCATAGTAAAGGATTTAAATGAAATTATAATATGATGCGATCTCCTAAGTAGTCAACCGTAGATTCTATCAGTGGTAACAAATTGACATTGACAGTACCTTTATGTCGTAGCAGTAACTGAAATGTCCGAAATATGCTGCGACGCTAATATTTTTCCCACAGCATGAAGCTACTCTCATTTTCGTGCCGATACAAGAGAAAAAAAATCCAACGTCGTACCTTTACAGCAGCACAAGCATTCCTAATAGAATTCCTCAAGTTCTCGATATTCCTCTGCGTACTATCCTTCTCTGTCTTCAGCTGTGACGTCACGGACTCCATATCTTTGAGGTTATGTTGCAACGCGTTCATCTTAGCAATGCCTTGGTAGCGATGGCGGTGCTTGCGACGGACCAAGTGACCGCGGATCGTCTTTTGTAAGAGGATTATGCATTCTCTTCGGTATACGATCTTGTTCTTTACTGTTGAGAGAAAATTTGTTTGGATTAGACAAAGTCATTTAATTTTATTCGTGGGATATGGCAGGTTCACAGTTGGTTAGTCTTAGTAGATATAGGTTAAGGACACATCCGTCGCTAAAAGCGGCAAACGAATATTGACATTTTATTCACGGGTATAAAACCTAACATGTGTTGGGCACGCACACATGCAAGGCGTCAACACAGCATATAGCCGAGGTCTATAATATAATTAACACCCGCGCCCAATTTTATGCAGGGTCATAGGTTATGTCGGAAATCCATTAAGGGGATGTAGGAGAAGTCATTTGCAATCAAATGACCCCTCATGTATGCCAATGTCAACCATTTTCGACTAATTTGACATTTTATATTTTAAAATGTATGAAAATATAAAATGACAAACGACTCGAAAATGATTGTGTAGCCAGAAAAGGAGCTTTTCTCGAGTATAATGGATGCAACTAGGAGCTCCGAGTTGCACGTATTTCGTGCGTGAAACAGGGGACACTTGGATGGAACTAATTGGCTCGCAGAGAAAACGCTTTATATTGACAGGCAATATAACAGTGTCGAACTTCGGATACTTTGTAAACTACTCACATTTAATAACGGAAAGGACAGCGAAGATGGACTTCCTCCAGCGGGACTTGACGGCATCCACGATGGACGTTAAGTGTTCCGAGTCTGACTTCATCATAGTGTCGAACTCGGCGTATTTGCCCGGACGGAAGAACACGCGGGTCAAACCGAACTTGTAGTCTTTGTTTGAGAGGCCGAGACTGCGAACTATGGCCTGGAAAAATAATAATGTAAGGTTAGTATTGGAGGTCTAAGGTAAGGCCACCAAGCGAGTCACGAACGGGGCATCAACGTATTTGAATTTGCTCGCTAACAGCGGCTAACTGGCGCTAGCGACAGTAAAAGGTGCTTTATATCATTCCCCCTCTAAAAAGCTTATTTTATTCACTGAAAACAGTGAAAAAATTTAATCATTCATCTTTTAATCACTATTTTAGTGTTTGAATTTAGATCACACCAATATATCTCGACGACCTCCATCTCAATGCTATACAAACTCCTTGCGAAAAAATACTCGTAACAAACTCCTTGTGCAAAGCATACACGACATACAAATAATAAGAAAATTATTCTTAATTTTAGTAATTGTTCCAATTTTAATGTGCATTTTAATTAATTTAACCTTCCTTTATTCTTCATTAAATGTCTATTTTCGCTTAAATCTTTCTTTTTCGTGTACTCTTGGTACAAAGTATGGTATGCAACTCTTGAATAAAACGAATTTATATCGGGGGCCATGAATCACTCGCGTCGTTCAGGATTCTAACACTTGAATCACTCACTATGCTCGTGATTCAATCATCATGAATCATCATAAATCACCCGCTACGGTCGTGATTTAGTCGTTAGAATCCTTCACTTGCTCGTGATTCATCTATGGCCCTCGCTTTAAATCCGTCCTTTATTCACTAATTGCATAATATACTGTTAATCTTTCAGCTTTGTGTACCATAAATACCGTACTTCACTCACTACATGCATACATGTTTCAGACTTGATTTTACTATCGACCTCAGATATGTCGCCAAATGTGGATAGCACATAAACCTCTTGTAAGATCTCATTTTAGATTTTTATTACAATTAAATGAACGACACGTAAAATAGGCAAAAGGAGTATGTAAGGATCGTAGGAGTTGGGGTTCTGTAGTTTATGCTTATGCTTAACATCATGGGAAGAAGGCGTGAGCTTATGTATGTAGTAAATTAAAGTTCTATAATTTCTTTTTCTGTTTACTTTTCATAACCCATGATCATGATGGAATCCTTCACCGTTTTGAGAGCACTGGGAGATGAAATTGCACAAAATAAAATGTATGCCAGCGTGTATTCGAACCCACGACTTACTACTTGTACCTAAGTCTGGGCAACCATTGCTCTACTCATATGATAAAATTTCATTAATGTTTTGTTCTCTGGAAGCTTCACCACGAGAGAGCGCTGACTGCTAGACTGCAAAGCGACCAATCGGTGACAAGTTATATACACTGCGCAATTTCGCAATTAATTTTTTTACAAGCAGCTGACTTAACCTATGAAATGTCAAATGATACCTCATAGGTAACAAACATTTAGCGCCATCTATATTAATTTGACTCTTCCCCCGTCACTCACCTCACAGCACAACTTCGCCGGCAGTTTGTGCAGATTCTGCGGTAGATATTTCTCGTACATCTCGTGTAGATCATTGAAGGGCGCTCGAGAAGGGTAGCCATGCTCCATGAGCTCTAACACGGCGATAGTTCCTGAACACTCCAGTTGTGTTAGTACTAGAGAGCCCTCGACCTCACGTCCCACCATGCGGGAGTTTGGCTTTATGCAGCGGACGAAGTTTGTGCCCTGGAAAGTAAGATAACGAGTTCAGAAATGGCACAAGAATTCGTATACCACTATTTGCTATGTAAATAAGTAACAGGATGTTATAACATGGGAGGGGGCTTGTGGTTAAGTAATAACAGTCGCACGGGTCGATCGATGAGGTTAAGCTACGTTTGCCGCGGTTGGTTCGTAGACGGGTGACCATCGTTACATACCAAGAATTCTCTGTGCTTCAGAAAGCACGTTAAGCTATTTGACCCGGCTGTCATTTGTGGATCTTTGACAGTCGTTACGGGTCATCAGAAGCCCGAATGTCTTACAGCCAGTCAGCCAACTGGGTTGTGGTGGTCAGATATGCAGTCGCTCCATGTGAAATACTGGTATTCTTCTGGTATTTCTGCATCCGGTTAGACTGGAGGCCGACCCCAAACTAGATGGAAAAGGCTGGGCAGATGATGTGGATGTTATAACATCATCAAAATTCGCAAAGTGGATACGTATTATTGAATCTAACTCAAAAAGGACTCTGGGAAATTTAATAAAATTTATAAGACCACCGCACGGGCCAAAACCAACCAAATGAAAAAGAATCACGTAAATAGGTGAAAATACATGTAATAAAAATTATAAAATACCCGAATACATAACTTCCTACTTTCTTTAAAATCGGTTAGAGATGATATCCTAAACCTAAAGAGTCGCATGCTTGTTGTGTAAACTTTACACAATATACGGTAATGACTAAAATAATATTAGAACTGTCAAAAAGTTATAATAACTCACATTCTCCTTCAGCTTGTCCAACAACTGCGACAGTTGCGCTTGGAACTTGGCGCCCACAGATATAAAGTTGAGTTTCCCTTTAGCGTTGTTGTCGGTGTTCTGGAACAGCTGCTGCACTAGCTTGCTGTTCGACTCCTGGACGAGGAACTCTAAGGACGCGTGGAGGGCGTCGTTGTTCTTCTCTATGAATTGGCTCTGTGGAAGTAAAGCGTTTGGTTGTCTTTTTTTATTTAAGTTTTTCTGGAAAATGCATTCCGTCTGGTTAAATCGCTCTAGTAATATTGAATATCCTAACTCTTATTTTTTTCTAATTGAACCGGCTTCATCCATCCCTCTGATTAGCTAGATTTTTGCTTACTGACCAAATATTATTCTGATGACATACGTGTGCGTGAATGATTGGAGACTTAAAACGTCAAACAATTAGAGGAGGTCTCGTTTTGGGCGCTTCGATCGGCCAATCAGTATTCTTATTTCATAATAGCTAACGTTTCGTTTCGCAATATTACTAAAGCGACTCTTGTTTTTGCAAAAACCCTATCTTTTCCCAATAAGATAGAGAAATGTTTTCACCGTTGTCTAATTATCCGTGTTTTTGCAATATCCCTAGGGTTTTCGCGAAAATCCGGATTATCAAATCATCCTACGACATATAATAACCTGTTAGGGTTTATAAGGAATGAACACTAAAGTAAAGACCGTTCTAAGGATTTCAATAATACGTTTATTATCCTTTTCTTTATATAATGGAAGGTGTGCTTTAATCAATGCGGTGTTGACTCCTGAAGTTTACAAATCACCAAAATCAACTAAGCAACACGATCGACTAGCTAGAGATTACTATCATAATAATTACCGTGTTATAGCAGACGGCGCCAGCAAAGTGACGCAATAAGAAGCCTTCATCATCGCGCAGTGTGCGGTGAGCCTTCAGACGAGACGTGCGAGGGACTTGTAATCTGAAAATAATATTTAAAATTATTCGAAAGCAAGTACATATTTCCCATTCAAAGTATGCGCTTGATCTACGTCAATCTTTGGAAATACGAACGCGCGGTGATAAGATCTATTGAGAAAGAGCTGTTCCAACCATAGAAGTACTACTATTTTGTATTATCATGATGAGAAAATTGCAGAGGGGCAATTCCCTTAGTATAGAATCAATTTTTCTAAATGAACAGACAGCTGTGCTGCTGGACAGTTTGTTGCGCTACTTCTTCTTCCCAGCTAAAGCACTAGGAAGTGGTGAAGGGTGGGCGTTTTGGGGGACTGTCTTATGTAATTTTGACGTTCGAAAAGTGCAAAGTGTAAAATAAAAAATCCGGAGTCACACGTAATCTATTCGATTTATACGAATACGAAATATAACAAGTGTGACTCCGGATTTTTTACTTGTCTGTCTGAGATGACTTGTTTAAATACCTTTTCAGTTGACTTTTTTTGCCGTAGTTGGGTTTTAGTTTTTATACTTTTATTTTTTTATTTCTGCTTGAGTATTAGTTCTCGATGTTTTTTGGTTCGTATATTGGCGTGTGCTAGCTGACAATTATGGCTAATAATTTCATGTATGTTTTGTGTTACGTAAGGTAAATGATTTTGCATACTTATTGTATAGAATTATTTTATTTTCTAACTGATCAGACAGCTGTGCTGCTGGACAGTTAGTTACTTCCTCTCCCCAGCGGCAGCACTAGGACGTGGTGCCGGGCGCGCGTGCCGGGGGACTGGCTTATGTCATTTTGACGTTCGAAAAGTGCTGATTCTTAGCCTAGTTTGAATAAATGACTTTTGTTTTTTTTTTTGAGTAAGTAATCAAAATTATTCGGTACCTGTACCGTAATTTATAAAGGTTTTCAGTCTACCTGTTATTATTCACAGCCAGTTGTTTGTGTACGGAATGTGTAAAATGACCGAAATCAGGTTTCGGAAGCTTTGATTCTTCGTCCAGCAAATGGAAGATACCGTGGTTCTTGCTCTCGATTAAATCTGAAGAAATAAAGTAAAAACATAAGTATGTCGGGAATACGTCAGTGATTTGACTAATCGGGGCGCCAGCACCGCCTGGCGGCGACAGAGTGTACTACATGTTGCCGCACCGCCTGGCGGCGACAGGAGGGTACTACATGTTACCGCACCGCCTGGCGGCGACAGAGTGTACTACATGTTGCCGCACCGCCTGGCGGCGACAGAGTGTACTACATGTTGCCGCACCGCCTGGCGGCGACAGGAGGGTACTACATGTTACCGCACCGCCTGGCGGCGACAGAGTGTACTACATGTTGCCGCACCGCCTGGCGGCGACAGAGTGTACTACATGTTGCCGCACCGCCTGGCGGCGACAGGAGGGTACTACATGTTACCGCACCGCCTGGCGGCGACAGAGTGTACTACATGTTGCCGCACCGCCTGGCGGCGACAGAGTGTACTACATGTTGCCGCACCGCCTGGCGGCGACAGGAGGGTACTACATGTTACCGCACCGCCTGGCGGCGACAGAGTGTACTACATGTTGCCGCACCGCCTGGCGGCGACAGAGTGTACTACATGTTGCCGCACCGCCTGGCGGCGACAGAGTGTACTACATGTTGCCGCACCGCCTGGCGGCGACAGAGTGTACTACATGTTGCCGCACCGCCTGGCGGCGACAGAGTGTACTACATGTTGCCGCACCGCCTCCTATCCTCATCAGTACATAGCAGTATAAAAGCCATCTTACCCGAACCAATCCTCAGCTTCTCTCATCCAGCTGCTACCAGCCACCAATATCTAGAATATATTATTCTGAAAAAGCTTAACTAATAAAAACAACTTACCAATACAATCCTGGTTGTCCACGAATCTAATTTCGGGCACATTGAGCCCCTCTCGCTTGTACAACTCCTGTTCGTTCCTCAGGATGCGTTCGTTGAAGAACTGCTGCAGCTTCTCGTTGCAGTAGTTGATGCAGAACTGTTCGAAGCTGTTCATTTGGAAGTATTCTGTGGACCAATTAAAATTAATTGTAAACTTCCTTAACAACCCCGTACTGTTTCATAAACAATTTCTCAATCGATTTATTGCTGGAAGCCTGATTTTAAAAACTATTTGCAACACCATTGACAGATCGTTCCAAATTAACAGAAAAAGTATCCATGTCGTTATCATTCGTAATCATCGTAATCATTTTCCAAAGAGATTTTTATAAAGTCAAAATCAGTAAGGATCCTCGGGTTCTGTACTACAGCTGGTACAAGCTCCCCAGCTCGTGTGGTAGCTGCAGCTAACATGACGGTGTCCTGCCTTACGTTTGCCAATTTCTCGTCCTCACTCGAGAAGACTTCCCTCTAACAGTAAGCCCTTCTACGGCTAATTTGGCTGACACATAGTCACAGTCATATTATGAAAGGTAGGTAAACTTACCAAACCCAGCGATATCGAGCACTCCGATGTAGTAAGCGGACGCTTGGAAGGGAATGCTGGTGTTGATGCGATGCACGATGTAGTCGAACAGACGACTGTACACGGCCTTAGCGAGCGCGTCGCGTGCGTTGTTCGCTTCGTATATCTTTAGTGGAACCCTGTGAAGAAAATGTAACTGTTTTATTACCTCAAACTCAACTCAAAGCATTTATTTCAATTAAATCATTCACAGGCCCTTTTGAATTGTCAAGGAGTCGGTCAGTCAGAAAATATGAAGCTAGTTGCCCATTCCAAAGCGTAGTAGGTACCTATGGAGAAGAACGGGCAAGAAACTCCACGGATACTCTTTTAAAATAAAAAAAATGATTAAATCATTCATGTTGAAATTATACATTTGAGAATGACGTGCATAATAAAAGCGTCTGTAGATAAAAATTAAAAACAATACAAAAATTTAAAATAAGCCATGGCAGCTAAGAGATGACCAGCCCCAACTCACGGCGCCCGTTCACGAACATGACGCATGGATTAGCACCATTCAGCTCAACCATTTTGAAGGGAGCTAAATGATCCAACACACGCGTCTCCATCAGCGAGACATGTGAGTGGGCCTGACATACTCACAGCTGCCAGGGCACAATCAAGTCATTGAAAGACATAATATTACCCGGTAAATGGTAGCTCTATAGTACATAGTACTCACACATGAGCTATGCAATTATATAATGCAAAGGAAATTGAGTTTATACAATACAAAGATGGTATTACAATCTTCAGCAGCTCCAACAGACTTTTCAAATGTTAATCAATTAGTTGTGGTTGCGGAGCAGGACCCGCATTGGCTCAAGCATTTTTATCAGTGATGTAATCCCCCAACTTATAATATGCCTGCCTGCATAGTGTGCGTTTTATAAATGATTTGAATTTCGTCTCATTCAGTTGAAGTATGTGGGAAGGAATTTTATTGTAACATTTTAAACCGTAGGTACCCCATGAAAGATGAGTCTACTTACTTTAGCCAGTCTAAAACCTGGTTGAACTAATAGGTTCCTATTTCTTGTACTATAATTATGTCTATCACCTCTTTTACTAAAAAGATGTAAATAAAATTCTTACATACATGATGTTTTCATAGATTGACAAGGTACCGTCATGATGTTAATATCCTTAAACAGTTCCCTTAGAGAATCGCGCCTGCGGAGATGATATAATGACTCTGATCGCTGTTTTCTGCAGAATAAAAATAGACTCTATGTCTGCAGCCCGTCCCCACAGTAAAATACCGTAAGACATGATACTATGAAAGTAACTAAAATAGATTAGTCTCCCGGTATCTACATCAGTAAATTGACGGATTTTTCTGACAGCATAATTATGTTGCTGAACTTAGCCGTCCTGCAAGAGATGTTCAATGAGGACCCCATTGTAGCCTTGAGTCGAGCGTGATCAGCAGGAAAACGGTTTTATCGACGAATTCTAGTTTCTTTTGATTCAATACTATCTCACAATCATTACTTTTGACATTTGGTAAAAATTTTATGCACTTAGTTTTTTTTCCATTGAATACTAAATTATTAGCAGTGAATCAATTTTGGACCTGCAGTAAGGCGTTATTTACGTCGTCAAAATTTATAGCACGTCTATCTACCTTTAAAATTAAGGAAGTATCATCAGCAAGTAACACCATTTGTTGTTGATTTTTTAATAAATGGAGTAGATCAATAATGCACACTAAAAAGAAGAAAAGGCCCAATAGCGAGCCTTGTGGAACACCCATTTTTATTAAACCAAGTGAATTAATACCTTTTATTTGAACTTGCTGTTGTCTATCATTTGAATAAGATTTTACTAAACTGAGCGCAAGTTTTTCAAGTCCGTAATGCTCTAGTTTCAAGAGTAAGGTTTCGTGATCGACGCAATCAAATGCCTTGGAGACGTCACAAAAGATTCCTATGGCGTCTTGGGCCTCTTCCCACGCGTTAAAAATGTGTCTTAATAAGGTAACACCGGCGTCTGTCGTACAACGTGCTTTGGAGAAACCATACTGTTGCCCATTTTGAAGCTGAAAGAAGGACAGTCTATGTATGCATGTATGTAGTATGTAAATCCTCACATGATAGCGGTTCCCTTTACTCCCCCCCGGGAACCCTGCATGAGCCTGGACTCAAGCGCCATCCGGAGCTCCCCCGGGTCCACCCCCAGCAGGCCGGCGGCGGTGGCCAGCGCGGGCTCGGACTGCGGCGTGACGCGACAGCCGCCGCGCGCGCCGCTGTCTTCTTCGAATTGAACGTTACCGAGGTGTAACACGGCACCTACTACGGAGTAAACTGATTTTTTTTCTTCTTCTGTGAAGCCAACGCGGGATAGAGCCTGGGGAAGGAACAATAATTTTATTTCTAACAATATCTGTGAAAAATCTCATGTAATAGTTTTTTTTTTACAGTTTAAAGAAGGAAAGAATTAGTATATTATGCAATTAGTGAATAAAGGACGGATTTAAAGCGAGAGCCATAGATGAATTACGAGCAAGTGAAGGATTCTAACGACTGTAACACGAACGTAGGGAGTGATTCATGATGATTGAATCACGAGCATAGCGAGTGCTTCAAGTGTTCGAATTCTGAGCTGACATACAAGACAGGTGTAGTGAAATCCCGATTATACCAATCTGTATTAAGAGCGTGCCGCGAGTCATCGTCACGTGATGCGCGGAGCGATGGGCGTTCACAATGGTTCGCAGCGCAAGGTTTTGTTGCGCGCGGAGGAGTTTGCGGTTCGTCTCGCTCGTGAGGGTGAACCAGGCGAGGGCGGCGGATGTCAAAATTGGGCGCACGTACAGCTTGTACACGCCCAACTTGACACGCGCCGGGACAGATTAATACAGATGGTTCACTGCGCATTTTAGGTATGAAGCTACAAGTAGGTACGCGGCGGGCTCGACGGCTTAACGTTGTCAGAAGATAAGACTTCTAGCTGAATATAACTGTTACTAATTAGCGCTGTGCTACCTGAATTGCACTTTATTGTGTCGTAGCACGTGTTGCTTTTATTTAAATGTGTGAATTCATCTGCGCTCTAATAGTATATTATGCAACTAGTGAATAAAGGACGGATTTAAAGCGAGGGCCATAGATGAATCATGAGCAAGTGAAGGATTCTAACGACTGAATCACGACCGTAGGGAGTGATTCATGATGATTGAATCACGAGCATAGCGAGTGATTCAAGTGTTAGAATCCTGAGCGACGCGAGTGATTCATGGCCCTCGATATAAATCCGTTTTATTCAAGAGTTGCATACTATACTTTATACCATGACTACGAGAAAAAGAAAGATTTAAGCGAAAATAGACATTTAATATAGAAAAAAAAAAGTTTTTTTTTTTTTACTTTGCCCCACTCTAGGAATTTCTGCTGTATCGTGTTTGCGTTTACAAACATTTAAGGTGACATACACAAACAGCCAGACCCGGAACAACTACATGTAGGTCATACAATATTTAATATTTGTTCCGTGCGGGAATCGAACCCGCGACACGCAGCGCAGTAGTTAATCGCTTAACCACTACACCAACCGTGCCGTCGAAATTAATTTAAATGCACATTAATTTTTTTGCAAGGAGGTTGAATAGCATTGAGATGGATGTTGAATATATTGGTGTTCTAAATTCAAACACCAAAACAGTGATTAAAAGTGCTTTTTATTCACTGTTTTGCGTGAATAAAATAAGCTTTTTAGAGGGAGAATGGTATAATAGTATATTATGCAACTAGTGAATAAAGGACGGATTTAAAGCGAGGGCCATAGATGAATCACGACCAAGTGAAGGATTCTAACGACTGAATCACGACCGGAGGGAGTGATTCATGTTGATTGAATCACGAGCATAGCGAGTGATTCAAGTGTTAGAATCCTGAGCGACGCGAGTGATTCGTGGCTCTCGATATAAATCCGTTTTATTCAAGAGTTGCATACTATACTTTATACCATGACTACGAGAAAAAGAAAGATTTAAGCGAAAATAGGCATATTATATGAAGTTTTTTTTTTTTTTTTTCACTTTACCCCACACTAGGAATTTCTCCTGTATCGTGTTTGCGTTTACAAACATTTAAACTGACATACACAAACAGCCAGACCCGGAACAACTAAGTACATGTAGGTCATACAATATTTAATATTTGTTCCGTGCGGGAATCGAACCCGCGACACGCAGCGCAGTAGTCAATCGCTTAACCACTACACCAATCGTGCCGTCGAAATTAATTTAAATGCACATAATTTTTTTTGCAAGGAGGTTGTATAGCATTGAGATGGATGTTGAATATATTGGTGTGTTCTAAATTCAAACACCAAAACAGTGATTAAAAGTGCTTTTTATTCACTGTTTTGCGTGAATAAAATAAGCTTTTTAGAGGTGGAATGGTATAATAGTATATTATGCAACTAGTGAATAAAGGACGGATTTAAAGCGAGGGCCATAGATGAATCACGACCAAGTGAAGGATTCTAACGACTGAATCACGACCGGAGGGAGTGATTCATGATGATTGAATCACGAGCATAGCGAGTGATTCAAGTGTTAGAATCCTGAGCGACGCGAGTGATTCGTGGCCCTCGATATAAATCCGTTTTATTCAAGAGTTGCATACTATACTTTATACCATGACTACGAGAAAAAGAAATATTTAAGCGAAAATAGATATTCAATGAAGAAAAAAAAAGTTTTTTTTTTTAACTTTGACCCACTCTAGGAATTTCTCCTGTATCGTGTTTGCGTTTACAAACATTTAAACTGACATACACAAACAGCCAGACCCGGAACAACTACATGTAGGTCATACAATATTTAATATTTGTTCCGTGCGGGAATCGAACCCGCGACACGCAGCGCAGTAGTCAATCGCTTAACCACTACACCAATCGTGCCGTCGAAATTAATTTAAATGCACATAATTTTTTTTGCAAGGAGGTTGTATAGCATTGAGATGGATGTTGAATATATTGGTGTGTTCTAAATTCAAACACCAAAACAGTGATTAAAAGTGCTTTTTATTCACTGTTTTGCGTGAATAAAATAAGCTTTTTAGAGGTGGAATGGTATAAATGAATTATTTCATTTGTTTACTCCGCAGTCGCTAAACGCGTGTCGCTTGAGCGTGTGGCTTGTAACCATGGGGTAAAACTTCAAAGATTTCGTACCTGATTGAGCCTGCTAAAGTCCTCCACATCATCAAGTATACTGTCTCGAAGACCGCCTTTAGCTTGCTGCTGCTTGCTCTTGCAGTTGGCAGCGATTTTCTTCTCAGAGTTGGCAGTTGTGAAGTATTGGGTGCAGCCATTTTTCAGATACTGTTGACAAAGGTATTAATTATTAAGCCGATTATCTGAATTTGCACCTTTTACTGATATTATTTACCACTTCATGCGTCGGACACTGGTGACCAGTCTCGTCGCACTGTATGTACAATCGGATAACAATTATGATATAATATTATTGTACTGGTAGGTTAGGTGCGATACAATGATCTTGTTTAACAAATGTTGAGTGAGTTTCTTTCACGTTTGTAGTGTTCTTATGTCATTGTTTGAACTTACAAAACACTTCAGAAAATATCCATCTTTTTCTTAGAATGTACCAACACAAAATTATGCAAAACTCACCAAATAATCATCAGGCTTGGTGATCTTCAACGCCGTCCTCAACTCCTGAGGCGCGCCGGCACACAGCAGATAGAACACATGGTAGTTCCTCTCCTCCGCACTCTGGGTGCATATCCTGGACTTCTCCAGCAGGTAGTGGGAGATATGACCCCCCACCACTTGGTACTTGCTGTTGAAGTGCACCTCCATGAATTTGCCGAATCGAGAACTGTTGTTGTTGCGGGTGGTTTTAGCGTTACCGAATGCTTCGAGGATTGGATTGGCTGTGTGAGAAGAGTTGGTTATGATTATGAATATAGATTGGATGGTATTTAAGTGTATTAATATTATGTATCACTAGCGTTTTCCCGCGGCGGAAACCACAGATACGTACTACTGTAACGCGTACTAAGGAACCTTACTGGCGTGCGCGTGACATGCAAAAATCATGCCGACTGGGAAATCGGCAAGATTTTTACGACATATGCAACAATCATGGTCATAATTCTGCCAATTTACAAGAGACGTAGATATATTTAGTATCTAATTCCGCTTAACTATTCCTAAAGAGTAATAAAAACCCTGTAACAAATCGACACGTGTTTCACCTCCCAACGAGGCATCCTTAGGATGACGATTGACTTGTCGCGAACCCGAACACGACGTGTAGCCAATGGATTTCCGCCAAGTCCCGGTTGAATCAATTAACTATCAGCCAATTTACACAAAACATTAATGGATTTCTAACGATTTGTCTATGACCAGGTTTATGCAGCAATTGTCCTTCACAACACGGGTTTTTAAGGGGTCGTTCAACAGTCTCCAACCTAGCTTTGCTGAATGAGTTTTTAACACTTAGTATGGACAAAGGGGCGCAGGTCGATGTAGTTTATACCGACTTTAGCAAGGCATTTGATAGAATTGATCATGAATTACTAAAGCAAAACTCTGTAACATCGGTATTAGGGGTGACCTACTTCGCTGGTTTCCGTCTTACTTAGTTATCAGGTCTCAAGCTGTAGTTGTCAGCAACTACATTTCGAGCTGGGTTTCGGTTCCCAGTGGAGTTCCCCAAGGTTCCCTGATGGGCCCGTTACTCTTCATTATTTACGTTAACGATATTGACATGTGTTTCCATACCTTCTTTGTTTTGCTGATGACATGAAGATATTTTCTTCTATATCATCATTTAGTGATATGGATGCTCACCAAATAAGACTCGATGAATACTGTCGCGTTTATAAATTAGACCTAAACCCTACTAAATGCTCCGTAATTTCGTTTAGCAGAAAACGCTTTCCATTTCATATCTCCTATAGTCAAAAAGGTCAGCCACTGCAGGGATATGATGATGTTCATGACCTGTTTGTGTAATTTTTTGATAAACTTACCGTCCAAAATCTTCTGTTCAACAGACCCCGCGCTCTTCGCCCCTAAGACACACAGGTACTTAAGTATGTACTTCGTGGACTCAGTCTTGCCGGCACCTGATTCACCCGAGACTATGATGGATTGAGACTGCTTGAGGGACTTCATGTCACGGAAGGCTTTGTCGGCTGTAAAATGATAAGGTATGAATATGCATATATTGTCTTCATATTGATGAAAACGTATATACAGTGTGTCTGGTTACTGGTGTCTGGCCGTTAAGGTGAAGCAATATGATCAATGTTATCGACAAATCCACCATAATAAGGCACTTTAAGTAAGGTTATATGTTTGATTTGTATTTTTGTAAGTCTCTTACCGATAGCAAAAACATGAGGTGGCAGCAATCCCAAAGACTTGCCCTGGTACTTCTTGATGGTGGTGGAAGAGTACATGTCTTTAATGTCTTCATAGGGATTGACAGCCAACAGGATATTTGCTACGTATGTCTGTAAAAGTATAAGTTTACATTATTCTAACACAAAGAATTTATTTCAATTAAACCATTTACAAGAACTTTTGAATTTTCAAGGCGTTGGTCAGTCAAGAAATAGGAAGCTAATTGCCTATTCCAAAAGCTTAGTAGGTACTATGGAGAATAACGGGCAAGATACTCCATGGACACGCTTTTAAATATATATTGTTACAAAGATATTAGTTACATAATTGTTGAATTACTTGAATTAACAATACTCGTACATAATTTTCTTCGGTAAGCATAGCATCTACGTATAAAACATTTTCAAGGTAAAAACTTCAGGCATTTGAAGTGAGTCATAGTAAGTAAATCAGTTACCACTTACGTAAATCTTATTCTTCTTGTATCGTGTGAGGATGTTGTTTAGTAGCGTGGATTTGTTGAGGAACATCAGCTCGCCTGGAAGTAATGGATTTAGTTAGTAATAAACTTTGAAAGACGGAAGGGGTAGTAACGGCGTCAAGCTACCGAGCCTAATTTAAAGGTTGCAAAGGCTCCTGGTCCAATAATCTGGGGAGTTTGTTACTGCCACATCTTCTTCCCATCTAAAGCACTAGGAAGTGGTGAAGAGCGGGCATTTTGGGGGACTGTCTTATGTAATTTTGACGTTCAAAAAGTTGAAAAAGCAAAGCAATAAATGAAATTTGAAGTTGAAAAACAAAAGAGTATCATAGTATTAAAAGGACTACAAGTAATCAACGACCAAAGATCGTTTTGTTCGGCTTCGGAGCTTCACCTCGTCAGGGTTTGTTTGTTAATCTACTTAAAAATAAACGAAGTCGTGGTTCAATGGCATCAATGGCTGGATACCGGGACAGATGATAGAAGAGCCACTGTACTACCTATTGATGACGTAAAAGATACAACAAATGAAGGCAGCATTGCAGTAAGGCGCACCCGGGCAAAAGCTTGAATTAAATGCGGACAAGTCTGATCGAAGTTAATCGCTTTAACTCGTAAGATGATTACGTCAATTAATTGTTGTCAGTAAAACACGTAAGATGCGACGGTGGATGACGGATGTTGCATTCATTTAGATATACATATATCGATCATGCTTTGTATGGGTAAGAAACGTTAGGAACGACAAATCAATATTACAAGTGGGTATATTTCATTTGGCTCAGTTCTTGCAATGAGGGATATCGTCGAAGTCACTGGATGGCACAGGCCTCTCAAAATTGCTCAAAAATGCACCTTGTGCATACAATCTACCTAAGCTGTTTTACTCAGGTTTTATTTAAAAATACAAAAACATGTTATAATAAAAACATTTAATTCAGACAAAGACCATACAAAATTTTATTAACAAAATTAAGTATAACTTAACTAACAAATGCAAGACAATACACAAAGTTGGAGCACCCCGCCTAGAAGGGCCTATGCTTCATTTGAAAATACATTTTGGCAAATTAAACACATAGCTAACTAACAATTGGTTTGTTGGAGATTGCGTAAATCCATATTTAGTATTTTATTATATTACATTTCTAAGTAGAGGTACACAACGACCGCCCCGTTGACTGTCATAATCATAACGCCCCGTCATAACATTTGCGTTTGGACCCGCTACCACCCCCGCGAAAAGCTCCTGCGCCCAATAGGGGGCGGTACCGCCCCCGTTGGGAGCCTTAAGTGAATAAACAGCTTCAATGCATGTCATTGCAGTGATCATCATTATCCTAATTTTGTTCTTCATTTATGCAAGTGCAGCATATATGAGCATTCTTTATATATTGCTTGTTGTGTTTCAATTTTGTGTTACCAGAAAAAAAATCAAAGGATTAAGTACAATAACACAGCATATCCATCTCGTTATGTCCTTTTAGTTTCAGCTATCTTTCGCAATGATGAGTCATCTAATTTGTGTCACTGTTCAGCGATATTACTGTTACGGGCAATTTGATAAGTCCGGGCACTATTAATAATGGCCGGTCTGTATTCATAATGCCCGACGCAATTATCATGCTGTTTTAATCACATTGCCCATGTGATTAAAACAGCATGATTAATCACTTTTCCCGGCCATTATGAATAATGCCCACCCTATCTTGGACAAAGTAATAAAATAGGTGAACTGTAGTGTTTTTGTTTATTAAATGAAATTAAACTTACAGAAAAGTTAACAAAAAATAAACTATTGAACATAGTAGTTAAAAAATAAATAGTTAAAAATGTAATAACATCAGTAGTTACCTATTTTTATTTTGATAAAAATATTATTAAGAACAATAGTTAAAAAATTTGTAAACTGAGAAAAATCAACAGAAATATCTAATAATTAAGGACTGTGCAAGAAAGTCATTAAGTTTAGAATTATTTATTATTGAAATATGAGCTTTTGTGACATTTGGAATTGCAAAGAATGTTTGATTTCTTGCATTTAGAACGTTTTGAATTGCAGTCACCACTACAGTTACAATGCTGGAAGCCTTGTCCATCAAAATGAGAGTCTCTTCGAGCACATTCTCGAAAAGTAATATCAACTTTTGAAACATCGTCGATCGAAATGAACTTTTCTTTTCGACTTATTACATGGACCACGGGCCGTCGGGCATTATTAATAATGGCCGGTCAAAGTGATAAATTAATCACTTTGCCCATCGCTCTTGGGCATTATTAATAATGGCCGGTCCTTATTAATAATGCCCAGTTAATCACGTTGCCCGTAACATTACTACGTCATTTAGTTATTAAATTATTATCATCGTAGGTAGCCTTTGTTACGGGTTTTAGTCTGTCTATAGCTATACCTACCTCCAGAATCTTTTGCTTTGCAAAGAAGGCGTCGTTAGAAGGACCAAGAATTACCAAGTGATACTTACAGTTATCCTCAACATCCTTCCCAGGATCTCCAGCGGGGAATATGTCCTCGAAGTTGCAGACTCTCTTGTCGAACTTGTTGTCCACAGGGAAGACGTTTGCTTCCTCCCCCATGAGCTCGCCTAGTCGGGCCAGAATGAACCCCTCATTGGGGTCCCGCACCCAGACCAGCTGCTTATCCATCGTCATTGTTTACTGGAAGGGAGAATGGAAGATGTTAAGATTGTGATTTTTAATATTGCAGCTAGGTACATAAATTGGACAGTTATGGACACGGAAGTAGAATGAACAATATCCACCAATTTTACGATATATAAGATAGTAATAATTATCTACTGATTGTTGGTAATATTATACATTTTCGTAAACGACAGTTCAACAACATTTATTGCGTTATTTACGCTGTTGAGCAGATTTTTTTTTCGAACTTGTAACCAAGCAATGGATTAGCAATCTGTGTCAAAACGATTCAGATTGTGATTGATCGTGTATTACGCAATTAGGGTGTTGGTTGTAAAGACGGTACCTTTAAACAGAGTCCCGAACAATTATAATTTACTAGCTGCAACCCGCGGTTTCACCCTCATAAGTATCGTTCCCGTGGGAATATCGGGATAAAAGGTATCCTATGTCCTTTTCCCGGGTTATGGTATTTCATCCAAATCCGTTCAGCCGTTTTAGAGTGAAAGCGTAACAAAGTAATAAACAAACAAACTCACTTTCGCATTTATAATATTAGTCAGGATAATTGCTGTCATAAAATACCTGGCTATATGCCTCAGTATAAAAGAAAATAGGTAACCATAATTGCGACATAGGATAATATTGTGTTTTTCTGTGCTTTTTCCACACACAAGGCAGAAATGGACGTTTATCTTTTTACCATTTTCTTCCTACCTATTATTATAACTTTTATTTATAACTAGCTGCTGCCCGCGGCTTCGCCCGCGTGAGTGTCGGAAATTACCCCATACATCCCCATGGGTTTTAAGTATAAATATTGAGTTTCGAGTTAATCCGACAGCGCGATAAAATTCTTCCATACAAAAATTGACACCCCCCAACCTTTTAGGGGGTAGTTTAGAAAAAACTAAAAACTACAAACTTTATAATTTATTTAGATAACTATTCGTGCGAAGTTTCGTGTTTATGACCTCAAGGAATAAGATTTTTCATACAAACTTTCATCCCTTATTTTACCCCCTTAGAGGTTGAATTTCGAAAAATCCTGATACTCGTTATTCTTAATTTTTGGGTTTAAGTATAAATATTGAGTTTCGAGTTAATCGGACAGCGCGTTAAAATTCTTCCATACAAACTTTGACACCCCCCAACCGTAGGATAGGATACTTTTCCGGGATAAAAAGTACCCAGTGTGGTGCCCAGGATATTAAAGAATAATTATACCAAGTTTCATCGTAATCGAACCGGTAGTTTTTGCGTGATACTTGAACAAACAGACAGACAGACAGACAGACAGACAGACAGACAGACAAAAAAAAATTTTATCACACTTTTGGGTTCGGTGTCGGTCTAGTAACACCCCCTGCCATTTATTTTTTTGATATTTTCAATGTACAGAATTTTCACTTCTACAGATTTATTATAAGTATAGATATAATTAGGTATTAAAACAGTAAAAAAATGTTTCATCCACCACAAAATTTCAGGTGGATGCTCCGAGGTAGCCCACGAAATTTAAATTTTCTTACGTTTTTTGCAATTTGCAGGTCAGTGTCAGGTTGAATCAGCAACATTTTTTGGGACATCTCACATACTACTTACGAAACGTGTTAGTGGACGGGAAGAGCAATATTTATAAAATGTTGCTACGTCGTACACCTCCATCAACACATTGTTCCTTGTGTCCGTCAACACCACAGGTTGAACCGAATTTACTGCAGGTTGGCAACCCAACATAAAATGATACCCAGGCGCGAACACCTCCGTCAACGGCCTTAATCGTGGAATCGCATGTGCTACCTACCACATTGCAAACACAAAAAATGACCCAGTGAGTTATTCAAACCAATGAATATGTTACTAAAAGAAAGCGTACACATGACGACGAAAACGAGCGCTTTAAGAATGATATGCAAAAGTTGTTCGATTCTCACTGCAAAAACTGTGAATCACGCAGTAACAAAACAGATGTTAAGTGTTTTGCATCATATGATGACGGAGTTGTTAAAACAAAACTGCGAAATTAAAGATTCTATCACTTTTGTATCTAGCAAATATGAGGATATGCGGAGCAAACTGGACCTGTTAGAAAAGAAAACGCACCGCAAGTATATTCATCAACTTGAGGAAAGAGTTGACAACTTAGAGCGGATGCTGTACACCCAAAAATTGGAAATTAAAAATATTCCTAAAATTGGAAATTAAATAATAAGAGGAAGAGCTCAGATTTATTGTGCATCCTCTACAAAGATCGGAAATTAAAGAGATTTAAGTACAGCATGAGCAAAAAGGACAAAGCTTCAAGAATTATTGTCGACTTAGCCAGCACTGCCGCTAAAGAAACCATAATTAAGAAAGCGAGACAACGCAACTCAAATAACAAGCAGAACAAGCTCAGCTCTGTACACCTAAATATGGACCGCCCTGCCACACCCATCTATGTGTCTGACTTCTTGCTTTGATGCACATTGCCGATACACTTATTTTAATTAACGTCTTAGCATTTAACCTAATACGTATTAACTATAGAGAATCGTGATAACGCCACAAGATTTGGCGAAACATTATAAAGGTTGAACTAAGGATGTTTATCCACCTACTGTAACTAACCTCAGTTTACATGAATGAAGAATTCTGTAGCGAGGAAAAACACTCACTGAACCACAAAAAAATATAAATGATGCCGGCACTGAAATAAAACAGCGACTTCGTACAATTTAAAACCAAAACTACTACCCAATTAAACGTTCTGCAACTTTGCAAAAGGTTTCGTTAATCTTATCGATTCGCTATCAAACAATAATTATCTTTGGGTGCGATACGTTTTAACTTGTAAGCGATGCCTGACTACAGTAACAGCTTGTAGATTGGAGTAGCAAATGAATTCTAGACTCGTGCAACTGCTATCAAGGATAATCAAGCGAGTTTACCTAAATGTGGCAGTAATCGATGATTTCCAAATAACTTAATAGTTTTTACTGTTATTCATTAAAAATGGAATCATCGGATCCTTTGATGCGGCGTAATGTAAATCGAGTGATGGATAATAATAGCAGTTATCTTTGAAGATAAGCTATCTTCGAACGAGTGTTAGTTTTTGCTAGTCTTTGCAAGACTGCATAATTATTTTATATTCTTCCAAGTCGCATTTTTTTTTAAAGATTTTTTTTGTGGTGCCATGTTGGGTTTCAAATAAAAGGGCATAATTAGCACATTTCAATTATATATATATTTCAACCCCAAAATATTTTTAAATTACGGCGCTGTGGTAGTGAAACAAGCGTGCATGACAATGTTCTTATTTTGAAATTAATAAACATAGGTACCACGAATAGATATTATATTGGTACCATGAATTCTACAAGTCACAAATTATGGTCAAGTAACTTAATAACTTACTAATATCCATGCATCCTGTTGATTAATGACTGTGGGAAGTACTAAGCGACCAGTGACGTCACGATGACGACGGCAGAAGCCTCTTGGTACTCGCTGCAGTTGCTGCTAAAGAATATCATTAGAACGCCTACTACCTATCTGAAATTTTATAATATTTTATAATACGACTATGAAGGCTTGTAATTCAGGTAGCGTTCAGTAGTTTCTGCCAGCCCCATGGGAAGAAGACGTGAGTATATTGTATGTTTGTATTCTTACCTGCAAAGTCCACATGACCAAATTCTTGCTTCTGATTCTTCGGGGGTCCCAATCTGTAGCAGACGACGAAACTGACTATCATTCTGCTCCAGAACATGTATGTTTGGTAAGCCAGAACGAGAGTACGAATGTTCTTCCATATTTGTGGGAATAGGTACACTCCGACCGTCCAGCGGACGAGGATACCATACGTTAGTGCATCTTGAAATATATCATACTTTTTTGTCCTGCTTGTTTGATATCGTGGTATATTTTTTTGACTTAAACGCGGACGAAGCCCCGGGAAAAAACTGGATACTAAATAAATAAATAAACTGTTTGATTGCGCGGCTTTGCTGCTTTAGAACCCTATTTAGAACATTGCAGAACGGAAGTAGCTCTAGAAGGCCCGCCCGTTTTCTTCGTGCTCCTTTCGGTAATATCTGCGTGCTGTCTTGGTCGGTTTAAGGTTACGTAATCAACAGTGATTACTTTGTACAAGTTCCATAGAAGAGGTAGGAATAAATAAAACATGCAACAACTCTCATCATGTTTTTATTTGGTAAAGCATATACAATAATGGAGTGGTCATGTATTATCAGAGTAACACACTAAGGCACTTGCACGATCTTATAACCTTGTACTTTAAAAAAACTTGTACATATAAAAATAAACTGAACATTTACTGCAATCAAAGTAAAAAATACAGGAATGTTTGCTTAAATACTGTTCAGAAAACACTTAAATAATAAAAATAATCATACTGCTATTCAAATAATACAAAAGCTACCATTCACCAGTCTTGGGACAGGAATGTTCAAATAAATATATTTTCTCAATTTTAAAATACTGACCTAATTTTTAATAACTGAATTACGAATCACAGTTTACTCACAAAACAAGTATAAATTAATATTTCATGTTTAAATATAAATTATAGACTGATTTCGATGTGGAGTCCATTACAATAATTTTACAGTGTTATCAAATAAAATTTTATGCTACAGAATAATTAGAGAAATTATTTTTGTCTATAATCAAAAATATATTATGTCACTTTTTCTTATTCACTTATTTCGGTTTTATAGATCCTAGTTTTTTTACATTATAATATTTTATGAATGGAAATAACTGATTGGTTTAAATTAAATGTCAACTATGAAGTCGATTAAATCGACTTTGGGAATAGTCGATTGAATCGACTAACTACTTACAATCGAGTATCTATGGAAGTAAGGAGGACTATTTCAAGATACATGATTACAATGGTGTAAACCAGCATTGTTATTTAATTTCTAGCCATTACGTCGAGGACCACTATGCAGCTTTTCGATAAAATAATGCACACTGTGCACTATTTATTTATACAGTTTTCATACATATCATTAGATCTAATTTAAAAGATGTTAATTGCTGACAAGATTTTCTAGTTACAGTTATGAACATGAATCAGCAAAGTCAAATACAATATAAAACTATTTCAAGACATATTTTTAAGGCACAGAGTTATAAGTTATCACTTTTTAATTTCATATTAATCCATTTTTATTCATTTATAAATATTGAATGTATTTAATTGATATTGTAAATAGTTAAACCCGTGGTAGTAAGTCTGACTTTGCTATAAAAGTATGGTCAATTTGCCCATATATAAATTATCTTAGTGACCTTCATTTATATTGCACTAATATACATCTAGGAACCTGTGAAGGTACGTTCAAAGCACTAAGTTATTCCTTTATCCAATAATCTATCTTATGTGTGTATTTTTTTAATTAAAATTCCTATGTTTGTGGAATACTTTGCGATTTTACGACGACGTTTCTAAATGTTCTATGTCCTCGTTGGAATGTGATATCTGAAATAAGAAAAAAATACAATTACATAATAAGACGTTATAAAATTAACCCCATTGCGAAATGAAAAACAATTACATAATAAGACGTTATAAAATTAACCCCATTGCGAAATGAAAAACATCTTTAAGGTAATTGAAAATCAGAATTTCAGGTTTCAAATCCAATTAAGCAAAGTCAAAGCACTGAATTTGTAGGTTGCAAGACAGACTGGGATTCATAGGTACGTTTACTGATTCATTTGTTTACATGTTCATCGGATACTTTTGAAACAGACTATAGTGTACGTACGTGTCTAACGCTTGCGTGCGTCGTGCGCGACGTAGGTAGGTCCTCCATGTCGCGCCCACTCGCGCTCGAACTCATGCTCCAGTATCTCTGCACCACGCTTGCGAGTCAGTCCTGTCTCTTCAAGGCTTAGCTCGCACATTTGCATGTCGTCCACTCCTGAGAAAAAAATATCATTTAATTGGATGGAATTCGAATAAGTCATCTTTACAAATCAATTACCACTCACTGGTCAGTGGATATCTAACGGCGAGTGCCATAAAATGCAAGTAAAGCTTTTGTTTGTAATCTAAGTATTTTAGTCTAAAGAAATGTTTAGACTCGGTGGATTGTTGATTTCCATACCAGATTGCAAGAGCACGGGCGTCTTGTCAGGATGCAGCTCCATCTGCCGCGCGACGTACTGTCCGTCGAAGTGCGCGTACCACCAGCCGCGCCGCTCGGGCTCGCCGCCCGGCGCGCCGGCGCGGACGAATGGGATGCGGAAGTAGCGGTGACGCGCGCCGAGGATCTCGCCCTTCTGAGGCAGGCGAGGGGTCTTAGCTGGGGAAGTAACATACAAATTGTAACAGGCATTTATCACAAGAATAAACTTTCTAACTGCAAATGTACCTAAGTGTGTAATCCCAAAAAATATTTTGTTTATGTGATAAATCTACAAATTAACGATGTTCGGAATTTGACTTTCGGAGACCTTGCTTTTTGCCAAATTTCATGATTCAAGGTTAACGGGAAGTACCCTATATGTTTTGATTTATTTGCGGTTATCAAAATATGTCGCATAAATGGCCGTATTTCTTTATTACGTTGACTTAGAATTTAAATTTTGCGTCGTATTTAGATACGTATTTGATATTAATTTCAACTTAATACCACCACGCGTTCCTGAGAAAAAGGGTCTTGACATACAGACGGACAGACAACGGAGTGATCCTACATAAGGGTTCCGTTATTTCCTTTCGAGGTACGGTTTATAGGTACGGAAGAATTCTCATTGTTACTTAGTTTGATGTACTAACAGAATGCGTAGATGACAGCTTTGTAATAGGTATTTTTACACCCGTTATAGTAACGTTTACACCTCTATCCCACCATAATATCCCTCGTAACAAATGACGACTAAAGCTATAGAATCTGATAAAGAAACACGACCATTCGCTGAGGAAAGAAGAATAATCTATAGCTCTTCAATCAGACGATTTATGATAAAACAAAAAGATTTGAGGCAGAGCCTCGCGTATATAAGGCACTATATAGCTTTTGCCCGCGGCTTCACCCGCGAGGATGTCGAAAAAAATATCTCACGGAAACGAATTTCGAAAAATCCGTACTTAGTCATTGTCTACATTATAAAGGAAACCTCTGTGTTTCAGCTTTCTAGGTCCAAGGGTTTGGGTTCGGCGTTGATGAGTCATTCAGTCAGTCAGTCAGGACTTGTCTTTATAATAATTTATATTGTCAGCTGTAAAAGTTAACGAAGAATGTCTTCTTGACCTTCAATTGTGACTTATTCTATGGGAACAAAGTATTCAGTTATTTTGTAAGAATATTAGCTTTAACCCGCAATATTACGCGTTTTTTTTTTCTTGAGTTTTTTCATTCATATTCTTTATGGCTCCTCTTTAGGTCATGACCCATCCGAATATCAAAAAATATTTGGCCTAAGTCTTAAGGGGGGGCATGAAAATTGATTCGCTGTTACATTGTATAATAGATTATAAACTTATACCGAAATACTATAGGTACTTTCTGAGACGTAAATACACTGATAAAATATTATTGTACAGTGGCCAGCACATCAAGCTACCCAAAACTGTCAAACTTTCCCAATCAAACTTGAACCTAATGCTTTAGCGATAAAGTTTAAAATCTACTAAAGAAATTTGACAGATTTTAGTAGCTTGATGTGCTGGCCACTGTACAAATAAACAGTAACATACCAGCATCCATGATGGACTGTGGCGCCCTCTCCTGGTCGGCCATGGTAGTCTTGCGCGCGTTCTTTGCCTTCCACGCGTGGTACACCTTCAGGCGACGGTGGAACTCGTGGCGGCAAGCCTGATATGAAAGATTACTTAGCTCTACTACACGTTGAAGACTTGGAAAGTTTTAATAAGTCTATTAAGTTATTCGAATGAAATTCATTGTTGAATAAAGGATTCCTTCCAAATAATCAGTTGGTTTGTGCTTCGCTTTGAAGGATTCTTTATTACATTTAAATTGGCATAATTCAGGGAGCTCAAAAGCATATCCATGCGCGTAACAAGCTCATGACTGAATATCAAAAATAGGATGTGGAATTACTATGGAATGGAACTATATAGTAAATTCACAACTTATTTTTTTGCGCGGCAGAGTTTACGTAGATAAACTCTATCGCTACAATGTCGTAGCTGTAATCTCATTCAATCTGCCTAGCCTTTTCCCAACTATGTTGGGGTCGGCCTCCAGTCTAACCGAATGGAGCTGAATACAAATATTTTACATGGAGCGACTGCCTCTCTGACCTCCACAACACAGCAACTGGATAATAGGATACCCCTTGGTAAGACTGGTTGTCAGACTTTCGGGCTTCTGACGACCCGTTACGACTGTCAAAGAATGACAACCGGGAGCAATGGCTTAAGTGGAGTTTCGATTTATAAAGGTCAACCATCCACGGACCAGCCCCGGCAAGCCCCGCAGAGTTTAACCTGATGGATCGACCCGTGCGGCTGTTATTACGTAGCCACGAGCTCCTACTCCTCATCCTCCTCGTTGCTGTAATCTGAAGCTATTTATCAGACGAACAGAGCTGTATATACAACTCCTATAGCAGATATTATAAAAGTAAAATTACTTACCTCCAAAAGTTCAATATCACAAGAAGTATTTATAGTATCACGCAGCTCTGAGTACTTCCATTTAGACAGATCGTATTTTTGCTTGCCCTGCATAGCTTGTTGCATCCTTACCCGTTCAGACCTGTCGTCCACGTAACAAAACGTCAATGGATATCGAAATCTTTAAAGCTTTCTTGTTATCATGTTAAACTACATGCTACTTAGTTTTATCATGCTACGTGCGGTGTGTTAATTATTATAGTGGTACATAAATTACGGGTGTTTAATTAAATTACAGTTGATATTGTGCATGCAATTATTTGACTCTTTCTCATCATGTCTTTATTTAATATGGAAACTTTTCAGATAGACTCTTCGGGCTACTACGCTAACTAGATGAGTTCTGCTATCTAACTGCGTAACAAATTTTCGTAAACGATTAAGGACGGATTTCAAAAATGAAACTGAATGCGATCAGCACATCTAGAATGCGTACATTAGTTGTCAGTCTCAAATATTCCATACCATTGATGACACTGACAGCTCTTGAACGTGATTTAAATGTGCTGATCGCGTTCAGTTTAATTGGTGAAATCGGCCTTAAGACTAATCTGTTTCATTTTGTCAGTTCAACAACATTCATTGCGTTATTTACGTGGTTGAGCAGACACATATTACCAACATTTGAAGCAATGGATTAGCAGTATCCTTCAAAATCATTCAGATTGTGATTGAGTGTGTTATACATATAAGCAATTAGGGTGCTGATCGTATTAGTTTATTCAAATAGTACACCATTCCGGGTTTTTGTTAAAGCGTTATAATTGTTTTCCCATAATATATATTTACACTTTCAACTGTATAATAATATGATTGTAAAAGAGTCAACAATAAATTGTTAAAACACTATAATATTATAAATCAAGCTTTATTCTATAACCGTAAAATAGTTTTTCATACTGACTCGGATAAATATTTATACATTCTTTTGTAAAAATTATCCAACACACGCGTATCGTCGTTGTCTTCAAACCTCATCTTGTTATTTTTGTTCCCCATAATTCACAGAAAAACCTTGGATTATGAAACAACTTAATTACGACTATAAACTAAATAGGTAGTACATTTAATAGTAGTTGAATTAATATAACAAATCACTAAGATACAGTTAACAACACTAAGACTGCGTGCAGAAAGTTCAAGTAAAGCAGATAGCCGTTGTTAGTAGTTAGTTCGTTATCAGTGGAAGTGGTCCTCTTTCAATTATAAGTGTTTATGAGTACATAATAGTTTTTTCTTTGGTTGTGGCCATGGCCAATATTATTACGTACTTGTTATAGCCGTCTCAAAGCATGATACTAAACTCTCTAACACGGCCACTAGAGAGATTTTTAAATGTTTTTCCCCTTCAAATTGAATGACTGTCGCGTTGGTTTAGTCATTCGTGGTTTAGAGTTTTGACTTTGATTCCCAGATCAGGCAAGTCATTATTGGGTTTTCTCATTAGGAATTACTCAGAAGCTGCTCAAAATCTGGATGTTTACCCGGTTGATGGCAATAGGCTCGTGATAAATACACTGCATAACCCATAATTAGGGGAACACAGGCGTCATGTAACGTTCGGCTTATAAAAATATAGGCCAGAGAAATCGATAGGTCGCGCAGTGAGAAATGAATATAAAAGATACTTACATTAACAGCAATAGACTACAATAATTTACAGTTCGATACCATTCGAATATATACATAATTGAAAGAGGGCCAAATTCGGAGCGTGCGAAAGAGAAATTCGTTAGTTCTGTCTCACTCAGTACCTGTTCAATTTATTCTCTCCATTCATTGACTCCATGGTAGGGAAACTGTGCGAACATATCACAATATTACTTATACGCTAGTTGAAGTCGAACGTCCGGAAATGGTCACATGTTTAGTAATATTTATTAACAATTTTAAAACAAAATTACTTGAATATCTATGTTATTGTTAGAAATGACTCCGAATTATAACAAAAAAAATCTTGTCGTAAAAAATAACCAAATGAAGCGCTCATTTGGTTATTTTTTACGACAAGATTTTTTGATTTTTTGATTGAGGCAAAACACTGTAAATCAAGTTACAGTGGATTTACACGTCAGAGTAGGTATTAAACTTTAGTATGAAACAGCTGATTTTTTGTACCAATATCCCATTATAATGTCACAAAGTGTGTGCTACCAAAGAGGATGGTTGTTGTATTCGTTTCTAAAATAAAAAAAAATAAAACGTTGCTATAAATATTACTTAAACATGTTCGCCATTTCAAATCGCAGTGTTAAGCTATATACAAGAAGAAACTTCGCAGACCTGTGCTCTCGATGTCATATTGTACAGTGAGAATACTGTTTATAATTTATTTTAGATAAATTTTTATAAAAAAATAAAATAAAATAAAAATTATAAATTATTCGTTGAAATTACCTGAAGGAACATAATTTATTCAAAAGATGAACGGAAACAATATTAGATAAGTAAATAATAATTATATTTGACATTTTGTTATAATTTTAATTCTGTGACCTATATAATTTGTACCTATTTTATTTGCATTGACATTTTATTTACTGTATTGTGTTCATTTTGTGTATTGTTGTATTCTGTTGGCAGTATTGTGGAATTTTATAGAATGTGTTTTATGTAATGTGCTTATGGGTTCTGCCTGAATTAAATGAATTTTATTTATTTATTTATATAAAAATTCCATTTAATATCTCGAGTGTCTGATACTTTAACCTTTTTTATATTCGGTCAGTTGCCAGATTTTGATTCTTGATAGCTCAATATAATGATAGTATATTGATCTATATAACAATATCCAAACATAACTGGATAGATCAAATCATATGCTGGCACTTCACTTGGAGTATTTATAAAAATAATATAGTTTATAAAAATAATTTTTTATGTAAGTATTTATATAAAAAAATATTATTATTACATACCTATATTTTTAGAATACATAAGGGTATTCTTAATTTTTTTTTGTTAACTAGTATTTTTTCGTGTTTGTGCGGCCGCGTTGTTCGTCTAAACTACGCAAAGGATTTTGATGCGGTTTGCACCATTATGTAAGAATTTATGTGTTTATACATTAATATTAAAGCTTAGGCACTTAATAGTACAGAAGGTTTCGGTAGATTTACTCCGCAAAATCATTTAAGTAAAAAGCGACTCTTGCTACGACACAATAAAGTGCACTTCAGGTCGCACAGCGCTACTTACCTACAGTTATATTTATCTAGAAGTTGCCTATCTTTCTATCGCCTAACTCTTATAACTTCTGACGCGAAGCGGTTCTCTAATACATCATAAACCCTACCGTGATAAAAAAAAGTTCATTTTGTATACGTATTAACGAAATAACGCAAATATTTGCGCTAATAAAACGTCAAGTGAAGTACCAGCATTACAGATTATTATGAAGTCTGTCAGATTTCAGTAAAGATCAGTCTTCGAGTAGAGTCCTGTCACGGTTATTTTCCTCTGACAAGAGCAACCTTATTGTAATGAGAATAAGGATCACTGTAATTTTAACAGACTTGTCAGTAGCTGCAACCGAATAGCAACCTTATTGTAACTAAAATAAAGATCGCTGTCATTTTGACAGTGATGAAAAATTAGAGGTTAAATATTTGTGAAAGGACTTTAACATTTAATCGGCAAAAGTGATTGAAATATTTTATAATAATATATGAGGACATACCTGCGTAACTGAGGCGGGGAACCTTCTACGTGTCCATTAGTCTCCTTAGCCAGTCTCACAGCCATTTCATGGTCTCGTCGCTCTTGTTCTAACCTATTAATAGTAAAGAGAAAATACCGTTGTTGTTTATTTTCTAGTCTATTATAATCATCAGGAATGTTATCAATGTCAATTCATTTTATTCTGCATATAAATAGGCATTGTTTATATCAGGGGTCACCAAGTAGTTTCATTGTGGATCTGTTTATAAAAAAAATATTATATCTAAAACTTAATCTAAATTTTTTTAAATACTATAATTAAATGCACGGATTCAATGGCAATACCTTTACTTCAGACTTCATAGAGATAGTTCAAATTTTTCCATTATTATTAATTAAGACTACTTTGTTTTTTTTGTTCATAACAATTTTTTTTAAATACTTATAAAAAATTGATATTTTAAATCTTGATTCATAGTAATCATCTACGAAAATAATATGACTGTCGCGGTCCGTCCGCGACAGTCATATTATTTTAAAAAACGGACTCCCATTCAAACAAATTGGGGATCCCTGCTACAGCTTATTGATGATGGTGAAACAGGTTATAAATCTATCTTTATTAATGTTATAAAGAGGTAAAATTTGTTTGTATGTAGGGGGTAATCTCCGGAACTACCAGTCGGGCTAGATTTTTTTTTTTCGCATTGGATGGCCCAATTCTTGAGGAAGGTTATAGGCTATGTAACATCACGCTACGACCCTTAGGACGCGAGCAATAAAAAAATCAGAAAGAATGCTAAGCGAAAACGAAGTAGTAGCGCGGACAGATGATTGGACGCGACGCGTTGTATCGGTGGCCGGCATTTCTCGCGGACGGAGTCGCGGGCAGAAGCTAGTTAAACATAAAACAGTGTACCTTTCTCTGTTCTCCTGGTCAGCTTTAGCGGCTTCTTCCATTTGTTTCTGTATCTTGAGTGCGGCGATACGATCCTGTTCCTCTAACCGCAGTCTCTCTACCTCTTCGGCTTTGCGACGGGACTCCATTTCTGCTTTACTGTAAGTATTTTATCAAAATGTTATGTGTTTGTTAAATAAAACGCATCATGTTAGTTACTTTAATATCAATGACAATATTTGATTACAAATAGCTTACTAAATATATCTACGTCCATTGTATTTTTCATTGTATTTCCGCCATGTCACGCCTGAATCAATTAACTATCTTAATATTTGATTAATTTAATAATATAATATACTCAGAATGATTTGACAAGGGTATTAAAAGTAAACAAATATAAAAATATAAAGTCGATGTAAAGTTAAAAAAAAAATCATCATCATCAATCAATGGTTTATAATACTGTCTAATTACACATAGACACACTTCTGCCGACCCTATTTGCGGCAACAGGCGTGAAAAATAACTACGTAATAAATTAACAAAAAATACCTATTTATTTATGGTTATCTATCTGTTTGGTGTAGGATTCTCGATATTAAGTACGATAACGTAAAAATAATCCAGAACTTTTCAGCAAATATTATAAACATCCATTTATTTTTGCACGTATCAAGTAGTATAAATAGGTCAGCAACATTGCATGTTCTATTTCGTGACGCTATCAACCGGCCCTGTGGCGCAATGGATAACGCGTCTGACTACGGATCAGAAGATTCCAGGTTCGAATCCTGGCAGGGTCGCAAATATCTTTTTGTTCTTTTTCTAACATTTTACGATTAGGAATGATTTTCAAGAAACATGTTTTTTTTTAATAACTATGGATAAAATTATTAATTTTTTTTTGTTCCTCTGTAAAGTAGCAACCCTTACAAAAACAAATGAACTTCTAAATTTTTTGTGATAATAATTTTCATGTTTTTAACCGACTTCAAAAAGGAAAGAGAGATTTTGTATTGTTTGATGCGCAATATAAGATTAATTCAAATTTTCATTTTATGTTGCCATTCTGATTAGCTTTCTGCGCTCAGCCTTGGCTTAGATATTTATACGGAACTTAATTTTATTTTCTTTTACAATTGTGTATTATTTATTTTACTTCAGCCAGTATATTTACAGGTTACTCACAGTCTACGATGTTCCTCCTCTTGCTTTATCCTGTCCTGTTCACGTTTCTTGGCCTCTTCAGCAGCGCGCATTTCAGCTTCCATCTTTCGCAACCTTTCTTGTTCATCTCTGCAAGTAATTATTATGTTTGATATTGAGATATCTAGTATTGAAGTTCTTGATCACTCACTCTGGTAATTTATACTTACTACTTTTAGGAATATGAACTAGAATCGTACGACATTCTTATTGCAGTACATTTAATTTTGTAGGCTAGTGTATTTACATTAAATAAAATATATACTGTTTACGTTAAAAATCTTAATTATAATATTTAATTCTTATACATTATAACAAAAACTTATTTAACAAAGCGTATTATCAATCCTTTCATGAATTTAATTTTGTTAAAAAAGAGTTATTTATTTTTAATTTAAAAAAGACTACCCGATAAATGTACATAAACTAATGTTTAGTAAATGATTTTTTATATTAATTCATACATTCATCTCACAGAACTCCAGACATACTGACATGATCGTCTTCCATTCGTACGCGAACACATCGCAGTCAGTTTGTATACATAACTCACCTATTCTTTTGGTCAACCATTAGCTTTTGTAGTGAAGACATTTGTGTTTCGATGTCTTTGGTCAACTTTGTGTACAGCTTGTCGATTTCCGCGCCTGTGATTTTTTCATTGGACTGGAAATTAAAGTCATAAATTCAATACAGAAACTGTAATTAGCGGTAGCACAGAACTATTTGAGATTGGCCTATTACTTTGCGAGTTTTAACTTTTCGTATGACGTAATTACAGACACAATTAAAAATCCATTGTGTCTCATGTGGATCCAGCTTCCAAGAAAAGGTTAAAACAAAAGGAGTTTATTGTTTGAATTGCTGTTGGAAGCTGGAACAGTGTGCCAGACAAAATATAAAATCATTTATTCAAACTAGGCTGAGAATTAGCACTTTTCGAACGTTAAAATCACATAAGACAGTCCCCCAAAACGCCCACCCTTCACCACTTCCTAGTGCTTTAGATGGGAAGAAGAAATGCCGCAACAAACTGTCCAGACAGTTGCGTTTGCTCATGTTTTATTTCGAAGAGTACAGTTTACTATAAAATACGATGCGATCTCCATAGTAGTCAATCGCAGATCAGTGGTAACAATTTGACATTGACAGTGCCTTTATGTCGTAGCAGTAATGGCGATTTTAACAGAGAGGCAATTCCCGGATTTTTAAGAACGTTCGCATTCTAATCTCATTCGCAATCTGTCAAAAATACAATCGATTTACCAACATTTTTGACAAGTTTGACAGATTGCGACTTGCATGTGAACGTTTTTAAGTACGAGAACTGGGGCCTCAGTCTACTAATTTATAAACGTTACAATGGTCTCTCAATTGTGAGTTTTTGACAGATTTGCCATACAAAAACTGTAAAAAACACACCATTGTAACGTTTATAAATTAGTAGACTTAGGCCCCTGGCCTTTTGATGTGCCTCGACGAGTAGCGAAACTGAAATTTCCGAAATATGCTGCGATGCTAATATTTTTCCCACAGCATGAAGCTACTCTCATTTTCGTGCCGATACAAGAGAAAAAAATTCCAACGTCGTACCTTTACAGCAGCACAAGCATTCCTAATAGAATTCCTCAAGTTCTCGATATTCCTCTGCTCACTATCCTTCTCTTTCTTCAGTTGTGACGTCACGGACTCCATATCTTTGAGGTTATGTTGCAATGCGTTGATCTTAGCGATGCCTTGATACCGAGGGCGGTGCTTGCGACGGACCAAGTGACCGCGGATCGTCTTTTGTAAGAGGATTAGGCATTCTCGTCGGTAAACAATCTTGTTCTTTACTGTTGAGAAAAAAATTGTTTAGATTAGACAAAATACAATAGACGTAGATATATTTAGTAACCTATTCCGCTTAACTATTCCTAAAGAGTCATAAACAACCCTGTAAGAAATCGACACGTGTTTCACCTCTCAACGAGGCCTCCTCAGGATGACGATTGACTTGTCGCGAACCCGAACACGACGTGTTGCCACGCCGAGTGCTGAACGCAGAGTGAGCCACATCACCCGCGACAAGTTGATGTGTAGTGACAATATTGGCAAAACCCATAGTCGGCGCATCAATGCTATTTAGTTTGTTAGAAAAAAACACTTTTTTAATGTCAATGTTTCGATTTATTTTATAGTTCCTAAATACTCCTATGCATTAATGTTTCCAGTGTTTTCATTTATTGTTGTGTTGTCGTCTCCACATTGTATAGTCAGAAAAGGAGTTTTTCTCGCATAAAACGTGTATAATGGATGCAACTAGGAGAACGACTTGCACGTAAAATGGCGTACACTTGGATGGAACTTATTGGCTCGCGGGCAAAACGCTTTACAATATATTGACAGGTAATATAACAGTGTCGAACTTAGGATACTTTGTAAACTACTCACATTTAATAATGGACAGGACAGCAAAGATGGACTTCCTCCAGCGGGACTTGACGAGCCAGGACAGGACGGCATCCACGATAGACTTCAAGTTGTCCGGGTCCGACTTCATCATAGTGTCGAACTCGGAGTATTTGCCCGGACGGAAGAACACGCGGGTCACGCCGAACTTGTAGTCTTTATCTGAGAGGCCGAGACTGTGGACCATGGCCTGGAAAATAATCATGCAAGTTAGTATATTTTTTGGCACAATGTTGATACTGTTAATAAGATTAGGGGAAGATCTAAGAAACGATGGATGGACTGTGTGATAGATGATATGGGTAGAAAGGGAGTTACTACCCAGATGACGACTAATAGAGAAGTCATTCTGCCTAGCTTTTACCAATCATGTTGGGGTCGGCTTCCAGTCTAACCGGATGCAGCTGAATACCAGCATTTCACATGGAGCGACTGCCTATCTGACCTCCACAACCCAGTAACTGGGTAATACGATACCCCTTGGTAAGACTGGTTGTCAGACTTTCGGGCTTCTGACGACTCGTAACGACTGTCAAAGATCGACGAATGACAGCCGGGACCAACGGCTTAACGTGCTTTCCGAAGCACGGAGTAGTCTCGGTATTTAAAGATGGTCACCCATCCACGGACCAACCCCGGCAAGCGCAGCTTAACCTGATGGATCGACCCGTGCGGCTGTTATTACTTAGTCACGAGCTCCGAGATGACGACTAATAGAGAAGTGTGGAAGAAAATGAAACGCTGCACCGACTCCATAAATTGGGATAAGAGCAAGAGAACGTTGGTCATTTTAGTTAGTCTACAAACCTGGAAGTTTCCAAAGATCTTTTGCTTGTTACACTATTTCAATTCATAATTTTAAATTGATAGATTTAGAGGTCCAGCTTAACACAAACCTGTTGTTAATAATTTAGTTAGATCTTTAATTTTTATTCAAGACCTTATAGTTAAAGTAATATCAAAAAAATTATAAATAAAAGTTTGAATTGAATAAAAACTTGTTTATAAACAACAAGATCAGTGTATCAACTTATATGGCGCCGTCTAACGGATTCGTCGCGATCGGATTACCATATCAAAAAGGAACCATTTTTCCCTTCAAATCAACTCTAAAATGGCCCATCCTTACCTCACAGAACAGTTTAGCAGATAGTTTGTGCAGCTTCTGCGGTAGATATTTCTTGTACATCTCGTGTAGATCATTGAAGGGCGCTCGAGAAGGGTAGCCATGCTCCATGAGCTCTAACACGGCGATAGTTCCTGAACACTCCAGTTGTGTTAGTACTAGAGAGCCCTCGACCTCGCGACCCACCATGCGGGAGTTCGGCTTTATGCAGCGGATGAAGTTTGTGCCCTGGAATAGGGAAATTAAATGAAATTGTTTATTCTGTAAATAGGATATCGGAATCACTTTTACAACGTCATATTAATAAAAATAAGCTATACTCTTTTCTTGAAGTCGTTTAAGGGCGCACCGAGCATTTGCCTTTGTCTCTGTCTTTTTCTTTACGTGTAAAGAGTAAAGAAAATAACCACACTTTTGCACTTTTTTAATGTTTTTCGTTGTTATTTTCATCATATTGCCCTTAAATAAAAAACTATCGCGTATAAACGTTCCAGTCTACTATGAACTTTATTTTAGTCAATGTATCCTAATATAAAATTACTTATTTATATAAATAAGTAGGGATAGAGAGGAAAAAAATACTCATTAAGAGATAACTTTGCGAATTTATTCTATCGAGCCAAACTTATCAAATCGTGTTTCCATCTTGTATACTGTCTAGTATATAAGCCAAAAAATAATAATATATTTTCCTACATTTTAATTTAAATGTTTACTACTTCAAACAAGGGTTATAAAATCGTGTTTTTATGTATAAAAAGCTCGGTGCCCCCTTAATAACTCACATTCTCCTTCAGTTTATCCATCAACTGCGACAGTTGCGCTTGGAACTTGGCGCCCACAGATATAAAGTTGAGTTTCCCTTTAGCGTTGTTGTTGTCGGTGTTCTGGAACAGCTGCTGCACTAGCTTGCTGTTCGACTCCTGGACGAGGAACTCTAAGGACGCGTGGAGGGCGTCGTTGTTCTTCTCTATGAATTGGTTCTGTGGAGGAAATGACCCGTGGTTTAGTTTTACGTTGGCTAAAATCGGTCGTAGGAGCGATATTTAGCAGAGGATTTTTTGTTGAGACTTCTAAAGTAAAGTAAAATTTGTTTGTATTAGATTGTAGGTACTTAAAAAAGTTGTTTCAATTAAAATGGGCGATCCCTGCACAATCTACCTTAAATTAGGTAAATATTAATAGTGTATGTAGTGAATGTTCCGGTTGTTGCCGCTGTATATTCCCTTCGAATAATAATAATAAACTGTTTCTTTTTAGGCCTGGTATTTTAATGTAACGATAATTACACTGCAATATTCTGATTGTCTGTTTTTAATTTTTTCTTCTTGGTGATTGACTTGTTGCCTTGTCTTGTCCTGAGGATGCCTCGTTGAGAGATGAAACACGTGTCGATTTCTTACAGTTTTTTTTATGACTCTTTAGGAATAGATAAGCGTAATAGTTACTAAATATATTTACGTCTATTGTATTTTATAATGGATTTCCGCCAAGTTACGCCTGAATCAATTAACTAACCACAAGAATGATAAATATATTTTATAAAGAAAAAAAAACCTCAATGCGATATTAACTCCTGAAGTTTACAAATATCTAAAATAAGTAGGTTACATGATCGACAAGAGGTTATTTGATATGATAATGATAATTACCGTGTTATAGCAGACAGCGCCAGCAAAGTGACGCAATAAGAAGCCTTCATCATCGCGCAGTGTGCGGTGAGCCTTCAGACGAGACGTGCGAGGGACTTGTAATCTGGAAATAGTTGCTAAGTTCTTGTCAATGTATCGAGAACATGTTTGTTACAGTTCAGCGTAACTCGAGCATTTGTGAATTCAATAGAACGCATCCCAGCGTGTCCAAAACGCACACGTTTGGATTTGCACTTGCAACTCTCGGCACTGGGCACTGGGCTGAAAATCCAGTGCAGTATAAAAAAATCGTTGCGTTAAAAAATCGCCCGTGCTAATGTTTTAAGTTAGTTAAGGTACTATAATTTTTATCAGTTGTTTGATTGCAACCAAATACCCCGCCAAAGTCAAACTGTTACCTTTGAACATGTAGTTGACTGTACATATCCGGACTTCATAGCTGTTAGTTATTATATTATCGTGGTCAAGGAAATATATTACAATACAATCATGTTATTTCTAATTAAGGTGGATACTCCAAGGTAGCCCCCGAAATTCAAATTTTCTTACGTTTTTGCAATTTGCAGGTCAGTGTCAGGTTGTATGTTGATTAAAATATGATTCTCAACCGTATCAATTATAGTATTACAGAATTATAATCATTCGAATCAGCAATACAACTCCTTAAGTTAGAATAATCCTCAAATGTCATGATTTCATGGATTATATGAACTTAGAGAGTTGTATTGACTATTTTTATGACTATAATTCTATAAATAAATATCTGATACGGCCGCGAATCATATTTAGATCAACATATAACCTGTACATTGCAAAAAACGTAAGAAAAATTGATTTTCGCGGGCTACCTTGCATCCTCCACATGTGTGAAATATATCAGCTCATTAGTGCTCCTGTTCTACGTTACCTGTTATTATTCACAGCCAGTTGTTTGTGTACTGAATGTGTAAAGTGACCAAACTCAGGTTTCGGGAGCTTTGATTCTTCGTCCAGCAAATGGAAGATACCGTGGTTCTTGCTCTCGATTAAATCTGAAGAAAAAAGGCAAAAAAGAATAAGTATTTAATCTCGAATTTGAATACATTGTCTTCATCAGCACTCAGCTGTCTGAAAGCCATTTTACTTGCATTTAACTCGATCCTCAGCTTCTCTCATCGAGCTACCAGTCACAAATATCTAGCTTAAAATCGTGACAATCTAAGAAGTCCGATTCGACAACTAGAAATAGTTATTTGTTATGCAAGGCTGCAAAGTTGTTTTTTGGCGCGAGTACTTGTATTGAAACCTGAGCGTTGCGAAGGTTTCAAAGGTACGAGACACAGAATAACTTTGCTACCGAGCGGAACACACAACTTTTCACCTCACTACAGCTAGGAAAATGCTAGGTGCAAGAAAAACAGCTTAAATAATAATATTTAATTAGTGTTTATTTATTTAAAAAATTCAAAGTAATAAGTATTTATGCATTTTCAGTGGACCTGGCGGTATAGAAAATTATTGAATAGAAAGTTTCGGAGTTTAAAAACTCTTTCCACGCTAGCGGATAAAATGCACTTTTGCAGTCAGATTTCGACTGATAAACAGAATCTTTCCGAGCTTGTGAGATGAAAAAAAAACACTTACGTAGTGATGGAAAAAATATCGGTTTCTTAAAAAATCGGTTCTCGAGACATATCGATTTATCATACTTATAGAGTTTGTAATCGACGATTTATCTACATTGCTTAAAAATGACTCTCGAGGAATATCGTTTCATTACACGAACGAGTACGAAACGGCAAATCGGAGTTCTTAGATTGTCGCGAGTGTAAATATAATACGGAAAAGATAACTGATAACAATGACTTACCAATACAATCCTGGTTGTCCACGAATCTAATCTCGGGCACATTGAGCCCCTCTCGCTTGTACAACTCCTGTTCGTTCTTCAGGATACGCTCGTTGAAGAACTGCTGCAGCTTCTCGTTGCAGTAGTTGATGCAGAACTGCTCGAAGCTGTTCATTTGGAAGTATTCTGTGGAAGAATAAAAATTCATTATAAACTTCCGTAACAACCCCGTTCCGTTTTATCAACAATTACTCAAACGATTTATTGCTGAAGCCTGATGTTTAATGTTATTTGCAACACCATGGATAGATCCTTCGATAATGAATAGAATGTGCGTCCAGGTACGACAATAGTCGTTATCATTCGTAATCATTTTTTTCAAATAGATTTTTTAAAAGACAAAATCAGTCATGTTCCTCGGGTTCTGTACTCCAGCTGCTACAAGCTCCCCAGCTCATGAGGTAGCTGCAGCTACCATGTCGGCGTTCTGCCTTACGTTTACCAATTTGTGGTCCTGTCCAATCTGTGGACTCAAGAAGACTTCCCCCCTCTAACAGTAAGCCCTTCTACGGCTAATTTGGCTGACACATAGTCACAGTCATATTATGAAAGGTAGGTAAACTTACCAAACCCAGCGATATCGAGCACTCCGATGTAGTAAGCGGACGCTTGGAAGGGAATGCTGGTGTTGATGCGATGCACGATGTAGTCGAACAGACGACTGTACACGGCCTTAGCGAGCGCGTCGCGTGCGTTGTTCGCTTCGTATATCTTTAGTGGCACCCTGTTAAGAAAATGTCAATTCATCATTGCAGCGCTGATTTATATTATAACCTACATTGAGACTTGCATCGAAATCGTTAGAGCCGTTTTTGAGAACGTGATTACAAATGTATATACAGGGTGGATTTTTCTGATGGTGCAGTAAGGACAGGTACATCAACAGTTGTCGCTACAAGACCATTTTCTTAGGAGAGTGACCTTAATTTTATGATATATTTTGATCTGCATTAACAATTTTGAAAAAAAAATAGAGTCAGCAAGAAAATGGGCAGCTTTCAAAAAAAAAATCTTTGATGTTAGCCGATCTTGTTTCTTACAAGGATCACAAAATTATATTGGAGCTGGAACTCTGGAAGCTTGGAACTGAGGTTTGAGTATTAGAAAAATTAAAAATCGCAAAAAAAAACCCTGGAAAGGTCATAATTATTATTTCGAGATTTCAGTAGGTGGTAATATCGCCTAGTTATGATTTCAGAGCCCCATAATTTTTTTTGTTGGTAATTAAGAAAAAAAAAAATTGTTTCATTTATAAAAGTACAATATGTACACGATCAAAATGTATGGAATCCCTTAAACCCTTTTAAATAATCGATGATATATTTTTACTCTCGGAGGGTTTAGAATCATTTACTGAATTTATGGTAACAGTTGGCGCGGCACCGCGATAAGATAATTTATTTGCGTTGTCTTTGACATACTGTATAGTGATCTTATAGGTGATGTCCTTCAGGAAGGTCAGGTTCGTAGTACTCGTGACCGGCGGACGTGTATGACCAGATGTATGAACGTAAACGAAGCATAAGGAGTATGCAAGGATCGTAGCAGGTGGCGTTCTGTAGTTTCTGCCTATGATCATATGTATTATGTGTGTATGTAAATCCTCACATGATAGCGGTCCCCTTGATGCCTCCCCGCGAGCTCTGCATGAGGCGCGACACGAGCGCCATCCGGAGCTCCCCCGGGTCCACCCCCAGCAGGCCGGCGGCGGTGGCCAGCGCGGGCTCGGACTGCGGCGTGACGCGACAGCCGCCGCGCGCGCCGCTGTCTTCTTCGAACTGAACGTTACCGAGGTGTAACACGGCGCCTACCACGGAGTAAACTGATTTTTTTTCTTCGTCTGTGAGGCCGACGCGAGATAGAGCCTAGGGAAGGAACAACAATAACCAATTTTATTTCTACAAAAATCTGTAGCTAGATAACAAAGTACTGAAAAATCCCATGTAATAGTGAAATACAATAGACGTAGATAGATTTAGTAACCTATTCCACTTAACTATTACTAAAGAGTCATAAAAAACTCCGTAAGAAACCGTTCCGTGTGTCACTTCTCAACGAGGCATCCTCAGGATGACGATTGACTTGTCGCGAATCCCACGACGTGTTGCCACGCCGACCGCTGGACGCAGAAAGTAATCATGTAATAGTTTCAGTCTTTTTAACCTGATTCGCGATTTCAACTACTTTTAAAATGTTGGTAGCCATCTTAAAAAAGTACGCCCATATTCATGAATATTTTTCTAAGCCGAGGAAAAAGAAGTGGTTTACTTGGCAGTTAAAGCTGTTTATAAATTATAATACATACTGTAATAGGACATCGACGCACAAACTGGATTCAACGGATGAATCTAGCCAACCGAATGTAGGAATTTTTTGATGAATTATTATAAAAAAACCTTCTGTTTCATACAAAACTGCAATACATACACGATCAAAATTTATGAAAAGAGAAAATTTTCAACCCTTATAAGTCTAGTACCACTGTTGAAAATTTTGGTCAGTTTCATTTACTGAATTTATTGTAACAGTTTGCACGGCGATGACCTTTACACCCTGTATAAAGGCTATAAAAAAACAGACCACACTTCAAGAAAAAAACGGATTACTGACTGGTACGTGTTTGAACAATTAAAAGTTCGCAGTAATATGGAATTTCTTGTACTGGCACATAACGCAATTTCATTCAATAGAAGAGGACTAAAAAACAAGCTAAGGCCCCGTTCTCGGCCTCGAGCGACGCAACTTGCGTCAAGCGACACGCGCGCGTCAACTGTCACCGTCCGTCACTCCGCGCATCACAAACTCAAAATCAAAGCATTTATTTTAAATAAACCAATTACAGGCACTTTTAAATTGGGGGCTTGTCTTTGGGGTTGGTCAGTCAGAAAGATGAAGCTAGTTGCCCATTCCAATACTATATACTAAAATGAGGTAAGGACCTAATATTGAGCCTTGTGGTACACCCATTTTTACTTATAAACCGAGTGAGTTGACACCATTTATTTGAACTTGCTGTTATCTATAATTTAAGTAACATTTTACTTAACCGAGCGCAAGTTTTCCAGACCGTAATGCTCAAGTTTTAAGAGCAAGGTTTCTTGCTCAACGCAATCAAATGCCTTGGAGAGGTCACAAAAGATTCCTATGGCATCTTGAGCCTCTTCCCACGCCGTAAATATGTGTTTTAATAAGGTGACACAGGCGTCAGTCGTATAACGTCCCTTGGTGAAACCGTACGATTTCACGTAACGTTGACTCGCGGCACGCTCTAAACACAGATTGATACATGGTTCACTCTGCATTTTAGGTATGAAGCTACAAGTAGGCTACACGGCGGGCGCGACTTGCCGAATTCAGTGGGCGTAACGTAGTCAGAAGATAAGACTTCTAGGTGAATATAACTGTAGGTAATTAGCGTTGCTCAATTGCATTTTATTGTGTGGAAGCAAGAGTCGCTTTTTATTTCAATGATTTTGTGGAGTTAACCATCTCTATTCATCTGTGCTCTAAACAACTTCTTTCATTTGTTTTCTCCGCAGACGCGTGTCGCTTGACCGTGTAGTTCGTGGCCACGAGGTAAAACTTCAAGGATCTCATACCTGATTGAGCCTGCCAAAGTCCTCCACATCATCAAGTATAGGGTCTCGAAGACCGCCTTTAGCTTGCTGCTGCTTACTCTTGCAGTTGGCAGCGATTTTCTTCTCAGAGTTGGCAGTCGTGAAGTATTGGGTGCAGCCATTTTTCAGATACTGTTGACAAAGGTATTATTAAGGTGATTCTCTCAATTTGCATCTTTTAGTGCTATTATTTACCACTTTAACAATAATACTTTGCATAATACGATTTTTATAACGGTGCCCTGTCAACGTCGAAATACTAGTGTATTTGGTTTAAATTTTTAAATATTAACACTAACAACTTAACGAGTAATATGACAGAACTGTGGAGACGACACGAGTTGTGTGCACTCGCAGTGCAGGGCACTGAGGAGGTAACCGTGCGGTGAATTCAATACTAACAAGTAACAACCTACGACATTGACAGCTCCAAGCGTACAGTTATAAAAATCGAGTTATACCTGCAAGTATCAGGCATAACGAATTCTGTCATGACTGACATATTGGAATTTGAATTTTAGGTGATAGTAGGTAGATTTGGCTTTTTGTAGGTACTCCAAAATTGTAAGACTGTGTGTGTGATTGTGACAGTGTGTCTGGTCACCGGTGTCCGACTCGATATGGCGAACCAATTATGATCAATGTTATCGACAAATGGCTATAATAAGGCAATTTGCCCCTACCACTTTAATACTATAAAGTGTTTCATGTATTTTTTAAAGGTTTTAATTGGAGTTTTTGAAAAACCCTTTAGTGTAAACTTATTGCCTACTTTTCTAAGTTATTTAGGCTAGTAGGCATCGTTAGAGCCATGAACCCACACGTATTCGATCAAAAAACTAAGGCCGCCATTTCAAAACAGTAGGGGCAAAATGCCTTATTATGGTGGATTTCTCGATAAAATTGATTATATTGCTTCGCATTGACGGGTTGGACACTGGTAACCAGACATAATGTATGTACAATCGGATAACAATGATGATATAATAGTATTGTTTTGTTAGGTGCGATACAATGATCTTGTTTATCAAATGAGTTTCTTTCACGTTTGTAGTGTTCTTATGTCATTGTTTGATAAACTGTTCCACCTGTTGACACTACCGAAAGCTTTGCCGATGCCTTGAAGAATTCAAAGACAAGTTCAAAATTCTCATGTATGTAGTAAAATCGACACCCTTTTACTTATTGTTCAAGCCAGAACACAGTATTTTGTTTGGTATTCTGTGTGTGGCTTGTTAATTAGATGTTTTTATTGACACATTACGTTACATACGTACGTTACGTACGTGATTTGCAAGGTGACTTCACGATGACTTAGAAGGATTTTAATACAGTCCGTTGCACTCATCTTAAAATAATGATTATTTCAATAACTTTTTGGATACAGTAGATAACCTCCACTCGTTAAAATAATAACAGGAATTATGTTTTGGCAATCCTTGTAAAAAGATCCAGTTATTCATTTAAAAAAAACTAAATTTATTAAACACTTCAGACAAAACTGAAATTATTCATCTTTTCCTTTAAATATGTTTTTTTCTAATTATAACCAAACATATAGAACCCTACTTCATCGCATTATGTACCACTAAAACTTGGAATGTACCAATACAAAATTATCCAAAACTCACCAAATAATCATCAGGCTTGGTGATCTTCAACGCCGTCCTCAACTCCTGAGGCGCGCCGGCACACAGCAGATAGAACACATGGTAGTTCCTCTCCTCCGCACTCTGGGTGCATATCCTGGACTTCTCCAGCAGGTAGTGGGAGATATGACCCCCCACCACTTGGTACTTGCTGTTGAAGTGCACCTCCATGAACTTGCCGAATCGAGAACTGTTGTTGTTGCGAGTGGTTTTAGCGTTACCGAATGCTTCGAGGATTGGATTGGCTGTGGGAGAAGAGTTGGTTATGAATATAGGTAACTTAGATATAGCAAATCTCGATGTTTTGACATAATAAACACCATTGCACCTGTGCGAAGCAGGGGCGGGTCGGTAGTTGTAAATGTGCAAAACCTTAGACACCCCAACTGATTTTTAATTCAATAATATTTCAGAGAGAAAAGAATTGTAAAAGTTTTATGTGCTGTTTTAGTTTTACTGACAATTCTTTGCATTGAAATAAAAGCTATTATTATCCCGCGTATAAGAAAATTTAAATTGGTCGACAACAATTTGTGTTTGTTTACCTATTTTGGCGGGTTTGAGCATGTGACCGACGATGAATAAATATCCACGGCAACGTTTTTAATGAAGATTTTTTGAAAAATGTGATCTATTTTTTATAGTGGTTCAATTGATTCTGCTCGTTATTCTGATCAAACTATTTTCAGGTTTTGCGCATTTAACGTTAGACGTTGTATGAATAATGGCTAAACTTATCTCTGAGTCTGACATTATTACTGACTAAAATGAAGATAGGGTAAGAAATACGAACTGGTTACTGGTCAACCGTGTTTTAAAGCAAGTTCTATGATTCATGAAACAAGAACATATTTTACATAATCCAACTTAGCATTATTAATTGCACACTTGAATAGAATTAATTATCTGTCGTTTTATTAAATGCAACTACCTATTCTTTAATTAACAAAACTTGAAATATTTCAGTCGCAAACCAAAATTTAATTGCAGTAACATTACTGATGCATACATTAATGACAAATTAACTGTAGTTATGCCATTAAGAACAATAAAAACAGTAATATGATATAAATGGTGGTCTACCTACCTCTATGATTAATAAACATGATATTAACACAACCGTTACACAAGGCCGGTGAAGGCCGAATGTTTTTTTATTTACATAACTTTACTAGCGACCTTCCCGGGAATCGCTCGGATATTTATCATTAAAAAAAGATGAATTAATGGTCTATTATAAATGCTAAATGTATTGTTATCTGCCCAAGTCTGTCTGAACAGAATTCGGATGTGAGCACTAGGTATTGGTTTGGAAAAGAAATCATGCCTGCGACAATATTTTATTCATAGAGATTAAATATTATCATAAGATCATCCTATGATAACTATCATAACTTAATATTATAAATGCGAAAGAGATTTTTTTAATTTCTCATCTTTTCATTTTCATTTCCATTTTGATTATTTGTGTGTGTTTTAGATTCTTATTGCATAAAAATCGACTCGTGTAATTGGGAGAAGACACTATCTCCTGTAACACAGGTGCTATAACTAGCGCAGGAGTCAGGGCCTCAATATCTTTGTTAAAAAATTATTTATGCCAATAAAGAAATTTATTATTTATAGTTTTTTTATTACGCTGAACGGATTTGGATGAAATTTGGCACATGGGTAGACCATGACGTCAGTTAGGACATAAGATACTTTTTTATCCCGGTAGTACTTTCCCGTGGAATAATCCGCAGGCAAAAGCCAATATTTATCAAATAATAGCTTAGCAGGATAATAGGGAAAATATTGTCAAAAACTACACATCAGTTTCGGAGAATCCACCAAAGAAACAAATTAGAAAAGATATAGCATAAAAATAAAAGTATAAAAACTAAAACCCAACTACGGCAAAAAAGTCAACTAAAAAGGTATAAACAAGTCATCTCAGACAGACAAATTAAAAATCCGGAGTCACACGTTTTAGGTCATAAATCGAATAGATTACGTGTGACTCCGGATTTTTAATTTGTCTGTCTGAGATGACTTGTTTATACCTTTTTAGTTGACTTTTTTGCCGTAGTTGGGTTTTAGTTTTTATACTTTTATTTTTATTTGAATTATTTTGGGCTAATAATATATATATATTTGAAATGTGCTAATTAAGCCCTTTCATTTGATACCCAACATGGTACCAATAAAAAAACTTTTTTTTTAGTTCATGACTGTTTGTCCTCTAGAGGGCGCCATATTCAATTTAATGTGACAATTCACATAGCCTATAACCAGCGGACGACCGAGACGCTTCAAATGATACCCCATTTGTCAAATTATGATGAGTAGTTTAAAAGTTATGAGGGAACAAATGAACATACATACATACATACAAACATACATAAATACTTACATACATACATACCGGTCAAAATCATAACCCTCCTTTTTGCTTCGCCGTAGTCGGGTAAAAATTGATTATGTATTTATGTCAATGATACAAGTTTCGGTAGGTATTATAGTAAATTATTAGTATTGCAGAATTGTTGCATTTTATTATGTGATCTTTATTTATAAACTTGAAATGTATAAACATTAACAAATCAGCTGGTTGTCAAGACGAGTTTTAGAAACAAGTATGTAATGTATTCAGAGAAACGTAGGCGAATCGTTTGCAAGCTGCATCTATTTCTGCGCATTATTGTTTTGTTTAACAGACAACATAGCGCTTGAACGTAGGTAGCTATGACCACTATGCGAACTCCTCCATCGCTTTTTAGGATATTTCTAGAATAGCGTATGACTCGTTTTTTGTTGGGTAGCCATGTTTGCAAAGCAGCCGCGGCTGGTTTTTAATTTTATTTTAACATTAGTGCGTCAGGTGAGTGCAGGTTTAAGAATTAAAGGACATGTTAGGTTTTTCTATGGAGGCTGGACTTTTATTCGAAGCAGTTGTGGACAGGGAAGAGATTATATTTTTATGAAAGTACATCAAATAAGGAGGCTATGTGTACCTGTATATCTATATATATTTTAAAGCACCGTTCCATAATTATTATATATTTTAAGTGATTATGATTTATAATATAAATTGCAACCCACAGTAATTATTGCTTTTGGCAACACTTTTCGGTTGGATGTCATTATTGTCATCGTGAAATGTGAACGTTAATCAAGTGTCAAATTCAATTCAATGCATTTGCGTGTGTGGTTTGCGTTACAACGGAACGGGCACAAGTGATTTGAATTCGTTTGTTTTTGTTGTTTGTTCAAGAGTAAAACAATGAGAACATGACAACTAACAAGTGTGACAAGGTGACAATCTTACTGACATAATGTAATGTTTTCATAGGTTCCATTAGTAGGCAAAGGAATCAATGCCATACATCCAAATCATGGAGATAATTCGTTGGTTTTATTTTAAAGCCATCTAATATTGTTTTAAAATATTTTAAATAGCAATAGGGTGTATAATTTGGTTTAAAAAATAATATTTAACCCTTTTTTCTTTGTTTCAATGTGTAAAAATAATATTGCGATACAAAAAATATCTGGATTTTAAAATATTTATTAATTAAATAATGGTGTTTTTAATATTTTTTTTGTTTTTTAAGGCCATCCTGAATCATTTTCCCTATCAGAAAACCCAATCATGATAGCTGTCCAAAAATTAAGCCCATTTCATAACATGTCCTTTTGTATTACATTGGTTACTAACATAGCTTACAAGTAGTCTGTATTACTATTAACATCATAATATGGATCAAGATCTGCATTACAGTTTTTTTTTTTTTTTAATTCATTTTGGACAACAAGGAGAGGGTAAGTTCTTTCCCAATATACCACTGCCTAAACAAAAACTAAGCTTACAAAAAATCCAAAGGTATGAGTTTTCTGATTACTTTTTAATTTTCAGCTGAGCAGCTCTATTCTGCAATTAAATACAACGTGTATTTTTAGTTGCAGAATAAAGCTGCTCAGCTTGGGATCTTTTTTAATCGATCAGGCGCTTGTAGCTACGTGCTTACGTTGGTTATTTTGTCATTCTAAATTAAGTTTGTATAATTATTTGATAAACTTACCGTCCAAAATCTTCTGTTCAACAGGCCCCGCGCCCTTCGCCCATAAGTCACACAGGTACTTAAGTATGTACTTCGTGGACTCAGTCTTGCCGGCACCTGATTCACCCGAGACTATGATGGATTGAGACTGCTTGAGGGACTTCATGTCACGGAAGGCTTTGTCGGCTGTAAAATAATAAGGAATTCATTAGTTAAGCCTGATTTAATTGCCTGTGGCATACATACATTACAGTCTTTCAATTTGTAATAAGAGGAAAATTGTACAGATTTCGTGCCAATGCCTTTTTTTTGCATTTCTGCAGCCATAACGCAATAGTAGTACTCATTTTACAAAAGAGATCGTCGCTTTTAGTTCCATTTTCAAACGTAAAATGTTCTTTTTTTGTGAAACAGTATTGTAATATTTAAATCATGATTATTCTACATATGAATAAAGACTTTTTCGTTTTAGGAGGCCCGTTAGTAACAAACTTTTTCCCCTAGAGAAAAATAAGCAATTTTAGCCCCGCTCTTTACGCTACAATGACGGACTTTTTGAACAAGAGGAGTGAAAAATAGGTTTATTTGCATGTCGAAAGTTGAAGCAACAATAAAAGTTACACCATCCAAACTGTTTTATTGGCCCAAGTATACTTTTCATTAGGCTTGTCCAAAAAAAGTAAATTTACTGTTTAGACTTTGCAACTTTAAGTGACGTAATCCAAGAATGTATTACTCGGTTAATCCCTCAAACCAAACACAGAGTTGTTTGTTTATTTTCCCGACTACGTTCAGAATTGTTCTTGTAGGAAAACAGGTGATTTAATAATTGTGAACAACAAATTACTGACGTCTTTAAACCCAATACATAATTCAAGCTATGTGGCCCTCGACTTAAGTTCGTCACGAAGGCAAATTAGACTGAATAATACATTAGACTACTTTCTTTAAATTAAACAGTACAATTTCTTTGGAAAGCTGTCTAATGGTTACAAAGAAGGTGATTCTCGGGATCACCGTTTATTGTTGTGTTCTCGTTGTGTTAACTTCTTATTGGTGAAAATGCATATAGTGTGTCTGGTCACCGATGTCCGACCCGATGATGCGTGACATTCGCTCAGACGCTCATGTGACACTCGGTTGGTTACTTAAACCAACCGAGTGTCACATGAGCAATGCGGTGTCGCAATGCACGGCGTCGGTTGGTTGATATCATAGCGCTGCGGCGACGCAACGCACCGGCAACGCCCGTGATCAATTTTATCGACAAACCAACCTAATAAGGCATTTTGGCCCTACCGTTTTAAAAAGATGTGAAAAAAAACAACCAAATTTTTTAACACTCTTATATTTAAGGTTTTAGTGGGAGTTTTTGATAAACCTTTTAATGTCCACTTGTTACCTACTTTTGTAGTTGTCGAACACTTTTATGTCTGTAGGACCTCGAAATCGATAGGTATTGCAAAATAAAAGACCAACCAGTACTAAGTAAAAAAAAAAAAGGCTGCCATTTCAAAACAGTAGGGGCAAAATGCCTTAATACGATGGATCGATCGGACGGGTCGGTTACCGGTGACCAGAAACACTGTATAGCTGCAGAATCTAGACTTGCTCTTTAATTCAGTCTGCAATCTGGGCAAAAAACGAATGCGAACAAAAAAGTTAAAGAGGCAGGGATCGATCAGTATTTCCCCATATATAGCAATCCAATGGGGTACCGTTTTAATGGAATTGCATTGGGACTAGACACTTGAGTTTGCAATTAATTGCGATGTCGTTTAACGTTCCTGTCAGGCAGACCGAGCTTGTTGTTTTAGAGATCAGTGGGGTAATTTCGTATGACACTTACAGTACTTAGTAATGGTTTTCATTTTGACAGTTAAACAACATTTGCTATTGCGTTATTGACGTTGTTGAATAGACAAATTTTTTGAACATATGAAGCAATGGATAGCGTATCCTTCAAAATTAATCAGATTATAATTGATAGTGTGTTACGCATTTAGGGTGCAGCTCCCATTGGTTACAAACGTAGAAAGCTTCCTTAGTCCAGCTTAGCACTGGTTTATTACAGCATAGCATATTATCACGGCTGTACTCTCTGAAAGGTTAGGCAGAGTTGTACCTATAATACACCCACATTTCGCCAGTTACTACACCATATTGCTGACTAAAACTACATACACATTATTGTGTTTAGGTGCGTGGTATCGGATTGTGCTAAATGTACCTTCGAAACTGGTATTACTGTGGCGCGCCACCACGACACAACAATTATACAACCACGACCCACCGCGTCGCATTCCATCGCCCGCGTATTACTTCGTTTACGCATAGCGTTCTTTTTGCTCGGCTTCTAAGGGATGTAGCGTGATGTTTATAGCCTATAACCTTCCTCAAGAATTCGGCTATTTAATGCAACAAATCAAATCCGACTGGTAGTTACGAAGATATACAAACTTACAAACTTTTCCTCTTAATTATATTATTAGTATATTAGTCTTAGCTTATCACTAAGGGAAAACCGAAGTTTCTTGTTATATAATGTGGAGACGACAATACAACAATAAATGAAAACACTGGCAATTATTATTGCATAGGAGTATTTAGGAACTATCAAATAATTCCTAACATTGAAATTAAGTATGTGATTTTTTCTAACAAACTAAATAGTAGTGGTGCGCCGACTATGAGTTTTGCCAATATTTGACTAGCTATAGTGACTAAACTATTAGAGATCTTTGATTAAATTTTCGTATGCAGCTGACTGGGAACGTCATCAACCCAGTTTAATTTATTGTTGTATTGTCGTCTCCACCACCCGGAGAAGCTCGTGGCTAAGTAATAACAGCCGCACGGGTCGATCCATCAGTTTAAGCTGCGCTTGCCGGGGTTGGTTCGTGGATGGGTGACCATCTTTAGATACCGAGACTCCTCCGTGCTTCGGAAAGCACATTAAGCCGTTGGTCCCGGCTGTCATTCGTGGATCTTTGACAGTCGTTACGAGTCGTCAGAAGCCCGAAAGTCTGACAACCAGTCTTACCAAGGGGTATCGTATTACCCAGTTACTGGGTTGTGGAGGTCAGATAGGCAGTCGCTCCATGTAAAATACTGGTATTCAGCTGCATCCGGTTAGACTGGAAGCCGACCCCAACATGATAGGCAGAATGATATTGTCGTCTCCACCTTGTATATTTGATTCGTAGCTCTCTTACCGATAGCAAAAACATGAGGTGGCAGCTCCCCCAAAGACTTGCCCTGGTACTTCTTGATGGTGGTGGAAGAGTACATATCTTTAATGTCTTCATAGGGATTGACAGCCAACAGGATATTTGCTACGTATGTCTGTAAAAGTATAAATTTACATTATTCAAAAACTCAAAGCATTTATTTCAATTAAACCATTTAGAGGCACTTTTGAATTTCAAAGGGGTCGGTCAGTCAGAGAGATGAAGCTAGTTGCCCATTACAAAGCGTAGTAGGTTCCCATGGGGAAGAACGGGCAAGAAACTTCACGGATACTCTGATTTGTTGCATCATTGTTGAATTTATTTAGTTAAGAACGATGAAAAAAAAGACGTAACGTTAAAAGCGTCCAGAGTATAGAAAAGAGAAAAAAAAATGTTTCATAAATAAAATTACTAAAAGTCATGGCAGCTAAGAGATGCCCGTTCACGAACATGACGCATAGATCAGCACCATTCAGCTCAACCATTTTGAAGGAAGCTAAATGATCCAACACACGCGCCACCATCAGCGAGACATCTGTCTCATTATTGTTTATTTACTTTAGAATGGTTAGTCATCTTTATGATGTCACTGGTTTAGATGTCTGTGGTAATTATGTGGGTATCGTTTGTTTACAATGGGTTAACTAAAAGAAAAACATAATCAATAACAACCTATATATACTATTGCCTCTCTCTCTTGTATCTTTTTTACCTTTACCTTTCTAAAAATCTAAGTAGTCTCAACAAGAGGTTTTTCATTTTATTGGTCCTTCGGTACATTCAGTGCATTTACTGGGTACCGTCAGCCTGCCCGTATCATCCTGATGCTGGGCAAAGGTGACCCCAATGTCTTCCAGCTCAGTATATCATGCATTATCGAATAAAAAAATAAGCCAGTAAGAAATACTGAATAATCTGCGAAAATACGGCTGGTAAAAGTCATTGGACAAGGAAAAACAACGGAATCAATACTCGTAGATAATTTTCTACGGTAAGCATAGGTAGCACCTACGTATAAAATATATTATTTTCAAGGTGAAAACTTCAGGCATTTGAAGTGAGTCATAGTAGGTAAATCAGTTATTACTTACGTAAATCTTATTCTTCTTGTATCTGGTGAGGATGTTGTTTAGTAGCGTGGATTCGTTGAGGAACATCAGCTCGCCTGGAAGTAATAGATTTAGTTAGTAATTGACTTTAGGATTTAACGTAAGGATGGTAAAGGCGTAAAGATTACCGAGCCTAATTTTAAAGGTTGCAAAGGCTCCTGGTCCAATAATCTGGGGAGTTTTTTGCGTCACATCTTCTTCACATCTAAAGGACTCGGAAGTGGTGAAGAGCGGGCGTTTTGGGGGACTGTCTTATGTAATTTTGACGTTTAAAAAGTGTTGATTCTCAGCCTTATTTGAATAAAGAAATTTTGGAGTTAAAAAAGAAAAGAATATCATTGTATAAAAAGGACTACAAGTAATCAAGGACCAAAGATCGTTTGGTTCGGCTTCGGAGCTTCACCTCGACAGGGTTTGTTTGTTAATCTACTTAAAATAGACCACGACCTCGCGACCCGAACAGTCAATGGCTGGATATCGTGACAGATGATAGAAGAGCCAATGAATTACCTATTGACGACGTAAAAGACCCAACAAATGAAGGCAGCATGCGGATATGAGGACCAACTATTTCGAGATTCGTTCTGGCCCTTTAAAAAACAAATCCTTTAGAACCTTCTCGATTTATTCTCGTAAAGGAATCCCTGGCATTAGTAAGCAAGGAACAAGATTATTATAAGACCATGAGAAAAAATAATTCTAAACTAGTTTAAAACAGGTTCGTTTCTATTCCAGGAGCGCTATTATAGGGATCGATTTCTATGCCTCATCGAAGTTAATCGCTATAACTCGTAAGATGATTACGTCAATTAATTGTTGTCAGTAAAAAACGTAAGATGCGACTGTGGATGACGGATATTGCATTCATTTAGATATATCGATCATGCTTTGTATGCTATGGGTAAGAAACATATTACAAGAGGCTATATTTCATTTTGCTCAGTTCTTGCAATGAGTGGTACACTGGATGGCACAGGCTTCTCAAAATTGCTTACAACGAGCGTTTCTTAAGCATCTTGTGCATACAATCTACCTTAGCTGTTTTACTCAGGTCTAACCATTCCCTTATGATCAATAAGAGCAGTATGCCTTAGGTATTGTTTGGTTTATTGTAATAAATATTCTCTAACTTGCAATTTTCTTGCTCCAACAGTTTTACAACCATATACGAAGTAGGTGGGTTATATATCTAAAGCATTCTATGAAAGAATTTGCGCATTGTTTCAATTTTAAAACGATCTTTATTTATTCGTCAGCGCAGTCATATAATAGTAATTTACTTGTACAACTTCAATGCATGTTTGTATTAATTTAATGGCTAAGAAACGGTAATTGCAGTGATCATCATTATCCTCACTTGATGCCTGTCTAATGTTGTCATTTTGTTCTTCATATGCAAGTGCATATATGTATATTGCTTTTTCTTTATACATCTCTCGTTGTGTTATCGACCAAAAAAAATTGGAAGGATTAAAAGTATAATAACACATAGAATATCCGACTCGTTATCACGTTTTAGTTTCAGCTATCTTTCGCAACGATGAGTCATCTAATTAGTATCACTGTTCAGCGATTTTACTACGTCATTTAGTTATTAACTCATTATTATCGTAGCCTTTGTTACGGGTTTTAGTCTGTCTATACCTACATAATTTAGGTGTTCAGCATTGCTCCGAGTAGCAATCACCATCTATTTGTAGTAAATACTCCTTCTTTATTACTCTGTAAATCTCAACAATTGTCGTCTCCTTCAGCTAGTGTATCTACCTCTTCTTGGTCCTACTTGTTTCTATGATTTTCTTAAGATATTGTGTAGAATCAAGTAACAAGACTCTTTCATATCTTTGTCCATTTTGACAAATACAATGATAGTCGTCTTTTACGTCTTTCAGAATCTTTTGCTTTGCAAAGAAGGCGTGGTCTGAAGGACCAAAAATTACCAAGTGATACTCACAGTTATCATCAACATCCTTCCCAGGATCTCCAGCGGGGAATATGTCCTCGAAGTTGCAGACTCTCTTGGGGTACTTGTTATCCACAGGGAAGACGTCTGCTTCCTCCCCCATGAGCTCGTGTAGTCGGGCCAGAATGAACCCCTCATTGGGGTCCCGCACCCAGACCAGTTGCTTATCCATCGTCATTGTTTACTGGAAAGGAGAATGGAAGATGTTAAGGATTTTTAATATACCAGTCACATAAATTGGACTGTTTGGACTTTGCAGAGTTGCAAAGACTTTTTACGGAGGTAGAATGAACAATATCCACCAATATTACTATTTGTAATATTATAGAAAGAAAGAAAGAAAATACATTTATTTGACACAGACTAAAAGGCACACAATATAAACAATTATCTACTCATTGTTGTTAGTATTGGTCTAACTCAGCTTAGAAAGGCTTGACCTTTAACAGAGTCCAGAACAATTATACTTTACTAGCTGCGCCCGCGGTTTCACCCGCATAGGTCTCGATCCCATGGGAATATCGGGATAAAAGGTATCCTATGTCCTTTTCCCGGTTATGGTCTACCCGTGTGCCTAATTTCATCGAAATCCGTTCAGCTGTTTTAGCGTCAAAGCTTATAATATTAATAAATTAGGAAAATTTCTGTCATTATAATACCTGGCTATACATATAACGTGCATTAATATGCCTCAGTATAGTATAAGGAATATAGGTAATCAAAATTGCGACATAGGATAATATTGTGTTTTTTTGTGCTTTTTTCCACACACAAGGCAGAAATGGACGTTTATCTTTTTACCATTTTCCTCCTACCTATTATTATAGCTTTTATTTATAATTTGCTATCAGTGGCGAGTGGTACGTTATATGCCAGTGATGATACAGTCACTATTTTTCCCAGTAAGCACTAAGAAGATACAACGGTTTAAATATTTATTAGCAATAAAATATAATAATATATACATATAATATTTATTGTGTTTTTTTTTTCTACTACTTATTAGAACAAAATTTTAAGAAAATCTTCTGTACTGAAACAAGAAATGAAGGAATCATAAAGAAAAATAAACATTTATCCTGAAACGTATCAAAATCGTAACGTGCTACCGTTAATGGAAAATAATCTAACCGTTTAATATAGATACGACTCATTCTCAAATCACAAGATAATATTTATCTCATTCTTTTAGTACATGAGGATTGAGGACACACGTCTATCAAGTATCCTTATTCCGCATATCATACAAAGAAACCTTCATAAAATATTAATTAACTAGACATAAAGATTGAAAGAGCATTTGCAACTTATGCATTCATAATCATAACACGAGCACACTCCCATAACGCGCTAATTATAACTGGTAGTAGGAAGCATTTAGACAGACATGATAACATCAATTACATAAATACACATGATACAGTACCACAGAGGTTTCTTTACACATGTGGCTGTACATCATAATTGCTTTAATTCCTTGAACATAAACCATAACAAACTAAGAATATCATTAACTCACTTTCGGACCAGCAACGCGTATAGTAACACTTTCATATATACAGTATTACGTAATTGTGTTTATAGTTTAAAAAAAAATAACAATGGTTGCGCGGCTGTTCCGGTGGATGACGCCCGGAAGCAAAAAACTGTTCCATCTACCACAATATTTAAATAGAGTAGAGAAACGACCGAGAATGACCTAACACGCTCGGTTGGTACGTGTTGCTTGAAATAAGAGAGGTTTTACGAACGCTGGAGGTCTTGTGACAGTAAAGAAGCAGATGGAATCAGGAAAACCAAATCAAAGAACGCCAGAAATATCTAGCAAAAGAAGATCTAAAAGAGATAGGGATCTCTTTTAGTGGCGATACGCTGTAGATAGTTATTGACGCAAGGGATGAAGTAGTGATTCATTACAGAATTTGCAATGATACCAAGACTGAAAGACATAATAAGGAAGTAAGTAAAGTTGATGATGTGCAAGGTATTAAAGAGACATAGAACCTAAGTGAAAGATGGGTCTTAAGGCATTTAAGATTCGAAATGTTTGACCGTTATAAGAAAAGAAAAAACGCCAGAAGTTATGATGACACTGATCTGGCATGAAATAGGCTTTACAACGGTGAAAGGATTATACGAATCGGTCGAGTAACTTTTGAGATTAGTTCAACGGAACCAAATTACACAAGACTTTTATTATTTTGTTTACTTTAAAATGTTCCATGCCATCTGGGGAAATGTAAACATTCACTTTCACTTTGAAACTATTCTTGTGATGAAGGAATCGCTTTAAAAATGTCCTCGAATCTTATGAATTGATAAACCTGCGATAACTTACCATCACTTCATTCAACTTCACAAAGTTGGGATGAAACTAATGCTTGTGGAAGATTAAGGTACTGATAGCAAATCCAGAACAAAAGTAATCGCTTTTTGACGGTCAAAGATACCAGAAGTAGAGCAACGAACTGTGAAATGATAATCTTGAAATTTCATGCTTTTATTCATCACAATCTGTCGGAACAAACAGATTTAAAACGAAATTGTATTGCTGTGACGAGTACTATAGTAAGCTGGATTAAGTTTCGGAAAAGTTAATCAACCTTATGAGGTTCACATAGAGAGGAATTTAATAGGTCAGTAACAGTGAAATTAATACATAGTGAAATTCAGATAAAATTAATCTAGCTTATCGGAAATGATGAAATAGACTGATAAACGTTTGGCTGGCGTCGCATACCGTGACGTTTGTTGTCAAAGCTGAAAGGGAATAACCAAAGAGTTTGTGTTGCAATAGTATAAGAACTCTTTTGAGTTGCAATGCGGTCGTTCAAAGGAAGATTGCACTTAAAAAAATTGCATGTTGCGTTCAATGACGAAGGTGACTTGGCAAGCTAATGGCTGTAAGTTATTTATGTCTCTGGAGATGAGATACTTGGACCAAATTAAAGGTTTTTGTAGCTGATAATTTATTTCTAGATGTTAATGATAGTTGATACCTAGCCAGAAGAAAGAATATTCTATAGCTTCTTGAAGTGTTGTATGTGGTCATGACCATAAAGGCGAAGCCTAGTAAACCTCACACCAGATATGAGACCTAAAATATTGCTAAAAATGAATCCTCATTGCAGATAGACAATCTATCAACTCTTGAAGGGAACAGTTTTACGCAAGTCGTATAGATAAGAGAGAAATGAGGAACTGGTAAACAACGGGGTATGATGATGAATAAAACATATTTTTTCATAGAACTTGTACACGACTGCACGATCATACTTTATGTAATGCATGCCACTGAGAGTAATCGATAGACGCAATTTATCACAATCAGCCCACATACATAAGATCTATTTTTGGAAGAATAAGAGACACAGGTAACAGCTGAATAAGAGGAGCGGAGAATCGAGTTAAATGTGATTTGAGATGCATATATGCCGAGCAATGAAAAGCTATAAGCTGATGGTGATGAAGAGACAAAGAAAAGTGGTGATTCAATAAGAAGTATTTCTGTTTACTTTCCATATAGGTGAATACAATAGTGCTTAGTGAATGAGTGCTTCTTAGTAACAGGAAAATGAAACTAGAATGATATTACCAGCCCGTGTAAAAACAAAAGGTAGGTACTGATAGCAGTAGCTGATCTTCTTTGTGGATGATATGTATTATGGAACATAGCCGATAGAACCAAGAGAAAACCAGTTTTTACTTGATATAACAAGTAAATACAAGATAAGAGAAATTTAAATTCAACAACATTGGTGTTATGAAAACTCAACTAAGGAAACTGCAGTCTGAGTTTCAGCGACGTATTTAAAATTAACAGGAATATTTTGTAACTCAATCCGGGAAGTCTGTCAAGTGTTGACTTGAAGCTAGGTTTTTAACGTCAACAAAATATAAGCCGAAGAGGAAAATTATGCGAACCATACTTCCTCTACACACTACGTAGGTAAATCGAGACTAATATCTCACAGAAAAGTGAAACTGTTTCTTCATCTTTTGGTCTTTGATTTTCCGTTCGTAACATCGCGGCCGTTCCAACTGAGGCAAACTATTCTAAACCATTAGAAGAAAAGCACAAAACTTATGAATAAGCACAATGCGGTAGCGTAAATAAACGGATGCAAATTATGCAGCCCAACGAGATAAAACGAACAAGAAAATTGTACGAAAGCGTGATTTTGACTGTCACGGGAAAGAATCGAGGTCAAACCACGACCACGGACTGATACGAGAGATTTATACCACGGCCCCATAGAACTTTTGGAACCTCTAACGACTTAACTAAGTACCTACATATTGATCATTTTAATACGTCTTAGCATTAAATCTTTAAGGGCGGATTCGACCAAACACGACACGAAACAATAAATTAATATCCGCGGAATAAGATTTACTCTTGACAGTTTTCGTATGGAGAAACTGTAAAAAATTCAAAATTTATTCGGAAGAGAAGGCTTATTCCGCGGATAAAATTTATTCCTGTTTGGTCGAATCCAGCCTAAGACGTATTAATTATGGAGAATCGTGACAACGCCACATGTTTGGGCTAAACATTGTAAAGGTTGTTAAGGATAAAGTTTATCCACCTACTAACCTCAGTTTACATGAATGAAGAATTCTGTAGCGTGGAAAAACACTCACTGAACCACACGAACAAAAAATAAAAATGATGCGGGCATTGAAATAAAACAGCGTCTTCGTACAATTTAACGCCAAAACTACCACCCAATAAAATCAGCTGCGACTTTGCAAAAGGTTTCGTTAATCTTATCGATTCGATAACAAACAATATCTTTTGGTGCGATACGTTATAACTTGTAAGCGACTGCAATCAATCCAATGATCATTGAATTATAATATTTATAATCGCCGGCAACATGTTATAACTCTAGAATTGTATTGTCGTCAAGTCATGACCTTCATAGAAAGTTGAAAGATTTTCATTTTTGTTTGTACTTTTATCGTTCTTAAAAGGTGACTGCATGTTTCCAAGGTCTTCGTTATTAATATTTGTCTGTACCTAGTGAGTCATAGTATAGAAACAGACATATGTTTTAACACTTGTAATCAATAGAACAGGCGTTTGGGTCAAATATGATGTTCAATAAGTTTGATTTCTTCATCGGTGTCTGTTTATTATCGACGTCACAAGTCAATTAATAATTTTTCATGGTTATTATTCAGTAACATCTTCGTTAGTTCATTACTCATTTGTCACACATGAAAGCTTCTCAAGCTTGTCCAAAAATTCTCATCTATGCAGAATTCATTTGAGCTTCACGGTTCGGTGACACGTATGGTTTTTCCATTAAATTTTTGCCTGCATTCAGTTCACACATTTGAATGCGACAATACAGTTACACATTGTGTACCCCATTGTCAATTGGATATTGTACAAACAATAATGTCCGAAATCTCCCGTCGTTCTGTAGTACAAGACGTAAAATGATGTGAATCGTACATTGTTCTCCCAACAATGACCCGAATGCATTGCATTGCAGCGTTGCATGTTCACATGAACTGATAATTATCTCGCTTTAGCCTTGATACTTTAAACCTACAAGAATTGAAGCTTAGTGAACTCGTAATAATTATTAATGGTTATCTCACAGTTATTATGCCGTGGAAATCTTAGATTGTATCAGATCAGAAGGTCTTAATTATAACGCACTGATTAACAGCAGCAGAACTAACCATTAGGTTTCACCCGTTAACCTTATTGTTTGGTATTATATCTCTCCAATGGGTACTTTCCTCTCCCCAAAGTACTCTAAATACTTAGTCGCTATTGTTAAATACTCCAATTCAACTGAAGGGATATTCTACATATTATGTGATGGATGATTTACCGTTCACAAAAAATCTTCATACTCAACATAAAACCGAACAGAAACGAGTTCACCAAAACCATGTACAAACAAACAAAGCATATCTAAGCGATGAGATTTGCTAAAACGCTTATCATCACCATATCTGCTGTGTCGGGTCGAACACCTTATTAAGCTGTGTTCTATAATTATAAAACCAACAGCACCATCAATCATGCCAATGACCTTTCGCATTTTTGGACCATTTGCACTACAATAGTTCTCCAAACCAACCTTCGAAGATCTTCAAGTAACCCTTGCCGTTATATTCGCAACCTTATTGTGTACTGTTATAGCTCAAAACGCCTTGAACTTTCAAGTTCATGGGTGTGATATTTCTGGTCGTACTGACCTCGTAACCTCAGAATGTGCCATTTTCTGAAAATTGATCCGGTAGACCGCACCTTCTTACTTTCCTATGTCAACTGCTGTTAATGATGTCCGACAGACAGCTATTCTGGGATATAACTGGGACAAAGTACTAAAAGTTAAGGGTGGGGTGGGTTTAATGTCTTTCTTTGTAAAGCTAAAAATATACGTCTGCAGAAAACAGCTAAGCACGTGCAGTTTGAGAAAGTTTGAATCAATATGTCGCATTAAATGTTTTAAAAAATGATGAAAGATACATTTTTTTAAATTTACTCCTTTTAGTTTTTTTTATCATTTCTGATTCCAACTTAAATTTTAACATATAATTTGTATGGATTTTTGTACCTTTTAAAACCGCCATAAATATTGTATAATAAGTTTATTATACCCAGTGACATCAAAATCGCTTCAGCCGTTTAGTAGTTATTAGGGAACATAGGGACGAACATACATACATACTGGTCAATCACACAACCAAATTTTTTAGCTTCGCAGTCGTTTGTTTATTATATTCACTTTGCAATCCGAAGAATACTTTTCTTAAAAACAGTTCAAATTCAAGTTACCGTGCAAACCTGACTTGAGACTGACAATGGCCAAAGCATGATGGAAAGAAGAAGACTGTTTTGAGAACTCCATGTGAAATGAAGTTCCCGAAGCAAATGCAATATCTACTGGAAGTGTGTTCCAAGCAGTTGATTGTTTCGCACGCCAGGTTTCGTAACTACAATCTTGGTCGAAACAAAGCACGTTGATAATGCGGTGTACAAACAAAAATAAGCAAACCGACGTATTGTACGTAGCTGCGGAATTTTGTAATCAATTCGAACCGTTTACTAGCATTTTAGAGAAGACTGTTTTTAAACAGACAATTATTTTGCATGATACGTTAAAAACAATGTATTAGAAGGTAATACAGTGTAAATTGAAAGATGTCGTGATTAGGAAATAATTTAGATGTTATATATGGATGATGTTCGTTAAAAGGCATTTAGAATCCATTTACCTCTCTAAGAGAGATTTTGAGTTCCATGTCATGAAAATACTTACATTTGCAAATAAATTGTCTGATTAATAATGTATTGCATCCTGATAGCAAACATATCACAGCCTTTATGCAAATAAATTACTAGAGTAATCATTTTCAAAACAACTGTTATTGCATTCGCAATGTTTTCAAATACAGTAAATACTGGGGAACGCCATGGGTACGTACATCGTATAGTGACAGTTGTTCTACAGCAAACAACATCTATCATAATTATATTAGCAAATCAATCAATCTGCCTAGCCTTTTCCCAACTATGTTGGGGTCGGCTTCCAGTCTATTCGGATGCAGCTGAATACCAGTATTTTACATGGAGCGACTTCTTATCTGACCTCCACAACCCAGTAACCCCTTGGTACGACTGGTTGTCAGACTTTCGGGCTTATGACGAGCCATAACGACAGTCAAAGATCCACGAATTACAGCCAGGACCAACGGCTTAACGTGATCTCGGTATGTTAAATGGTCACCCGTCCCCGGACCAATCCTGGCAAGCGATTATATTAACAAATACAAGGGGAAAATGTTTAAAATTCAAAACACTAATTTGACTGTTTCTGCTGCTAACTCTAGAGATCATAATAATGTCAATTAGGCTGAATATAGAGAAGCTAATGAAGGAAAAGAGAACTAAAACAAAGGAACACAAGGATTAAATGATACAATGAAAGCTTTTGATAATGGTAGTACTGAAACGCACTGGAAAGATACGAAAGTCGCATGTTCGGATGACAAGACTCATAGATATAATTGCCAGTTGCCAATGTTTATGCCAGACTGTAATGGCTTAGAGAGACTTTGAGGAGCATCGATTTTTTTTAAATGTTTTAATAGCAATCACCAGTCCCAGACGCGGCCGAGTTATTAGATTCACTGATATATATATGGATATGCACTATATCCTATAATGTAGCAGTGTAGCTATATATTTAGTTAAAAGCAACATAAATACGTTTATGGTAGTGTTCATATTTCTTTATCGTGCACTGTCAGAATTGAGTCTTCTGCTTCGTCATAATTCATACTATTTATATGGAAATTGTCACGACTGGCTGCTGCCGTGACTCACAGCGGTGCAGAGCTAAATTGCTATTAGCTGACCTCCGGGGTCGGGTTGCGATTTGCCCGCTACTTATCTCGTGACGAAAATTGATCTGAATTACTTCTGGCAAAATGATGCCTTCAATGATTTGTTTTGCTTTTACCTAAGAATATTATTAACAACCACAGGAAATTGTCTGATCTGGTTCACGCATGGTAATATCAGCGTATATATTGATTTATCTAATGAGAAATGAGCCTTCTAATCTTTCGTAAAGTCCAATCTCTGTTATATTGGATTTCCAGCGGTTTTTATTCATGTGCTTCCAGTGTGCTTAGACTTGAATGCATCGCAGCATGCAAGCAAGTCGTTCAGAGTTATGAATGACACATTGGCGACTTAACTGCATGGAGAATGGAGACTGTGCCTTATTAAAATTAAGACAGAAAATTTAATACAAATGAAAAATTTACAAACCAGACTAGAATCAGTTACTCTTTTATCTTATCGCTGACAAGGATAAGAAACAATGAGATATGAGTTTCCATAAATCAGTTTAGACCAACACAAGACCAACATATTTCAAATTATACAGACAAGTGGAACAGTAACTTATGTAATAAACAAGATGAAATTACGTACAAGGAGATATATTATAGAAAAGTTTCGACATTTTATGAGAATGCGGTGGAACAGTGAAAATCATGTTCGCTAAGATACAATCGGGCACGCGTGGTTGGAACTTGGAACGATCAGCGCGCCGATAGTGAATAGTTCGTAAAGTTGTATTGTGTAGGTGTCAGTACATTTTTGAACACCTGTCTTAAAATGTGCCAAGCAACAAGGACTTTAATTAACACCCACAGAAGAACCAAATGCTTAGTGTAGATATAATCAGGATATAATGATGTAGAAGCAGAAATAATGCATTCCGCAATTAATTTAGCATTGAATATAAAAGAAACGGTCTTAACAGGAAAACTTGGTTACGATAAGAAAACATGGTTTGATAAAATATGACGTAATACCACGTCACTAAACAAAGTTTTGTCTGCAAAGTTATAGAGGTGTCTGGCTTAAAACTGTTGACGATTAGCAACATGCGTTATGCAAAACAATTAACACCCAGTCTACAGTGATTTATGGAACTAGTTTCAAACAGGCAACTTTGAAAACGCAATTTACACGCAAACTATCGCTAATGCTATATAACTACTATTACGAAATAAAATTTTATTTCCATCACGCAAGTCTCGAGCCTCGAACATCACTTGACGTAACATGTAGGTAGGTAAAAAAGTAACGTGCAAACATTAGTCATAGAGTTCCCTCAATGCCAAGGTTGGACCAACGACGCTGGTTTTGGTAACGTCTAAAGAAACTGGTTCCAAACAAAGTCGGTCAGAGTCGGACCTACTGTACCGACAGCAACCGGTAAATGTAACGTTCGGAACATCTTACATTTATTGCAATCGCCGCTGAGCGGTCACTTAAAACGGTTAAGCATTATATCGGAAAATGCAGTTTGAACGGTGCCTTCGATAAAGCTCACAAATGGTAATGGTAACCCAGACACTGATGTCAATTGTAATGCAAATTGCTGGGACCGTGTGGAGAATACTAACAACTGATATTCAGAATATCAGCATCGGACTATCGGCGAAAGTCAAACTACACGAGCAAAATGTAATTTGCCTAGATGAATAAAGGAAAGTAGGTTCTATAAATCACATTATGCTGCGTAAAAGCTGATCGATCTTATTCATACAGGCTACATTTTCCCCTCATTATGTAGAAATTCCTAAAGTTTCAATGTCATCCTGTTATGACGAGAATTTAAATATGAATGAATGACTTGGTCATACATAGCTAGTTGGTAAGGGAGTTTTGAACGACATAACAAATGGGCTTGTAGCGTGTATAATAGTGGGGCAGGTTGCGAATAAAAATGAAATGCATAATTACGACAGTGCGGACGTATTCGAGATACGTGGCCTGATACATAAACAAACCAGTCCACCGGCGGCTCGGAACGGATTTAGTATTTCCGCTTGCAATTTTTAAAGCGAGATGATTCCTGTTGCGAAATAGTAATTTATGTAATGGAAGCTGAAGCTTAAAGTGCGATTTAAAACAGGATTGAGGATGTTGAAGATATTCATAAAACGTTAGAAGGAGCGACATGACTGAACTTGAAAGAGGAAGATAATATAGGGGCACTGGAAATGACTCTGTAGTTCCCGAGCCTGACTAAGCCATATCATCCGCTCTTCGTCTTTACATTTGAAAGTCAAAAATCAAATCAAATCATTTCTCAGGCTTGTAATATCTACCGTAAAAGTCATCTTAAAATGAAATGAAATGAAATTTATTTGCAAGAATTGTAGTACACTCAGATCAACAATTTGCTACTCAATTTGTGTACTCAGATCAACATGCTTTACAAGCAAGATACAATTTACCTAAGTATAAACCTGTTGTTCCTTTAATCACTGAAACCGTTACAGTTAATCAATACTGATTGTTAATTGTAATGAACAATATGGTAGAAAAACACACCCGTGTAATGACAAAATCTTTGGGCAAGTTATTTTTTCTTAAGCAAATTCAATTTAAGCATATTCTTATTTGTCAATGCTTCACGATTAGTTCCAGTCGGTTGCCATGTCGAATTCATGATGCGGGCAGTATTTATACCGAGTGTGTTAGTTTAAGCACTTGCAATCTCTAGACTAGTAGAATTCCCGTTACGCAATAAAATAATTTTATTGTAATGAGACAGATTGCTCCAATTAAAATAATATCAACGGTAACGGTAAGCACTCTACGCAGTTTCGAAAATATTATGATGACTGATGAAAATATTATGTTGATGTTATTTGCTACATTTATGATGTTATAAGACTTCTACGTTGGTCTAATGGTCGCAAGCGATACTGCTGAGTATGAGGTTCTGAGTTCGATTCCTAGGTCGGGCAAAGTGTTAATGGGTTTTTCTATCTGGAATTTCACAGTAGCTGCCCGGAGTCTGGAATTATGCCCGGTTGATGGCAATAGGCTCGCACCCTTATGTGGGTCGCAAATGTGGGTGTAGTATAGGTGCACCTCTGCCTAACCCTTCGGGGAAACAAGGCGTGATGTTATGTAAGTATGAATGCTGTTATAATGTGAAGGTTCTGTGGTCAATATGATTCACAATCGAGAAATATGTTTATGCTCTTAGACTTGAAGGTCAATTATATATTAATCAATTTTATTACGTTACAGACGCTTTTAAAGAACACATTTCTGTAGTGGTTATGACACAACTATGACAAACAGACAAACATCAATACTCGGTTACAAAAAGCGTGACTAAAGATGAATTTTCATCGAATTGTCAAGCCGCAAGTGATTCCCATGGAGAATCACAGTTACAGACTACCGCAGTGACTAGTAGTAACTTCCAATATGAAAATAATTACTTTAACGTTGATCTTGGAGTAAAAGAAAACTTGGAATGTGTCTGAAGTCTGGATTGCTCGTCATTACACGTTCTATTGCAAAAACTATGATCTGAGAAAGATAGATTGCACTGTTGGTAACACTGCGATCCATCTTCCAAGCAATAGGATAGGAAGACAAATACAAGAAAATAATAAACAGACAAAATTAATAATGATCTGGTATTGCATACATCAGATACAGATCAACATTGTTATTAGCACATGCTATTAAAACTAACAACCAACGTATCAAAGGCAATTGACAATTACGAATGTCACCACCAATGAGGTCAAGCTTTATCAATACCGTGCAGGTTAACGAATAAATCAGCTTGGGGCGAGCACAGGGCCATATCAATTGATACCCGACTCCCCTAGCTAAATCTACGTGGACGAATGACGGAAAACTGAATGGCGCAGTTGAATATAAATAAACTGGGGGTGATGATACTGAAATGGGAAACACGATTGACCTGGTTCAATGATTAGCTGCAGTAGGATAAAGATTTAAATGTTATTGGGTTTGAAAAGAAACCATTCAAATGAAATGTTCTTATAATCTGTTAGAGAAAGAAATGTAAATCCAAAATTAATGTTCATGGCACTGTTAGCCTTGTTAGCTTTTTACAAATGCGGTAAAGTAAAGAAGCGAAAAAGTTAAAAATAACAGTTACTGTAATCATGGATACCTACTAAAAATAGGAAGTAACGGTACAGAAACGGAACAACAGATATAAAAACCAGAAGACATTATATAACGGAAACATGATACAACAACATTACATTCAAAACATGATATAATTTAATAAATAACCAAAACAAAGGAAACTAGGTGAGTGGAGTGACTCGAACATAACGTCGTATTATCCGCTTTACATTAACTGTATGTACGTGAGTAATGGAAGTAGTACAATACTGCAATTCTTAGTGACGTAACGCAAATTAATTACTCGAATCACGCCAAATCTCAGCTGTTCTGCACGCTACGGTGATTTTAAAAATAGGAAACGTTGTAGCGTTGCTCTACAAGAAATTCTTTGCCGCTAAGATCTATGAAATACCATTTAACAAAAACAAAATACAATCGAGATAAATTGGACGATTTATCACGCTAAACATGGACCATTTCCTAGATATGGAAACTGCTAAACTGCTGATGGAACAAAGTGCAATCGCACGCAAACGCAGTATTCGGAGTAAGAGCTTCCTCGATATAAAAGTAATGTTGGGTGCAATTAGTTGCATTGCAACATTGCTTCAGAGTTGCCATTGCGATCGTAAAACGGATATCATCCCGTTAGTGCCAGATAATCTGGTCGACCGGCCGGGGCCCGATACGGTAACGGTAAAAGAGCCTTCGGACAAGAAGGCAAGCTGAATCGCTGTAGCGTAACGTACAGAAGCCTTGCAAGAACGATCGATATCGTATAACGTGGGAATGCTGAATCGTTTGGAGATGTTGCAATAACCAGGCAAAATACGAAAACTGATCATTCCATAGCTATTTTGCTTAAAAATTAACACTTTCTAAATAGTAAGGTCGTTACTATCGAAGATTTGTACGCTGATGTTGCTAAATCATCGTTTTGAAGTGGCGATGGCCTCGACTGAGAACTTTACGAGGTATTTCCAGAGGCTTTCACTACTGATAAGTATCATAAAATTACATTCATACAGTGTGTATGAAATGGAAAGCAATGAGTAAACGGTTTTTTAATAGACTCCTTATTAAACTTAACTTTCGAACAGCTTTGCATCCGAATTATTAACGACGCATATTGTGATGAATAGAAATACTCTTTATTATGTACACCATAAAAATTACAGACATAAATGACGACGATTTTGTGATGGTGACGTAAATAAGAATTGCTCTACATATTTCTACAATGAGCTGGAAAATACCATTTATTTATCTAGCCATATAAGCTGTTTGTTTCAATTTATCATTTCGGACATGTACAGAGCGCTTTATAAGTGTCACTGCAGCCTCATTTAAGGCCATTGACGACGGCTAAGCCAAACCCACACGACATTGAATTTTTGGGATGCAAGTGGGCTTTTAGACTAACAAACTTTCTCCTGTTTTAAAATTATGCTGATTAGCTATTGTTGGCACAAAACAATGCCCACGTGCGTGATTATCTCTCTCTGTTACTCTTGGGGACAAGTTAGCGTTGTCCTATTCGGATATCCGTATTTCCGCTACTATCGGCGCGTGACCAGACCTTCCGTTGTGGGGTGCTGACACGACCGTGACGGACAGTCACAACCGTGTTAATGACTGTGACGTCAACATTCATAGAATTAACGATCTTAATAATGTTGTAAACATACAAAAATTGCCACAATTCCGTCATTACTTTAATGGTGATCCACTGCTGTTATCTGTAACCGCTGCATTAGGCATCAAGTTTGGAGTCCCAAGCATTTAAGTTGTTATACTTCATTTGACAATATTGTTCTAATGTTTTGTTGAGCTAAGGGTTTTCAATAAAAAAACTCTCACCGTTGCTGATCACAATTCCACATTTAGTTAATGAACCACTTAATTCCATTTGCACTAGCAAAAGAATGGGTTTATCAAGCTACTGAGCATCCGCGGATGAATTTAAACGTAAATTAAATATCGGACCTACCGGAGATTGTAGAAGCTATTTGAAGACTATACACAGCAAGTATTATTGTGGTCCAGACATCTAGTTACAATTCTGATGAATCACACGCGCCATTGGATTGTCAATTTAGAAACTCTAGCTTAACTACAACATGATTGATTATTGTAGCTTTCTACTCTATTGTATGACAACTATTGCTTAGCAGATTCGAACAAACATAGGTATTAATGTTGCAACTTGCAACGGACTAAACGAGCGACTTGGAAACAAATGCAGTCTTGCAAAGGCTAGCAAAAACTAACACTCGTTCAAAGATAGATTATCTTCAAAGATACTGCTATTATTATCCACCACTCGCTTTACATTACGCCGCATCAAAGGATCCGACGATTCCATTTCCAATGAATAACAGTAATAACTATTAAGTTATTTAGACATCACAGATTACTACCACATTTAGGTAAACTCGCTTTGATTGTCCTTGATAGCGGTTGCACGAGTCTAGAATTCATTTGCTACATCAATCTAGAAGCTGTTACTGTAGTCATAAGACTGATTACCGCCTGTTTTTGGTTCATATAATTCCAAAGTTTTCTTGAGAGTTGCAATATTAGTATTGTTCTATGTAGTCGACGGATATAACGACACGATTACGTAAACCATTCTCAATAGGCACTCCAAAACATATAGTTATCTTTTGTGGGGCGATGTTGGTAGTTCGTGCTAAGCCTTAGCAACGGCTGTGGTTGCACAAGATAGATCAATATTAGATGACGTCATCAAATAACAAGGTACGAACAGGGGAGCGATTTCCCCTCGACATTTTGCTTAAAGGTGAAACGGTAACTTTGCTGATAAACCTAAGTACTAAATATTTATATTCATCTATGTTTGTTGGTTTATTTTTATCGTAAGTTGCGGAATCAGTCGGAAATCAGATGAGATTTCTTATTAAGATAGTGAATTGTAAAATAAATGGGAATTTTTGCTATCGCCGAAGACCTAATATTTTTTTTTTGGTGATAATTGCTAAATTGCAAGAATCACAAGCGTAAACAAGTTCGGAATTACTAAACCGATAGTAGATATTAGCGTTTCCGATTAATTTATATAATCATGTTTAATCAATATCGTCTGATTCAACATGTCATTTGAACTAAAGCTAAATATACGAGCTATGCAGTTCATATAGCATCTTCTACAAGGTGGAGGCGACAATACAACAATAAATTAAACTGCGTCATATCTAATGACGTTCCCAGTCTGCATACGAAAATTCAATCAAATATCTCCAATAGTTTAGTCAGTATAGCTAGTTCTTTATTAGTGATCGATGTAGCTAGTCAAAGAATGGCAAAACCCATAGTCGGCCCATCACTATTTAGTTTGTTAGAAAAAAAACACTTTTTCAATTTCAATGTTAGGCTTTATTTGATAGTTCCTGAGTACTCCTATGCATTAAAAATAACAAAATTATGTACTTATAACTTAACTAAATCTATTAATATAACAAACTAAAATATGGCGTCGAAAACTACATCCGCACCGCTGTCGACTGTTAGTGTACCCAGGACACTGACGGCATTGCCATGGTGTATGGCAATGCTTAGCCTCTGGCGAAGGTAAAATCCAGCCCTTGGGTCACGGGAAGTGCCAACCAGCCGTTTGGAGATTTCGTTAAAGATCCAACACTATCCTGCAATCGATAGCCGCCCGGGCAGATAGCCCGCTAGTGTGGGCGCTTGCGAACCGGACCCGTTCTGTTTTTTAACATTATTTAAGCTATTTTATTAGGTACTAACACTATATAGACCTTTGTAGTTTGAGTAAATAAAGATTAACATTGTTGTATTGTCGTCTCCACATGGTAACATGGTATATCATTCTCCTGTCCTTTCCCACTTTATTTGAAACGCAGCATGTCAACTGCTAACATCAACCGTCATCTCGGGAGTTCATCCTTTTCTAGTCATGTCCTCACACAATACAGCCATCATTTGTTTATTGCTTCTTCTTCACTTTTTTTGAATTTTAAGACCTCAGTACCAACCTACTTCTCATCAAGATTCATATCTTTCACTGTCCGGTGTTCGATAAGTACTGTTTGGCTTTGAAGTAACCTATTATATCAAGAGCTAGCAGCTATTTACATCTTTGTAAATATTATGTCGGTGTGCAGTTTCATCAATGTCTTTCATATTAGAGGTCGAGGCAATATATAAGAACGTTTTTAACTGAGTGATTAAAATAATCTTAACTAGTTATTAGAATTTAAGCCTTTGTGTCTCAGTTCTCTTTTATATTTTCAAGGATTATCACCAGCACTGGCTGCATTGTCTAATTGCCTTGGGAATATGAACAATTATGTCACTTTAGATACTCGTGTGAACGTCATGTGAAGATTAAATTAATTCTTTTATCTTTATCATCACGTCCAGTTCTTTGTATCGTGTTAAATACCTGCAAAGTTCATGCTAAATGAAACTGATATCCTGCTTCATTCAATTCTGGTTAATCAGGTGTGTGTCAAGGCTTCCGCAGAAAGGCGCGACGAGACTCTGGTGGAACAAGATATATGAAAACTTCACGGACATTGTTCTACCGGTGCCTTACTTAACTGAAGCTAAACATAGATTAATTCTGTTTATATTGTGTTGTGTGTAACGTGCATGGCGTCCGCTGATTTGGAATAATTTATGATCCTTTGATGTCAATTTCTTATTTCCATTGATATGTTGGTACCTATAGTAGCTTCTATAATAAGACGAGTGCAGAATATTAAAGTTATTAGGTATCCTAAAATGTGCAAAATCTTGTAGGGTAAAGTAATTACTGTAGTGATTACCCTTTTGATTTTTCTTACGATTGCCTTATCGCCAGTCAGACTAGACATTACTGTGCTATCATCAACAACACTTTGAAGTTATTTAATAAGTAGTTTATTTTACAAGTTCTGATATAAAACCACTGATAAATGAAAAACTAGGTTTTAGGGATTATATACCTTACTGCAATAATTAATACTGTCGATGTCGCCAAGTTATGTGATAAAAATGGTATTTCAAGGTTTCGAAATTCTGAAGTAGAAACTGATAGGAACTATCGTAAAACAGCATAATCCAAGCATGAAAAATCATGGTCGTTCAACTGTGATGTGCACAGTCGTTACCTGTAATACAATCTGAAGGTATTTCTGAAGGAAAAGAAAGATTTAAGATGAAGTAAATTTAACCTCTTAGTAACAAATCAACCAAGCACTTCAGTCCACTTCAGTAGTGCAAAATATTTGTGTTATCTAATCTGAGATTACGTTAGCTAAGGACGACCAACCGCACCTTGTTTTAACAAATGAAAGGCGAACATTAAAAAAATACAAAATATTTATTACATTTTAATCATTATAAATTAATTAAATTAAACATATTACATTTGGCGTCTGCCGCCGAATGAGATGCCGGATTGCTGGCCCTTGTTGGTGCCATATTGGAGAGAGATGACGTTCTGTCCAGCCTTCAACTGCTCATCACTGAACTCACGGACGTTCTTGTCAGACTCCTTAGGCCCAATGGAAGGCTTACCGAAGTTCCCGGCTTTACGTCCCAAAGACTGCAGGCACACGACGACGGAGTACAGGTTCTGCTTTTCCCACAAATCAATGGTCTGGAAAGTCTCCTGAGGTGGCACTCCTAGCTTCTTCACGGCATCCAAGAACGCGTTGATGTTCTCCATGCACTTAAACGCCATAGTAGTCTGGTTGATCTTCTTTACTGAGCCCTCTTGCAGAGAATTGACGAGTTTGCATAGCAGAGTACCGTCTTTTAGAACTGCGTACAAATTTTCGGCTGTTCCATCGGTGTTAGCTGGTTCACCGGTCAGCAGCTTGATCCATTCGAGGGTCTCATGAGCGATGTCATCGTTGTATTTGCTGTGGATCCTGGCCTGAGCCTCAGCGTTGATGCCAGCTTTACCCGCACGATATTCGCCCATGTTGGATGTTCACTTGTGTACTGACACGTAGCCACTAAACTCCTTATGATAAGCGTCCTTACAATATCAGGTTGACGATACGTTTGATAGCGATTATCGCTGTTCTACGAACGTGTATTGGAGTTTATCACACCGGCGCTATTATCTTGCGACATAAATGATTTATAATTATGATGGCATTTTATACCTGCAGGTATTACACGTATGTTTAGGAATGTCAGTATACAATGATAAGGACTTCCTTTCCTGAAAATAACTGGGAAATAAATTCAACCGTAGCGAGGTCCGACGTTCAATTCAATGGCTTTTGTAGCTACTGAAACTCTGGCACGCGCTAAAATAGGTTCTGTAGCCCAAAAAGAAGAAAAGTATGGAAAAAAAGCACCTACTTACGTTCTTACGCATCAAGACGACGTCTGCAATGGCTCCGTATTTTGTAGCACTTAGCGGTATCGATTAGGTGACTTTTACTAATTTCGTAGAAGACTATGTTAATCAACGATATTGGTTGGAAGCCTCTGGAATATTACTCATTGGTCATACTTATCTTGTTGATAAATCGTACATTGGTATTTGTGGTTAGATATCAGAATATATTCTTGTGACAGAGACATAGGTACCTACAATTTACGAAACTAGTCGGAAAAAAATGGATAATGGTTCTATCATTAAAATAGAGCTATCATCAGCTACGTTTACTGCAAAAAATTGGCTTCAAGCGTAAATCGCCATAAAGAATGAGGTCCAATTCTGATCAGGGTAACTCTAGGTGACTTGAATTGATTTAGTGATAGTCGCCAATTCACCCGTAACGCTGCACGTCCGATATCATAATTTGTCAATGACATGATTTTGACATCTGGGTGAGAGAATCGAGATGAATGGCTTGGGTTTGGAGAGGTCCATGTCCAGCAGTGGGCTGCTGATAATGGTAATGATGATGATCATACTACAGGCTCACCAGCAATTACTCAATACTCAATATATATTTATTGCTTCCACATGCGAACTTGTGTGTGATGATATTCACGGAAAAGAAGGATAAGCTTAGTGCTTACAGACAGACTCACATTGTAGGTACAGACAGCAGTAGCTGTACTAACCGCAAGAAAAGAAAAGTTTGTAAGTAATTAGGTAATTAAAACTTTCGTTCGTGACTTTTTAGTCGGGAAATTGGGAATAGAAATGGCGTCCTGTGGCTATCTGCGCTTGTGAGAGCATTAAACTACGTTTCATATTTTTTGTTGTGTTGTGAAAATGATGAGATCAGTAAATACTTTCCTGCTTAGGTACCTAGTTTGTCGGGGGGCGTCTACACACAGACCTAGGAACTGTAATTTTGTGAACTAAGCTTTATAAGTAGGTTCTGTAGTTGTCATCATTATTATTGTTGTGCGATTACGCTTTGGGTGATAATCAGGTCGAAACCTATAATGTGAACCTACTTGATGATATATTATGAGTGTTGCCTGTTGTACCTACGTGCCGTAAATAAATAAACAAATATTATAAATTATTTTCTATCGCAAGCTAACTTGGAATTAAGCCTGTTTTTTTAAGCAATGCGGAACGCTTCTCTGAGAATTATCCACAGATTAAAAGACTTAATATGAACCCAAAGCTTCTACAACTCTGCGTCCATGTAGCACTAAACAAATAAAGGCAGTTAAATACACAAGCAGAGCTCTCAAACCTTCCAACTCAGTTTCCCCAATTTTGGTACAAAATTGCAAAACTAGCCTTGTTTGAGGCCCAAATGTGCCAATTTTTTATTGTGTTTTAGTGTCGGCCACAAAACAATGGCCGCGCGGTCGATTGTTCCGAACAAAGACTTGCTATCAGCTCTAAAATGATAAAATCATTGATATAATCTTACAAACATAATACTGATAAAGATGTGGCTTGCTTCCTTTTTTTTGCTATCAAATTAATAAAACTAATAAAGCAAATTTTTTTAACACAAATATTGTTTTTAGGTACATAAATGATTATCATGACTATTTTTGATGTTGTAAAGTGCCTTTTATGTTGATTTTCAAAGAAATCATTTAACTTTGACTTGATATCATCGTAGAAAATATAACTTTAATATTTTTATGTAATTGAAGTTTTAATGTTTATCAAGCAGAAGTAGCAGCTGTAATAATGACTATTTTATAATATTATTATGGGTAGTACTAGCAAGAAGCTAATTAATGTTTATTAAGAACTAGCTGTGACCCGAGACTTTGTCGGCAATCCAGAATGAAAAGCATGTCTATGTCCTTCCCCAGGTCATGGTCTACCCATGACCGAAATTTCATCCAAATCTGTTCAGGGGTTTAAGCATGTTACGGTTTCTAACAAACAAGGAAACAAACAAACTAACTTTTGCATTAATATTAATTAGGTAGGATTAGGATATTATTCAATGAAATTCTGAAATGAGCTATTGGTATATCAGCTATAGTGAGTAACAGAATCTGTAACCGAAGGCTTTCAAACTCAAACATAAAACTCAAAGCATTTATTTAAAATAAACCAATTACAGGCACTTTTGGATTGTCAAGGGTTATAATAATCTGGATTATAGACAGACATTTAATTTCTTTTGTGTTTGAGTATAGCACAATGACCTCTTATTGCTATTTTATTGATCAAGGATTGACAGTAGTCTACACCAATATAAAGAAGAAAAAAAATAAAAAAAATATAAAGAATTTTATTTAATTAATTTATATTATAAAGAGAAAAGACTTGTATTTTTGTTTGTTATGAATAAACCCAAAAACTACTGGACCGATTGAAAAAAGTCTTTCAGCAGTAGAATGCTATATTATCACTGAGTAACATAGGCTAAACTTTATAAAGAGATCACGCGGTCAAAGCTGCTGGCGGAAGTAAGTTTGACATAAATATATTGAGGTTTGGAATATTCCTGATTGCTTGTGCCAAAGCCAGGATTAATACTTATTCATCCTGGATATAGCGCAAGCCATCAAGCAGATTTAGTTTTAAAAGTAAGTACGCACTTACTCTTAAACCGATCTGCAGTTTTATAAAATGTACACCTGCAAAGGGCTACTAAGGAGAAACAAGCAGGGATCTATGCTTGCTCGGTGCATAATATAATAGGCCTTAAATATGTTTCCAACTATACAGTAACAAAGTTAGATCAAAAGTACATTCTCTTAGAGAACTCAGCATGAATAACATGCATAATGAAAGTATGCTGGTGACAATATTTACATTGTTTTTATCTATATAATAAAAATGAAGTGGTGAGAATGGCTGGACCGATTTTTAGATGGGGCAAATTTTTTGTTTTAGTGTTGTGTTGCTCCACATTTGGCACTCATTTATTGAAGTATCAAAGAAACTTTGTTATCATTTTTATGACATTCTGAAGTAAATAGAACAATAGGTTTTTCAATTATTTTATTTGACTGGATGTTTTGTAATAAACGACTAAAATATAGACTTTCTGAGATTTGGACACAGGATATTACTAGTATCACCGCTCATAAACAAAACTGAATGGGATATAATTTCACCATTATCTGTAATTTTTTTATCTACTGTAAATATTCTATGGTAATGACGACAATTGCGCAGGTGAGCAATCAATAAGCTGTGAGCTGGCCAAACTCAGGCGTAAGCAAAACAAAAAACTATCACTAACACCTATTCATTTTTTTTTCCACCCACCTGCATTCCAACTAGATTCTCTCAAGATTCCTGACTAAACAACACAAAAATTACTATCGGGCTATAAATTCGTGATAAGATTGCGACGGAATCAAACAATACATCGGCCAGGTAAAACATACAGTATGAAAAACTGAAACTTTTAAAGAAAACTAAACTTACCGAAACTTTGCGAAGGAATAAATACAACACTTTGCACAGTACTATGACAATTAATAAATAATATCCATTGTATATTCCACAAGGCACTACACATTCACAAGTCGAACTTATTTAGAACCAGCCGCGTCACGAGAATTTGTTAACAGCGCGAGACTGCGAAACAAAAAGTTAGCTATGCTGCCTTTTCCGTTCGGAAACCGCTCTCCAGCGTTCCCCTCCACGTGACAAATGACGTTTGCGGTAAACGCTGATTGGTTGATACTTCTTTTGTAGGGATGTAACGTGCAGATATGAGTTAGTGGCGAAGAATATCGATAGTTATTATTCGTTGAAATAAAATAAATTCCCAAATTGTTTTTTGTAGTACTCAAATTAATTAAACAACAACAATCTAATTTCCATCAGGGTCTAATTTTATCTAAGTACACAAAAAAATAAAAATAAAAAATTGAAAACGATAAGCTATTACTTATAATACAAACAACCCGTTTTTATTATTTTTATTTTGTGTCTATATAAAAAATCACCATCATCATCTTACTGCCCTCGTTCCATGTTCTTTGGGGTCGGCGCAACGCGCTTTCTTAAGCCGGATCTGCTGCGCCATGTTTGGATGTTTTAAAAACATCAAACACGAACCAATCAGGCATCCGCAAATCAAACACGAAGCAATTTGATTGGTTCGTGTTTGATGTTTGATGTTTTTAAAACATCCAAACATGGCGCAGCAGACCCGGCTTTATACAACCAACCAACTTGTTATTTTTTGTATACTTTTTTTTCATTGCGTCATGTTTGCCGCAAATAAACGTATTTGCTTTCTTTCTTTTCTGCCATTATTATAAAAATATCTACATTATTGGAAATGTTTTTGTTTAATTACTAGCCTATAAAGTTCCCACAGCTGGCTGGACACATGCCACCTCTCTGTGAGCGGGAGTGCGCCATAATCCACCACGCGGGCCCAGGGAACGCGACATTAATTTAACACACGGACAGGGCTAGTGGCCAGTTATTATAAAAACTTTAATAAGATAAAAAAAATCGTAACCTGAAAAATTTAAATTTTCAAACGCTCGTGGACATAGGGCTCGCTCTTTCTTTCAATTCGCTTACTCTTTGCACGTTATTCGTTTTAAATTACATTGATGCAATGTTATGATCCGTGACCCCGGCAAATGACCAAGATGCTATTTTAGTAATGTCGCCAGTGAAATTATTGTTTTCTTTTAGAGATCATAAAATAAAAGCTACATCAACTTATTAGTTCAGAAAAATACTTTTCTACTATCGATATCGGTGGTTGAATCTATCGTTACTATTGGTTGACATTTTCGTTAAAAAAGGTTCATTGATTCGTTCAAAAACGACACACAGACAATAAAACATTTTTTTTTAGTTTATTGTCGTCACACTAGAGGGGGAGATATTTGGGGAGGGTGTTGGTATGGTTAGCTTTTAGTCTTTTACTCGCATTTATTTTGGCCGGAAGGGAAAAAGTTAGAGAGTAGGTAAGTATGTATTGGTCCAAGTGATCCTAGGCTAGTTAATTTATAAGACTTGGTGAATACCAAGAGGCCATGTCCAAGTGGGCTGTCGTAAAATAGCTAGTATTATTTATTAAGTTTAATAATAACTTAAACATAGTTGGGTTGAAGCCCAGATTAGAATAATGTAGTATTTAAAGTAGTATGTGTGTGTGTTTGTTGGTGCGACTGGGTGAGTCTTTCATTATAATAATTACCCGAGGCTGGTATTGTAATTAAAGTTCTTCTAACTAAACAGACAGAGACGTGTTGCTGGGGAGTTTGTTGCGCCACTTCTTCTCTCCAGCTCAAACACTAGGAAGTGGTGAAGGGCGGGCGCTTTGGGGCTGTCTATAGACCTTCAAGAGAGTTGATCCACAACTCTATTACTTAATGATACTTGAGTATCGATTCTCAACTCTATTATAACTAGTAATTCTTGAATGTTGTATTCTTTATCTAAGACCAATAATTCGGTCAGACTGACATGAAGACGTATCTTGCAGACGTGCTTGTTGTGCAAAGAGTGAACTTCCAGGGGTTTGGGTGACCACATTTATCTCATATCCAGTCCAAGGACTGATAGGGACCATGTCTCCTTATGAGCATGATGCCGACGCAATGCCGCTGGAACTAGCCGCTCCGTTGCTAGACAAGGACGGTCGCACGGTTGCCGCAGGGAAAGCCGCTTCGTCACGATTATCAGTTCGAAAGAACTGCTAGGGACCATGTCTCCAAAAGAGCATGATGCCGACGTAATGCCGCTGAAAAGCCGCTTGCGTCACTTTATGGAAGTGTTGCTCTGAGTGCTTCGAGTGCAGATGTGAGGTAGCGTTCGAGTAATGACTGACCAAATACCTGTTACGCTAAAGTAAGGGTTATTCACAGATTTATATAATAACATACTTTGCATCCCTATATTATTTATTAACTCTCTAAAACCACATTCAATATAATTTCATAAATATGAATTCCTAAGTCTCATTTACAATGTCATTCAATCCTTTCCTGTCCGTTAACGGTCAAGGCAACGGACTTCTCTATATTTGGGAATTCATTTCTTATATCGGTGGGAGAGTGTCCAGTCCTAATCATTCGGATGGTGATTATCGATTCGTACTTATAGTTTATTTTATGTCCATTTTATCTTAAGGCTTGAGTCAGATAGATTGTGGCGTTGTTATATCATGAATCCAACAAATTATGTCAAATAATAGCCAAACAACCTGACGTAAGTACCTACTTACCTATGTTTCGTTGACATAATTTTAGTTTGTATTTCTTCACCTCTCAAGCCCCAAGCGGCCGCTTACACCTACCGTCGTTTATCATTATCATTATTTACTCAATGCGTACCGTTACATTAGAGCTTATCAAGATCAATACCTACAACAAGTCTACGTCGTTTTCTTCCACCTGCCTATTAGACCTAGTAGTTAGGTAAAAGTTTTGCTTACCTACTGAGTAGGTGAGTACTCTCACATGAGTTCACCACTGTTCACCATTTTGGGTCATTGAACTTTATGACCGCTGTTTAGAGATGAGTCAAAGTGGCACAGTTTTGAAACAGAAAACCTACCGACCTAGGTGCCGCCACGTTAGATACTTATAGGACCTAGTATCTAGTGCACCTAGTTACTAGGTGCGTCGCTATGCACTGGCGGACTAAAGGGGCATACCTACTTGATATTAAGCCAATTTTTTTTTTAATATAGGTACTTATTCTGACATAAACTAAGAAGACCATGGGGGCCCATTTCCGGGCCCCTGTCAGGCGTAGTCCGTCACTGCCACTATGTTAGTTAATCTAGGTAAAGATTAGGTTCACCGATGTGCCATTGCTCCTTCTTCCTTAGGCGTACTATAACTACGTTCACTTTGTGGTATGTAGGTATTAACGGCACCATGGTTAGCGCAAGCAGCAGTGCTAAAGCTGAGTGACGCGTAAATACATGGAGTGCTATGTCCATTTTCACTAAGACTAAGCGACACCTAAACAATCTTATAAATAGATAGACGTAAGTTAATATTAATACAGGGTGTCTCAAACGTAGGTAGTGGTCCAAAGGCAAATAAAGTAAAGCGAAGGGGTCCCTTCGCTTATTACCTCATTTGCCTTTGGACCACTACGTTTGAGACACCCTGTATAATAAAGCAAGAGTTTGTTTGTTGTTAGTTTGAATGCGCTAATCTCTAAAAATCCCAATCCGATTTGAAAAAATCATTTGATAGTCCAATTCTTGACGAAGGTTAAATAGGCTAATTTAACATCACGCTACGAGTCGCCTTAAGGGCCGGGCAAAAAGAAATAGAATAGAATAGAATAAGTACTCTTTAAGAAAAAAGGTCAGAAAGAAAACGAAGTAATTACCTACCTAATAGCGCGATACAAAAAAAACAACCGACTTCCGAAAAAAAAAACACTACAAAATGTTTTTTTTTTTAAATTTCGAAATTCGGTGGCAAAAACGAAAAATCAAAAGCAACGACACCAATAGCAAGGTATGTTTCAGTTTGCAGTGTTTCATAAATTATCTATAATTTCAGAGAAAATTGGAAAAACAAACATAAGACAAACAAGAAGTTCTCCTATATAATTTACAAAAATCGAGTTACCTAAGCTGGGAGGTAAAAGTTAGTTTGTTATTTTATTATTGTCTGATGGGTCTGCTGTTGACCCGATTACCCACCATAGTGGGTAATCGGGTAAAAATATTGGGTATTACTTAGTATCTAAGAATAGGTACGACTCGTGCTGTGCTCGCATATGTTGTAATCGGTTTCTTGATTTGACGGTAGATTAACTAATCAGCGACATTATCAGACTTCCACAAACCAACTAAACTCGTGCAAAACTGTTTATTTAGGTACTGTATTTTTTGTTTGATCTCGCTGTACTTGCTGTACCTAAATTACTATTGTCTAATTGGTTCGACCGTGTAAAACTGTAACATTGCTACCGCAGGTGCTAACTGAAAGATGAGTTTAAGTAAGAACCTGCAGGGGCAGTTTTTGTATGGCAAATCTGTCAAAAACTCACCATTGAGAGACCATTGTAACGTTTATAAATTAGTAGACTTAGGCCCCTGGCCCTGGTACTAGGACGGGAGCATGACAATAGTTTGTAGACATGTAAGTATTTATGTGGTCTGTACACGCGTTGCGCGTTGAAGCGCATTTGGAGGTTAGGTATTCGCAACACCAGCATTGCGTCGCGATGTAAACAAAGCCGAAGCAGCGCGGGCGCCGGGGTCGTGCGGGCGTGCGCATGCGCGGGCGGGATCGCGCGGGCGGCGCTTGCGCAGGGCGGGCGGCGGCCGGGCGTCAGTCCGCGCGCGTCCTCGCCATGGCTCGGTGGCTGAAGGCTCTGGCGGCCGTGCTACTGCTCGCCGCCGCCGCGACCGCGCGTAAATCCCCCGCCCCGAGCAAACATGTCGAGCCCCAGATCGAAGAGGTCACCGCTAAACAGTTGGAGAGAGTGCTGGAAGACAAGGATTTCGTCGCGGTGTACTGGTGTAAGTGGCACTCGCCCGCCGCCTGCCGACCGGCGCGCGTCTCCGTTTAATTTTTGCGAGCTTTCGAAAGCTGGCGGCCGGCCAGGGCGGAGGCGGCCCTCGCCGTGTCGAAACGTCTGCGACGGCGCCCGTCCAAATGGGTTATCGTCGAGTTAATGATCTTCGGACGGGCCGAGGGGAAGACCGCTTCGGCGGACCCGAGCTTTCAGCTGTGCGCATGATATTTTCGAAGCGAGCGGATCGGTTTGCGATTCGCGAGTTATGCAACCGAGCCGCGGAGACAATAAAACTTGACCCGACCGCCGACCGCTGCGGCCGTCGGCGCGGCCTAAAATGGTACCGAGTCTCGTTTTCCACCGTTCCACCGATGCTGGCTCCGCCAAGGTCGCAAGGCGCCTACGCTCTTAGCTCGGCTAAAACTGTGTGCCGCCGCATATGCCGCTGAAATAGACTTCCATTACGTGGTATCGGCATTCCGACTATTTTCTTTTGTCGCCAACTGTCGATGTGATCTGTTTGTTGCTACGTCACATTCCTCTCAATGATCATTTCGTAAAAGTGCAAGCTGTGCGTGTGTGCATAAGAGTGTGTGAGTTGGAAGCAAATGTAGCAATAAGCTAATTCGTCAGATATTCATTAATTATCTTGACATATCTGTGGTCGTTGCCATGCCTACAATGCATCTCTCACTCATCCGAAGGATGCAGTGACTGGTCTAGACACAAAAAGTGGCATAAATCACTGTCGAAGCCGGCACCGATGCAAGATTGTCTCTTGGCTGAGAGACTAAATTGTTCCGAGCTAACTGTAGGTGTACTAAGAAAGTCGTTTTCTTGGTTTTATTAGGATCTTGTTTAAGACGGGGTCCTGTTAGTCAGAAGTTTAAATTAGAGTAACCACGTTGGGAAAGATGGTGCAGATATTGATAGGTACAAACAAAAACATAAACAAAACATACCTCGACCAATAAGTAGAAACTTAATTAATAGGCTTTGGAAATAAAGGAATTGAATTAGGTATACCTGCCTAACTCAAATAATATGATTGAAATAATAAAATAAACTAATGATGAAGATAGCGATCTGACAAATCAAATACCTACCTGAAATATTGATTGCAGAGACAATCATTACAAACATTTACAAATATTGATTTAGGACGTCTAAACACTCTGGCTAAAGCGTTTTAATTAAACAGCAATTACCAGAATAATTTTAACATCTGATAAAATCAAATAGATGCGGCCCCTTGATACTGCGAAGCCGTCTTGTAAAGTTTTTTGTGTTACAAAAATAGGCTCTGGTCGGCTAGTAAGTGTTACAGAAAAGACATAATTACGAAAATGTGCTGGTACAACTGTTTTAATTGGAATACTTCCAAAATCAAGAATGCTAGCATTAATTTCTGGATTAATGAAAATTGCTTCAATTTTCGTACAAGAATACATTAATTTTAACAAATTAACGAGATGTGATGTATTGGTAGCCATCTTGCTGAAAGTATAGAGGTTCTGCTCTGTTTTAATTTGCTGAAAGCAATGTTGTTAAAGGTTTAAAATTGTTGCTATAGTCTGAACCACTATGTTCATTCTTAAAATCTCGTGTTCGAAGCTCAGCACGTGGCGATCGTTGTTTCGGTCTTTTCCCGAACATGCTAGATTATTTAAAAAAGTAATTAAATGCCTGTGATTTGTAAAAACATAGCAACATTGTTATTTTGATGGCAGCAACAGAAATGTCATTGCCTTGGGATACTCCACGAGTATTGTTTAGATTTCTCAAAGGCTTTTTATACCCTCAATCACAAAATATATTTTATCTTTACAGGTTATACATATAAGCGTTCAACAATTATCTAGAACATTCGGTCGGGGAGTTATTTCAAATAATATAATTATGTCACCTAATTTCTGGAATTCGATCCGAATAAAGGTGGTCGCCGTATTATGTTGTTAAGAGTAAAATTACTCATCACCCTCAGTCTACTCCAATAAAGAGAATGTTGATGGTTCTGGTTCATTGACGTACTTCCTCATTCCACATTCCGAACCTATCAAAAAGTGTCTTGTTAGTGCCAAATGTCAAATGTTAACGTCATTCTGGCATTAGAGGGTTGCCCTTGCCGTCATGGTTATTAGAATGTATGGTTTTCCTGACAACTTCACCACTTCAATACCTATCCCTTTCGTTGTTTCGAGCTTAATAATAAATCTGTAACGATAGAAAGATTTCTTTTTTTTGTGTCCCACTGCTGGGCACAGCTCTGCCCTTTCGCATTTCTAAGCCTCTTTATTTTTTGCGATTTCGTCTGTGGAAATCTCGTCTTAAAAGTCTTCGTCTTAAATCGGTTATGGACATGTGATGCGGAGGAAAGAGAAAAATATCATGCGGGCAGTTTTGAGTATGAACGTGGATGGCTATAGAGAAGGGGAAGACCTAAGACACGTTGGATAGACTGTGTGAAAGATGATATGGCTAAAACAGGGGTGACTACCGTGATGATGACTAATAGAGAAGTACGGAAAGTGTTGCCGATCCTAAATAAATTTAGATAAGGGCAAGATAATGATGATGAGTTAAATCCTTCTCCTTTATCGCTCTTTCCCTAAATAAGTAAAGTAATTACTTTCGCTCTATGATGGAGAAAATAGATAGATTGGATCAATTTTTTATTAAATCGAATATATTCTTATAATCAAATATTTAAAGAACCACCGTCTATTTTATAGGATCTGCGTGACAAACACTCAAATACTTCTTCGAGCGATAACTGTATGTCGGTGTATAGAAAATATATTTTAGGAAATGAGTCTAGCTTAAATTGAGATGAAATTGCCAGCCGACAGGTGAAATAATAGCTAAACTCATATAGAAGTAAATTGGCAAGGAAATAGAATTTTGCATTAGGAACATTTAGGTGTTAAAATATCCAATAGCTCACAAAACACTCATTGAAGCAAAATTTTTGAGAAAAATGAAAGTCATACACGTCCATAACGAACTTTAGTAGGCATTATTAAAAGATGATAAAAAATAAAGAATTTCTGGGAAAGCTGAATCATGTCAATTACTTACAAGCTCAAACAACCATTATCATTCACAAAAACTGTGATACCTCGTGTTGTTGTCTTTGAATATTACTGATTCTTTTAAATATTTCGCAGATTTTATTTTCATTCTTTATCTACACACGACATTATTGTCATTGTCATGTAGCCTTATGCAATCGTACACGCTCTGTACAGAAATCTTACCCTGAACGAAACAGACATACTGCCAATTAACGTTGTCACGTCATTGAGAATTTCTTACGCATTTGTTTCTCCTCACCATATGAATCAGAAGACACCGAAATAACTGAGGATATACGAACGGGGTCGGTGTTCGCGTCACTCTGATATATGTTCACAAATAAATTTTTATAAAAAGCTATATTTAAGTTAAACTCATTTTGCTACAGGCAGGGCTGAAACTGGAAAGCGTAAAAGTTCGTGTTGCCAGGCCACGTGGTTATGATAAATACTTACAGCAGAAACTAAGCTATTGTGCATAAGTACCATATTTTACTGTTTGTTAATATTAGTATAAAATTTAAAAAAAAATCTTATCAAAACAATTTGGCAATTTATGAAACATGCTTGTTTTTGATAGAAATTAACTTTATGGGACTCGAATTTATTAAGGAAATTGAAGATTTTGATAAATAAACTGAATGAATTGCAAATTGTAACAAATTTAATGTACCTAAACATCTGGATAATGTACACAAAAATATTTATTGGATTCTTCAGTATTATTTGAGTGGTCGCTGTTTAGGATGATGTAAAAATCATGATAGGACAGAAATAATGAATCTATCTAACTTTATGTATAGTTAATTTCTAAAACTGTGGGTTAATTGCGTACCACACTAACGATTGCGACTGCCTCGTTGGTCTAGTGGTCGCAAGCGCTACTGCTGAGTTTGATGTCAAGGGTTCGATTCCCGGGTCGGGCAAAGTGTTATTGGGTTTTTCCATCTGGAATAGCTCAGTAGCAGCCCGGAGTCTGGATTGGTGCTCATTTGATAGCAATAGGCTCGCCCCCTATTACATGGGACTTAAACATAACTGGCAAAATGTAGGTGTACAATAGGTACACCTCTGCCTAACCCTTCGTGGACAGGCGTGATGTTATGTTATGTTACAAGACTTAAGTAAAATTCAGGGAGAGGGTCTTAGTAACTTTATGTGTAAGATCTAAAACTGCGGGTTAATTGCGTACCTAACAGACTAACAATTGCAAACAGGCGCGACGCGACAGCGCGACGTGACTTTTCTAAGAAAACTTCACGATAGAACAATTACAGGTGTAGCGTCGCGTGACAACTCGCGCCAGTATGTACGAGCCTTAATACTTTCTATATGAAGCAATGAATTAGGAATTTCTTTCCAAATCATTTGGATTGCGAAAGACAGTATGTGACGCAATTGGGGTGGCGTTTTCAGTTGGGAAATGCTTTCATAACGAAAAAGTCGATTTATTATAGGCTGTGCTCTCTTTCCTAAACCATATACCTATTGTAAAATCCAAATGATTGGCGTATGTAACTAAATTGATGTTAGATTGTTGAAATGTGACGATTATTACGAGGATGAAATTAAATTGAGTGGCAGTGATAGTAAAACTTATGCAACATATTATGCCAGTGTGAAGCGGGTTACCTCAATTTTTCGAACACAAAATAAATCTAGATACACTTTATGACCATACAAATATTCATCTATACCTAGGCATATCTTTTAAATACCTAAACAATTAAATTAGAACAGGAAGAAAATAATCGGGTGCGAGCACTGTGGTGAAACTTACAGAAGCGTTTCACCAAAACAATAAAAATGTTTGTTATGATGCACGGAAGCAAGTAGAATATGCACATTTATCTATACAAAAAACTATCTATATAAAGAAAAGAATAGTCCTGACTGACTGACTCATCAATGCCCAGCCATAACCTGCTGCAAAGCTGAAATTTTGCACAAAGATTCCCTTTATAATGTAGACAAAGTGTAAGGAAGCATTTTTCGAAATTCTACCCCTATGTGAGTAAAATAGGGGATGAAACTTTGTATGGAAAATCGTAATTTTTGTAGTTTAAACAATGAAAATTGGTATTTAAATTCAAATTTGAACGACGTCTATAACCTGGATTAACACATAGGGTACTTTTAATCCCGGTATTACGTTTCCGTGGGATATTTATCCGACATCCACGCAGGCGAAGCCGCGGGTAAAAGCTAGTATTATTATAAGTTTAGAATAAGTATGCCTAGTGCGTACTCAATAAAGGAGAGTTTAAATGTTACAACAAAAGGCAGCAACTGCAGTAGCAGTTAGCAAAATCTGAATATGTGGTTCCCTGAGGGACCCCACTTATTGTATGAGTAGACGTAATATGGCATGAAAACCTTTAAACTAAGTAAGTAAGAGTTTAGTTAAAGTAAAATTAAAATGCAATTGGATACATCTAAAGGAAATTAAAAATAAATATTTCATACAATGACAAACTGACTATTAATGAACAGTGGAGGACGTTTGGGGAAATAAACAAAAAGCTGGAGATTGAACTAAATAATACAGAAACTAAAATAGACGATGTGTTACGTATACATGTTGCAATGGAATGGAATCTTGATAATTTTACGTTTAATATTGAGAATTAAGGAATATACATATATAACAAAAATAATATTATAATAATAATATTATTATTAAAAAATAATAATAATATAATAATACTTTTTTTTTTTAATATATATTTCACTATTTACTCTGTATGTTTGTTTCTGCTGCATGTATGTATAGTTATTAAATTGTAAATCCGTAATTGGCTGTAAGACTAGTCTATGTATTTCAGGATAACATCTCAAAGAGCTGTGGATATTGTGAATAATAAATAAATAATTTATGTTAAAAAGCTGCCTCGTTGATCTAGTAGTCGCAAGTACCTACTACTGCTGAGCATGAGGTCTTGGGTTTGAGTCCCAGGTCGAGAGTCATTGCGTTTTTCCATCACGAATTTCTTAGGAACAACTCGGCGCCTCAATTTGTGCCCGATTGATGGTAATAGGCTCGTCCCCTATTATGGTGTAATTTGGGTGTAGGTACTATAGGGCACGTCTGCCTATCTCTTCGGTGAAAACAGGCGATGATAAGTAAAGCCTGTGAAAAAAATAGTTGGGTTAATTATTTTTTTTGGGAAAACGATAAATGTTATGAAAACTGCAGTACCCATAGGAAACGCAGATAAAAAGTTTCTGTATGATAATAAAGGTGTAATCGACAAAGCTTACAACGGTGGAAAAACATAGATAGAAGAAAAACACGTACATATATCTCATACTGCAATCCAGTTAGGATAGGCAGGACGATGATGACTATAACGGAAACATGATGGAGTAAAAATATATTACATAAAAGTATGAACTCGATTTTGAAAATCGTTCACATCATGACCAGTTGCGCTGGTCCGGATGGATGGATGGATGAATGTTTGTTTTTTTCCCAGATCATGAAGTTAATTTAGAACTCGTGAATGCAATCAATACCGTAACTACAATCAAAGCACATTCGCCCAAATCAAAGCTCCTTCCTAGACTGTATCTGACTACGTTTGTGTAGGTACTTTTGTGTTTATTCAAAAACATTTTACATGCGTGGACTTCGATAAGGCTTTTGATACGCTAGAGCATTTTCCCAATGCCATTATTCGAAACTTCTAGAAAATGTTCGCGAGTAATTCTCACGTTTCTATGCTTTTATTCTGAATTTTATTACCAACTAAATATACTCCGTGTTCTTCATCACGCGCGAAGGCGTTGTAATTGTTTTGCATGTCCTGCATACTCATGCGGCATTGCAACAGAGCTTCGACCGCGGTATTATTAGGTACACTAGTGTTATTGTAAATACACCTGTAATGACTCAATATTTTATTATAATAATGTTGTGTTAGGTCACGGGTGAACAGCTGTGTTTATTACAAATTGGAGCTTTAAATTTCCTTATAGTAACAGTTTATTCGCTTTGTGGTAACTGCTTCCCTTATACACTAAAGTTAATTGATCTCATTTTATCCCCCTGTAGTTCATTCGCCGGTTGTCTTCATGTCAACACATGATAATTACGTTACGTTAGAACCTAGCCAACAACTCGGCGTCGTCCCACCAACTAGTAATTTTCCGCGCCCATATTTTGTTGTTTTTAGTGCACTTGCTGTAGGCAGACAGTGCGATGCTATTTTGGTTATACATTGTTATCTTGTTGATGTTTTTGTCAAAAGGTGATTTTCAGATGATTCGTTACTGAAACAATATAATTATGTATAATTCTAGTCTATTATCATGTAGCAGCTTGACACGGCTTGCAATCGGGAAAGGTGAAACACGCTTTCAATGTGTCGGAAGAGCTAAAGTCCTACTTATCGTCCGCAAGATCATTGTTTACGAATGCCTGCGAAGATACCACCGATATTCCATCCCAAGTCTGCCTATCTCATCTAAAACGATTGTCAAGTGCCCAGTTAAAGGCATCAAGAGCGTCTTCGGTAGCAAATACTGCCACTATGTTGCCCCATGTCTTTATAACCAAAATCGGCCCAGAACAGGGGATCAAATAACTAACTCTAAACAACTACTAATTTAAAAAAAACTATTATTCACTGGCTAAAACATTACGACTATGGGGAAACAGAAAATCTTTTCGGTAGCATTACATGATACCCAGTCATATTCACCAAACACACTACACACACACACCTCACTGACACACACACCTGACTCACACTCACCCTGTCTCTCTATAGAACGCATTGGTAATTTAATTTTTTTCTTATTACTTTTATAGACCTTTTTTTTTTTTTGTGTTCGGGGGGAAACCTTCAAAAGGCGCCCGGTCTTTGGGGATAAGATCGGGGAGTGTGGGATTTACTTTTATAGACCTAGGTAACTTTTAATGCATACCATAAAAATAATGTACCTCATTTTTGTTTATAACATATTCCCAGTGAATTAGGAGGTCTTGTGGGCTCTTGTAATATACGTACAAGAAATAGGTACACAGATGTTGGTGTCTCTGAAGTGAAAATAAATAAATAATTATTGTTTCTGATAGTTTAGAGTTTTGAGTTACTTAGCTGTGCAAAGGTGTTGTGAGCTATTAGTAGTTGATTTTTATTCTGCATAAAAATACTTCTCATTACTGTCCGATGTTGGAACAGTGCCTAATACATGGCAATGACCTCGCCCCTTAAAATTACAAGACCTAACGCAAATGAAAGCAACACGTCATTTGAAAGCTGAGGATGTATGGCGATTTTTATAGAATGTGCTAAAAGTAACCTTGCGTGTGGAAGCTGAAAGTTAAAATTTTGGATTGTTTTAAGTATGAACTCATAATTTTGATGATTGCAATATAGGTTAAGCTTTAGTACAGATACGAGCAGAGTGTGTAAGACAGGGAGTTCCCAAGGCCCTAGGCCCAAGGAATAAGGCGCCCATTAATGAATTATGAAGTAACTACTAGGTTTAGTAATTGTACCTAATGGATATAAAATGTTTGAATGCTTACACAACAGACGGAAGAGCCAAAGCACAGAGCTTAGAACATTAACTTTTGACAAACAAATCTTGGCACTTTGGCAGTGTAACTATTATACAAGCCAGATGCTCAGTTGCACCTATTAAGATAAAAATAAACCACGTATTTAAATAATAACAAACACACCTTTAAGTGATTTCAAACTTCTACCTACTATCATAGGTTTGGTTAAATAGTTTCAGTACTCGATGAATAATTTACTCATATGGACGATGTTGTAGTTAAACGTGTTCATGCTCTTGAGGTAACATAAAACTGGCAAAAAGCTATTAAATTAAAAGCAACATCGGCCACGAATTGAACATTATGTGGGCTCGAGCGTATACTAGTACATCGTAAATATAAACTAGGAGCTGTCGTGACTTCTTCATTCGCTATATTTATAAGTTTATTTTGTTGTATTAAGGTTAATGATGTTTATTGCGTCACACATTTAAAAATCAACAACGGACGCAAACGGCTGTAAAGTGAAGAAACAAAAGATACCTGTCAAACATATAGAACTTGAATGTAGTCCAAATGGGTTTCAATAACACTGAGGAATAATCATGACGAGAATACTAAATTCATTTCTGAATTCTGGATTGTTATTGACAATATAGCAGAGGAGGAGGAATTCTTAGATAAAAAGTTTTTTATGTCACGCCAATATAAACGATTCAATTGCAACACTTCGTAGTATTGTAAACTATCGAAGATATCAAATCTGTTTTGAACATAAATAACTTATAAGCTTCAGATATTTTTGGAACAATCATAAATGTACGTAACAGCTGTTTCTTGTCCATTCGTCTAGTTCGGGGCATGTCAGTCATCTATCGGCTACACAAACTAAATCACCAAGCTCGACATATCTGATTTCGGGAGCCAAATTCAAGACGCGATTAGTAACATCAGTCATCACTTTATTATTCTCAGTCTAAGAATAAGACGCGTTATTTTTGTAAAATATTTTGCTTATGCAATAAGTTTTATTGCCCGTTCTGCCACGTGGTATTTGGGATATTCTGATTCCGCGATTGAGACATGAATCTGTATGGTAACTGCAATGTTATTATAAATCATATAGTCATTAGTAGCAATAACGAATTTTTGTTATGTCAAGTCGTTGTGATGGCAGATATACGACATTTTGTATTTTCGCTCCAACGATGCAGACTGTACGCAATCCGCACTTATGTCTGTATGGAAGGTCTCAGTAAGTCTGGTCCTTCGGGTAAAATAGGTGTGATGTAAGTATTTCAGGGTTTCAGGCATCTTTCATTATTATATAAAAATACCAATTTTATGTTATCTCTAAATATTGGGGTGATGTGGGTAATGATTTGAGCTAAATCATATACTTTACAATACACCCAAAACTTGCCTTGGATTGTGTTAGGCTCAATAATTATAAAACAACAGGAACTGTTATATATTGTTCCACAAGTTGCATATAGCGATTGTCAATTCGATATACTTTTGAGAACTTTTTAACATATCGCAACGCGCAACGCGTCGCATTTCCATTACATTTAACCGCCTCTGTGGTCTAGTGGTTAGACCACCTGTCTCAGACCAAGAGGTCCCGGGTTCGATTCCCAGTGGGGGCAAAATTTTCTGCTCGGTTTGGTTGGTGGTAGGGCTTGTTTTAAGTCCGCCTGGCTAGCTACCACCATCTTATCTAAGTCTGTCGTCATAACAACAATGTTAAAAGCATTGTTGTGTTCCGGCAGTTAGAGATAAGATAGCCAGTTCCTCTGTGGTAGAGGATTCCGGGTGAAGCTCGCTTCCACCTTCGGCCTGATCATCACTTTCCATCAGGTGAGATTCTGGCCAAGAGCTTCCCCGTTGTGGATAAAAAAAAAAAAAAAAAAAAAAACACGGAATCCTTGGCATCGGTGGAACGTGTTGGATATGTCTGTCTGCATACATTATATCTAAATCTTTAGTGATTTCCTTCCAGTTATTAATTTAGATATATCAATTTTTATTAGACTTTAAACTGACGGCAAAAAAAACGGATACGACTACTCATCTATCTCCGGTTGAACTAAGAAAAAATTATATGATTAAACTCCAACGAGAGAGAATATGTATTTCGGTATCCTACATAAAACATTTTCTTAAACAGATGCAAGAAGCTGTGTAACGTGTGACAAGGTACTAGAAGAACTGGAAAAGATAGATGATGACACAGACACATTCGGAGTGGACTTCGTCAAGATCAACGACAAGCGGCTGGCCAAGCAGCATGGCATCACGAAATTTCCCGCCCTCACGTACTTCCGTGAGAAGGAACCGATCATTTACGAAGGTCAGACCGTCACTAAAATACAAATCTTTTTAATTTTTATCTGTCTTTAGCTTTCGACCTCCAAAGCTTTGGAAGCTTTGGAGAATGCAATAGCAAGAAGAGGTTTTTCTTTTTTGGGGTTATCAAAGATATGAACGATTCTATAAGATTAATAAGAAGCAGCATACAACTAGATGATTGGACTATCTACTTGAAAAGTAAACAGATAAATCTACCTAACCAATTAAAGCTGATCCTTGGATTAAGCAGATTTGATCAATGATGATAATTAGGTCAATAATATTACAGACCTTCCATAGAATCGTAATCACCCCAAGCAGACAAATACCTAGAGCTTTTCAAATAATACTGGTAGCCCATCTGAAAACTTATTTATGTTTCATGATCGTAGATGATGAAACTAACTGGGTGGTCCAAATGAATGACGAGACGAGACCAAGAAATTAAAATAAAAATGGAATCCGGAGAATTAACCCATTCATTTTCATAATAAATACCGTTCTGCTGTTTATACCAGATATATTACAGCTGTAAGTGCTTGACCCAAAATGTAAACCAGATTTTATTCAACATAACAAGCTTCTAAAATTAATTGAGAATCAGGTCCTGACAGCACATCATTATTGTTTGTTATTCAATAGCCTGGACATGATCGTATAAATGTCTGAGCCAAATTATCTACCTACTTGTCTTCCAAAAAATGACGTAGCATATTATTTAGAGTTAAACATTAACGTTAAATTAAAAGAGCGCTTAAAGCTCTCTGCGAACATTAGCTGAAGTTTTATTGTACAACTAATTATAAACGGTGATTCAAGACAACTTCCCTTGATTGTTAAATTTATAACTGGGCTCATATACCGGATTTCGGCTATTTATAAAAGGCGTGATTTAATCTCTCTGAATTCTCCAATTTGTTTTGCAACGTCCTCACTTTTATCTGCCCATGCTTTTAGAATGATCTTCATGGCGATTTGTCAAATGTTTCTATGCTCATTTATTTTTACAACAGGTAATTGGAGTAGCAAAATAGAAAGGGAGGCCCTTGTCCTGGGGCAACATGGACATGGAGTGAAACGATATTTCCATTTTACTAATTGATACCGTGAAACCTTGACAATTTTAGGAGATCTCATGGACGAAGAGAGCGTCCTGGATTTCTTGACGAGTTTAGAAGCAATGGACCTTCCTGACCGGATAGAAGAAGTCAACCAAAAGATCCTAGCCAAGATCATCGACGACACAGACTATGTAGCCGTTCTCTTCTGTAAGTATTGGAGTGTTACTTTCTGTGTTCTTGTATCGTATCTTAGCAATTGTGGTAAATTCGAGCCATTTTTCAACTAACCATCGTAATCAAAATTGTACTGTAAATTCTTTCGACGTAGCCCTGTCGAGTAGTTAATCTTCCTCTCAGTCGTGTACATCATAATTGTTAGTGCAGATTAGAAAATGCGTCTGTATATTGTGCAGTGTGTTTTGATTGTGTTTTTGACGTAGGTCCTGATCACAAAAGTTGCGGCCCGTCAAACAGTAAGTAAGATTCTCAGCTGGCGGCATGCCTCCTTCTAATGTCAGCTTGGCTGTAACTCTTCTCGCTTAGTAGACTAGTATTTATGTCATATACGTGCTTCTCGCTTTTATTGGAACCGGCAGCGTTCTTTATTTAATATTTGTTAATTGGTTTAGTTCATAAAGGCTCCGATGTGTAAATCAACAATCGATGATGAAAACGGCTAATTAAAATGTTGGCTCAGATAGAACATATTGAGACGATGTGACTCATATAGCAAATTATATTCAAACGTCATATTCTAACGAGTAATCTTTCATCATTTTAACAGTTACAGATACACTTACATTCAAACAAACGCTTACTTTACACTCTTGAATTATTGAATCCTGCCCAATAACTTACCGCCTATCTGGAATCTTACTGTTTCTATATTGATGTTGTTCGTATATCTGGTCTAAGGGAAAGCTAGAATCAAAAACGCGTTTGCATTATCGGGCCGTGAGGCGAGCTATTTCGGCTGAGCTATTTGCGTCTTGCCAGCAAGCTCGGATTGACGGACCGACATGTCACGACTACAGCGTCAGACGAACATTCTGCCCCCCTTAACGACAGTAAAAACTATTACAAATCAACAGAACTTCTTTGTAGTATTGCAGTACGTCGAAAATTCTGTTTAAAACAAGATCATAAGATGACCTTGACCTAAATATACGATGAAGAGTGCTGTATCCACGGTAGGCCGTCAAATAACGTTGCTTACAATGTCTTCCTATTTATAAACGTTAGAAATGAAACAAAGTTCATATCCTCAAATGTGCTTAGCAAATAAGATTACCTATTAAAACTGCAATGGCAAGATTTTGTATAGACCCTGAGTATACATAGATTTAATTTAAATGTGTTTGCACGGTGATTTCTGAGGATCCCCTTACATGTGCACACTCGAGATAGTTCCGCTTACAATAATAGTAATAGAGATATAAGATTTTTTGGCAAAGCGGCACCACCACCACACATAAACCTAATAGGTTTTTGCACGACACAAGCTTTAATTGCACACTAATAACACACAGCCAAACTCATAGGCAATAATTAGGCACTTAACTGCACCGCTTTACGTCGGAGGCATGAACTAGGCACAGAGAAATTTGGGCGAATCATAAAATGAAATAGAGTGTAACATGTTGCAGACAAGCCCGAATGTAAGAAATGTGCGAAGGCTCTGCAAGAGCTGGAGAACATTGACGACGAGGCTGACCAACTCGGGATCGGTTTCGTGAAGATCCACGACGAGGAACTAGCCGAGGAGTACAATCTTGGAGACTTGCCAAGACTGGTGTACTACAGGCATCAGATACCTATTATCTATGAAGGTTTGTGACTCATATTTTACGTTTGCTGACGCTCGCATCGAGGAAACTGGTGTTCATGACGATGGTTACTGGTTGACGTCAAGTCTCAGCATTTTCTTTTGTATAATTGGAATTGTAATAGAGATTTAGGCTAATGTTAGATAGTAAAATGTTAAAAGCACTAGTAAATAACAGGTTATAGCCCAGACTTCAGTTCTATTAGTTAACCTGTTTCCTGTAATTTGGGATACATTTCAATTCAGAAACTCTTTTTGCTTACTATTTCTCAGTTTTATTTATTTTTTAATCTGGAATTAGTTAAGATATATTGGGAGATAACTCCAGCCATCTTTTAATGTGTATTTCAGGTGAGCTGAGCAGAGAAGAGGATGTACTGGAGTGGTTGATTGCTAATAAGTCTACCGGTGATGAAGAGGATATCATTGAAGATGTTACAGCAAAGACTTTGAACACCTTAATCGGAAATGTTGACAACCTTGTCGTACTGTTTTGTGAGTATATGAAGTTTACTAATTAGATCACCCATTAACTCTTTTGTTGATATTTTTATGTCTATACATTTGGATCCAAATACTCGATATCATGACAAATAGCATCGGTTTGCAGTGGAGTTTCCGTAAGAAACTTTATTAAGGAGATAAAGTTTTTTACGGAGATTACAGAGATTTCTTCAAGAATACCCTTGAATTAAAAAAAAAGAAATCTACAATGACACACAATTTCCAGACGACCACGGCGACGATGAATCAATGACGGTCCTAGCAGAACTCGAGAAGATAGACGATGACTGCGACCGCCACGGCATTCAGTTCGTCAAGATCGATGACCTTAAGGCGGCGAAGGAATTTGGTATCGATGACCTACCATCCATCGTCTATTTCGAGAAACAGATCCCTAACGTTTATGACGGTAAGAATGTTTGAAAAGTAGTAAAAAAAATTGCATGGTTTTATTTCTTAAGGGCAAAAATGACGTTTGATCTCTTTTGCCAGGTGACCTTGAGAATGAAGAAGAAATCCTAGAGTGGCTTGTCGACCAACTAGAGAAAGACGAAATCGAAGATGTCACCGATGAAATGTTAGACCGTCTCATCAAAGACGGCAAGACTGTCGCCGTGTTGTTTTGTAAGTAAATTTCTTGGCAAAAATCCGGCTATAAACTTCCCTTGAGATTTGTTACTGAAGGCCATGTTTTAATGTTCTCTTACAGATGATAATAACGACCGTAGATCACAGAAGGTACTTAACGAACTGGAGAATATTGATGATGAGTGTGACACACTTGGTATTGCGTTTGTGAAGATTGATAACGATGACGAGGCTCAAGAATACGGTATTGAAAAAATCCCCACGCTACTTTACTTTGAGAAGGGTATACCGACCTACTATGAAGGTAACTTAGAAGAAGAAGAGAAAGTTCTAGACTGGCTCAGACATCAGACTGAGAACGACGAGATTGAGGACATCACCGACGAAATGCTCGACCTGATCATCGACAAAATGCAGTACGTCGCCGTCCTGTTCTGTAAGTACTTTTTTAACTTTTATACGCACGGCCTTAACATTGGCTATGTCGCTTGAAACAATGCCAGTTTTTTAAATCGCCACACGTCTAAAAATAGGGAATTTCATAATTCAGTACAGAACACTATCAAGAACTGACATATAAATGAAATACAGTTCTTCGAATTTATTACAGACGACAAGGACCAAAAGAAGAGTCAGAAGATTTTGGCTGAGCTGGAGAACATTGATGATGAATGTGACCAGAACGACATTGCTTTCGTCAAGATTGATGATGATAAGGAGGCGAAAGAGTACGGTATTGAGAGTATTCCTACAATGGTGTTCTTCGAGAGGGGAATTCCTCATGTATACGAAGGTGACTTGATGAAAGAAGAAGAACTCTTGGGCTGGTTACTCCACCAGAAGCGGCACAGTGAGATCCCCGAAGTCACCGACGAAATGATGGACAAACTTATTATCAGCACCCCTTACTTGGCCGTGATCTTCTGTAAGTATGAATTATATGTTGAATTGAATTTATGTTTAAGAAATAAATAATCATTATTTAGGATGTTAATCCTAAATAATGATTATTTATTGTAACCCACGTAAGTTCTGACGCAAAGCCATAAAACAATTGGGGAGTGGGTGCATTAACGATAATTTAAACAAGCTTTGGAATTCAAAATAACTATTTCATGACTTTATGTTGATGTTTTGTACGCCTAAAACTCTGAAAGTCAAAAGTACAATCAAATTAATCCATAAAAAATACCCTGAATCAAAATCATTAATTGATTGCTATTCTTTCTAAAGTACAAATCTTTCTAAGTTACAATGACTCCTAATAAAGGCATTCGATTTTTATCAGCAATGAGGTCAGGTTGTCAGAACTCTAAAAAAGGTATCTAACAATCCAAAACAATTATTTCAGATGACAAAGAAGACAAACAAGACATCAGAATCTTAAACGAACTAGAAAACATTGATGATGAGCTAGAAAAGGAAGGCATAGTCATCGTGCGAATGGACAATGAGAACGAAGCCAAGGAGTATGGTATCGACCATCTACCAACACTCGTGTACTTTGAAGAGAGCATACCGGCGATATACGAAGGAGATCTGATGAATGAGGAGGAGGTACTGGAATGGCTGATTGA